>JAQFVV010000070.1:4389487-5589487 GCA_028023455.1 Epiperipatus broadwayi | reverse complement strand
TTAAAGTAGTTATCACCCTTTGCACGAATAGCACCTGGATTTCATGCAGACCAAGACCATTTAATTCTTTGGATTTTCTCCAGGTGTTCTTTTCCACAACACTTTTGTATATTGCGATCCGATTTTGTTTTGGAACGCCTTGGTCGGATTGACAAATGGAAGGTAATATGCTATCCGTGGAAAGACTAGCATATTCAGCAGTGTCCTTCCCTGGAAATGGCAGGGAGATCGAGGATAAAGTGTCAGCCACCTTTTTGGTTTTTTTCTACAACATCTCTTGGATCTTTTGTTTCATTGCTGGCCTTGATAGTGCTACTGGTTAAATATATAATGTAATTAAAAAGGAGAGAGAGAAAAGCAGTTAGAAATGATAAATAATTTATTACTGGGGGTTTGGAATTTGGTGAACACTTTGTTTGATTTAAAATATTTAGTCAAACACTTTCAATTTAAAAATAGAAAAATAATAGTGAAAATAAAATAAAAAACCATCTGACAAAGTTTGGGGGTGGGGCGTTAGAGTTCATATTAACTGGACAAATTTTTATACATTAATGAAAACAGTGTTAAATAAATGTTTTTTTTTTTTTTTTTAGAGTTGATATGAGTTTAATGAATGTATAATGAGAATTTTGTTATTTAAATTAAAATAATAGTTTTAGAGTAAACATACAATAATAGAATAAAAGTTTTTTTTCTTTGTAAATGCGATGATAAAATAAATCTAAAAGAATAAATAAAGTATACAATAAATAAGATGAAATCTATAATAGAATAAATAAAGCAAAATAAAATAAAATCTTTCAAGTAAGTGTGGATTGTGTTTGGGTTGATAGTCACGAGGGGAGTCTATAGATAAAGATTGTTTGAGGAAAATATAGTAAGTGTGGCCACTGCGCTGTGTGGAAATAGTACCTGTAATGGGAAAAACAGGAGACTAGTCCTTCAGGTGAAGATCCAGTAAAGAGATTCCTGGCCCCATCCAAATCATGCTAGAAGAAATAGTCCAAATCCTTATCTCAAATAAGCACATTGAAAAAATATCAGCATAAGCCACAAATCAGTTTCATGGGAAGAAAAAATTCCCCAAATTTTGTAATGTCTCATTTTAGCATAAGCTGAATGGTCAGTGGGTGAACACTGCCATTTGCAGTGAACTCCATTTTATGCAGACCCATTGGAGAAAGACATGGGCTCATTCAATCGATTGGTAGAGAAATCCCAGCATAGAAAATAAAGTTTGTTTTTTTAGTGCATAAGACGGATATATGCCAGATGTATTCTGTGATCCACTGCATTCAAACCCTGTACACATCAGAATGATGTGTGTTGTCCCTGGTTGTTGTCACACATGACATAATTGTTGAAATAAACATTGAGTACAGCCTGAAAAGAAGAGTGGCTTAAGAAAGGCATTTTAAAACTTATTTGGTAGAAAAATATTACATAAATAAAAATGAAAAAATCAAATGGTAAAGCAAAAGAGCTAAAATGGGTCAATCTGATTAATTTTACCTCTCAAACGGAGGGAGATGTGATCACCACTAGTGAATAATTCATAATTTTTTAAAATATATATATATGATGACTTTTAAGATTTTTAAAATGAAATTTTGCAAAAACTAAATATTACCTCATATTTTTTTATTAGAATAAAACTTCTTAGCAAGAGGGGGAAGAAATCTAAAATTGAATTAGAAAAAATTTAACTTTTTTTCTCTCTCTTTGTAAAGAAAACTTTTATAATGTATAAAATAAGCAAATGTGAAATCAGACTAAAAATGTTTGTAAAACTTCCAAAATGTACTTATTAGTTTATAAGATTTCAGATTGATAAGAAAATCAAAATCAATAGTTGAATTAATTAAAAAAAATGTATTATTGAGGTCATTTAGATGAATCTGAACAAAGATTAAGATAACAAGAAATGTAAAATTAATTAAAAGATTTCGAGTTAAGATCAAAATTAAAAATAACAATAAGAAATTAAAACAATAGGGGAGAAAAAACTATAAAGTCGGTTTCTCTATTATTATTCAGTCTGGTCTTCCTAAGGGCTATATGTATTCCAACTGGGTGGACAATTAGTTTAGGCTATCTGTGAGTTTAATTTCAGCAGCAACCCCCCTTTATGGATATATATATTTCATCAGTTCTTACAATGTTTATTAATGGTAGCGTTTACACCTATATATTGTGCCAGTCGAATGTGTATGCTGGTTTAACCTGGTTCAAAATTTAGACGAAAGTACCTTGAGGCCAATGTGCCAGTCGAATGTGTATGCTGGTTTAACCCAGTTTGAAATCTAGATGAAAACACCGTGAGACTAATCATACGTGAGATAGAAAAATCAAGAATACTATGGACTCTGCCCTATTTGTCTATTTTTCTAGTCTAACAATGAATCAACAACATATCCAAGACACGCATAAATTATTTTCTTCGCCCATCCCGCTAGCATCAGGAAGAAACAATTGACTAGAACTACCTCATGCTTAAAGTTAATGTACTGTGCCAATAGATCAAAATATGAATAAAATACTTGTGCTATGCTTGGATCATCGGAAATTAACCTAATAAATTAATCAAATGTGTCAGGTTGAAAGAAAACACCACAAAAATCAAATGCTTTTACTTTAAAGAAAGACATACTTATATAAATGCTATAAAAATTGAGGCTTTAATCTGCGCTATTCCCCAGATAACACCTAATCAAATTATTGACTATAAATAAGACAATCTAAGAATTAAATAATATTTACTAAGGCTGTAAACCTCAAGAATATGCATGTGAAAATGTGAAGGTAGGGACCTCTACAGGTCTTAACCACAAGCTTGTGCTTTGGAAGAAAAGCGTAAACTTGTGGTTAAGATCTGTAGAAGTCCGTACCTTCCCATTTTCATGCGCATATTCTTGAGGTTTACAGTCTTAGTAAATATTTTACGCAATTAATGTGCGTTTAAATAAATTTATAAGAATTAAATATGATTTTGTGGTATGAATATTGATTTTCCAATTCAATTTATTTTAACAGCAAGTAAATTTGATATTATAATTTGAATGAGCAAGTCTGAATAAATTTTGACATTCATTTAATCACGCCTTAACGAAACTCTCCAATAGTATTTCTCAAAGTCTGGCTCCCAGGAAATTAGTCAGTTTTTCAGTAGTGCATGACATAATAAATCATATTTTAAATTTCTGACAAGGTATTTTCCCCATCCCATTTTTAATCGAACGTTAAAAACTTGATTTGTTGTCAAATGTAAAAAAGTAAATAATTGCGGATGCAACTCTACACATTAAAATATTATTAATGCATGAAGCTAAAAACTAGCCTATATACCATAGGTTTACTGGTCTTTGAACACGAAAGCGCAAAAAAAGATGGGAAATAATTATGCGTACTCGCATAAAGACAAATTTCAGGTGAAGGCATGAAATGTCAACCAGCCAAGCTCAGCTAGTTAAGCATTTGCATCAAATCCCCCATATCCTGGGAAAAGCAAGAAAACATTTATTTAAAAGGGCAGCTATGATAATCCTTTCCTGACTAAGCGAATCCGCAAGTAAGTAGATGGAACAGAGCAACTAAATTTGCACCCGACAACAAATCACGACAAGCCAACCTCCCAACACAATATATCAAAAAAAAAACAATTTTCCCAAGCTAATAACATAATACCCAAATACGTTCAGCACTAAAAAAATTGTCCTTAACCCCAACTCCACCGTAACACTTCACTATAATTAAAATGTTTAAATTCACCCTATTTACTAAGCATTAGATCATCTCTATAAAGCAAGGGTTAAATAAAATATTTTACAAAGCATTTAATCACTACTTTGTGCTGTGTGTAGGATTTTAAATGTTTAATGATTTTTTTAATAAATAACAATTATCCTTAAGCAGACAAAAGAAAAAAATATGCTTTATCGAAGAGATCGAATTGGCAAAAACACACACACACACAAAAAAAAAAAACCAAGAAACTAACATCAAGACATAAATAGTAATCTATAAATTGGAAATATATTTCAGAATAAATAATCATACTGTATAAGGAAACTAAAATAAATATATCATGCTTATTTGATTTTAGAAAATGAAGAATAGCAAAGGAGAGCATTTAATTATAAAGAATGGTCAATTATTTGATATAATATAACATTAGATTTAAATAATTATATAATATAAAGTTAATGAGTTAACTGTGAATAACAAAAAAAAAAAAGGTATAGATTTAAAAATAAGAAAAGTAAAAGTTTGTGAGGAGTTATGATGAAAAGTTACCGGCACAGGATTTTAGTCTTTGTCCAGTTCCCACGATGGTCTGACTTCATTGATGGTCGTAGATTCATTTATTCGGACAACGTGCTTATTATTTGAAGCAATAGTACATAATGCATACAGACAGTTCACAGTTCGGTTCCATTTATTTAATCGACACTCTTATGGCATTGGATGGATCAAGGCAAAGCTGATGCTACTAGCCGCCGTACATGGTCACATCCACAAGGTTAAAATAATTTTTGATATTTTGCATAATTCCAATCAAATTAAGAATCCTGAGCAAGAATGTCCACAAGACTCTAGGAATCGATCTCAATAAGAATTCTAAGCAAACATCTGAACAGAGGAATAATAATAATCAGAAGACCAACAGAGGAATAATAATCTTCTTTGTTCTACCCCATCTTTTATACCTTTCCAGCCAACTCTTTACCTATTATTTTTTATATGATTGTATATCTTGATAAGCCCCCACACTCTTTTGTTTCAAAGCAACTTTTTTACTAAAAATAAAATTTAAGGTTTTACTATCTAATTGTGATTTAATTTCATATTTTTTTTATTAAAGAGGCCATATTTAATTGCCGCGAACGAAACTCAAATTTATAATGTAATTAATTTAGGAATATTCGCAGGCTTATCTCAAAATAAATCATACAACATATATTTTTAAATAGAATAAGACAAAAATATATTTTTTTCTTGTAACAAAATAAAGTTTTAGTTTCAACAGAATCCTGCATTAATTATACATATATGCTTCTTTAATAAATTATGAAAACAAAAGTTTTATGACCAATCTATATTTTGATTAGATTTACTTTTAATTAATCATTTCAACCTGAATAGCTAATTTCCAGGATCGATAAACAGACAAAAAAAAAACACAACACTTTATATTTCTAGTTAATGCAAAACTCTGTTGATACTCTAAGATAAGCCTAAACCAAGTTTTGAATACCGGTTGGTTTATATAAGGCTGTGAAGCATGAATCTGACTTCCAGATCCATTGCTTCATTTCTCAATAGTTAGTGAGGGAAAAAAAAATGTTTAAAAAAAATGTCTTTGCTTCTGGTCAGAGATAAAAAAAAAATATGCCAATAAATTCAGACTTAACTTCTAATTTGCTATAAAATTAATGCGTTTTTTTTTTTTTGCTAATACTGTGGTTTAAGTTCTCCCCTACCCTTATTAACTACCCCCTTTTTTTATGGTCATGAATAAATTCTCATAATCCTAATTCAATTCGTTTCTTGTTCTCTGTCTACCAACTTGTCACTACGTTTACCTCTGAATTTTCCAGGATCAGGTGGCAGATAATGCTTTACGTTCCTTGACTGAGTCATAACCTTGTCATCCTGATGTTCACTGAGATTTCCATAATCAATTGCTGTCAGTAAACTCATTATACCACCAACACCCTCCACTTGGCTGCCTAATATTATTTTCTGTATCCATAGTGGCATATTATGCCGTATCATTCTTATCATCTGTCTCTCAGACTACTTAAATGCATTCAGAATAACTTGTCTCAAGAAAAATTATGCATACATTTCCTGATGGTTGCCTTGATATTTCTCATGCATTATTGAATATACCAATCCCTCTTGACACTCTTCGCTCCAATACATTGACATTAAAGCACTTTCATACTTAAGAAATGTTGTTGGTTGATTAGACAATGCATTCCACCAGTCTCTAGCAGCTGCTTTCAAATGATGTCTGGAGATAGCCACTTTTTCTTCTTCACTCATCCTTTGAAACTGAAAAAGTTCCTTCAAACTATCCAAGTGCTGTCTTGGATTTCCATCAGTTTCCCTCCAAAGCACTCTATCTGAATGAATTTTGCCACAGGTGAAGTTATTGGATTGATTATTACAGGACTCATGATTTGATTATCTTCGCATGTCTGAATGGGATTCAAAGTTTGTAGAACCTGTGCCCTCTTAGTATCCTCCTTTATTGGCCAACTTTCTTCTTCTATTCTTTCCTTTTCTGATTGTGTGGTCAAATCCAGGTACTGAGGATCTTTAAGTGGTTTATTTTCAACCATAATTTTCACATAAGTGTCATATTGTCCTTGCATCATCTTTTGTTCCTGCAAATTGAATTGTCTCACAATTTGGTGATAATTCTATCCCTATCCTGTTTTTGAAGGCATTCAATATTTCTTTCTAGGTTGTTCAGCCTTACTCTAGTGTCTCTCATGAACTCATGCCACATGATCATCATCATTTGTCTTTCTTCTCTATGTTCTTTGGTGACTGCTGTAATGTTATCTTGTTCTTGATGATCATGACTTTGTGCTGCCATCTTAGGAAGATTAAACAGTACTTCCTCACTGTCTTGATCTGAACTTTGTTAAGTCTTCTTCTTTTGTCACTACATCCATTTTGGCATATGCTGGCTATTTTGGTATGCGTTAGCAACTTGTTATCTATTGCTTACTTGTAGTACAATGATAGCTTGCCTTTTTATGAAAAGCCTTTCTATCTATGATAAATAAGACAAACCAAAAATAATATACTTCCAAAACAAATGCTTAGCTACTAGCTATATGATTGTGTCTAGTCTATACACTTTCAAATAAAAAAAATTTCTTTTTTTTTCCAGAAATAAAATCCATAAATTAAAACTGCTACTTGTATCTAACTCTTTTCTTTTTCTCTTTATTGTCATTTACAACTCTGCTTACCATCCGAGGTTTTTTATTTAAAATGCCCGACCATGTTGATTTGCCACATGGAAAATCTGCCCTGTCTGTATCTATTTTATCGCTATTCTATATATATATAACTTTTCATTTTACTTTTTTTTTATACTCCTGCTGTCAAACAAATTAACTTACTGTCGCATTTGTGCTTGTCACAAGATACTCTATACCCAAGAATAATAGAAATTTTACAGCTTGACCCAGCTTTTCTCTGACATCTGAAACAACCAAAATGCATTTAATAATAGTTCACTTTACATTAATACAAACATTTTGATATATATAAAAGCATGAGCAAAAATATACATTTATCTTGTTTGCATTATTTTTGCCTCACAAAGTACACATTTGTTATTTATGATCACCCTTTGTAATCATGGTTTATTTAATTAATATAATATGGATGAATACGCTTGTTGACAAAATTTATTTGATGGAAGGGCACCAGCCAACAAGGTAACAGCCATACAAATTTTTTTTTTTATTATTACTAAATAATGATCCAAGCACACACATTAACAAGGTTTATGTAGGAGAAAATTCAAACTAATTAAAATTTATCTTACACTGACTTTCACTTATCTTAATGAATTCATTCTTCATATTGATTATTCAAAGCAAAGAAATTTTACAAAAAATATGCATGCCTAAGTAAATACTATATTTTCTCGTGGTTTGAAATCTTTTTAATATTAGGATCTATAAAGACCAAGTAAGGTGGGATGCATGACCTAGAATCAAAACCAGCTACCATTTTGGTCATAATAAACTAATTTTGGACAGCCAAATTATGATTAGCAAATAAAAATCCCATGATAACCCCAGCTCAGAATGATTAACCTGGGATCAAAACCAATTACCATTTTGGCCACAATAACAAAGCAAGTTATACAATTATCACACAATTTTTAACAGAACAAACGTATGTAACCAAAAATGGCTCAAAACATTTACATAAAAATGGGTTTTACTGAACTATAACTAAATGCATAAAATATACACCCATATATATGAATATGTATATTACTAAATAACCATATATATAGCTACATACGCATACACAAATAGATATACATATATAAATATTTTAACATGTATATGAATTCATTGACTGAGAATGTCGTTATATTGTAGACTGCATACTCTTATTCTTTCAGGCTATTAGGCAATTGTCACTAATATAACAAAAATATGATTGAATACATATACCTATTCTTTCAGGTTACTAAACAATCTCAAATTGCACATGTAAGGGTCTTCACTTAATGGTTACTCTTAAGGGTCTTCACCTAATGGTTACTCAAAAGCTCACAACATATATCCTGGCTGAAAAAAAAACTTAACTTGGCTGACTTTTATATTTACTATTAAAACACATTTTATATAAGTTTATATTAAAAAAATACGCATATTTACTTGTTCTCAACTTGAGAGGTATCTTTGTTATTTCAAAAAGAAGACTTAGAACTTAATTTCTACTCTTTTACTTATATATATATACGATTTTTATGAGGAAAAGGAAATGCAAAATATTAGAGTAAAAAATTTTTTTTTCGCATATAGTATGTCTATTCATTACAAGAAAAATGCAAATAGAGGGGGGGGGCAATCTACTTGCTGACATTGTTGTATGACACATTTCCGTTTGAAAACATTTACCTTGTTATACTACTAAGTTCTAAAAAAAAATTATACTAAAACCGGATAAAAAAATTATAATACATATTTGTAATTTTTACAATATGATCTCTGCCAGATATACATCATCTTTAGACTATTCTAAATTCAACCCCCCCCCCCCCCCCCAACCCAAAAAAAAAAATATCCCCCATTTATTAATTTTTTAAATTAAAAAAAATAAAGAGAAAAAAAAAATTAATGTGTGGGGGGGTGGGTGTTTTTTTATATTTCCCCCTCCCCCGAAAAAAAAAAAAAGGAAAGAGAAGAGAAAAAAACAAAAAATCAGGAAAAAAATTGCATATACCCTAACATATTTTATTCTCTTTATATATTTATTTACAAACACAATAAATCTTTAAGGTGATAAATCTCTTTTGAAAGATTTACCCATGTTGGCAAGTAAACTTAGTGAGGAAAACAAAATTTTATACCTATATTAAATTCTTTAATTTGGACGCACTAAAAATACGCGATAAATCTACCTCTGGTGATCCTTTATTGAAAATTTCATCCTGCATTAGTGACCAAAACTTGGAAGAAAAAAAAATTATACATATACTGACACATCTTTTATATATATATATATATTCTACAAACAGATTCTCGGGTTGTTAATTTTTTCTTTCAAAAATAAAATTTGTTTCATGTTGGCGACAAAACTCGGGAAAAAAAATTATACATATATTGACACATTTTTCTTTTTTTTATATATTATATTTGACAACAAACTCTCAGGGTGTTAATTTTTTCAAAAAATGAAATTCATCCCAAGTTGGCGACAAAGCTCGGGAAAAAAAACTACTGTGCCAGTCGAATGTGTATGCTGGTTTAACCCGGTTCGAAATCTAGATGAAAGTACCTCGAGTCCAATCATACGCGAGATATAAAAGTCAAGAATACTATGGACTCTGCCCTATTCATCTATTTTCAAGTCTAACAATGAATCAACAACATATCCGAGACACGCATAAATTATTTTCTCTGCCCGTCCCGCTAGCATCAGGGGTGAAACAATCGACTTGAACTACCTCATGTGCCTAAAGTTAATGTACTGTGCCAATAGATCAAAATATGAATAAAATACTTGTGCTATGCTTGGATCATCGGAAATTAACCTAATAAATTAATCAAATGTGTCAGGTCTTAATAAATGATATAAAAATTGAGGCTTTTAAATTAATCAAATGTGTCAGGTCTTAATAAATGATATAAAAATTGAGGCTTTAATCTCTGCTATTTCCCAGATAACACCTAATCCAATTATTAACTATAAATGAGACAATCTAAGAATTAAATGTGATTTTGCGGTAGGAATATTGATTTTCCAATTCAATTTACTTTAACAGCAAGTAAATTTGATATTATAATTTGAATGAGCTAGTCTGAATAAATTTTTATATTCATTTAATCATGCCTTAACAAAACTCCCCAATAGTATTTCTCAGAATCCGGCTTCCAGGAAATTAGCCAGTTTTTTAGTGGTGCACAACATAATTAATCATATTTTAAATTTCTGACAAAGGTATTTTCCCCATCCCATTTTTAATAGAACATTAAAAACTTTATTTGTTGTCAAATGCAAAAAATTAAATAATTACTGATGCATCTCTACACAGAATATTATTTATGCATGAAGCTAAAAAAAACTAGCCCATACGCCATAAGTTTACTGGACGTTGAACATGAAGCCCAAAAAAGATGGGAAATAATTATGCGTACTCGCATAAAGACAAATTTCAGGTGAAGGCATGAAATGTCAACCAGCCAAGCTCAGCTAGTTAAGCATTTGCATCAAATCCCCCATATCCTGGGAAAAACAAGAAAACATTTATTTAAAAGGGCAGCTATGATAATCCTTTCCTGACTAAGCGAATCCGCAAGTAAGTAGATGGAACAGAGCAACTAAATTTGCACCTGACAACAAATCATGACAAGCCAACCTCCCAACACAATATATCTAAAAAAAGAACAATTTTCCCAAGCTAATAACATAATACCCAAATACGTGCAGCACTAAAAAAATTGTCCTTAACCCCAACTCCACCGTAACACTTCACTATAATTAAAATGTTTAAATTCACCCTATTTACTAAGGATTAGATCATCTCGATAAAGCAAGGGTTAAGTAAAATATTTTACAAAGCATTTAATCACTACTTTGTGCTGTGTGTATGATTTAAAATGTTTGATGATTTTTTTCATAAATTACAATTATCCTTAAGCAGACAAAAGAAAAAAATACGTTTTATCAAGGACATCGAATTGGCAAAAACAAAAAACCCCAAGAAACTAATATCAAGACATAAATAGTAATCTATAAATTGGAAATATATTTCAGAATAAATAATCATATCACATAAAGAAACTAAAGTAAATATATCATGCTTATTTGATTTTAGAAAATGTTGAATAGCAAAGGAGAGCATTTAATTATAAAGGATGATCAATTTAAATAATATAATATAACATTTAAATAATTACATAATATAAAGTTAATGAGTTAACTATGAATAACAAAAAAAAAGGCATAGATTTGAAAATAAAAGTAAAAGTTCGTGAGGAGTTATGATGAAATGTTACCAGCACAGGATTTTAGTCTTTGTCCAATTCCCACAATGGCCTGACTTGACTGACGATCGTAGAATCATTTGTCCGGACAACATGCTTATTAATTGAAGCCTTGGTATGTAATGCATACAGACAGTTCACAGTTCGGTTCCATTTATTTAATCGACATTCATACAGCATTGGATGGATCAAGCCCCGATGGCAGGCAACACTGACGTAACTAGCCACCGTACATGGTCACGTCCACAAGGTTAAAAATATTTTTTGATATTTCGCATAATTCCAATCACATTAACAATCCTGAGCAAGAATCTAGGAATCGATCTAAATAAGAATTCTAAGCAAACATCTGAACAGAGGAATAATAATAAGTCCTTGTCCTTTGTTCTACCCCACCTTTCCAGCCAACTCTTTACCTATTATTTTTCGTATGATTCCATATCTTGATAAGCCCCCACACTTTTGTTTCAAAGCAATTTTTTTACTTAAAATAAACTTTAAGGTTTTACTATCTAATTGTGATTTAATTTCATATTTTTTTTTATTAAAGAGGCCATATTTAATTGCCCCAAATGAAACTTAAATTTATAATGTAATTATTTTAGGAATGTTCGCAGGCTTATCTCAAAATAAATCATACAACATATATTTTTAAATAGAATAAGACAAAAATATATTTTTTTCTTGTAACAAAATAAAGTTTTAGTTTCAACAGAATCCTGCATTAATTATACTGTAACAGTCATATTTGAACATCCACGCAACAAAATCCAGAGTTTTGGTAAATTATACCAAGGCTGATCTAGAGGAGGGTTTGAGACCAAATCTGACCACACCTCAGCTCCTTCACCAACACTCCCTGACTTACTACCTTATGAATGATATATATGAGGTTACACTCGTAATCTCTCAATTTCCGCGCCGGCAATAGCAAAGGGTAAAACGAGAGACTCGGGGATATTTAACTAAATGTTTTATAGCTTAACCAAACACACTCACACAACCTATGGCTGATTATCTCATGCATATAAAATCATTATGGATGGTGATTTAATATCAATAAAGTGAATAATATTGCAGACGTTAATATGTTTTTAAAATTATTTAATATTGACAAAACACAAACAATAACAATTAAATATACTGCATATTCCACTCGCAGGTGGGATGGTGAAAATACGAACTACACGTTCTGTAATCAATGGTGAAAATACCAACTACACGTTCTGTAATCAATTGTACTTAACGATCATTATTCTATTATATCGTTTATACGTTAATAATTATTTTACGTCTATACTGATGTCTAAATTATGTTCTGCCATTCCTACTCAGTATGTTAAGGGTTAAACTCTAAGAGAGTGGGAACTTTATACAATGTGTACTTAAATTTATCATTACGCGATGAGCAGTCGATGTGCTCTTTGTGTAGATATTCTTAGATAAACTAGATCTTGGGTTCAGATCAATGCTGAACAATTAATATACAGCAGATGAACTGGCGTTTTGTAGCATAACTTCTGAGGCTATGGCGCTATGCAAATTACATCAGATACGTCTTGAATGCTCTTTTACTCATGAGATTCAGCAGCGTTTGCTCGGTTCTCAGATACCGCTCGCCTGCTATACATGAACTTTTAGTTCGGATGCTCGAACAGCCATGATATAAGATGCTGGATTCCGGTATTCCAGTTCTGGAGGAGGTAATGGGAATGACCCTTAAAATCACTATCCCATTCAAGAGAGGGCTGTCCGAACTAAGGATGATAAGATAGTCCTTAAAACCTAATCTTATCTTAATAATTATATGATAGCAAGGCAGAATGCACCTCAGTGCTTCGTAAAAACTCATTCACAATGCTTTTGGAATCTTAATTATAACAACTAGTAAAGCGCGAAATCTATAGTTTCTTCTGCAAACTACCCTACGCCAGTTAATTAAATAAACACTGAAATTGTGCTAAAGAGGACTTTATTAAAATTGATCTAGTTTATTAATTAACTACATATTATATGCAATTACATTAAGGGGTCTAAAGCATATCTGGGGCTTAACTTGGCTAATTACTGAATATGCCTTAAATTATCACTCTCTTTTATTTAACCAAACAAACCTTTTGATAAGCAACATATGTGATATTAAGCTATGTATAGCAGTTCAAATAATACATCAAAGTAGGTTTCGGACCAGAGACAATCTATAGATATGCCAAACAGCATAATTACTTTACTTGAGAACAAAACGTCTCTTTAAGTTATAATAATTAATAGTCTCTGCTCCGAAGGCAAAGCATAAATCAATAAATGCATTTTAACAAAATTTATATATAGATGCAAAAGAATAGACGCAAATGAGAATTAACAAGGTAAATAAGCTTTTATAAGTTGAATTTAAAAAAGAGATTTAAGAATTTGAGATCAGGCAAGATTTACCTTTAACTTTTAAAGTATTTTAAATTATACAGGTTGAGATACATTTATCTAATACATTTAATTACTTTAAGAGAGAATAGACCTTTTAAACATAGTGTGATTAATTTATAAGATTTGAATGGAAGAGTTTGTGCACATTACTTATTATATAGCTAGCTTTAGGAAAGATTTATAGATGGCTATAGCTTTTAGATTTAGTTTGATTGAGAAGTGGTTACCGGTTATTTATCTGGAGGCTTGCAGCTTGAAAGTATGAAATACACGCATGGACTGATTTATCTGAGCTGGTTCATCGATGGGCTATTCTTTAAGTAGAGCTGTGGTTTGGGTCTCCGGGCTCCATAAACGGTTCTTGACCATCGGGAAGATGGCCTTAGCTTTTCTAGCCCCTTATTTGCATGGTAGAAACTGGGCCTGCTGCCTGGATATAAGTTGAAACATGAGTCAAGCAAAAATGGATGACGATTTCCTTTCAACTGCTTTTTTATATTTCTTTAACCCCCCCCCCCTCTTACAGTTCATTCACAATCTTTATTTTTAGACTTTAAAACCTAAGAAGTCTTAATTGCATCAGCTTCAAACGAATCGGTTGATTGATTTCAGGTTTATTCATTGTTCCTTTTATTTTTCTCAGATTCCACTTCCAATCTGGATTTCAGTGCAGGTTTAATTGTCCAACTTTTATTTTATTAAGAATCCTAAAATCTGGATTTGTACCGGCGATGTCTCATGAGATTGGTAAAGCTCTTTTTTTTTCTTTCTTTAAACATTGGATTGCTTCTCCTTTTCTTTTACTGAAAGAGATTTAAGCTGCTAGTGTTTTATCCTAGATGTGAGACATCTACATTTGTTTTTAGTTGCTCTACATGATTAAGTAATTGGGTAACTTCAAAGCCAGTTTGAAATACTTTAGAGAATTCTGTTCTTATCTATTACAATTTTCCCAGCTTGAAACCAATTCAATTATTTAAAATCATAAGATGAATATTTATAAAATTATAAGGTGTGTACGTTATATAATGATAATATCATTCAGATGTGAATATACCATTTTTTTAGCAAATAAAATTATTACAAAATATATACAATTATAGCAGACGTGTGTGCATATACAATTACACACATATACGTGTAAATATACGTTTTTATACATGTTAAATTCCCAAGTATATTGTTATATATATGTGTACCTTTAGGGTTTGAACTAGGGAAATGAAGGCTACTGATTTCTAGAATAGGTGAAACGTATGACGATGAAATCATACTGTTTCAATACATATATGCTTCTTTAATAAATTATGAAAACAAAAGTTTTATGACCAATCTATATTTTGATTAGATTTACTTTTAATGAATCATTTCAACCTGAATAGCTAATTTCCACGATCGATAAACAGACAAAAAAAACACTAGATTTCTATTTAATGCAAAACTGTTGATACTCTAATATAAGCCTAAACCAAGTTTGGAATACCGGTTGTTTTATATAAGGCTGTGAAGCATGGATCTGACTTCCAGATCCATTTCTTCAATATGAGCTTTAATACTAATCTTTAATAATAACATATTCAAAATATCTTGGTTACAAATAAACTACTTCAGTATTACCCTCTTTACTCTTTATGAGCATTTACACTCCTCATGACTGTATCTACGGGTTATTTACAATCTTATTGAGAAATTGATCACCTTCAGAGGCCACTCAGTTATATATATAAGTTTAAGGCACTTTCACATCAATTTGTTATTAGTCCAGAGTTTGGATTCTTTCTAAAGAATGTAGAATATTTGGAAATTGTAAATGCTGCAGTCAACATTAATGAAGAGGCCACATGAGCCATAGAAGTGTCTGACAGGGCTTCATGCCCAAACCCTCAGCAATCAACTATGCTTTCCTGAACCAATACCTGAAACAAATGCTTAGTGAATCAATGCTGCCACTAATCTCTCTTCCATTGTTGATCCAAAGAATGGAAGACAAGCCCTGGAAAACATTGATGGAGAACCAAAAGGTCAACCATTTGGAAAACAAAACCAAATGGAAACCAAAACCACACAATATGCACAAAATAAAAATCTGATTAAACATACTTTTAAATAGCTGTGTTCATACTTTTAAATGAAATGAGCTTAATTAATGGACTATTATAACTATAGCCTAAAGTAATCATTTAATTTTTTTATATAAAATTTATTTTATATTGTATTAAATATATGTGTGTAAATAATTAAGTATTAATGTTTTCTTTAATTGTTTTGTCTATTTTTTCTTTCTCTTTTGTTACTGCATTACCAGTAAATTAGCACTGTTATTTTTTATGTGTTAAGTAAATATGCTGGACTCTGAGACAGAGTGTGAGCTAATCATGGGATATTTCAAGCACCAGATTATGTGCCTGTCATCCAAAGCATTTTGATTATATAACTTATGATTGACTGGTACCTGAGGTTGATTCTTAAAACAAAATGATTTGCATGTCAGTGGCTTGAATCTAGCAGACAAGGTGGGTCACGGTCTGGAAATGATTGTGTTATACTTTGTACAGCCTGATCTGATCATGGTTATCATTGATATATCAGCTATCAATGGTATTCTCCCTCTGCTTGAACATCATGTAATATTAAAAATATAAATTAAAAATTGTGTTAAAAGATATTTAAACTCAAAGAATCTTTTAAACAGACCTGGTTCACTAAAATTAAATTGTCTTTAATATTTTACACTGATTTTAATAAATAAAACAAATATGTTTTCATGTTAAAATAGATAATAGCACTAATGATAGAATTTTTCTATCTATTTTTAATTAGATTAAGAAATATTTAATTAACTTTGATAAAATTCTAACATGTGGTTTTTGAAAAGATTAAGATGATTTGAACATTCATTAACTTTTTCAGTCAAGATAAAGAATTTAAATCATTAGTCTGTTTTTAAATTCCACCACTGAGTTTAAAGATGAAAATTGTTCAAGATTATTACATTACAGACCACATGATGACTATTATTGTGTTATAATTTAAGGCAAGAATAGTGTATCAGCTGCTACTAATGTCACAATAGTAGAAATTGAATTCACATGGAAGCATAGGCCAGCTTTTTTGTGTTTCATATCCCATATATATGTATTAGATAGCATGCCTGAAGTTACCAAATTATAGTGATTAAATGTCAGCTGTTACAGATTTATACCTTTCCTAAAGATGTCAGTAAACCAGATTACAGTTTTAGAATGGACCAGCTTACCAAAAGATTTCAGTCCTAGCCAGATTACTGAAAAAAGTATTGTGCTATAGTTTATACATATGTAGTTTTATCAATATGCAAAGAAGTACAAATGTATAATTACTGCTGGTCATGTAAAGGATATCCATGCTGATATTTATTTCATGAATGATAATATCAAGTATTGACAAGAAATTAGCTGGTGAGTACATCTATTGAAAAATGAGATTATGTTAAATATTTAGCTTGAAAGTTAAATATTTAAGTTATCAATTTTGAAAGTAAATAACTATATTAGCCATTTAAAGGAAAAAAAATAATAGTAGATAATCATTTGATCTCCTGATGATTTTTTTCTGTTGATATTTATAAAGGATTTATTCCAGTTTTGATAATTAAATACTGTAAATAAAAAAAAGTTTTTAAAAGGATTTTCTAGTAATCTTTTTTTAAAAAAGACATTTACAATTAAAATTAAGTTAAGAAAGAAAAACTTTTATGAAGGATTGTCAGAAAAGCAATATATATTTTAAAAAAACAAACTTACTTAAAATTCACTAATCACTTTGATTTGTAAGTAGATAATAGTAATATGCACTTCTGTGTGCATTGGTTTTATATATATATATTTATATGGATTTAATTATGTCATGCAAAAATATAATATGGTTTAATAAATTTTATTGTTTTGACAAATTAAATATCCTAGGTTATAAATACTAGTGTGTGTGCACGTTTCCATGCACAAATGTTGAATCAGTTCTTATTTATGAATTATTAAAATAAATTGGATTTTTATTTTATTAGTTAATGACAATTCTAATATGTTAATTTTAAAAAATACAGCACATCTGAGTTCTTATATATAGATCTGTTTTGTGTAAACTTATTGAGATATATGTAAAATACGGTGTTATAGGATTTTTTTTGTATTATTTTAATAAAAATCAGAATGATGTATTCATCTTTATAGTGTAGCCTACAAGACCTTTCATTTACTGGTACTGTTTTTAATTAATAAATTTATATTTCATTAAGTTATTCCAGTAAATTTATTCAATCCTAAAATATATTATAAATTATTATATGTTAGTATTATTTCTTGTTCACAGTATCAGTTATAGAGCTCTTGCTCATGAGCTGGATTCATGCATATGGTCAGATATATGGATTGGGGTTTATGTTTAGTGGTATGGACAACTGGTTGATGATGATTTCATTACTTCTCTAATACTGGATGGCACAAAGATATATCATTTAAAGTCCATGTACTAAATTTTACTTTAGTATTAATTAGAAATTAGATCTATAGTTGGCCAGTACATTAATGATATTAAGTGTTCAGAGAGCATTGATGATTATCAGCATATTTTAGTATCCCAGCAGTATTTTTTAAAAGTTATATTTTTATGGATTAGCACTTATGTTTGGGCATCCAAATTATTATGTTGTATTGCTTCCCTACATTTGGCAATGGCTAAATAATTAGCCTGGTCTATATTTGACCCATTTCAAATCCAGTCACAAGGTTTACTGTTGATTTTTTTATTGTTGATCATTCATGATGATGAATGATTTATTATTGTCTGCAATGCTGGTGAACATATTCTTATAATTAGTTTTTTGCTGATATCTCATGCTTATATTCATTACATTCCTTCTATCTTTGTGATTAAATGGGGATGATGATGATTTTCCATCACCTTAGCCTCACACCTATGATTTCTTCATACCATTACAATATATATATAAATAAGCATTTATTTTGTATAGTGTCTGTATACGATTGTATTAAATTCAAATATCAGCCTTTCAAGCCAATTGTGCAAACGCTTTGCGAGTGTTAATAATAAATGAATACTTTCTGACCAATACAAGATATAGCACTTATGCAGGAATAAATATATATTATAATTTATTCAAAGTTGAATCATTATATTTTTGTAAATAGCAATTTTTTTATTTTATTTTACAAATGCACATCAATTTTATTATTGTTTTTTTTTTTATGTATCTTTCTTTAATTATAATATGTCATGCATTAGGCGAACCTGGGAGTTGAAATTTTAGATTGGCAGATCAAATATAGCCAGTCACCATCATAAAAAGTGGCACAACCATACCAATGCCTGGCTGATATATCAATTTTCTTTAGAGAACAGTGATTATATTGTATAAATATGCAGGACTGATTATATTATGATAGTATAATAAAGTTAGTTTGTTAATTCATTATAAAAACCTCTAATCTTTATTCTATGATGTTCTCACATAAATGTCTACATAATTACAATGAGGAATATTTTTAACAATTGCAACACTTCTTTCATCTAGACCTAATTTTTGAAAAAATCTATTTATTTACTTTATTGTATTACCAATAAAAGGTGGGGAAGGATTTGATTTTTGTTACAGCAGCAAAAAAATGTTAAAAAGTCAACACTGAAAGAATGCATTCAGGAACAATTTGCTTCTATCAAAAAAACTCAAGGAAATTATTATATAACTAGTAGATCTATTAGAAAGCAGATTTTTAGGCTCCAAAGCATAAAACACCAATCTATTTATTATAGGGGTTTATTTTAGACTGTTCAATATCAAGTTCATACCACTGACTAGATAATTCGTGGGAAACACTTGAACATAGTATAAAATAAATATTTCCTTTTTATAATTTTTGACTTTTTTTTTAAACAATTTTTTGGGATTATTTTGAATTTCAGCTTAACATGTGTTTATTCTGATTTTTATTTAAAAGTAGCCAAAAATGAAACAAACTGTTATTGGTATAATGTATGAGTTTGACCTTTTTGAACAATATCCATTTTTAAGAACTTTCTTTTTTTTTTTAATGGTTATAATTTAAAAGTTATAGTTTGAATCTATTTTGATTTTTAAAGCAACGTCTCATTAATTCATAATAAACAAACTATTTACTACCTGTACATATAATAAGAATTTCCAGTTATATTTATTATACTCTGTTTAAGAGAAAATTACATCATTTCTTTTTTTAAAATTTATTTATACATAATATGTCATATCAAATCTATATTGATGTTGTAATTTTAGACTGGTGCTTCAATTTTCCGAAGATTGTTATCTCTGAATATTACAAGTTCAATAAAAATCCACAATGAATTAGAATTTGAACCAGTTTTTGAGGTAAGAATGCATTTTATGACTAATTTCAACTCCTTTAGATTTAATACTATTATTTATTAAATCAAATTTTCATGCTTATTTCAATTTTCATTGATTATATTATTAAGATTAATTACTTATTTATTTACCAGCCAGCTTATTAAAAATATTTTGTCAATATTATAATTTTGTATATATCATAGATTTGGGAGAGAAAATCTTAAATCATTTTGATAAGTGGATTTGTAGAGATGAAAAATGTAAGCTCGGTGGGTAATATTAAGAATTTTTAATTAAAAAGAGTGAAGGGAAAAATCATATTTATTGAAAAATTAATAAAGATGCAGATTAATTAGAATGGATACATTTCTGATGTAGAGACAATTAGAAAAGGAAAAAGTGGGGAGACTTCATGGCTTTTAAATAAAAAAGAGAATTTATATTTAAAAGGAAGCTTATTTATCTTCATAAGAAGAAATATTTTTGAGCATTTGAAAAATGGATTAAGAGGTATGAAGACTTGAAAAGATATAAACTTTCTTGGAGAAAATAATTGATAACATTTTTTTTTTCAGAATGATTTCTGATCTTTAGTTTTTGTGAAATATTTTTAACAATTAAGGAAGCACTACATTTACGATTAACATCATTTTATTGACAAGTGTTTATATTCTCGCTAATGTCAGGAGGTAACATTTTTTCTATTTAAAAATTTTTGAGAATAGATTGTTTAGATGTTCAATTAAAATCAAATATTTTGCGTTCTAAATTTATTTGACAAATGCATGCTTCAATGATAACTACTTTATGTGTGTGGCAATATATATAGTGAGTTTTGCCTGATACACAAGCATAAGAGGTGGTGGTCATGTGATGTTTATTGCTTAAAACTAATGTTTTTGTGAATTTCAACAATTTTTGGAAGTTATGTAAAAACTCGTCATCATATTCAATCAAAACTAAAAACTATCTTGAGTTGAGCACTAAATTAAAGTCAGATTTAATCAATTTGATATTATACGAGACTTGGATTTTATTTGAAATTATTTTAAGCTCAATTTATTTTCCGAACCTACTGCAGTGATAGAGAAAGGAATTGTTTTAGACCAATCTCTGAGTAATAAAATAAAAATATATTTATTATTCATTATAAATATTTTAAAGAACATTAGTTATCAGTTCATAAGAGTGCTTTTATTTTTGTAATTTAATACTAAACAAGTGGATTGTCTCGATATTAAACTGGAAACTCCCACAATTAATGATTATTAAAAGTATATACTCTTATTCTTCTCCTTTGATTTCTTTGCATTTCTTCATATATTCATATATATTGCTTGTAATAACTTTTCTCATATACACTTTAATGCAAAACAATTTTTTAATAAAACTTATTTTCCTGACAGTTTTGATTGTCCAGCAGTCTTCATCAGAGCTTCTCAAATTTAAAAGTTTAGAGGAAATTTCAGACACTGATGAAGACTGCTGGATAGTCGAAACTGTCAGGAAAATAAAGAAGTGTTATTAAAAATTTTTTTTGCATTAAAGTGTATATGAGAGGAATTATTATAAGCAATATACAATTAATGGTTCTGTTGAATTGTTCAAAATGTACTTACATTACCAGTAAAAGTGACAGAATTAATTGATATTAAAGTGGAGTTATATTAATGATGTTAAATCTAGAAATTAAAATGATTTTACCTTAAGTATTTAATACAAATATTTATACAAGAAATTAAATTCATGCTTTTTTTTTTTTTAAATCTTGTTTATTTTATGGACCATTTTTCATTTCAATTTTACATATTTAAAAAAGAAAAAGTGTGTCAAATTAATTTGTTGCATATATATTGAGGTTTATGGGCTGCATTTGGAAAGAAAATAATGGGATATTTTATTAGTATAAATATTTCTTGAGTTTTATCATTTTTTGTATATTCCATGATTGCTTTTACCAGTTTGATAATAACTGCTTTGAATTGGAACTTTAATATCATTACATTTAAGAAATATAATTTTAAAATTGCTAATATAGAATCTAAACAAATTAACTAATTAAACTTTTGTCTTTGAAAAAATCCCAATATCTCATTGAGGAATCATGAAGCTTTTGAGAAGTTAGATCATGAAAAATTTTCATTTCTAAACACAGGCTTGAATTGTGCTTTGTGATCAGGTTATATATAATCATTTAGATTATAAATATTTATACAACAATAATAACATGGAGCCAATACTAGGAATTT
The DNA here is from genome assembly GCA_028023455.1 of Epiperipatus broadwayi. Classification (NCBI taxonomy): domain Eukaryota; kingdom Metazoa; phylum Onychophora; class Udeonychophora; order Euonychophora; family Peripatidae; genus Epiperipatus; species Epiperipatus broadwayi. The sequence continues at coordinate 5,567,177 of JAQFVV010000070.1, read as the reverse complement.
CTTCTTCTCACTATGAGGAACACTATCAAGTGTGATCAAATATTTATGTATATTCCTTTTTTTTTCTGTTTTTGAATTAATTTTCTTTTCCTTTTGTAATTCTGTTTGTTGTTTTCCTTGATATAGTGTCTTAATATATACAGTATTAATAAAATTAAAATAATGTTCAGTTCTTGACTTTCCTTGTTGATATTTCTCCTGTATGTGATGCAATGATATCGAATCATTTATATTTTCTTTCCCTTTTCTTTCATTTGAACCATTTTACAATGAAAAAGACCATAATGTAAAATGGCTGAAGCACAGAAATAAAATAAAAATGTAAATGATTTGGTAACTTTGAAATAAATAAATGAGTAATGCAAGCAGAGATTGGGGGAATTGAAGATTATATAAAATCAGAGTATTTTGTTTTTTAAATTTGTCTTCATACATTAAATTTGTTTTTTCTTTTTATTTATGCTATGCAGTTTTTATTTATATATATATATATAATCTATACTTAGATATTTCAAATGATATTGAAGAATATTATTGTTAAGTCTTCATTTGGAATTGAACGCCTTGCAACTGTCTACTTAAATTAAGTAAATACTTTGTTCTGCTATATCGGTCAGAAGGGAAGTGAGATATTTATTTTATGAGTTTGTTAGAGTTTAATGACAATTGCAAGTCACTAGTTCCTTTTACCAAATGATTCAGTGAATTTTTATTATGTGTATATGTATTGCTTTAATACAATGTATATTACAAATTTAAGTGCTTTTTTTAGGATGATTCTCCTGAATATCCTTGCTATGATCTTCTCAATATTCAGGTTAAAGGTTATGACTTTACGACAGTGGAAAGTTTTGCCAAATATGTTCATAATACAGCACAGTTAATGAACATCAATGTTGTTCAAACGTAAGTTTGCTTTTTTCTCCTTTTGGCATATTTTTTCTAAAAATATTTAACAATATTATCAAATTTAAATCCTGGATAATATGGCACTTATTTCAATAATTAAAATCTTTGTACAATCAAATAGTTGTCAAAAAATATAGTCAAGCGTTGTTAGCCGAGAGGTCAGCTTAGCTGCCTTGCAAGCAAGCAGTTGGTTGCAAACGGTTGTTGCTGGTTCGCATCCCGGATGATGCTATGACATATGGAAAAAAAAAATGTTTTATATATGCATATGTTATAATAAAGTATTCCAGTGCATATTACTAGCTGAAAATTAAATAGAAAATATTCAAATCACTCTCTCAAATATTATGATATTTCAGTGACACTTTCTGTAAATAAATATAAATCTGAACTTCAAAGATGTTAGGATATTCTTTTGAGTCAGCTGTTTGAAGTTCAGACTTATACTTATTCACAGAGGGTGTTGCCAAAATATAATGTTTGTAACGGTGATTTGAATGAATATTATAATATAAAGTAAAAAAAAAAAAAACATCGAAAGTCAAAAACTTAGTATTCGCAACCTCCTTTATCCTCTGTATTCTTATGCCATCTAGTGTAAGTTTTAGTAATCAATAGGCATAATTTCTTATTCACTAATGTCCTATCCAAATATCTCTAAACTAATTTCTAACTTATAGCTTTCATTAACTAGAAGATTTTTGGATCTAATGCATCTTTTCTTTAGCAGCTATTTTTAATTTTTTTTTGATATTATCAAGCCACTGGTCCAAATTGAAAAACATTTTAATTTTTTTAATACTAGATGCTATAATAGTACATAAAATAAAAGAGTTTTGTAAGTGGAGATTTGGTGATGTATTGTTAGTCATGTATATGTAGTATTAGTTTTATACCAGTTCTGTCCAAAAATAATGGTGTCTAAGGTTATAAATAACTATGCTTAACTATGATCATCGTAATATATAGAAACTGAACTGGTTTCAGCTCTATATAACTATGCATCCAAATAAGCTTTGATCAAAAAAAATTTTTTAAATTTTTCAATTTGGGCCAATAGTTTGATAGTATAACAAAAAGTAAAAAATAGTTGCTAGAGAAAAGGTACATTAGATTCAAGAGATTAAAGTTCATCACTGATGAAAGCCATCAGCTAGAAGCTAGTCCGAGATATTTGGATAGGATAGCATTGGATAAGGATTTTTAAAGTATTACAATCTGGTATCTCTTGATTCCTGAAGCTTACACTAGATAGCAAAATAATAGACAGAATAAAAGAGTTTGCTAATGAATAGCAGTCAAACTGAGATTCGGTGATTTATTTGTCGATCAAGCTTAATATTATTAATGTTGATAAGAAATTAATTTAATTAAATGAAAAAATTTATCTTTGATTAAAATTAATGCTACAAAAATAATTTAATAATAATCTTTTTTTTTTCTTTTACTTTAATTAAATAGTACTTTATAGAACTGTTGATTTTTTCAGTATGTTTAAGTAAAAATTATGTCTATTTATTAAAGTAATATATTTGCAAGAAATCACATGTAATTTTACTATAAATAATTAATTCCTTCCCAGCTTCATGATATTATAAAAGTATACTGTAACGGGCATATACGTCATTACATTATTTTTTAAAAATTGAGACATTGAAAAGTTCGCATTTAAAAACTTCTTTTTTTTTTTTAAGACATAAATATTGAAAATTAAAAATCATCTAAACTCTAATATATATAAAATCGCACAGATGAAAAAAAAATATATTAAAATAAAACTTTATTAAAAATAGAAAAAGTATTTTAAAAACAAAAACTTAAAAAGATTTGGAGATAAAAATATATCTTTAAGTTTGGAAAACAAATTAATTAATGTTATTGAAAAATGGAAATGATTATTTTAATTAGTCAAAGTGAACTAGCCCTTGGGCATTTAAATGTATAAGCAATGGGTCAGATAGGAAAACAATAGAAACTAATAGCAAATAAAAAGAAATCCCTTAGGAATTGGACCTCAATGAAAGGGTCTTCATCATCATGATGTAATGTTGAGTTAATCTGCAAAATTAATATAAAAGGAAAGGTTTGGAAATAAAAAAATTAGAGACAGAGATGTGTGATAGTGGTGGTGATACGTGTTAGTGCAGAGTTGAAGGAGAAGGCATTGAAAAGACGCACTCTTCAATCCTTTCAGTTCTGCCAAGAAAGAAAGAGAAATGACCAATCGTTTTCTACATTGAGGACCAGCTAAAGTAAAAGACCTCCGGATAAGTAAAAAACAACGGCTAACTGGATACCAATATCTTCAAGACGACGTGGGAATTCCCGTTCAAAATTACAAACAACTACAAATTATGGACCTTTTAAAACCATAAGAACTTTAGATAATTCATGAACATTAAATTAAAAACGTTCCGTATTTAAAATAATTGCAATAGAATCCTATCTGACCAACTTTATTTATTAATAAGTAATTTTAATTTGATGTATTTCTTTTGTAAAATCATTTCCATTTATTTTTTTTGTTTATTATGATTTTTGTTTTTCGTTAAATTAAATTATATAAATGTTAAACTTAAGTCGGGCGTGAATGGCTATATAGATTTGTAAAGTTATATTATGGGAGGGTAATCTTAGGTTATTTGTTTCGTAGTTAAATTGGGTCAATGGATTGGATATATTGGTGTAATTAGTAGATGTAGTACGAGATTCGCTACGGGCAGAATCGCTTTATACGCCGCACACTTCCTTTTTGCCTATGGAATGCAATCGTAAGTTGGCAAAGATGACCACAGTCCTTTCCTATGGAGATTTTTTTTATTGCTCTTATCATCAGATAGATGTAGTATTCCTATCTCACGAGAGGCAATTTCTTCTCTTAACCTATTTTGTGCTGCCGTATTCGTGTTACATTGAATGCATTGATATATCAGATGGATTGATGGTGGTTTAATTAACTGTGAACTTTTGACCTAAGGTTAAATAAAGATAGAATATTTTCTTTTCAAATGCAAATCTATGTAGTCTATTCATACTCGACACTCTAAATAAAAATGCATTAAAATTAAGTTGGCTATAGACGCTTTGCATGGATTCGTTATCGGGTACTTATGTTTGTAGTTTCCATATTTGATTAGAATATATAAGTCATCGATGTCAATGCGGCATCTTATGATGAATGCCATTGGGTTTCTTGTATTCCCTCTGCAATTGATGTTATCAATGACTTTGTATTTTGATCATTTATGTTTATTTTGAAATGTTTTTAACCGTGTAATCTATGTAACCGATCTATACTCAACACTATAAAACAAACTTTTATAAATCCATCTGTGCGAACTTATAAAAATTAAAATATAAATTAAAATCTAAAATAAAATTTAAAAATGTAGTTAAATGCTAAAGTAAACATACTAAAATAATAATGCTAAATTTTATATATATGTGCATAAATAAATGTTTGTGTGTATAATTACTGGCAGTGGCTTATTTTATTCTTATTTATATATTCTTAGATAAGAATTTATTATAAAATATAAATCTCTGCTATTCCTCTGAGCTAGTGACAATGAGCTAATGACCGGAATCAAAATATAAAATAAAAAATAAAAAAAAATTTTTTTTAACTTACATATCTGCCTACTATATAAATTTTCTAGGTTCAAATGCCTAGTGGCGCCCTGTAGTGCAGATTACGTTAAGTCTCTTATTCTCCGGATCGTTATAATACATTACACTGAAGTTTGAATTATTATTGTTAATTTTACATTTTATTATATATTTTTGTATTGGTAAAATAAAAATGTCAATATTTGATATTACTATTCCAGATTAATGTTATTTTTAGTTAATAAAAAAACCTGCAGTATTAATGGAGATTTTAATATGATAATTACTGGAGAGTCTTTGATTAAATCAGACATACATTTTACTTTTGGAGATGTAATAATTTTAGTAATAATATCTTATTATCCAATATTAAAGCTAGAGAGAAAGTTTGGTCACAAGGAATAAAATGATTAGTTTTCAGGTTTTTAACTTTTATTTAGAGAAGAGGTGATTACCAAAACTTGGAAAGTTTATGATATTGTGAGGTATAAAATATACTATTTTATACCAAATCATATCATAAACAATTTTTGGAAAAATGGGAGGAAGTAAAGGAAAAGAAGCATTGGCGGCAAATAGATTCAGTCATCCAGTGAACACACTTTTGAAAATTTCAAAGATATAAACAGGAAGAATGATACTCTAAAGGGATGAATTTAATATGGTCTCTAGAAATGGAAAATAATTATTATCACTATTATTATTCACTTATTTATTAATAATACTGATGAAATTAAAATTTAAAGTTGATCTTAAATTAAAATATTTATAATTGTATACATTTTATTTTTGCAGATGGGCTAGTCCAACAGAAAACTTGCAAGTGACAACCCTAAAATCTAACAGTACAGCAATTAACAATTATTACATGATCAAAAGTTACACAAGAACAGTCCAGGTAGCATTTATATTTTAAAACCAATCATAGTCATTTTTAGAATGTAATTCTTGATATATCCTGTTATATGAAGTCATTTTACCATTTGATGAAAAATATGGCATAAGTAGGAAGAAACATGACATCCTATAAAACATTTTAAAAACTATAAGTTACAATTTCTTATTTATCAGCATTTTCTTGTCATGTATCATTAATATGTGAAGCAATATTATCAAGGTATTTAATCTCAACATCATGTTTCAGAAGCCCACATTTTCTTTTAATTAACCCTACATTTAACCCTCAATAAGAGTGCTTTAAAAATTTTAGAGAGTCTAAATAGAATATTTTTCATTTGCAGTAATAGATGTATAGCTATTAGAATAGTGGATAAAAATTTGAGTTTTTAGAATTCAAATAGTAATTTTATCCATATTTTAAATTAAATATAATATATTGAAATCTAATTAAAATTCATTTATTATTTATTTAAAACATTACATTGTTCACTGCAATGATGGGGGTGGAGCTTTATAAGCAATAATAGAAGTAATAATTGTAGCACCACCAGTAATAATCATCAAGGGTCAACAGGTCAACTTACAAGAGATACAATATAAAATCTTAGGCTAATCATCATCTAGCCAATACCAAACTTAGAATATAATATTATAAAAGCAATCAATATTTTTATCCATATGTGCATACTGAAGTGCTAAAATAACTACAGAAATGTTGAGATCATTAGATCAATGTTGATGATCATCGATGCTTTTGGCTCCCTGGTTTGAGTCTACTGACTGTCAATAAAATAGCAATTGTTATAAAACCTATAAAATGAATGAACTGTAAAGATGAGTTTATTATCTGAATACCATATAAATAATTCTAAATAGAACCATATGATGCCCATAAAATACATATAAACACATAGTGTTATGTCTGAACTAGCTTTGAAATCACACAAACCTGGTGATTATGAGCAAGAGAAAATAATGATTAATATATATATTGTACCCTTACCGGAAAGCTCTACAACTCATCAACTACTAGCTCTTGGTCGATCTAACTCACTACTTTAAACTTTAACAATAACTAGCTCATATGAATATAAATACTATCAATACATCTAGTAAACCAGTACTACTAAGTTAAATAACCTACTTATTAACTAACCAATATGACTACTAACTAACTAAAGACTTAACCTAACTACCAGCTCATTAATAATTGAATTAATTTAAATACTAGATCAGTCTTTTATAAATGGTTTGATTAAATATTAAAAATCACGAGACTCAAAATTAAAAGCATCTAGTAAGGTACACAGTTAGTTAACATTAAGAATATACTATTGAAATTACTATACAGAAAAAGAATCAGAATTAAAACCAATTCTTTTTTTATGTTGCACTTCAAGTATACAATAGTCAATAATATGTTTAAAAATACATATATACAAGCAACAAAGATTACAAATTATAAAATTATCATAGAAAAGCCTTTTCTGGCAAATTATGTTTTTTGCCCTTTTCAATATGTCTCCAGATACTGATGTGATGTATTTTGGCTTCTCCTTAAACAAAGTCAAGAATATCTCAGCAATTATGCCCAGATAAACCTGTTAGCCACTTTATTTTCCATTCCCCACTCTAAGTCTTCCCATATTCTGCCCCATCTTATTTCCACAACATAATCTTTGTCAACTCTATGGCCTTTATATCTAAATCCCCCTTATCTTTTCGCAAACCCAGCATAAAAACCAATAACTCACTTTCTGTATAATCACTTTATTCATATCTATTTTCCCATAACTTCATTATCTGTACCCTTTCTACTTTCAAGCATTTACATTCAATTAACAGATGCCTAATATTTTCTATACCTTCCTTACACAATTTGCATACTAAATCATCCATAGTTTTCCATTTACATGTATATTCTCTTGTTGCTAAAGATCCCGTTCAAGCCTTAAACAATAAACTAATTTCCTTACTATTATCATAAATTAAGTTGCATCTAATGGTCTGTTTACTTCTATATATATTTAAACTCTTCTTACCCTCCATACTAGTTCTCCAACTCCCTAGTTTTTATTAATGCTTCTTTTTATCCCATTCCTTACCACTATAACACTCAACAATCCTCCTACCACAATCATCCCACCTTTTATCTAAGTATACTGATATAAATTATTTATCCAAATCTTCTGCATACTGCTGTCCACATCTCTTCATCTAATGCATGTCTTCCTACTTCCCTTTGTACTTTCTCTAAACAATCTAAAACCTTTTTACTAACACATAATGCATCATTACCATATGTTAACCCTACTACTGCAACTCCCTTCCATATAATTCTAGCTACATCATATTTATTATATGAAAATACTGTTAGTTTCTTTACCAAACCCTTTCTTTTCTTTGCTTCATTTACAATTTTTTTCTCCCATTCATCCAAGAAATTTTCCTGATTACATAAGATGATTCCCAAATACCTATATCTATCCACCACACTTAACTTTATATTCCTCAATAAAAATTCTACATCTTCTCTTTCCCCGTATTAATCATCATTATATTTGATTTTTCTTCACTAAATTTAATCCCCATATCTTTACCCACCCTTGCACATGTCCTCAACATAATTTCCATATCTTCTCTTTTTTCTGCACACAAAAAGATATCCACAAAAAAAAGAACCAACAAAGTATATACTCCCTTGCCACCTATTAACGGTATCTCTATCCCTCTTCCTAGTCTTTCTATTGATTTCTCCATTTCACTCAAATACAACAAAAACAAAATAGGTGACATAGGGCATCCTTGCCTTAATCCCACCCCATTTTTAACTTTAACTGATTCTATATCCCCTAATTGGTAAGTATAATAATTATTTTCATATAATTTCTTAATAATATTTACTAAAGCTTCATCCATTCCCAAATTTGCTAACCTTACCCATAATCTATTTCTATTTACTCTATCATATGCTTTCTCTATATCTATAAAACTCATATATAACGATCTACCTGAATTCCTACTCATCTCCATAAGTTGTGTAACTACAAACAAACTATCTCCTATATGCCTATCTGACCTATGATTTAAAGTACATACAGCGACACTATATCAATACATGAGAGAAGACAGATAAACAAATGGATATCCGACACAATCTATTACGTGATTTTTTTTTTCAATCCTACTACAAAATTACCATTATATATATTGAATGGATATATATATCCACATATATTAATTAATTAACTATCCATTCTTTATCCATTAACCACTTATTATTCAACTTAATGGATGTTTTGTATATATTCATACAGTTGTTTTTATTATACATGATATAGTTTGTTTCATACATTTTATGTCTATTAACATTTTTAATATAATCTAGAACACTTATATTATCAATACAATTTATTTTATATCCGTACTGCAAATAATAAACATATAATGCAGATCTATCATCCTTCCTAGCAATAGCATTATTGGGTTCTTTAGCTTGTTTCAGATATCCATTTGTTTATCTGTCCTCTCTCATGTATTGATATAGATGTCGCTGTATGTACTTTAAATCGTAATATTCTGGAGACATATTGAAAAGGGTAAAAAACAAAATTTGCCAAAAAAGGCTTTTCTATGATAATTTTATAATTTGTAATCTTTGTTGCTTGTATATATTTTTTTTTAAACATATTATTGACTAAGAATATACTCCACAAAAAAATATATCTCCAATGGCATAGGAACATCACCACTACCTACTTCTCTAAATTGTAAGTAATATTCCCATGACTCACATATCAAAAAATGATAATTAATATTTCTAAAATTAAATTAGACTAATAAATATGCTACATAGAATACGCATATAACTAACTCAATCATTTTTAACCTTAGGCTAAAATTTCTCATTTAAACCAACATTAGCTTACTGATATACCGATGTGACCAATGCAAAATGAGATTGTTAGTATAACACAATTATGCTGACAGGAATTTATATCTGTAGCATGATATTATTAGAGAAATAAAGAATCATGATGGAAAGGAATGAGCATATTTCCCATGATCATTAATAAATTTCACTAACAGACAGGAATGATCCACTGCCCAATTGATTATACACAATGAAATCATTGAAATATATATATACGAGAGATGCTCTATAAATGGGGATAGCAAAATTTGCGGCTTACTGTTCCAACCAGAGCATATGAAAATCAATGGTGTAGGAAAGATGTCTACAACCATTGGAAACAAGATGGCTACACATTTGGGCCATACATTCAGGTAGGTATTATGCCCTGTATGCTAACGTGACACAAGGGAATGAGTATCCAATGCACCTTCCTAGATTACATTGACATAAAACATCCGTACATCTATCCATCAGCACCGATTCAACTATGAAACAATTAGCCCTACATTAACACACCTAAACTAATCTTACGAATCTATGCAGCCATTAACGCCCATTTTAAATTATTAATTCAAAAAAATTTACGAGAATGGAAATAATAATAATAGCAAACATATTAAAAGCAAAATAGAACAAATTTAAATTTTTGCTTAATCAGATAAGAGACTTTATGAGTTGAGTTAGGTACCATTTAGATAGAGTATTTGAAAAGTTCTTATTTTTTTAGATACTTTCTGTGGCTGTAGGTTTATTTGAAGTCCATCTTCATGGTCCATGATGCATCACACAACTCCAAAGTCCAATTAGTATCAATATTGTTCTCAGGAAGACTAGTCCGTTTGCTGCTTTTTGGGAACCATAACTCTGGAGGTCGACTCAGCTGGTGCAAATGTGGGAAACTAATTTATTGCATGACCCTTACAGTTTTGAGGTCTGCAATACACGTAAATATGCTTAAATTATGTAATCATCAAGAGCAATATAAAAGAATAAAAGTCCACTTAGCCACAGTTTTCTTTTCTTCTTTTTTATATTGTTTTAAATTCCTTATCAAATTCCAGGATCGATCTTGCCTGGCTTGGTGCTGTTCTTATCGGTGATGATAACATTTCTATTGTTATTGGTCAGCTTGCTTTAGAGTAGGAACTCAAAATTTTATCACTAGTATTTTTTTTTAATTGATCTCTTGTCTGACTTTATGCCCAAGGGCCTGTTTGTTCTTATCGGTGATGATAACATTTCTATTGTTATTGGTCAGCTTGCTTTAGAGTAGGAACTCAAAATTTTATCACTAGTATTTTTTTTTAATTGATCTCTTGTCTGACTTTATGCCCAAGGGCCTGTTTGCTCTTATGTCATTATAGAAAATCATTTTCATTCTAAAATTAAAAATAACTTTTAACTTTAACTAATTAAAGCTTTTTTTTTACATTCTTTTATATTAAAACAATCTTGTTTTTAGATTTTTAACTTTAAATAATTATATATAATTAATTTGCCATCTGTGCATTATATATATTAATTTAAATAAAATTTTATTATTATTTTTTAACAAATGTGTTTTACCAGTTCTTATTATGGATCTGAGACTTGGACACTTAATAGAAGATCAATACAGAGACTTCAGACCACTCAAAGAAGTATGGAGAGATGTATGTTGGGAGTAACAAGAAGAGATCGAAAACGCAATGTATGGGTAAGAGAACAAACAGGTGTTACTGACCTCATTGAAAAAATTAAAAGATTGAAGTGGAGTTGGGCTGGACATATTGCTAGAAGAGATGATAATAGATGGACAACTGAAATTTTAAACTGGATTCCAAGAGATTGTAAAAGACCCAGAAGGAGACCACATGTAAGATGGATGGATGAAATAAGAAAATGTGTAGGGGTGATGTGGAGAAGAGAAGCTAAAGATCGGAGAAGATGGATTAAACTTGGAGAGACCTTCATCCTGCAGTGGATTGATAATGGTTGATAATGATGATGATGATTAGAGGGTGATTTTATTTAGATTTTTTTCACATTTATTTCAAAGTGATGTAATAACATTTATGTATACCATTACAATATCAAACGAAAGTCTATGCTCTTTATTGTTACTTATTAAAACTAAATAAGACTGTTTTTTTCATATGCAACATACGAATATGATTAAAAAGAAGCTCCTTACAAATCCTTTATGTTGTTCTTCGGTCTAAACAACATGTTCTCTGACATAGTCCTCTAACTAACAGCATTTCTGTATGATAACATATTTTTGCCATTCATCATCATAATTTCTAGTTGAATTTTATTCAGCGCTGACAAGGAATATTTATTTGTTTTACACCATATTAAAACAATAAGAATAAACTTCTTAAATTATTATTCATAATTTTATAAATTACTTTTAATACTTTACTAACCAAATAATAAAAAATTTGAAGAAATTTATAACTTAAAATTTAGATTATAAGGAATAGTTTTACTCCTTAAACTTTACTAATCAAAAAAAAATAAATTAATAGACCACTGATTTTCTCAATCATCACCTGTATTTATAGCCAGATTTGACCTTACCTGATTGGTCAATTAAATCTCAGACAATAAAAATTTACATACAAATTCATTTTTGTCTGGCTTTTTTTTAAAAAAAAAAAATAATTTAATTACTAAATCTTACTAAATAATATAGTTGAAACTTTATTTAAATACCACCTTTAAATATACTTCTAATAATAAAACACTTTTTTATTACACTTCAATTTGAAATATAAAACTATTGTTTTATGTAATTATAATACTAATGTTGATAAACTTTAAAAATAAATTGCAATCCAAAATCAATACAAATAATAAATCAATTTTACTAACAAGGAAGTAAAATTAATTTAGCAAGAAAGTGTGTGCACACAGATTAATACATATTACATACCCTAATAATTACATCATTATTTAAGATAATTAAATAAGAATTTTTTTAATGAAACTGTTAATATTTATGTAATACTGATTCTTTATTACTAAGATTATTATTTTAGCATTGTATTACCTAAATCTAATAATTATTTATTTTTATTAAATTATAAGTACTATTCTATATCTTAACTTTATTAATAAATTTAAATAATATTACTTTAAAATAATTTAGATTAACTGTACATCAAATACACAATCTACTTTAAACTATTTTCAATACAAAAATATATTAGAAACAATTGTTAAAAAAAAGTTAAATTTTGCTATAAAATTGACTGTGTTTTCATTTATAAAATCATGTAGCAAAATAGAAAGGCTACAATATTTATATATATCAATTAGAAATAATAATAAAATGAAAAGTTTTAAATTACTTTATAATACAAATAAATTCATTGTGATTTTAGTTATTACAAAGCAATATAAATAAATAGTTTACAAAACACACATATAAGCACATAGGCATGCATACATGATTTCCAATAATTACTAACCTACTAAAAATTATTTTATTTTAATAATACATAGTGAATGTATTTAGATATATGTGTACATGCATAGCTATGCACACGCATCATGGATGTATAGGATAAAACATTGCAATTGTGAAAAATAACATCATTAAATCTATATGCCAATTTTATTCTAAGTTAACCATATGTAAATAGTAAATGCTAAATTGTGTATACAATATTCACACATATATGTGTATTTTAATATAAAATATTTCAGTTATAAGTTTCATTTATTTTGATCTACAAACCCAGTTATTATTTCTGGTGACTCTTAAATGGTAAACAAATAATTCAGGAGAAAGAAACATTATTAACCTTCTTGGAAAATCCTGCTTAAACATTTTAACTTTTGTTCTCTAACTTTAAAAAAATTTTCTCAAATTTATTTCCAGAGCTAGAAACAAGTCTGAGAATATGGATATTCTGAAAAGCTTGTTAAGAGCTATTGGCATGCTCATTATATAACATTTGTAATACAAGATTTGATTTCCTTGCAATTATTGTTATTGCTCTTAAAGCTTTGGTGATTTTATATTGCTAAAAGTATTAATATATGGTATCTGAACTTAGTTCAGTCCCATATGGCTATTTAAGTTAGATAGTTGGTATTTTAAATCTAATGCTCGAATATCCTAGCAACTCAATGATGAAAGCCAGAGCTAGAAACTGGTCTGATGATAGGAATATTTTGAAAAGCTTGTTAAGATCTATTGGCATGCGTGATATATGACTTGATTTCCTTGCAATGATATTAATATTATATTAATTATATTCAATTGACTCATTAATTCAGACTTCCTATACACATACGGTTTTTAATTTAACCATGTTAATTTATTCTATCTGTTGTTATTTCAAATTCACTTTTCTGAATCCTAAAAAGGAAATCTCTTTTATATATATAAAAAAAAAATTAAAACTAGATAACAAATAAAATTTACTAAATTTTTTAGAAACCACATAACATGTATGTATTTATTAATATTACTAAATTTGACCATACCCTATTTTTATTATTAATGATCGACTCTTATTTAGTTTTCATAATAGTTATAGATCTAGAAAAAAATGATTATGGCTATAATCTTATGAAATATATATTTCAATATGTATTTTTTATTGATGGCAACTCACAAGTTAATCTAATGAAATAATAAATTGTTAAAATTAAATGTATAGGCATAAATATTATTCAATGAAAATGTTTATTACTGCTATAATCTTTTAAATTAAAGATAGCTCATTATATATTTAAAGAAAGTAAATCACATCAGACTATGGATTAAAAGCACTCTAGACATTGAACAAAGGACCAAGACTAGAATGAATACCTATTTTAGGAGTTCTGATGCTTGTAAGCATACTTTGTTATCAATGTTGGTGTTAAAATTGAGATTGTTTCCAGCCTTGTATAACTGATTATGAGTTTAATATCTTAAGTGCCATATTCCATCTCATTAATAAATTAATTTCACTCTGAGTTACCATTAATGTTGACAAAGGAATGCTGATAAACATCAGAGCTCCCAATAATAGATGGATTCATTTTATTCTTGATCCTTTGTTCAGCATTTAATGTGGTCTTAATGCATAGCCTGGTTAGAGATGATTTACTCTCTTTGATTACTGTTATAATGTAAATGAGTTGATAAAAAATTTAAAGTTAATTTTTGTCTCATATATTTATGTATGATTCCCTTGATTTATCTATACAGACATCATTCTGCCCTTTTTTTTTTCATGCAAGTTATATTGTACTATAACTTTATGGTTTTTTTAACAATTGGCAATATTTATAATTCTTGCTCATGTATTGTAATTCTTTTCGTTTGGAATATTTTAACATCAAATATTCAAATGAAATAGATTCAATTATATAATACTAATTCAAAAATATTATTTTAATAGTAATTGTTTTTAATATTTTTACTTGTCATTTTTGACAAATTACTATTTTAATTATTGTCTTTTTATTAATGACATTTAATATTATAATATATATGTCATAGGTGTGTGTTTTTCTTTTTTAGTGTATGGATCTAGGATCTATAGAGGCACCTATATTTTTTAATGTTCTCCAAAGTGCATTGCCAGAAGGAGTTAGTATGACAGTCAAACTTCATGAAAATGAAGATAAAGATATCTGTTATATTCCTGATAAGGAACTAATAGCTTTACAAGAAGAACTAGAAATGCTTAAAGATGGAAAAAAGTAAATTAATATATAATTTTATGAGGAGTGATTTAAAGATTTATTAATGAATAAATATTACAAAAAAAAAATTTAATCAAAAAAGAAAAAACAAATTATAAATAAGCAATTAAAGATGTTTCACTGTATGTATGTGAAGTCAGATGTTTCAGAATATAAAATGTTTGCATTCTGAATAAATAATTGTTATTTTTAACTTGAATGTTTTAAATTAAGTGGAATATTATAATGACTTCATTTATAACATTATTTTATTATGAAGTAATTTATTTTGATAAAAAAAACGAACAAAAAAAATATTAATTTACAATATTCTTGTGATTTATTTAAATATATCAAATTAATTATTTTTATTTATATAATATTGAAAAATATGCTGGTTAAACACATTCCCATGTGATTAAAATTAACTTGCAAATATTTTAAATGTAATCTATAATTCTCATGAAATATCTTATTTTCTGGTAAACGTAGTGCATCTACCTGCTATGTCCATGATTTTGGCTTGAATAATGATCACATAAAATTATTCTTTTTCCAATTTCCAACCAAGTTAATTAACCTACCAGTATTAGTGATTATTCTTGGCTAGAAAATAAAACAAAAGGGGAAAATTTTCAAACACCCACAACTCAGAAATTGGGCAAATCTGGTAATACTTTCTTTTTCAGTTTTCTTACGGATGGCTTGTCATGCATGAGGCTATTTTATCTGTTTAGTTGTGTCTATACAGTTATGTTAATTAAAATTTTACATGCTAACAATAAATAGGTTATTGTTTTAAAAAGAGCAATTATATTTAGCTCTCACTGAATGAATAGACATTCCTTTTTTTAGACAATTTACATTTTAACCAATGTCAAAAATAATATCAAAAAATATTCTTTACAAAATTTTCTTCAAATGTCAGATGTTTTAAATAGTAACTGATATGAAAGGGAAAAAAAACTACTCCTGCTAATAAATCACTTGAAAATTTGGGAATTAAGACAAAAAAAATTCTCGGAAAGTAATTTTACAAATATCTAAATTATAAACAAATATTTTATAAATAACTATAACTCCATTACTAAAATATAATAAAGACAATCTGGAAAACATCTTGAAAATTTTAAAATAAATCTTAATGCATTAAGATTGTACAATATTTAATATTTTTAAGGTTCTGTTTTCAATTTATAAACAAATATTTTAATTGCTATTTGATGATACTTTAATGCTGCCAGAACATATTGTCTTTAACTTTTTTCTCTAAATTCTCCATTTAAAATGAAGTTTAGACATGATTCTATGCCAGACTTATTCTGGAATTGTTATTCTATATCAAATATTTTGTCTAGGGCTATAAATGAAGAATGACTTTCTTCTTAGATGGACCAGGATTAAAGTAATCAAGTTTGCATCCATGAGATTCTGATTATTTCAGAATTAGAAAGATTAATAACCTGCATGTTGCCATGTTTTAAAATAAAGTTGGCTCTTTTTATCAATCATGGTGATTCATATGTAGCCAAGTCTCTTCTAAAATATTTATAGAATAATTTAAATAAAGTTGAAAATGTGAGATTTGCCTAACAATATTCATTATGAAATTTTAATTATTTCTTGGAAATTCTGGGTTAAATTAATTCCAAGGAAGATCATTAACAATATTCCTTCCTGAATTATCATGGATATTTCAATATGACAACTCCAAATGAAGTATTGTTATCTGTATCATCTAGTACTGAAGTGCATGGTAGATTAAATGTACATCTGTGGCATATATCCACATAATTTGATGAAATGATAAGACTTAAAAAAAATGTATAGATGCCTAAATATTTAATGTTTATTCGAAACAACAAAAGCATTTAAAACAAAATACAAACTCTGAGGAAATAATTTTAAATATAGTATTAAATGTTATCCTATCTCTATGTTTTTATAATTTCATTAATGTTGAACTTACCAAAATGTATTGCTAGGAATATCTTTAAACAAAAAAATTTTGATATTCAGTAGGACTAGGAAACTTGTTTTCTTTAATCAGTTTAAAAATTTTTAAATTTGTAGTCCTTTTTTTTTTTTATGAAAAATAATGTTTTATGTGTTTACTTGTGCTGACTACTAAAGATATTGAATATTTCAGTCCTTTCTTTTTTACTATTCATTCAGGCATTTGCCCAGTATATTTGGTATTGTAACGGTCAGAAAACGTGTGACTCGTAAACATAGTGCAGAATTCGACTACCATACAGAACAGCAGCACCATCGAGTAGCGAAGCCACCCGTGGTACTGAGTTCGAACATAGTTTATCGGTTCCTCAATACAATCCACGAAACAACGCACCTGATGCGACATTAGTAAATACTTCCTTAGGCACGGTGGTCAGGGATATGCAAGAGACTCATGATTTTATTCTCGAGTTAGCCAATAATCAAACTAATATTAATTAAACATTCATATTTACATAATCGAGGAAATATTAGATAGAATGGGTATCGAATAAATGAAACGTAACTGCAGACGTATAGTTTAAAATTATTTATTAATACATTTTAATAAGATCATTTACTAACAATATTTTGTGGATTTAAAGCTTCAGTAGTGGGATTTGTGACATGATTATATTTTAAAGAATACATTTATTTATTTAGACATTATTTTATATTGAGGATTTCAGTAGCGGTATTTCCGATACTGTAATGTTTACAAAAGGAATACATTTATTTGAAGGCGTAATCTAGCTACCTAAAATTCTCGAGTAAGTATTTCTAATGCATGCCTTGGGGAATTTATACCTTTGCAATGCAAGAGTCTAAAGTAAGATTTAAGAGTGGCGGACATATATTTATTTAATTAAAATATTTATTTATAACTAAGGGCAAACATTTATTTGAGAGTGAATTATGAAGATAATGCAGAGGCGGAGTGATATATAGAATAATAAAACTAAGTAAAGGAACACGTGGTACGCTTTAGAAAGGCGATATGGAATGGCAGTATATTGAAACTGCAATGCCGCGAATGAGTTTATAAGGATGTCGGGCTGGTCTCTGCCATCGGCCCGACGAAGTAAGGTGTCACATAAGCATAACCAGGGACAAGCGGTCCGTGTCGCAGTTTTGCCGGCTGGCTGCATGCCATTGTCAAGTCCTACGAGAGCATCCATTATGCCCGCTTGTGTAGGACGACTGGGGTTCATTTCAACCCTGAAGAATCCAGAAATTTCACGGCGGAATGGGTCATCGCGTCTCTAAAACGTAACACATGTATACTGTATAAACGGTATGATGAGATTTAAATAGATTTCTGACTTGGCCCTACATTACCAACATTTACTCAAGAACTCTGGCGACTCTCAAAGAAATGGGATTTTCTAGAATTATTCATTAAATTTAATAAATACAAAATATATATAAACTGGGAGTTATTACAACTAATATGCCAGCCATTTGCGAAGTAGTAGACCCTGCATTACAATAATGATGCACTGAATGCGTGTCGATTTATATGAAAGTAAAGTTATTTAGGAAAGTAAATATTAATGAAAATTGGATACGCATTCATTGTTTTAAGCGATCATAGATTTAAACTTTGAAATTTGAGACGATTATGAGCATGCAATAAGTAAATAATAACTATAGATAGAATGTAGATTTGAGAAATACGCACCCAAGAAAGACAGAGTGAGGTAAGCTAGATTATTAGAGAAATTTACATATTAAATTAATTATTCAGTTTTAGTTATACATATGGTAGTTTTACATTTTATAATTTAGATAAGTAGTAGGAAGAAAAGCTATAGCATATTATTAGAGTACTCTAGAGTTTGAACACAGTCAGGTACCTGTTTTATAAGAAGTTTTCTGATTCCATTAATTTAGCAGCAAAAGGTCCACGAGCGGCAAGTCTTTCTTGTATTTAGATATTCATTTAATTTCATGGCAGCAGCAGCTTTCTCATTCATTTCAGGCAGCAGATCTTCATGGTGAATTTATGACGGGCAATGACAGTTCAGCATCCGATAGGCCATCTCCCGATGGAGAATAATCTAGGTGCTTTACTAGGTCATACCTTGGCAGGAACAAATTATTTTTATTATTTTTGGACTCTCAGTGATCGAGAGCAAAGCTAAAGTTTAAGTGAATGTCTCCAGCAAGTCTAAGATGGCCTCTTTTTTTAATCTTGATCTTTCACATTTTTGTTAAGATATTTTTAGGTTCTATTTAATCTGCCCTGAGGATAATCAATGCATTTAGTTGGTTTTTTTAATTAAAGAAAGCTGCCGTTCTATTGTTTACATTTTACATTTACTAATTATATTTTGGGGAATTTTTCTTTAATTAATCTATTATCTATCACTGACCGATGCTTTTAAATTTCAAAAACAAAAAGGGAACATAAGATTATTTTAACTTTTAATTAAATATTACATCAGATATTTTTAGAATTATTATTAAATGAAATTTAAACAAAGCAATAAATACGAACTTTATAATCCAAAATAAATGATTAAAATTATACAAAATTATATAACTAAAAGAAATCTAAATTATATTATTTTATCCCTATTTATTGCGTTTAATTTGAGATCGAAATGTGTGCGTGTTTATGCTGAATTCTACATATATTTATACCTTTTTAATATTGTTACACACACAATTCGATATCAAAAAGTTTAAATTTGGGCGGGATAGACCGGTCAGTGAGAGACGACAGAAAAAGGTGAAACTTAAGATTCGAATACGAATCTTACTGTTTCAGTATTTAGCTAATATTTTCTTTCCCAATTTTTCTTTTCCTGTTTCACTGACTATTTCTAACAATATTGTTCTTCTCTTATGAATCTAATTATATTAATTAGTCTTATTCAATAAATTTTCATATTTTGATCATACTTTTGCAATTTGTGGTAAAAAAAAAAAATGTCTTTTTTTTTCTTTAAAACCACATTTCAGAAATATTTTGTTTTCTCTTTTACACCTACAAGAAATACTGTAGCACTCTAAATTCTTTATTTGTTGTGATGATGCTCTGCCTGTTAGACATTCTTGAAACCTGTCATTGTACTTGGGCTAAATGTTATTTTTTTTAATTTAAGGCTCGACTCTCTACCCAAGTAGATGAAGTTCCAGATGAATTCTAGGTCTTTATAATTTTAAATGCATGTTATGATAATTCTAAATTTTTAAATATAATTAAAAAATCTTAATGAAAAATTTTATCATCTCATATATTGTAATGATCCGGAGAATACCTTAACATAATCTACACTACAGGGCGCCACTAGGCATTTGAACCTAGAAATTTATAAAGTAGGCAGATACATAAGTCAAAAAAAAAAATTATTTTTTTTTGTTTTAAATTTAATATATTTTGATTCCGGTCGTTAGCCCATTGTCACTAGCTCAGTGGAATAGCAGAGATTTATATTTTATGATAAATTCTTATCTAAGAATATATAAAAAAGGAATAAAATAAACCACTGCCAGTAATTATACACACAAACATTTATTTATGCACATATATAATATTTAAAATTGTTTTAGTATCAGTTTACATTTTAAAATTTAACTTACATTTTTAACTTTGATTTTAATTTATATTTTAATTTTTATAAATTTACATTTTAATTTTTATAAGTTTGCACAGATGGGTTTATAAAAGTTTGTTTTAAAATGTTGAGTATAGATCGGTTACATAGATTACACGGTTAAAAACATTTCAAAATAAACATAAACGATCAAAATACAAAGTCATTGATACCGTCAATTGCAGAGGGAATACAAGAAACCCAATGGCATTCATCATAAGATACCGCATTGATACCAATAACTTAAGAGACATCCGAATAAATACATTTTAGATACCATAAGGTAGCATTATTTACTGAATGTCTATATATTTTGATCAAATATGAAAACCAAAAACATAATTAACCGATAACGAATCCATGCAACGTCCATACCCAACTTAAATTTAATGTATTTTTATTTAGAGTGTCGAGTATGAATAGACTATACAGATTTGCATTTGAAAGAAAATATTCTATCCTTATTTAACCTTAGGCTAAAAGTTCACAGTCAAACCAATGTCAATTCATCTGATATATCGATGCATTCAATGTAATACGAATACGGCAGCACAAAAGGTTAAGAGAAGAAATTGCCTCTCGTCAGATAGGAATACTACATCTATCTGACAAGAAGAGCAATAAAAAAAAAACTCCGTAGGAAAGGACTGCGGTCATTTTGCCGACTTACGAATCGCATTCCATAGGCCAAAAAGGAAGTGCAGCGTATAAAGCGATTCTGCCTGTAGCGAATCTCGTACTACATCTACTAATTACATCAATATATCCAATCCATTGACCTAATTTAACTACGAAACAAATAACCTAAGATTAGCCTCCCCTAATATAACTTTACAAATCTATATAGCCATTCACGCCCGACTTAAGTTTAACATTTATATAATATTAAATTAGCGAAAAACAAAAATCATAAATAAAACTTAAAAGAACCACAAAAAAAAAAATGGAAATGATTTTACAAAAGAAATACATCAAATTAAAATTACTTATTAATAAATAAAGTTGGTTAGATAGGATTCTATTTCAATTATTTTAAAGACGGAACAAGTTTTAAAATTAAAGTTCTTACTGTTTTGTATACTGGAGTTTTAGAAATAGATTTAAAGCTTAGAGTTCATAAAGTTCTTGCGGTTTTAACAAGTCCGTAGTTTCTAATTTCTTGCAGTTGCTTGCCATTTGGAGCCAGTGTTAATTCCCTCGATGTCCTATGGTCCTCAATCTAGAAAACGATAGTTCATTTCTCTTTCTTTCTTAGCAGAACTGAAGGGATTGAAGAGTGCATCTTTTCAATCCCTTCTTCAACTCCGCACTAATACATATCATCACTGCTGTCATACATCTCTGTCTAATTTTTTATTCACTCACTTTTTATAGTAGCCTTTCAGATCCAGTGGACATTATGTCACGATGATGTGATGGTCTTTTCGCTGAGGTCCGATTCCATTGTTTTTCTCTCCTATCTGACCTTTGCTTATACATTTTAAATGCCCAAGGGCTAGTTTATATTTAACTAATTAAAACAATCATTTCCATTTTCTGATTAATTAATGTGTTTTCCAAACTTAAAGATATATTTTTAGCTCTAAATCTTTTTGTTGAAAGATTTAGTTTTTCTATTTTTAATAAAGTTTTATTTTAATAATTTTTTTTATCTGTGCGATTTTATATATATACGAGTTTAAGATGATTTTTTTAATTTCTAATTTTTAATTCTTAAAAAAGAAGTTTTTATTTGCGAACTTTTATTTTTCTCATGTTTAATAATGAAAAAACAATGTAACGTACGTATGTGCCCATTATATATCAGTAAACTTGCTTAAAAAAAAAATAAACAAAAAAAAAATATTTTACTTAGCGTTAGTAATTACGGTACACGATTAACGAAAACATTTACAAAAACATTCGGTTAGTAATTTTTACAAAGATTATATACAAAAAAAAAGTTGACTATCATTTTCCTAAGGACCATTTACGTCTATGCCTCGTCCCCACAAGAGTTCTATTTTTTATATCTTTTATTTGTACACACGGCATGACAAGCAAATTTTATAAATTATTTATTTAAGAAGGTTGCACTGAGGTAAATATGTTTTAAGGAATAATGGGTTTAAACATGTATATTTGCAGCACAATTATAAATACCACCAACTTATTTATGACTGATTGAAATGCATACATAGGGTTACACTGAAGTAATTCCCAAAAGTACTCAACCACATTTCCATCATAAACTTACGTGGCTGTGCGCGCCTATACGCGTTAAAGCATAATATGTATTAACAAAAAAAAACATTAATTGCAACCTTTTGACTTTCTTTTTAACAAAACACAATTTAAAATTATTAATATTTTCTCGTGTTTAATATAAGTGCAATTTCTTTCTGGCAACGCTTTTATAAGATTTAAAGTATACGACTATGTGAACAGATAAAAATATCTCACTTTGACAAAAGAAATTTACTCAGGGTACGGGGTTTATTAATAGATTGGCCCCATGTTGGGCACCAGTTGTAACGATCCAGAGAATACCTTAACAATCTACACTACAGGGCACCACTAGGCATTTGAACCTAGAAAATTTATAAAGTAGGCAGACACATAAGTCAAAAAAAAAATTTTTTTTTATTTTAAATTTAATATATTTTGATTCCGGTCGTTAGCCCATTGTCACTAGCTCAGTGGAATAGCAGAGATTTACATTTTATGATAAATTCTTATCTAAGAATATATAAAAAAGGAATAAAATAAGTCACTGCCAGTAATTATACACACAAATATTTATTTACGCACATATATAATATTTAAAATTGTTTTAGTATCAGTTTACATTTTAAAATTTAACTTACATTTTTAACTTTGATTTTAATTTACATTTTAATTTTTATAAATTTACATTTTAATTTTTATAAGTTCACACAGATGGGTTTATAAAAGTTTTTGTTTTAAAATGTTGAGTATAGATCGGTTACATAGATTACACGGTTAAAAACATTTCAAAATAAACATAAACGATCAAAATACAAAGTCATTGATACCGTCAATTGCAGAGGGAATACAAGAAACCCAATGGCATTCATCATAAGATACCGCAATGACACCAATAACTTAAGACATCTGAATAAATACATTTTAGATACTCACCATAAGGTATCATTATTTACCGAATGTCTATATTTTGATCAAATATGAAAACCAAAAACATAATTAACTGATAACGAATCCATGCAACGTCCATACCTAACTTAAATTTAATGCATTTTTATTTAGAGTGTCAAGTATGAATAGACTACACAGATTTGCATTTGAAAGAAAATATTCTATCCTTAATTTAACCGTAAGCCAAAAGTTCGCAGTCAAACCAACGTCAATTCATCCGATATATCGATGCATTCAATGTAATACGAATACGGCAGCACAAAAGATTAAGAGAAGAAATTGCTTCTCGTCAGAAAGGAATACTACATCTATCTGACAAGAAGAGCAATAAAAAAAAACTCCATAGGAAAGGACTGCGGTCATTTTGCCGACTTACGAATCACATTCCATAGGCCAAAAAGGAAGTGTGCAGCGTATAAAGCGATTCTGCCTGTAGCGAATCTCGTACTACATCTACTAATTACACCAATATATCCAATCCATTGACCTAATTTAACTACGAAACAAATAACCTAAGATTACCCTCCCCTAATATAACTTTACAAATCTATATAGCCATTCACACCCGACCTAAGTTTAACATTTATATAATATTAAATTAGCGAAAAACAAAAATCATAAATAAAACTTAAAAAAAAATGGAAATGATTTTACAAAAGAAATACATCAAATTAAAATTACTTATTAATAAATAAAGTTGGTCAGATAGGATTCTATTTCAATTATTTTAAAGACGGAACAAGTTTTAAAATTAAAGTTCTTACTGTTTTGTATACTGGAGTTTTAGAAATAGATTTAAAGCTTAGAGTTCATAAAGTTCTTACGGTTTTAACAAGTCCATAGTTTCTAATTTCTTGCAGTTGCTTGCCATTTGGAGCCAGCGTTAATTCCCTCGATGTCCTATGGTCCTCAATCTAGAAAACGATAGTTCATTTCTCTTTTTTTCTTAGCAGAACTGAAGGGATTGAAGAGTGCGTCTTTTCAATCCCTTCTCCTTCAACTCCGCACTAATACATATCACCACTACTGTCATACATCTCTGTCTAATTTTTTATTCACTCACTTTTTATAGTAGCCTTTCAGATCCAGTGGACATTACGTCACAACGATGTGATGGTCTTTTCGCTGAGGTCCGATTCCATTGTGTTTCTCTCCTATCTGACCTTTGCTTATACATTTTAAATGCCCAAAGGCTAGTTTATATTTAACTAATTAAAACAATCATTTCCATTTTCTGATTAATTAATGTGTTTTCCAAACTTAAAGATATATTTTTAGCTCTAAATCTTTTTGTTGAAAGATTTAGTTTTTCTATTTTTAATAAAGTTTTATTTTAATAATTTTTTTTATCTGTGCGATTTTATATATATACGAGTTTAAGATGATTTTTTTAATTTCCAATTTTTAATTCTTAAAAAAGAAGTTTTTATTTGCGAACTTTTATTTTTTTCATGTTTAATAATAAAAAAACAATGTAACGTACATATGTGCCCGTGACAATATTGACATGAATATTTTCGCAAATAAAGGATATCAAATATTTTTTTAAATTTTCTTTTGACACAATTAGGAAACTATTCAAGATCAGTAATTGGCAGATAATTAAAAAAAAAAAGGCCATATATGGTGTTCAAGATTTTCTTAATAACATTTCAAAAGCATTAAATATTTTCCTCATGAAAATGATGTCTGGTCTGAAGAAAATTCAATGAGGACACTCATCCATGTGAACTGAATCTGTTTTTTTTAAGTAACTACTTAGGCAAGCAATTTTAAACATCGTGCATGGCCCAAATAATGATTAGGATTATCGATTTATTAAGGCTTTTTTTTTACATAAATAACTATTATACATGTTTACACAGAAATAAAACTTTAAAAAAAATATTTGTCTTATAACTGAATTTTATATGGAATATAAAATAGAAGTAATAAATGCATAATGATCAAAGTGGGAAAGAATGTAATACTGATAATCAATCAAAAACACAATATCATGAACTTAAACTTGATAGTATGCTTAGTGATGATTTTCATTTTACATTATTTATGATATAAAATAGCATTGTTTCTGAAATCCAATACTTTGACGTCAGCTATGAGTTTTACATGACAGTGTATCGGTCGGATTTGTATGTTCACATAACAAGATCTAGCATCTAGGCAAAAGTACCTCGAATCCAATCATGCGCAAGATACATAAGTCAGGAACACTCATGAATTCTGCCCTATTTGCCTATTCCCCAGATCTATGAACTTATGAGCAACAATCCCGATGATATCGATCTCATTTCCTCTTTCACCGCCGGCATCACTCATTGGAAACACAAAAAGACTCTAAGCTAACTTTAATGATAGACTGACTTAAAAACGAACTATACTTTAGGAGCAATGAAGGCTCGTGACCTTGCATATTAATTATGTAATTTTAGCGGAGATCATCTAGTCATTATGAGCATAACTTATAAATTAATAATA
The DNA here is from genome assembly GCA_028023455.1 of Epiperipatus broadwayi. NCBI lineage: Eukaryota > Metazoa > Onychophora > Udeonychophora > Euonychophora > Peripatidae > Epiperipatus > Epiperipatus broadwayi. The sequence continues at coordinate 5,540,942 of JAQFVV010000070.1, read as the reverse complement.
ACTTAAATAAAAGAATGCAATGATTCAAAAGTTGATAATATATTTTAAGATTTATTATATTGATAACATAAATAAACGTGTCTGATTGTTTGTCAGACACTAGCCTCATAACCATTATATATATAGAATTCAGATTTTATAATAAATTTGCTAATATTTGCGGCGATGCCAATAATAAATACCTTACAGAAGTAGCGCTATGAGAAATATTATTAAGACACTATTCCACCCCTAGAGAAACGAAAATGGTATTTAACCGATTTTAAAGAGAACATTTTAACAAAGCAGTATTATATTTTTATAGAATATAATCATTAATTTGATTTATAAACTGGCAGATGTGTGGGATGCTAATGAATATTTATATTAATAACAAGTTCGTCATAATGACGCGTATATTAAATAATGAAAGGCGGTACGTGCATGCCGGCAGGCTTGGGTGGTCCAATTATGGATCCTGGAGTGTGCTTCATGAAGTTTATCAGACGAGAATTACCGATTTATCTGCAAATGTTGGCAGGATCGGTTTAGAAACGAAGAGTGATCGGCAATGCATTTATTGGGCTGGTTTTCCCAGAGCGATTCCCATATAAAGCACGCACCTACAACCAAATGTCCCCAGGGTGGTTTTACAGCCTGGTTCAAGGACATGGAGAACGACGATGGGGTTCGACTTAGCTAATACCTCCATATTAGAGAGAAGCATAAATAGCTTTATAGACTATCTTACTTATTTAATACCCATAAATTATGAAATACCCTGCGGAATAGTGTGAATTAATTACTAAACAGGCATGGATGATATATAAATTTAAGATATAGAGTCCCCTCCCTTTTTACTTTAAGTTATTCATAACTCCATACATTTCATAAATATCAATCTCAGTTAATAAATGCTTTATGAAAGTAAATAAAATTGATACATAAATAACTGGGATGGTGGTAATAGTTTGGATAAAATATAGATTTTATATATATATAAGATACACTAAAGTTAAAATAGCGCATTATTATTTAGAAAAAAAAAATAAACATTTTAGGAAAACAGATGTTGATCTGTTTTCTATAGCAAATTTTATAACTTAATTACTTTATTTTCCAAAATTGCGAACACCTGCACAAGTTGCGTAAGACTTGTTTTTAATTAATTTACGTGCTTAATTACCCCGTAAGTGAAGGTAGGAAAAATAGAAATGAAATATGTGTTAGCAATTTTGGAAATTATTATTGGCATTTTAAAGAAAACAAATACATAAACATATTATACTAGAATTATTTGCCGCATGGAAATAAAGAAAATATATTAAGAGGCTTACTGAGGATCAGTTATATAGTTATAGAAAGTTACATATTATGAAAACATTTAAATTTAGTATCAGAACAGAGCATCAGGATTATAAAGAAAGTGGAATTGGATAATCAAGAGCAGCTAAAGTTCTTGTACCTTGTGTACCAAGGCCAAATTGGCACGTGTATATAAAATAATTTTGTCTAAAAAAAATTATTAAAATAAAAATCTTTCATAAAAGACTGAAATAAAAGTTGGAAAATAATTGATTAAAAGTGAGAAGGGGGTTTTCTTTAGAAAGTTAAACTAAAAGTTTTATAAAAGGAAGTAAAGTTTTTCTTAATTAGTATTCGTAAAAATAAATTTAAAGTTTAAAAAATATAAATCTCTTTTCATTTGAGCTTATTATAATAAATTATATATGTGCATGCGAGTGTAAATAAATGTATGCGTGTTAGAATATTAAAAAATATAAAAGAAAGTTAAAAAGAAATTATATTTGGAAAACACAGCGATGGCTATTAAGTTGAATAAAGATTTAAAACAACCACACCAGCGGTGGGCTACTAATTAAAGATATAAAAACAACACATTTATGAAAGCTACTACTAATTAAACAATCTTCAAAAACACATTATCCAAGGGATTAGTTAGTAAAGGAATTTCGACAACACACATTGCCGGAGGATATTAAAACAAAAACACTTCGCATATATAAATAGCCAGATTTTTATCAGTTTCAGTTGCAGCCTAGTTTTCAGTGTCTTGTTTCAGTTCAGATAATAGTGCAGTTATATTATGTATCCAGGAACAAAAATGCATTGTTGAGCAGCTTTTGGGAATATACGCTCTTACTTCAGCCCTTTAGTCCAACAAATCATCAAAACCTGCCCGTGAAATATCTGCTTAACAGCTCAGAAATCCTCCGTCAATGTTCAACTGTCTCCAGAAATAAAACCAACAGATTAGCATCAAATCTCTTCAAGAAATGTCAAATCTAACCAGTTAGATATACTCCGTCAGAAGCAGCCAACAACAAGCAATATCCACGTTCCAAAAATCCTAGGTAAAACATTTTATTATTCTCATTTATACATAATAGCCACCACTATAATTCGTAAATCCTACAGACAAGTAATTTGAACTCTTAAGCATGCATAAAATAAACTATTGATGTGCGTGTTTGTGAATGTTAGATAATTTATCAATGTCAAATATTTTGCTTTCTCATAAGACATATATTGTGTTAAATTAGAATGTGCGTGTGTTGTATTAGATTTAGAAAATATTTAAACTTAGTTAATGTTAATTAAAATAAATGGTCTTTAAACTTATACTTTATTTGTCGGTCAATTCTTTTTATCAATTTCTTTTTATTCATCTCTTTTGACCAATTCTTTTTCTATATTTTATTATTGATTAAAATTAGACTGGGCTAGTTTTGGGATCATTTCGAGCACTGGATTATGAGCCTACTGACCAAATATGTTAGTCAGAGACTAGCTGGTGTCCGGAGTTTACTCCGAAACAAATAGTGTTTGGATAGTAGGGGTTTGAATCTAGCAGCCGAGGTGGTCCATTGTTGATAGTTAAAGCTATCAATAATATCTCCCATTTTGCTCGAACGTGCCGGTTCGTTCACATAACATTTATAATTAAATAAGGTTATAAATGTATTATGAAGTTTGAAACCAGCCAAAACATATATGTGTAAGTAAGATCATTTTGCAAAACGATCCAGTACAAAATGTCTCCCAATGATTGGGGCTGAACCTGTCAAAAAATGACAGTTAATTAAATACTTTGTGCTTGTTTAAAAATAAAAACCTTAATGAAAAGCTAAATTACATATTTAAAGTGGTATTAATTTAAAAATAAAAAAAAGAATTGACCGAAACCTTTTTTTTTTCTTTAAATGAAGAGGTTTATGCTATTGATGATGGTTAAGATAAATCATTCTTTTAAATCAGACAGTTGATATTTGGGCGGAGCTAAAGCATTAGGAATGGGTAGAGAAAAATGGACAAAGGAGGGGTGGAGTCAGCGTATATTTCCATTTTAGTAAGAAAAATAAATATACAGCTCGTATTTAAATTTATTCAAAGAAATAAAATATTGTTTTAAAAATGGAAAAAGAGAAGGAAATGTCTGAGATGCAGAAGATGATGAAAATGATGAATATGATGGAAGAAATGCATCAAGAATTCAGGCAGTTAGCAAGAACTCATTACGGAAATAAAAGAAATAAGATGTGAAATTACAGGAAAGGTTGAGAAAAATCAAGAGATCATAGAAGTAGATTTAATTAAAGAAAGACAGGAAGATGAAAAGGAAGTTGAGGTGATAAAAGAGATAGAAATTGAATTAGAATCAGATAGCGTTGTGACCGATAAGGTAGAAACAAATGTAGACCAAGAAATAGAAGAGAGATATAAGTTCAAGGTAGAAAATAGCGTAAAAGAGTTTTTACATAGAATTAAAAATAAAAGGTTTAAAGTAAGTGTTCGCATTCACTGTAGACATAGATTTAAAACAAAGAGAAAGCATAAAAAAAAAACTATTCACGGCTAGGAAAAATACGGAGGTCTGTGAAACTTAAAGGTTTTCTAATTTACAAGGCAGAAGATAAAAGGGAAAGAGATAAAGCAATAAATTGTAATCGAGGGAGAGATGTGAGAATATTGAGTATAATTTATGTTAGTGAGTTAGTAGAAAGAAAGAAGGAACCGCCTGACATAGTTTAAAAGTTAGTAAATGGACGGAATAGTAAAGGAAATAAACAAAAAAGGACCGGAAATGGACAATGAGCACGAATATGATTATTCTAAAGTAAATAAATCTGATAAATTAAATCTGAGAAGTTTAAATCTGAAACTTCGATTTAAAACAAATAATAAATTAAATGTTTGAAAGTAATAATGATAACGGAGGCTTCGTAAAATAAAAGATTTTTTTTTCTCCACGCGCATATTAAGAAAAATGTTTGTACATAAATAAGTAGGTCAAATAGTTAAAATAAAATCGATAAAATCAAGTTAAATAAGCGTAAATATATCTGTAGTAAATAATAAGAAAGAATGACTTGTAATAAACTAATCGTTTTTATTGAATACACGCATGTTAAATAAAGATGTTCGTAATGATTTAAAAATAATATTGTACGATTTGTGTATGTAAGTAAATATATTAAAATAATATTCGTAGGGTTTAGAATGAAGATTAAGATAAATAAATGTTTAAGATATTGTTCATGCGAATTTAAAAATAATGTAAGATTAATAATAAAAATATAAAGTCAATCTAAGTGTATTAAGAGTGTATACGTATACATGTGTATATACACACACATATACTGGTAATATTCGGTAAATACAATACCTCATGATGCGTATCTGAAATGTATTTATCCAGATATCCTTTTAGGGTATTGTCTTGGCACTGCTGCACTTCATGATGTGTGCAAGAAGGGATTTATTTATTATAGATTCCCTGTAAGCAAATCCAATAATAACTCGATATTTAGAATATTAGGTGTATAATTGTGCTGCGCATATACACATGTGTAGGAATTTATCTATAGCAAAAGGGAATGAGGGTAGTATAGAAATAAGTTTAGTTAAGGATAAGTTTAAAGCTGCCGACTGGATAAATTTTAGTACCCGTAACGGACTTATCAGGGATTATTCCTCATTCCAAAGTGTAAGTCAAAAATGGACAGTTGAAAATTCCTGCCATTTGCAGCGACCTTTTCTTAGTCAAGTCCGGTAGGAACCCGGCAAATGAAGCTTCGATTTTATATACGTGTAAGTCGGTTTAAGTCAGCGAATCTGCTTCCGTGTCATTTCCAAAAGATCCCTGTGCCACAAAATTAGTTTGTCCCGGTGGTCGTTATCCATGATTTAGATCATTGTAAGCAATGTATTCAGCATAGATAGAAGAAAAGGATAGTCAAAGCAGATTGTCCTTGGTATGTAAAGTGAAAGCATTATGAAAAGTAAACTTAGAAAATAAATTATATTGAGAATCAAGAATTAAAGTTGCAAGAGATAAAATGGTCAAAAATGATGCATTTTACTCTAAAATGGACGGGGGGGTGTAATGTGCCAAGGCCAAATTGGCACATGTATATAAAATAATTTTGTCTAAAAAAAATTATTAAAATAAAAATCTTTCATAAAAGTCTTTGAAATAAAAGTTGGAAAGTAATTGATTAAAAGTGAGAAGGGGGTTTTCTTTAGAAAGTTAAACTAAAAGTTTTATAAAAGGAAGTAAAGTTTTCCTTAATTAATATTCGTAAAAATAATTTAAAGTTTAAAAAATATAAATCTCTTTTCATTCGAGCTTATTATAATAAATTATATATGTGCGTGCGAGTATAAATAAATGTATGCGTGTTAGAATAATATTAAAAAATATAAAAGAAAGTTAAAAAAGATTATATTTGGAAAACACAGCGATGGCTATTAAGTTGAATAAAGATTTAAAAAAACCACACCAGCAGTGGGCTACTAATTAAAGATATAAAAACATGTTTATGAAAGCTACTACTAATTAAACAATCTTCAAAAACACGTCCAAGGGATTAGTTACTAAAGGAATTTCGACAACACACATTGCCGGAGGATATTAAAACAAAAACACTGCGCATATATAAATAGCCAGATTTTTATCAGTTTCAGCCTAGTTTTCAGTGTGTCCTGTTTCATTTCAGATAATAGTGCAGTTTATATTATGTATCCAGGAACAGAAATGCATTGTTGAGCAGCTTTTGGGAATATACGCTCTTACTTCAGCCCTTTAGTCCAACAAGATCATCAAAACCTGCCCGTGAAATAATGTCTGCTTAACAGCTCAGAAATCCTCCGTCAATGTTCAACTGTCTCCAGGAATAAAACCAACAGATTAGCATCAAATCTCTTCAAGAAACATCAAATATAACTGGTTAGATATATTCCGTCAGAAGCAGCCAACAACAAGCAATATCCACGTTCCAAAAATCCTAGGTAAAACATTTTATTCTCATTTATACATAATAGCCACCACTGTAATTCGTAAATCCTACAGAGACAAGTAATTTGAACTCTTAAGCATGCATAAAATGAACTATTGATGTGCGTGTTTGCGAATGTTAGATAATTTATCAATGTCAAATATTTTGCTTTCTCATAAGACATATTATATTGTGTTAAATTAGAATGTGCTTGTGTTGTATTAGATTTAGAAAATATTTAAACTTAGTTAATGTTAATTAAAATAAATGGTCTTTAAACTTATACTTTATTTGTCGGTCAATTCTTTTTATCAATTTCTTTTTATCCATCTTCTTTGACCAATTCTTTTTCTATATTTTATTATTGATTAAAATTAGACTGGGCTAGTTTTGGGATCGTTTCGAGCACTGGATTATGAGCCTACTGACCAAATATGTTAGTCTGAGACTAGCTTGTGCCCGGGGTATACTCTAAAACAAATAAAGTGTTTGGATAGTAGGGGTTTGAATCTAGCAGCCGAGGTGGGCCATTGTTGATAGTTAAAGCTATCAATAATACCCCATTTTGCTCGAACGTGTCGGTTCGTTCACGTAACATTTATAATTAAATGTTATAAATATATTATGAAGAAGTTTGAGGCCAGCCAAAACATATACGTGTAAGTAAGATCATTTTGCGGAACGATCCGGTACACTTGATATCTGGAGTAGCAGTCTTTGATAAGCATAATGTTCATCATCACTAGTTCACTAGATCTAGGGTATAAATATACGACATGATAGGCAGCATTTACTTTATCGGCAGGCATTTAGGGTTCATTGGTACAGGATCCAGAGCTTCGCTATGGGAGAAGCATATTGGAATGGAGGGAAAGGTGAAATTTCCCCTACTCGCAGCACATTGAATGAAATTAAAATTGACATGGATTTGGTTTGGCATCATCATAATTTTAGTTGTCTCTCCTCTTTTTGGATTCAAATCCAGCAGTATTTATACTTCTGTTTTGGTGTTGTCACATGGCAACTACTGCTGGACCTGAGGCAGTTTAAGCACTTAACGTACATCTTCTTATCTGGTAAGACTTTTGAAACAATGCAATTCTGTTATCAGTTTCTCGAACGATTGTTTTAAAATGTCTTATGATTTTAAAACAAGCTGGCTTGGACAAAATTTCCACTAATGGGTTTATTTACTATTACAAAATTGTAATCTTTTATTTTTAGCTAATGGGCATTTCTGGGTAATTGTTTTCAAGAGACTGCATCATTTCTGACTGCTAAATTACATATGAAAAAATAATAAGTTTCATATATGATTTTAAGTACAATTTATATATAACATAATTTGTAATGATTTGTTAGCAATCTCCTACACTGAAATATATATATTTATCATTTATGCACACATACATATGAGAATGGCATTAAATATTTATTTATTAAAATGGTTTTTAGATTAAGATATAAAATATCCACGTTATTTATGTTACAATACTAAAGCAAAAGAAATATACGTATTAATAAATATACATATACGTGCGTAAGGCTGGGTTTGAACATAGTTAGATGGTAGGAGATTGGATGTGGGCTGTGAAGCATGATCTGAGCATCAGATCATCTGCTTCAATAGATATGAAATAAAACAAAACAATAGAATTAGCTACAATTTTCAATATATGAATTGAAATAGAAATATCCATTTCAAATTTAAGTAGTTTGCAAATGGGGGGGTGGGGATGAATAGTTAATTTCTGCTATATATGTGTACATCAATATAGGAAGTACTAAAGAAGACAAATAAATGAAAACAGACAGCAGGCAATTATGAACTGATCAATAACGGAAGAGTAGGTTTTTTCTAAGGACTGTGGGGATTGTAAATACCTCTTAACTAATTGGTATCAGCATGCATTTGGAAGCTGAGCGGACTTCAACACCTGTAATAATTACCCAGTAGAATACCCACAGGTGAAAAATGGGGACGTAAGTATTAAAGAGGCCACCTCAGCCTACATTATAATTTTTTATATACCTTAAGGCTCTAATTGTAAATAATGATTGTTATACTAGCTGTTTTCATTTATAATGTAATGTATTATTATGTGTACCTAATTGCAATAAGTATATAAATATTCTATCAATTCCAGTTGTATAAGTTAATGCTTAATGTTATTAAATAAGAATTAACTAATTTGCTCGTTTTTCATTTTTATTGTACTAGTTTAAGAGTCAATACATAGCACAACATTGTGCAGTCAATTGGGAGAAAAAAGCATGCACCCCAATGTATTGAGGCATGAAAAGGCACAAAGTTAGTAATAGGTACTAAAGAATTGACAGAAACAAGGAATACAGCAACTGCTCAGTTAGATATAGGAGAATTTAATGGTAGTTAAACCTTTGATTGGCTTGTTTATACAACTCGTATTACTGAATGTATACAATTGTAAACATACGCTACATAAAATAAATGCTTATTTACATAGGATTAAGTTTCAGTTGGAATGATATTTAGTAAATTCTAGACAATTTCACCCACGTCATTCATTCAGACATAGTATATAGTAATTTAAAGTGACGGTTCCATCCACGCTTTACTTGCCAGTACTTCAGATTTGCTCATATATAAGCATTTGAGTCGTAGGAATAAGAGGATTCCTTTTATACCTGCATAAATACTATATCTTGTATTGGTGAGAAAGTATTCATTTATTATTAACACTCGCAAAGCATATGCACAATTAACTTAAAAGGCTGATATTTGAATGTATAAATATTTCATTGTAAATAAGATAAAAGATGATGATACTAAAATCACCACCCTTGCTTTTTGGGGATCCAAGACCAAGTTCACAGTTCGATTATATGAACCTGAGGACTCTGAAAGTCTGCCCTATACTGAAGGTAATAAACGACTAAATTATTTTAGTCCCGAGCCATGATAACATATAATCAGGCTACACTTACATAATAGACACCAAGTACTATAGAACTGGATATATGCTTTTATGTAAAGATTTCATAATATTTAATTAATTTTTGTAAATGTATATGTATACACACACACATATATATACATTGGATGCTTAAATTTAGTTAAAATTTTATTTGAATAAGTTTCTTTTGATAAAGAAGGGATGTTTTTTTTCCTTTCAAAAAAATGTAATCGCTATTCAAAAATATTTTAAAGAAAAGTTTGATCTTTTATTAAAATAAAAGATAAAAAAAATTATTTGAGAAAATTGCTAATTAATGGATTAATTAAAATGGTGGATTGAAGCTTTTTATTTTAAGGTATTCTGTTATAAAAGTTAAGAGTAATGTTATATTAACGTTGTTATCAAAAAAAAAACACAATTTTGTAATCTAATTTTGAATTTACTTTAATATATATTGCCTCATATGAACATTTTAATTGGCCCCAAAAATAAAATTTGTGATCATAATTTGTCTTTGTAATTAAAATTCCATGAAATAAGAACTGTATAAATAGTCTTGGGGAAAGTATCTTGCTTTCTTATTTCTTTATGCTGGTGTCAAATCATCAAAGTGAAATTTCAGGCTGATATGATAAGATTGAACCTTTCTAGATTACTAGGAAGCTTTCCTATGACAGGCTAACTTGCCCCAAATTCTTCCTGAGTAGACCTCTTTAGAAATGGTCTGATAGTATCTAGTCTATTATTTGCTAAAGTACTAAATACCAAATCACACAATGGGAAAACCTGCTCATGACCAAGTAAACCTCTTGAATTGTCGAAATCTGAGAGTAATTAAAATAACAATTATAAATGAAAGACACAGAATTCTGGATTATAAATTGCAATTACAAATTTCTTCGAATATGAGCTGTAAATATATGTACATGAATGAAAAATAAAATATACTTTAACTATAATCATAAAATGTCAAAAAATCTGCTGGACTATTTTATCCACATAAAAATGAAGATAAATTTGTGAAGTCATTTAAATTTGTAAACTTTCTTTTGGGACTTCCTCCTTAAATTTAATGAACTTACTTCATACCTAAAGACTTTCCAATAAAATATTTATTATGCCATTTAAGTATTTTGTTTTCCATTTGATTTAAATTAATATTTATAATTTATCTATTGATTAGTTATTTAATGTATTTTCTAACATCTTTATTAAAATTATTTTAAGTTTAGAAATAGAAAATGAGTTATGGGGAGATAGTTCCAAATAATTTTACTTTAAATGAACTATTATAATCAGAAAATCAATAAAAAAAACCAGAAATCCCTTATCCTTAGAGATTTTAATCTTTGTCATTTATTGTTGTTGTTACTAAGTAGGTTATAAGTTAAAGTATAATTTACATTAAGGAGGGAATCACATTTATAAATATTTATTTGGATTAAAGGGAGAAAGCTGAATATCTTGTTAATTGATTATTTGAAGCTGGGTTTAAAAACTTAATCATAATTCCATTTTGGTATTACATACAAGGGCTTATATACAACAGAACTAGTTTAAAGGATTCGGTATGCATTTAAGTAATTTACACACAACATAACTTCAATATATATTGCATAGCATACAGAATCTTAATTACTTACACGTCTTATGATTATAGATTTTGATATGATTAATATTTTTGCGTTTGATATTGTGATATGAATTTAATATGTATGCATTTTCTTGCCTACTGCAATGAATAAATATACATTATGAATGCTAAAATATTAAAATCATATAGTAATTAGTATAAATTTACTTGAGTACAATCATGTTGAATTTGACTGCTGTAAGATTGATCTTGGAAATATTTGCATGCACATCTATGGCTTAATTTTAAGTTATAAACTTAGCTTTAGGTTTAATTAAATAAATTAATGAAAATTTGTAAATATGTATTTGCTTTACTGTGTAAATTTATAAATATCAAATAATTAAAGTTTTATTTGTTAAAATATCTATAAAATGTTTATATTAATTGATATAAGAAGAATATTAAATTATTAACAAGTAACTGTTTTAATCTATTCAGGCTAGAATTTTCTCATTATTCATTGCAAAATCCAGGATATCAATATATAAAATAGTCAAGAGTTTGAAAATTCTCTGCAATCTAGCAGATATAGAAATGTTGGTTGCTGAGTCTGCAGGGTTTGTAACTGAATATCTTCACCAGTAAACTCAAATTTCATACAGGGATCAGTACATAGAACATCCATTGAGACCTGATTCAACTAAGCAACAAAATATCACCATTGCTAATAATATAAATAGGAAATTCTAGATGGCCTATATAGTGGTGCCCACTGTCGAGTAATTTGATCATACCCGCAGTTATTGAACATACCAACAGGTTGTTTTTTGGATTATACTTTCATGAACTTAAGCATCATAGTATGGTTAATGATATCTTTCATTTATCATTAAGTATATTATAAAATAACATTATTTCAAAATCTGATACACAGACATTAAATAAAACAAAATACCAAATTAACTACAATTTTTACTATCTAGCTTATGGCATGACTGTCACCTCCAATAGCATTTAAAACTTAAAATCTCACAATATTAGTTTTCCAACATGAATGGACTTATTTACTCAATTATATTGTTTATTTAATAAATTATCTAACAATATTTATAGAATATTTCTCTTTTGATTTTTTTTCTCCTCAAATCATTTTCCATCTGAAAAATAAAAACCATTACCAAAAACAAAACTTCTCTAGCAAATAAATAAATGTTCTGCAAACACAGATTTTAATCTATTCTTAGAATAATAGTGTATTAGCTTATCTCTTTTTCAATGCAACCTTTGACTTATCAAAATAAGTTGACCTATACTTGCACACCCACATTGCATATACCACTATATTGTTAATTTTATCAACATTAATAAATAATGCACCAGTATTTAATGTTCAGTTAAATGCAATGTTTTGTTGTTATATATTATTGGGTCTGATATTACATGTATATATATTGCAAGGTACGTTGGCAGATGAATTTGAAGATTTTGCTGAAATGAATATAAAAAAATGGAAAATAAAATAAAACTATGTTGGATATAGATACAAATTAATGTATAGAATAAATCTTATTGGATTAAAATTAGAAAATTTCTTTTCCTTGAGGCAATACACATTGTGTTTTTTTTTCTTTTCTTTCAATTAAAAAAAGAGCAATTTTAAATAATAAAAGTGAATACTGATTGTAAATATTGATAGAAGTTCTACAAAGGAGAGATTGATAATTAAATATGGCCATGGTAACTACAAAAAAAAAGAACTTTGGAGAACACAAATCGAAAGAAAGATAAAAGTTTGAAGAAGGAATGCGGATGGTATTCAGCGTACACATGTGTAATGAGTTTTTCGGAGGGATATAAAAAGAATGGACGTAGATAAAGAAGTGTCTTTTCTTCGGATTTATCACAAGATGTTAACCTGCCCCATGATAGCCACTCTATTCAGATGGGTGGCTAGAACGCGTGTACATCATTGATTGTTCCATTCCCTCGAACATACTTACAATGATTTAGAACAGTGAAGTCACCGCCCACCTAAAATAGAAGCCTCACATCAAAGCTAGAACCTAAAATATAGATCATGAAGAAAACCTGTGGATTACATGTATTACCACGTCTCACATAAACCAGGAAAAAAGAGAACAAAATTTAATGGACCATAATATGGTTAATGAATCCAAGAATAATTTTGCTATGATAATACAAACTTTCTTTTGTTGTTTTTGCTTTTATTGAAATGCTCATAAATAAATAAATAAAAAGAGAATTACAATGTGTCGTTTGTTTAAGCCTCATAACTGTATTCTTTCAATGATCTTCTTTGTAAATTCTACTGTTGATGCCAACACAATTTTATTATATTTTAGATTTATTATTTGTGAGGTCACAATATACATATATGATATACTTGCATTAGTTTGTATAAATATTATAGTAATAAGTTAATACATGGGCGATTTGTTCATTCATGTTATAGAGAGGGCTTTGGTATGGTGAGAAAAAAAAGGGGGGACATTTGCCTTCATTGTCGATTTAATAGGAATATCTAAATAGAATCCTGGTGCCTAATAAAAAACAAATTTAAACTATTAAAAGCGACAATATAGGGAAAGTTAGTTAACTATAATTAGGACCGTATTACCTGGGAAATATGCTACGCTTACACTAAAACTTAAATTGGTTAACTATAATAACCTAGATTAGGAGTGGGCATGGGAGGTAACGGCTATATCTTTAACAAATATATATAAAACTAATCTTACAGCCATTCGTGTCTAATAAATGGCATTAGGCATATATAAAACAATACAATATAAATATATATCAAAAGACAAAATAAAAACAGTAAATAATTGAGAACATTACATAAGATAAAATAAATTTATTTACATTAAAACATAAAATATAAATCTTGAAAACATATATACACTGTTTACACAAGTCACTATTATACAATTCCAAAATGAACAACTTTCACAGTTCGACAATTACCATCTGCATCCTTAAAAAAAAAAGAAAAAATGTAATTATAATCTTTTAACTAAAAAGCAAATAAATGAATTCTATTTTGAAATTACTTATCACTTAAATAGAAAAGAATTTTGAATGTAATTACAAATATATTATTTTCAAAAATATTAATCATAAACAATAAAGTGGAATTAGAAATTTAATAGTAGACTTCAGTCACTGCAGATAGCTAGCAATGAAACTAAGATTCTTTTAGATATTATATAATTGCTATTTCCAAAAAAATAAACAATGAAACACCTAGAATTTAAAGTTTTTAATTTCAGAGAATCATCAGCGCCTCCTCTCAAAATTATCTTTTGTTAGCAGAGAAAAATGTCATACACATTCATTGTTGGTAAAGTTCTTTTAAACAAGCACCTTCCATAAATATCTTTCTAATATTATTTAAAGTAGTAATGTAAATAGAATTAAATATATATTTTAAATATACAGTGTATTAAGCCTAGGAATAAACTTTTATAGATAGGAATCTGTGAATTTTTGTAAACCTATTAGATATAGGTGTTGTATTCCTTTAATACTATTTGAAAGTGCATAAAGTTATAAACATACATTATCATTTGCATTTCTTTTTATTAAATATGACACCTTTTGTATTTTCACAAAAGATAATAGACAATACATAAATATATTCTGGTTTCTGAATTTTGAGCAGTGACGTTGCATGGAATTTGCTAGATAACATTGAAGTTTCTTTAAAACTAAAAGTTTTAATCCTGATTCTTGTGTTTCATTCATTGATTGTGAATTATCAATTACATAATATCTAATTTCATTGTAGCTATTGCAAGTTTGTGAATTTACCTTGTAATTATTATGCAACTGTAATTTGATATGAAAATAAGAAATACATTTTTAATAAAACAAATATAGAATATTAAAATAATTATGTATCAAATTAATTCATAATAAATTAAAATGATAGATAATACTAGTACCAAATAATTATAATGATTTTAATGTGATGGTTAATTAGAATTTTTTCTTTATAGTTTCTTTTCCAATAGCTATTTTTATTTGTAGAAAATTTAGTTAAACACTATTCAGGTTATTAAAAAAATTCAAGATATTATGCTGAGGAAATTATTTAACATTACAATGCCCCCCCCCCCCCCAAAAAAAAAAAAAAACACCAAACAAACATATATCATCAAAATTAATCATCACAAAATTAAAATGAACTCATTAAATAACTAATATTCTAAATTTGTAAATGGAATCCTTTGTGTTTTCCAATCTGTATTAATAATTGGTATAATATTATAATAGGTAAGGTAAATTTAAAATTATATGATTATATAATAAAATACTTAATATATGCAATACCACAACAGATATTAAATGAAATTATATTAGCAGAGTATACTTTTGATGCATGTGCGTCATAATCATGGTTGTACTGATAAGAATATGAGACCCATTTTTTTGCTAATTTGAATACTATTAGATCTTTGATATATTTTGTGCTGGAACTCACAGCTCTGATCTTATGTTTTTTATTGTTTCTTTTTTCACTCATTATCTTCAAAATATCAAGATCAAAACTATGCCCATAATTTCTTTTCATGGTTGTAAAATATGGATACATTAGTTGAATAAGTCTCAGCTTTTTTGTATGTTTAAAAAAGAAAAACGAGTGATTCAACTAATGTATTCATATTTTACAATCTTGAAAAGGAATATGGGCATAGTGTTGATCTTAGTATTGTTAAAATAATGTACAATGAAAAAAAATGATAGCAAATGCAAGCTCCAGGAGGTGTGGTTTTTAACAAAAATGGGTCTCATAGATTCTTAACAGTACAACCATTATTTGAAGCACACACATCGAAAGTATACTCGGTTTATTTAATCTCATTTAATTAGAGGGGATTTGAACCCAGACTTTCAAGTTCCCTTTAGTCATCCACTCCATCTTATACAACTAATACACATGATTACATCTGTATTGGTTGTATAAGATGGAGTGGATGACTAAAAGGAGCTTGAAAATCTGGATTCAAATCCCTTCTAATTACATCTAGCTTAAAGTATATATATTATATAGGTATTTAAACATTAATTTCATTTAATATATTTTATTCTCTGTTGTAGTATTTTCATATTATTAATAAGGAAAGTGTACCAAGATATTAATATATGCAATATAATCTAATTTTTGATGTTTTCCAAAATATTAACAAAAACTTTGATTGACCCATTTGATTATACTTTGATTATCATTTTTTTTATAATAAGTTCTATTAAAACTTAATTTTTACAATATAATTTTTTTTTTTACAAACTTATGCAAATCAGAATAGATTTTCTCAATAACGATATATATATATATGTGTAATGATACAAATGTTTTCATAAGAAAAAAGATAGTTTCTTACTACTTTTTTTTATTAAAATAATCAAAAGAAATATCAGTGGGTGGACTAATTATAATTTTGCCTATGCTTGATATCCAAAATGGTTTGTTAAAATATTTCATTAACAACTGCGTTTTCATTTGAATATATGCATCTCATTAATGTAAAGGGATTCAATAAAGTAGCTCTAACATTGCGGCTCATTAAAATTTATCATAAAAATTTAATCACAAAATGTCATAATAAAGGGTGTTAAAAAATCTACAACTACTAATATTATCATTTGATTATAATTTCTTTTGTCAACATATTTAAAATTAATTTTGGTAGACAACTTTATATGTAGCATGTATGTAAACTATTTTTACAATGAAATATAAATTAAATCATGATTTTCAGAAACATTGGGCAGACCACATCTTAAGCAAAACTCAGTTGTTGTTTTTTTTTTTTTGAGTATTGTTTGATGACATAGGGTGTTATCAATTTTTCCAAAAATCATATATAAAACATTCTGGTAAGCAAATAATGTTCTTAAGAAAAGAACTCAACTTAATTGAAGAAATTGATGTGGAAACATTATACTTTATTGACATGAGATGAAATATCTAGATATTTTGCATGTAACTGAAGATGCCTGCAAAGAATATCTAAATTTTTCATTTCCAATATTTGTGTATTTATAATAAAATGTTTTAGTCACAATATTTCACTTAAAATTAGACAGCTTTCCACATCTTGCAATCATCCTTCACCTGAAGACAATCTTGTAGATGCGAAATAAGAAATTAATATCAAATTGTAGCTTATGTTTATAGTTCAATGATTTTTAACATTTTCTATTATATTTAGGATTTGAGAGTCATAATTTAACTTGTCTTTGCAATTTCATAATGTGAGCTCATTAAAATTTATAAGAAGATCTAAAATTAAAATGCTAAAATAAATTGTTAAGATAGTAAGCAATGTTAAACTTTTCAGATGATAATCAAGTGTTACTGCTTGGTTATGGGGATCTATTCCCTAATTGATTCAATCTGTCTGAGCAGAGTATTCAACAATTCTTTCACAAATATACATCTTTCTATTCTCAAAAAAAAACTCATGAGATATTTCTGATCTAGCAGGCACTCGAGATAGCAGACCATGGTATTTTCTTAACCTTAAATTAAAGAGCTTATTAGTGAATATCCCATCCAAATTAATGTGACAAATTATAACAACTGCAGTGATAAGAAGAATAAGAAGCTATGCTTTCAGAGAGATTAAAGTAAGTTTTTAATATAGAATTTGCTGAGGATCTTTTCCACTCATAATAATAAAAAAAAAATTAAATAAACTTAGAATGAATATGGGTGAATTATTTGTATTGAATTGAAATCGCAATAAACAAGATATTTCAGAATAGATATTTCCAGAGAAACTTTTTAATATTGGCTATTTTTACCATATGGAAATTCTAAATTTTGAGTAAGATAGAAGCTACTATTATCATTATTTAAAGTTATCATTTTCAAAACTAATTCTCGTCTTATATCTTTTATCTTAATATATCTAAAACCACTTCGATTGTGACTTGCCATTTAAAAGCATAACATTATTTAATTAAATTTTAATCTTTAATATTTTATCCATTCTACACTTATATTTTCTACTATATTTAATTCCAAATTTCTGATCTTTGCTTCCCTAATTGAATTCTACTTTCAGTATGTATAAAATCATCATTTACTATTACATTTGACCTTTACAATTCTTGTTTTTCACAGACTATCTTCTTTTATTTTCTTCTTTATTTTTACATATTTCTAATCAATTCATTCAGTCATCTTATTCTTTATAAGTTTTCCTTTATGTTTTTTTTTGTACAATTTCCATTCACATCTCTGTTAATAATAGTCAAAAATTATAATTTGTTTTAACATTTTGTTTATCACAATATATAATATATCTATACAGCTATAATCCCATTTATAAGATATAATAATTCCTCTTTGTTTTGTAGAATTAAACTAATATTTGAATTTTTTTTAAATTATCAAATACTTATAGAAACTAGATCCAAAATTCTACCCACTCATATTGAATTATAGGAATGAGAACGTCCCTTATAAATTATAGTATTAATTACAGTACTTTATACAATAATAAAGTAATCAAAGATCTCGACTACTTTAATAAAAGATCCCAAAAAATAACAAAAACTAAAGTTTTACAATATTTTGTAGTTAATAATAACTAAAATAAACATAATAATTACAAATATATAAGTATTTATTGCATTAAAATCCACTTTCCCACTTATAGCAATAGTACAAATAATGCTATCCGAATGTAGCAAGTAGTTTTCAGTCTGATATTTGAGAATCAACTGAATAAATTATAGCATAATTATTGCTAACTTATATTTATTGTTTATTTTAAGCCAAATGAGTAAATAATTAATTATCTGAAAGAATATGGTACTTTTACAGTAATCACATGTCAAATTCCTTATCTGAATATGGTTGAGGAAATCAGGTTTTAGTTGATCATGAAAGCTTATCGATACTTTCAACTATGTCAGTATTAGAGCTACATTACAAACTTTATGAATTCTTTATATCATTAATGAATATAAATTTCATACAGTACCTTGTAAATAAATTGCTAATTAAGAAATATTTATGGAATTAATATCTATTCTGCTTTTTCATTGAAATTGAATTACTTGTAATGAATAACAAATAATTATAAAAGATTTGAGAATTGTATTTAAAATTGAAATCAAGAAAATGTTATATTTTTCATAAATATGATTTTATGCATATATTAATTCTACAACTTTATTTCAGTTATATATATCTGCATGTTTAACAAAAAAATGCTTATTTTACCTGTTCTTCTTCATCTTCTAATTCTGTTTAAAAAAAAAAATAATGAAGAATGTTTTAAAATGGCCCATTTATATACACACATTCCAAATAAATAAAAAAATATTTATTTATTAAAGAAATCATAAACATTTTATTTTTGCAATGCATGACCTTAAAATAAAATAAAAAATATAGTGTCAATTTTCAAATTGATCAGTGCCACACGATATAAAATTTTCTTATTATTTCAGCATTATTTAGGAATTTAAAGTTTTATTATTCTTAAAATATCTATTTACTTATATAGCAATGAGTTTAAAATATATTTCATGCAAGTTTCACAAGGAATCTAATAACTGTGATAAATGCACTTTTAACACAACTATAGTGAAACCTGCCTTTTCTATAGTTGCATAGAAGAAGTTTAAACAGCTAACATCATTAAATAAGGATCACTGGTTATGCTCAGGATCAATAATTACTTTTGTGGATCATTAATAAATACAATGAAGCTTTATAGATTGCTTCTAATCCTTTCTTATAATACATCTTACTAACAAACAAAACTATGATCTCTATCCAGTCTTATTCTTTTCAAATCATAATTATAGGAATTTGGTATTAACTGTTAAATTCTCTGCTCAAGATCTTTCGTGGAAAGAAATATATTTATGGCTGCAGTTGATTTGATACAAAATGCACTAATAAAGAGACTAACTTCTTATGTTCATATTAATCCTTTGAAATCAAAATGTACAATATACATTCCAAAGATATCTTAGCAAAACACGGCAATTTTTTTTTCCAATCATAATATCAAATTCTGTCAACAAAATTTGAAGCACAATCATTTCTAATAAGAAATCTCTCCCACAGATGTTCAAAGGAGTTTAAGATTCAAGACCGTACACATGAATTACAATGAAGATGGTTCAAATAGTCAATTGCAGCAAAGCCTTCAAATAAAAAGCTTATTATTACATTTGTAGAATAATGTTATAGCTAACACAGAATTCCTATACACTAGTCAAAAAAATTGAGGAGAAAAAAATCAAACAAAAACTAAAACACTATTAACAAAAATTTCCTTATCTTAAATTAAAAAATTTTACAATTATAGATGTTACTCACAAGTCAGCTTCCATATTCAGTTTATTTATCTTTTATCGAATACAGTGAAAAAGTTCCTTCACATAAATGTATAGTTATAATAAATCAGTCTAAAATTTTAATAGTTCTATCTTTTGAAATTTTGATTTCAATGTAAAATCCATTGATATAACTTTTTGCTGCTCTCTTTCTTCACAGAAAAAAATTGCTTAAGTTTAATGAGTCTACAAATCAATCCAAAGTTGCTTTCACTTTTACATGGAAAATACTGGTTAATGTTGTGACATGTATCAGGTAAATGTTGTTGCAAAATTGAATCCATTGTATCTTGATTTAGGAAATTTCATTTGATAATAAAAAGATTTTCAAAACAATCCATGTAGCCATTACACAGTTTTAAATATGTTGAAGTATTTTACAGAGGGATATTTTACATTGGAAGATTGATTTCATTTAAATTTATGCTATTTTTTCCCATCCAACACTGATCTTTTAGATTAAAAGAAAGTTCAAAAGGAAGTTTGTATAGGAAGATGCAACTTTTTATAACAAGGTGAAAAAACTTAACACTTCTCTATGGTTCTTCAGAATATAGCAATAAAGTTGCATGCAGACTTACTATTCTTTCACATAATAAACTGAAGATTTTTGCATTTAATGATCATAATTTTAACATCACCCATTATCAATGTTAGATCTTGAAACATTTATTTCACACTGAAAATAACAGTAGATACTTTTTTTAACATTTGAATGTTTTTATTCTTGTAAAAGAATCAGAAAATTTCTCAAAATCTTACATGGAATTTTTCTTACATGAATGAATCAAAATTTGTTTAAAGATTGTTTCTTCAAATGCTTGAGAATTAATAAATCTTCTTCAGTATTCTCTTCATAGCAGTTACATTTAATAGTTGATTCATCCACTTGAAAAGAAATTGTTGAACTCATTTCATAAAATGACATTCCCAAAAATCTGTCAGGTCAAGAATATGGTTTGAAACTGTCACTGGAAAGTGGCACATTTTCAGTATTCTTAACATAGTTTTATCTACCACATACTCCACGAAATCTACTTTTCTGAAATAATAAGTATTTCACCTGCTTTTATTAGTCAATAACTGAGAGAAGATCAATTAAAGCATTTTTGTTTCTTGAAAGAAAATAACAAAATGCCGCTTTTTTATTCAGTTTCAAGGATTTTCTTTTATATTCTTTATTTAGATTTTTAAATTGAATATGTTATCACTAAACATCATGTTAATTTATCTGGATTTAAACTGCTATTACTTTTTCACATTCAACATACGATCCTGATAAAATTAAATAGTACAAGTTTCATCAACATTTTTTAATTTTCTCTTTATTCCTATTGTTTTGATTATTCTTTTCAAGATAAACTTATTGTAGATCAAGCTGAAAAATATCCTTTGGTTTGCATTTGGATTTCGCCCAAACACATTTGATTGATTACTCCAATAGAGGTATAAAAAGTATATAATTTATAAATAAATAAATCAGAAGCCACTTATATAAACTACTATAGGATCATCATCATTTAATGCCAATATGTGAGGAATTTTCAACCAATACATCATAATTTACAATTGTTATTGCTGAAACTGAAAATTAATGCATATGAAAATTATTGAGCAAAATCTCAGCAAAATTAATATTCTCAATTAAAAATTAAGTACTTATTATTTATTAGAAAAGTAATAACTAAAACAAATGTTTACATTATAGATATAATGTTAAATGAAGCTGTACTAAACATCATGTGTCATCTACAGGATATTTCACATTTTTATAAACACTTCTTTGAAAAATTTGTGAATAATACATGTTTTTCTGCACATATGCCAATGTCACATATTAAAATTTTTATTATGAACCATTAAAATATTTTTATAATTGTATGTGTGGATTTTTTATGCATATTTGCACATTAAAAATTGAGGACAAAATTATTATATGTTTATTTTAAATATATATAATTTATTATGATTTTGATTTAAGTTTGACTTTACATCAAAGAGAGGTTTGGAAAAATAAAAGAATATAATAAATTAATTTTTTAAAATATATTTATTTCATTTTATCAAATGTGATGGATATTTTCTTAGAATGCAGTAAAAATGAAATCTGGAATTTTTATGAGTTTTGAAATTGCAAATAATTTATTTCTCTGAAATTAATCACGGAACCAATGATAGCTCTTGCAAAATCCCTGGGTTCCATAAACCCAGTTTCAGAAACTCTTAGAATATATATAATTTAGACATTTTAATGGACTGCTTTATGTCAAAAATTATGATTATTTTTATAGAAGACAGCACATATATTTGATAAGATTCCAAGAAATTGGAAACTGAATGCCTAAAGTTAAACTGGTTATTAACATAGTAGTCTTCTCTTAACATGTTGAAACCACGAGAGGGCATACTTTTTATGTAAACAAACACAAATATAACACTACTGGATCTTTTTTTTGATTTTCAACTTTAACGTTCTTTTTTAAAATGGAATAATTACGTTTTTAAATTACAATATACATTTTAGCACCTTGCAACATTTTGCAAACCATTTTTAAACAATTTATCTCAGACATTTTATTTGACTCACATCTGTTCTTAATCTGACCAAAAGATACAGTACTCTGATCAAACCAAGCTTACGATTTCAAAAACAATGTGCAACCTCAGACATTTCATTTGACTCATAGCTGTTCTCGCACAAACGTCTTTTCGCGTGACTTGTATGAAATAGTACTTGGCCTGACCCTTTTGCAATTGTTTTCACATTCCATGATGTGTAGGGAAGCACAAGGACAGCCTTACAATTATTAGTACCTACTAGTACGTCAGTTAGGGTATAAGACCGCTATTATGAAGGCATATTACAATAATTCTGGCCAGTTGAATTTCAAACACCCTCGCGATATACGGTAGCAATCTGTTGAGTGTGCACATTTGCATAGTGTTGCAAAGCACATCAGCAGGCCATAATATTGGTGTGCAATGTCATCTAAGCCTGAAACGGCTAATATGAAAAGAACTGTTCTATGAGGCTGTAATTTTCTATGCAAAAGCACAGAAATATTGGGCCACATAAACGGCATATTTCTGTGCGTTTGCATCGAAAGTATGACCTCTCGCAGTTTCAACATACTAAGAGAAGACTACCATTAGCATATTGTGTTGGTACAAATTGGTGCCTATGTAACGTATAATCGCTAACAGGTTCCACCAAGCTGAAGCCTGGAACATAATAAAGAAAAATGAAAAGTAATGACAATAAATGCTGGGGAAAGAGAAGATAAATAATTTTTCTTGAGGGATATAAAGTTAAATGTAGTGAATAGGTATAACTATTTGGGAATCGTCTTAAATAATCAGAGAAATTGCTTGGATGAACGAGAGAAAAAATTGATAAATGAAACAAAGATAAGGGATTGATAAAAGAATTAACAGTGTTTTCATATAATAAATATGATGCAGCAAGAATTGTATTGAAGGGACTGACAATAGCAGGGTTAACTTATGGTAATGATACATTATGTGTTAGTAAAAGGTGTTAGATTACTTAAAGAAAATACAAAGAGAAGTAGGAAGACATGCAGACGTGTGGGCGGCAAAGGAGATAATTCAAGGAGAAATGGCAGTTTTCATATGAGAGATGCAAAAAGCAAAATGAGAATGTTCAGTAGATTGCAATTTATGGATAGTAAGAGAATAGCCAAAATAGTACTTAAATGGATTACAAGTAAAGGAGAGGCAACAAGATGGGTGAGAAAAGTAATACGGTATGCAGAAGATTTGGATGAAGACTTTATGTCAGTATACGTGTACAAAAGATATGATTGTGTTAGGAGGATTGTAGTATTATAGTGGCAAAGAATGAGATAAAGAATAGATGCATTAATAAAAATAAAGCTGGAGAGATGGAGAACTAGTACGAAGAGTAAAAAGAGTTTAAATATATATAGAAGTAAACAGAATATTGGGTGCGAATTAATTTATGATAACAACAAGGAAAGTTTTAACAGAATATCTTTAGTAACAAAGGAATATACACATAAATAGAAAAATGTGAGTGATTTAGTCTGAAAGTTATATAAGAAAAGCCAATAAACATCACATGATCACCATTTCTTCAGTTAACTGTTATTAAAACAGGCAAAACTCTCTATACGTATTGCCAGCCAATGCAAGCCAAAGTAATCAATGGGTGCCAGAAGGCTTGTGTATAAAATACCCATCTAGTGCCTACTCATCCAATATCCCCAGACTAGTTTCTGGCTTGTGGCTTTCGTTAGTGAGGAGCCTTGGATCTAAGGACTGCACCTAGATCTTAGGATCTAATGCAACTCTCCACTAGCTACCTTTTATCTCTACTTAACTACAAAACTACGAGTCTTAAATTAAAAAACACTATAATATTTTCAATCCAAGCTCATTAGCCTATATAGTCATATAGGTCTGAACTCAGTTCAGTACCCATACATTTTTATGACTTTGGCTTTTTAATAACCATAGCTCCACTATCCTATTAGGTAGGATTGGTTTTAAACAAATAAACATCACACCATTTCTTATGCTTGCTTATAACTATTATTAAAACAGGCAAAACTCTATACATATTGCCACTCAATGCAAGCCAGAGTAATCAATGGATGCCAGAAGGCTTAAGCATAAAATTCCCATCTAGTGCCTACTCATCCAATATTTCCAGGCTAGTTTCTGGCTTGTGGCCTTTGTCAGTGAGGAGCCTTGGATCTGAGAGCACTGCACCTAGATCTTAGGATCTAATGCAACCCTCCAGCAGCCACCTTTTATCGCTTCTTAGATACAAAACTATGAGTCTTAAATTGAAAACACTATAATATTTTCAATCCAAGCTCATTAGCTTATATAGTCATATAGGTCTGAACTCAGTTCAATACCCATACATTTTGGTGACTTTGGTTCTTTAATAACCATAGCCACCACTATCCTATTAGGCAGGATTGGTTTTAAGCCAATAAATATCACATGATCACCATTTCTTAAGCTTGCTTATAAATGTTATTACGACAGACAAAACTCTCTATACGTATTGCCACTCAATCTGGCATCCATTGAGTGGTAATACATATAGAGAGTTTTGCCTGTTTTAATAAGAAGGGCATAGAAAATATTAGATATCTATTAATTGAATGTAAATGCATGCAAGCATAAAGAATACAAATAATGAAGTTGTGGGAGAATAAATATAAACTAAATGATTATATAGAAAGTGGGTTCTTAGTCTTTATGCTTGGTTTGGAAAAAGATAAGGCCATGGAGTGAACAAAGATGATGATGTGGAAATGGGATGGAGCAGGATAGAGAAGAATATGAGAAAAACGGTGGGGAATAGAAAGGCAAAGTAAAGTGACTAACAGGTTTTTCTGAGCAAACTGGCAGAAATGGGATGGAGCAGGATAGAGCAGAATATGAGAAAAACTTAGGATGGGGAATGGAAAGTAAAGTGACTAACAGGTTTTTCTGGGCAAAGTGGCTGAAAGATTTCTGACTTCAATAGAGGAGTAGCCATATCACATCACACCAAACTTTTAAGGGATAACAGCATTCCCCTCTTTATGTCACTGGCCATAATTTATTTTTCTAGAAATCAAACATGCCACCGTAAACCAGTCATTTATGTATGTGAACACCTACCATAGGTAAAATTGTTTGAATTATCCCCTTTAAACATATTGAAAAAAATAATAAATGGCTAACAATTGGTAGATAGAATATTTAATTAGTTAAATAAATTTATTAATCAAAAAAGAAAGTGCACATATAAATCTAAGAATTAGTTTTACATTAAGTTTATTAATTCTACGCTTTAAGAAAATGTAATGAAGTGATTCAATCAACATTTAAATCCCTACCCAAACAATTACTTTCTGTTCACTTAAACTCAATTATAATCTGTTATTAATGAACATGAATTCTTGCTCTAAATAAATCTTATATATATAAGTATCGAAATAAAAGGACATTCCTGAAAGGTAATGGAATCCAAGGATGCTGATCCAGGCAAGACAACACTGGACAAGATGATTACAAGCAAGAAAAATAATTTAACTTAGATGTAGAGATTAATGTGATTCAAATTTGCCCATGAGTAAATGCTTCTTTTGACCTGAAAGCAACCTGGGTGCACTTTCACACAAATAGTTTAATTTGCGATTCCTTCATAATTAGACATTTCCCTCAACAGTTTATTTAGAAAACGTCACATCAATAAAAGACACTTAATTCAAACCATGGTATAAACATTCTAACACATAATACCCTCTACAGGATAGATCAAATCTACTTTCATAAAATTATCTGACAAATAAATACTAATAACAAAATATATATTTATAAAGTACACATTAATTTATATAACAATACACTACCTTATTCTTTTCTTTCATTTTCATATTATTTGTAACATAATAATTTAAACAAATTTACTGACTCTTTCTATTGCAATAAGTTCTATTACACCTTTATAGTACAGTTCATATTTACCCAATTCAAAACTGATGCATGGTCCATCAGATGAATTACAAAGCACAAGCTTGATGTCAAAATTCTTCTTTACAGATTATTGGAGATGATTTAATTTGATCTTAAGTTAATTAAAATTGGATAATGGTTAATAATATGTAAAAAAAAATTTTCTGTCAATCCTATAATTTACAAATTGTGTCAAAGAACCACCATCTATAAATTTTGTTTAGTTGGGAAAATGCTATAAAGAAATTTAATGCCTATAGGAATCAATGATTAATCCAATAAAGCATTTCCTAATACTTTTATAGGAGATCATTTAAAAGTAGAAATATGTTTAATCCACTATGCTGCTTTTTCATATATTTAAATAAATCATAGAATATAAAATAAAATACAAATCCATATAACAATTCAATATTAGTTAAAAAACAAAATTTTACTCAAATTCTTGCACAATTATCATTTTTTTCATCTATTTATAAATAGACTTTTTTAAGTGAAATTCAACTATACCCACCACACATATATACTACTTTACAAAATAACTTTCCTATCATTCACTTCAAAATCTATCTTCCTTTAACATCAAAGGAAAAATATTTTCTCATCAAAGTTTCTTGAAAAGAAGAGTAAAAAGAAAAGAAACTTTGATGATAAAATATTTTGAATCTGAGGTCATCAATCTCATGAAGACATCCTTTGATGTTAAAGGAAGTTTGTTTTTGAAGTAAATGACCAGAAGGCTATTTGTTTTGTATATGTAGGTGGTCTGTTTAGTGGAATTTTCTATCTGTTAATAGATGAAACCACAGTTGTGGAAGAATTTTAGTAAAATTTTATTTTTTTGGCTAATATTATAATGTTATAAGGATTTCTATTTTATTTATAGTTACTAATACAGCATTAGATAGTATTTAATTTTTATCATAGAATATAAAATATCTTTACATAACAGCAATACTAATATACAATAATTTACAATAGCAATAATAATGTTTTGGCAAATATTGATTTTTGTCATGTTTAAAATGTAAAATAGTTCTATCATATTGAAAAGGGTAAAAATCAATATTTATCAAAATGAGCTTTTCTGTATTATTATTATATAAATACAATTACTGCTGTTATATAAAAACATTTTATTTTAAATTATATCTATAAATAGAGGGATATGAAATTAACCTACATTCATCCTCCACTCCATCTCAAGCAACCGATATATGTGACCACATACATGCAAAAAAGATACATAATTCCCAATATATGTATTTCATGCAGAACTAATACTCATCAATTGAGTCAGATCATAATCTTCCACACATATATACAATCAGTACTTGTCTTATATTAAGATAGCAATTCCTCAAACTTTAATGGACAGGCTTCAATCTCACCCTTCTAACAATCCAACTGTCCATTTCATTGAAAAATCAATGATGGAAAGCTCAAAGCCCTTATTAAATTGAATGCATGTTTTATTTTATTTTTTTCTGTCTTATGTATTAGATTATTTTTTTAAAAAATACTTTATTATCTAGAGAAAAAAAAACAATTTTTAATTTGCTAAAAAAATCAAATATTTTTATTTGGATATTTAAACTACAAATATAAACAATAAAAACTTAGATTCGACTCTATTTGCAAATTATCATATATATAGTGTTCAAAAACATATTTTATTGTTTGTGGACATTATACTATATTGCAGGATTTATTTTTATAAGAGAATGGATTTCCAATAGATAGCATGATTGAATTCTGGAATATATCATTTTTAGATCATTATATATCTTTTGAATTATATTAGATATATCTTCATATCAGGTAGTCCTCATCTTTTGTACTTAATTGGTTCCTGAAACGTCTATGAAAGTTGAAAATATAAGAAAAAACATCAAAAAGGGTTTTCAAAATATTTATTTTTTTATTGAGATTAGCATATATATATAAATAATACTTTGTGGATTAGTATTTGGTGTTTTCTTTATAAATTTATCAAATTGTATTCTTCTTTTTCTTGATAAAAAGTTCCATAATACGTTGTCTTTTTCTATTGCCCTTCGTATGAAATAGCAAATTGTACAAAAGTTGAATGTATGAAAGTAGAGACTGCCTGTATTTATGTAATCCAATCCCCACTCAACCAATGTGATAATTTCCCCACTTTTATCAACTCAATCAGTTGATAATTAGAAAGATTGATATCAAATAAAGAATCAGTTTATATCTTGCAAGTGACTTAGCCTTTATGAATTGACAAAGAAATTTTTACTAGTCCAAGATCATTGTTTGGTTTTATGGTAAATAAATTTTCATTCTAAGAAATTAGACTGCAACTTGTATATAAAATATTTTATGAGAAAATAGAATAAATGAAGATGAATTTGGATTTAGAATTGGAAAAAAAAAAATGAAGACTTGAAAACATTTATTTAAAAAATTAAAGAATAGAATAAAAGATGAAATTATTGTTTAAATTTAAAGAAGGATAAGACTATGATAAGAAAAACAAATAACTTTAAAATTGATGGCAACAACGATTGGTGTATTAGCCAAAGAAACAAAAATAGTCAATGACTATTCCTAACCCTGAACCCAGTGATATGCCTACTTCACTCAACTATAGATTACTTCAATTCATTTCTGAAGAAAGTATTAAAATGGTTTGGTTTGTTGAAGGAATCTATTGGAATAGGACAATGTACATGATTTTTTATAATTATTGGACAATTTAGAAATGTTCTTGAAGTAAAAATATTAGAGAATTAAATCATTAAAAGTAATACTAGTATTTAATAATGGTAGGATGATAGTTATAGTGAAAAGAAAAAAAAAATTATATTTGTTATGTTTAGAAGCTTCAACAGAAGAAATTTGTGAAATATAATGATAAATAAATAAAGTTTAAAAAAAAATGAAATAAATTTATTTTTAAAAAAGAATTCCATGATTTCTGCATTGATAGACTATTTCCTTCAATCATTAAATAAAAATGAAGAATCTAGCATTGAAAGAGATTCAGTAATGTAAAATGAAGAGAATTGTTTAATAATGTTTGTGGGGGCAGCAGACATGGTAAAGAATAGAATCAGTACTGATGCTTTTGAACTGTTGCACTGACAAAGTTTTGAGAATTACATGAATATAAAGGCAATGATACTTTGTTAAAACATTTGCTTGGGGTATCGCCGGCCAATGTGAAATTGCTTTAATTTTGAAGATATTGTTTGATATCAAATTTGTAAGAAATGGTCAAAGAAGTCAACGAGATAGAAAAGGGTGACCAGCAAGGAGATGGATGGATTCTATTAGCATAATAACGAATGTGTCATTGAGTGAAAAACTATACTTAAGGTTAATAATTTTGACATTTACAATAAATATAATAAAAGTTCTGTACAATTTTATTTTTCAAATAATATAACTTTGTAGAAAAAGAAAATATTATTTGAAATAATTTTATTTCTATTTTTTGAGTAATGAGTTTATTAATTACTGTTAGAGCATTACAAAAATTAATATATTTTCCCCCATTCTGATTGAATGAAAAAGATGGATAAATTTTAACAGATCATTGTAAAAAGATGGAAGATTGAAATGAAGCTAGTTTGTTTATTTATTTATAAAATTATTATTTGTAAATTTTAAAATATATATATTATGTGTTTATTATTCGATTTTTATATTTTTTCATTTATCTAATATATAATGGTGTGCTGATGATACCACATTCTTAAAAGTGCATCCTTTGTGCTAAAGATAATATTTTTTAAAACCTACTGCAAATAGTAAAGATTTTAATATAACTCCAGTTTAAAAAGTCAATGCTGAAACTCCTAAGGAAGCTATTTTTTGCTACAAAATTAGTATCTTAACCAAGATAAGATATACACACAAACTCTGAAATTTTCTAGCCAATGCCATATTTTATATAAACTATATCCTGAAGAGAGTAAAAAAAAATGTTTGGCTTATATCAGAGTAATATTACGATAAAAAAAATAACTACATGTTAATGTCTTTTTGATAACACCAGAATAGTGGCTTTATATACAAAACTTCATATTGGAAAAATCAAGAATACATGGTACATATTTTGCTCTAGAACATCAATGAATTAATTTTATTCTAAAGAGTTTTGAGAAAAAGTCTATTTAAGTCTTAAGAGTGAAAATCTGATGAATAATAGATAAGTCAAAATATTATTGTACATGTATGAATAAAAAATATTATGTTAACTTATTTAAGTCAAAACTGATCAAATGATTTTAACTATCAAAAACCTGACTGAATTCGCACTAAAGTTCTAATAAACTGGATGAGTGTTTAAATCTATTTAAAAAGTAAGAATGCTGGCATATTCTATTTTATTAATAAGTAAATTAATACTACCAATATAAACTAAGTGCTTGCAAAGTATAAATTTTCTTTGATTACTCCAGGGTCATTTCTTAAAAAGCTTTTACACTTGACCTAAGTCCACAATTGACAAAGCCATAAACCAGGATAATCTGGAGATATGAATAGGATAACACTACATATGAATTTAATAAACACTACCATCTATTTATCTACTGACTATTCCAACTTGCTTTCCTATACAGTTTTTGCTTTATGTTAATAAAAATGTTTTGTGAAGATTAAGTTAATGGAAATAATTTTATTACATTTTATTTAAGCCTAAGTCTTTAATTTGATGAGGAGAGCATGAATTGTCGTGCACAATAGATTACCTAACAAGATGGCTAACATCCAATGAATTCAGTTGCACAAAAGAGCATAATTTAAATTCATACATGAGCAGTCTTAAAACATTATAAGTATGCTTTCTAATAGAAAATTATAATCTTCCTAAATATGAGCATTACGCAGACAAACCAAAATGCATGATCTGTGTAGCGCATAGTTCACTAGCCATAGAAGTTAACCAATTGAGTGAGTAATACAATGCATTATCTATGAAAGATGCTAATGTGTAAAGAAAGATACTGAAGTAGAAGGAAAAAATAGTACTTAGTTGTTCATTATTATTTAAATAAGTGTAATAATGCTCAAGGTTAAATGGTTTTATTAGTAACCAATCAATACTTAGACAATCACAATATAGATAATAATCAGCTATCTCAAACTGTTGTCAAGGCAATCTCTTTTTTTACTGTTAAAAGGAAGTTGCCTTGACAATGGTTTGAGATTCTTGATTGTTATCTATATTGGGATTGTTCTAATGGTTCATTAATATTTGTACTTTACTGCTAAAAATAATTTTCTTTGCAGCTAAAGTTATCAATATTATAATCAAATGTGGTTAGATATATTTATAATGTCTCAGGACAATATAAAAATAATGTTATGGTCAATTGCTTGTTGACATCATGCTACCCTAGAGCACTCAAGTGACAATATGAGCACAACAGTTCCACTCTATCACTAACTAAACTGCAACATTTGGGCATTAATTAAACTCAAACAATACTTATTAAAAATTAATAATTTTATTTATTTATAGTTAAAAATAAATTTATAAAAGAAAAAAAAAGCAAACTATATACAATCATATATACTTCAAAATATTGTAACATAGAGGTATAATGCTCCATTAAATATATTATGATACTAAAATAATAATTGTGGCAATTAATGAAGTTAGTTAACAAATTTAACAATTATTATAATAAATATCTAAAAACACTGCAAATACCTTGAAGCCCCAAAGATTCTTCATACAAAGAATTGGAGAACTGTCTTAAAATAACTTCTTCAGTAAGAACATCATCACTAAAAATAATATACTTTTTTAAAAAATTGAATAACAGAAAAGTTAATTAGATTTTTTCTAAAAAAAAAAAAATACATTATAAATTGAAACAAAGCTAGCTTAACATAAAGACTTCAAATGATGAAATTAAATAAACAGTGCTTTGTAATTTGATGTCCTCCTTATTAATTAGTTTGTCACAAGATGAAGTGTTAGTTTAAATAAAGAGCAAACAGATGTGTGTTACTTTTAGGAAGAATGACATCCAACAGAACCAGTAGATAATTTATTGTATCATACATATAAATGAAACAGTATAAGTATTTTAAAATAAAGAGAATAAAAATGTGAATAAAGATTAAAAAATTCTATATTCATCACCATTTTCAACCATTATTGATCTACTGCAGGATAAAGATTTCTCCAAGATCAATCCATCTTCTCTAATCTCTAGCCTCTTTTCTCCACATCACCCCAGCACACTTCTTTATTTCATCTATCTCATATATGGTATTTTTATAGGTCTTCTACAATCTCTTAGAATCCCGTTTAAAATTTAAACTGTCCATTTATTATCACCAGATGTCAATAACATCTATTTGTTCTCTCACTCATGTATTTCGTTTTCGATGTTTATATCACATGAATTTAATATTTGGATGACAATATACTGTCAGCATAAATATTGCCCTATCCTGAATAAACACTGAAATGAGGAGAAACTGATAGAATGTTATATGATTAATGTATTACTCAATTTCCAATACAATATACTCAATTAGATGAGAAAAAAGATAATATTGCTGTAATGGTTAATGATTTATGTAACCACTATGAAGTAAAATACATTTGTACACGAAACAGCATGGGGTAATAAAATGTTTTAAATAAAATTAAATTGAAAGGCTGCAAACCTCTGGTGCTTATTATAATTATAATGTTTTAAGTAGTGTAACTGAACATATAATTTTCATAGAGGTAAAACTCTCCATACAGTAGCGCCATTCAGTGCAAGCCAGAATAATCAATGGATGCAGGCAGGTTTGTGCATAAAATCCCTATCTAGTGTCAATTCATCCAATATCCCCAGAATAGTTTCTAGCTTGTGGCTTTCATCAGTGGGGATATTGGATGAGTAGTTCATGCATCTATTAATTATTCTGGCTTGCACTGAGTGGCGCTACTTTATGGAGAGATTTTCCTCTGTGAAAAATAGCTTGTATAAGCATAAAGAATGGTGATCATGTGATGTTTGGTGGTTTAACATTTAATTTTGTGATAATGCGATGCAAATGAGTGAATATCAGATGAAAAATATAAACAAAGTGTTTGGAAGTACATAGATTTTAGTTGTTGTGAAAAATTAGTGATGTAACAACAACATACATTATCCTATAGCAAAATAATCAGTTATCACTCAAAAAAAAAAAAAAAAAGCAACAACTGGCTAGAAATTTTCAACTCTGTAATACAGAACCATTAACACATTGATAATATTTAACTAATGATGCCATTTATAAGAAGTCTTCATAAACAAGTTATGTACTGCTTTCACATAACGACCTGTGGGCTGATTAGTGTCAAATCTAAATTCAGTAATCACTAATCCCTAATCTTATTCATCACTAAACCTTAGATAAAGACATATCTATTTCCATATACCTCTTGTTATATTATTCCTAAGCTTAAGATTGTCCTGAAGTTAATCATGATGATTCATAACTCAAACCTGCAACCAAAATTCACCAACTTTTAATAAAACTATTCATTGACATGCTATTATGCATTGAATTTTATGCAAATGATGGATAAATATAACAATATATGTCTTTGGCATCAGCAGTTCCTTTAAAATGATTGCTTAGGCCTCTATAGTCAATGCTGCCAAATATATCCAAATAGTCTTTCATCCTAGTCCATACAAATGTATTCAATGGCCAACAGTGTTTGAGCAAGATTTCCTAGGCATATTTGAATTTTGACTATGCCACATAATATTAAGCACTGTAAAGACGATTGTGTTTAATTTAAAACATAGACTTCTAGATGACTTCATTGAATCTTGATTAACTTTTATTTCCTGCTACTGATTAAGCTGTCTAACTGATGATTTGTACATCTATTTAGTAATTTATGTGTGTTAATTTCATATGATGACTTTGTTCTGAATAAAACAATTTCTATTTTAAATAGTATACATTAAACAATATTAATATAAATTCAACATTACTTTCTAAAAAAATTAAATCCATTAAATAAAATGACAATATATTGTAATAGGTGCACTCTCCCACCGAGATTACGGGCTTCGAAATAAACATGACATAGCGTAAGGCTTTATTTATTTACTTATATCGATAGTTATCCACTATCCACACAAGGGGGCGCCAGATACGATTATTTAAGTGGAATTTAATTACTCGCATCACCTTACATCACATCAAAACGATTTCGAAGTCTAATCCCGCCCACCAGCTCAAACTCCCAGCATGGACCAATAAGGTTTCTCAAGGCCGTTACATGATTGTTTCAAAGACAACTCCTTACGGAAAAGACGCACAGTTCACTAATGGGAAAGAAGTTTTAGTTTGCTAATTGATTGATCCTCGCACTAGACTTGATTATTGGTTGTTTGTGACCAATATGACGGTTCGTTTATGCCCCGAACAACTAGGCTTATAAGATCATCCCCCTATACGCTATATTCAATATAATTGTTTGACATTTGTTTATATATTTATCATAGACCCGCCCAATTCTTAAGTCTATCTTAACTAAGGGAAAATAAATAAACATCGTGACTTACGGCACGATGTTGGCAAAAGACATTTTAAAAAGAAACAAAAAAAATTAAATCTAAATCTAAATAAGTATAACTTAATGATAAATTTATGAACGATCAAGAGTAAATGAGATAAGACTTTAATTGTATGAAAAGACTTGAGAAATGCTCGACTTGTTTATATACTGAACGAATTTATTAAATATAAAATACTAATTTGAATTTTATTCGCACACACACATTCATGCTCGCAGAGAAACATATTAAACATAATAAAGTATGAATGATAAATACAAGTTTCCTTTTACATTTTGATAATACGGATTATGGTTTGTTAGATTTTACTTAAGTTCAAAGTTCATGTTTTGAAAGTCCTACGATTACGATAGATTGCAATAATAGGTTAAATGTTACAGCAAATTTTATTATTTATTTACACAAGTGTGAGTTAGTTAACTATGAGATTGCCTTTAAGAGTTTACGAATTGAGTGAATGAAACATAATATAAAATAAACTATTTACCTAGGATTTGATTTTGACTTCCGCTGCTTCGAGTGAAACGAGGATTTGAACTTGGGAGATGGCTTTCATGATGAAGTGATTTGTTTATTTAAAGTGAGCATAGCATGGTCTGGACGATGTTGGTATTTCTCGGAACATAATGATTAGGTTGGAGCATTAATTTCACGTGGAGATGTGATTGGATTTCCATAGCTTCGGAGATATTCGGTGGCGGAGCGTCGATCAATCACTGAAGGGTTTTCTAGCCCCTCATGACAATCGACGCTCTCAGTATTAATTTCATAATGATCATCTTGGATTTGGATACGGCGAACTGAAAGACTATTATTCTATGTCACGCTATATTAACTAAGCACATTAAGTGAAGAACTCTTTCAGCAACGATATCAACAATGATAACAGCAACCAAAAAAAATACAACAACAGCAATAATAATAACAACAGAAAAGAAAAAGCAAGCAAGAGTAATTGAATAGATTTCGTTTGATATTTATAAGATGTAATCCTTATCTTAGGATCCAATCTCCCCCCAGAGTTCCATCTTTTTAAGAGTTGTCGTTCAGGTCCGTGTTTGACGTAATGTTCACTCAATCCTTTTTGCTTAAGGCAAATTTTGGTCTTGGCAATCTCATGTTGCAATCTCTGTTAACCAACTTCTATTCATTCATACTTTGAGTGCATGCGTGTGTGCGAGTCTTACAAGAACAATACAATCTACATTAAATTTAGAAGTCGAGCATTTAATCTTTTCTCAAATCTTTTCTATGAGTTTTACCTTTGCTAAAATTATAATTTACAATAAACATTTTAAATCCCGTGGCGCATACAAATGGAAATTAACTTTGAATATTTATTAGAGCATATTATATTTTCCTTTATTATATTATTTTAGAGAATGTCCTATTATTAATTTTATGTGAAAGCCTTAACTATTTAATTAGACAATTATTATCTGTATTTTATAAATGTAGTTTATAAATGGGAAGAAAACTATTAAAGGTTATAAATATAATGTTACGAGTATTTTATACTGCTTGAGTGTGTGTGTGTGTTTATTTACATCGACTTGTCTTGTTATAATACATATACCGACTTTGTCTCGGTATATATCCCCGCGCTCCGTCCAAAAAAATTAAAATGCGAGGTTTGGCATTTTAATTTTTTCCATGTAAATTTATTTATTATTATTTTTCTCTTTACCCCGCTCTTCATGACTTTTAACTGTCTATTCTGGCCGACTATCCTATGGTTCGACTTTCCCTCACATAAAGAAACTAAGTGGCAGGTTATGTGGTCAGGCTCGGACTCGATCTCTACGAACTCAGCTCGGCGTGCCATAATTGGTATATCTTGCCCAATCTGGTACAGGCACCCTGGGTGGAAGGTTGGCATGGGGATGGACATTTCCGAGGTCCCGCGATGCAAGGTTACGAATATCTCGGCCTTTCCTTACGGCCTATCTAATGGGAGGCAGGGGGATGGACCTTTCCGAGGTCCCCTCTGCAAAAACGACGACAAATACGAGGTAGCGAATATTCTAGAACCCTAAGTACTCAAAACATCCGAGCTCTGTACCTCCTGGCACAATGGTAATAGTGAGGGAAGGAACAATAATAGTGCACTTCTCGTGATCCGGCTTTTCCTTTTTCTCTAGTTGGTCTCCGTGTCTTTTCCCCGTGTGTTTTTGATTAATATGTGTTAGTTGAAGGCGGGTGACGTTCTTTGATTTAAATGGCTTTCAGGAATCTTTAGAATGGCTTTCACAATTGCTGCTTTATTTAAAACGGCTTTCACTATACTGATTTATTTAAAGTGGCTTTCGAAACTACTGATTTATTTAAAGTGGCTTTCAAAATACTGATTTATTTAAAGTGGCTAGTTTTCTTCCGTTAGTTACTGCTTTAGTTGAAAAGATGGTTTATTGACCCCCCCTTCCCCCCTTGTTTGTGTATGATGTGATGCGACTTGTATGTTTCTTCCGGTCCGAGGTCGTTTCCTATAGTACTAGTTGTTTATCAATCGCAATCCGGTGACCATATTCCTGGGGCGAGTCCGTGTCCTTCAGCGTGTGTTTTTTTTTTTCTTGTGTTTACTAGTATCGATCTGGTGGTAGTTTTCTCCTTTCTAGATCTGGTCTTGGCCTCTATCTGCCTTCCCCGTCCTTCTGCTCGCTCGAATCTTGCTACGGCGTCTCCCATCTCGTGGATGCCCTTGTCATCCCGGCTTATCATCATCCGCCTGATGTCCGTTTGTACCCAAAACATCTTGTCGAAATCCGGGTATGCTAGTATGGTTTGTTTCAAGAATCCTTCCTTTACTCTCTGGAAACTCCGTTCCCGTCTCTCATCCCACATCCATGCCTGCTCCTTTCTTAATAATTGTAGTAGGGGCTCCATATCATGGGAGAAGTTCTCATAGAATTTGTTGTAGAAGGTACACATTCCGAGGAATGCCTTAATATCCTTTCTTTTTTTCGGGACGGGGAATCCTTGGATAGCCTGGATCTTTTCGGGGTTAGGCCGCATCCCATCCGGGCTTATGATGTGTCCCAAGAACTTGACTTCCTGGGTCGCAAAATGGCTCTTCTTTAGGTTTATTTTTATCCCCTTCTGTTCGCATTCCTGGAGTAACCTTTCTAAGTGCCGACAATGCTCCTCGATGTCTTCGGACGCTATGATGATATCGTCCACGTACATCGTAACAAATTTTTTTACTTCGTCAGATAGGGTTTGGTCCAGGCATTGCACCAGGCCTGCCCCACTATTTTTTAATCCAAAAGGCACACGATTAAACTGGTACGCTCGTCCGTTGTATTTGAACGCGGTGTATTTTCGATCGTCGGGGTGGAGGCTCATTTGCCAGTAGCTATTCGTTAAATCCATAGTGGAAAAGATCCGCTTGTTCCGAAATCTTGTCATTAGCTCGCTCATGATGGGCGGAGCGTTTGTATCTGGGATTGTCACCTTGTTTAGTTGCCTGGCATCGAGGCACAATCGTATCGATCCGTCACCTTTTTTCACTGCTAGGATGGGGTTGTTGTAGGGCGAGGTACATTTTGAAACAACTCCCCACTCTGTCATCTGCTCTAGCTGAGTTTCAATCTCCTTACGGTATTGGAAAGGGATCGGGTATGCCCTTATTTGGTACGGGTTGCTGGTGTTCAACCGGATTCGGTGTTCGTACCCCTTGATCACTCCTGGTTTGTCCGAGAAAACACGATCGTAAGCCCCCAATATCTCTTGGATCCTCTCTCTCTGCCCTTTGTCTGGTCCAGTCATTTCATTAATTCTTTTTTCGATTTCCTCTTTCACCACGATACATTGCAGCTTCCTCTGCCCTTCCGGTTCTTTATCTATTTTTTCCTTAAAAGGCACTGTGACTGCACCGATCCTCGCTTGTTCAGTGCCATAATCAATGTTACACCTTGCCATTCTCATGAAATCGGATCCTAATACTAAGTCATGGATTAGCCCTTCTAGTATTAATACAACCTGGGTGAATTCCTGTCCTGCGATGATTATATTCGCCCACACTTGTTTGGTCTGTATTCTTGCCTTTTTTCCATTGGCCAGTATGATCTGGGTCCCTTTTAACGGCAAGATTTTCATTTCTGTTGGCCCTTGGGCGATCTTGTTAAAAGTTTCCTGCGCCATTACTGATACTTGACTTCCCGTATCCAGCAGAGCCCTAGCATTCATCCCTTGGATTGACACATCGATTATTGGGCACTCCTGTTTTCTCCGAGGTCCTCCCCCCCCTTCATCTTGTGTTATGTTGGCTATCCTGATCCCATCGTTCTCTTCTTTGTTAAAATAGTCATCATTTTCGATTGCCTGTAATTTCTTTAACACTCTTGTTATTTCAGTTTCCCCCTCAATGACTTGTCTGATCTCCCTGGGTAGGTTGCGTCCCGCTATCCTGATTTGCCGTTCTTCCGGTATTTGATATCCGTTTATTTTTTTTAATCTTGCCACCTGTCGCTGTACGAAGGTACTGTATGTTTCCTCTTCTTCCTTCTTGCTTTGCTCGATTTCCCATTTTTCCCTTTCTTGCTGGGCTAATCCCCAATATCTTCCCATGATGGCTCTTTGATATTCTTCGAACGTCTTTGGTTTCTCTTTCATCGTCTCCCACCATTCCACAACTTCCCCCTGGATGTGGCTGCATGCGATTGCTATCTTGGATTCTTCGCTAAACTGCCCGCATGAGAACAGCCTCTTCAGACTTTCCACATGTCGACATGGGCTCTCGTCTCCCTTTCCTTTAAAATGCTCGAGTTTAATCCATTTTCCCTCCATCCTGTTTATTATTCGGTTTTAATTGATTTATTTTTGATCTGTTGTAACTTTTTGTTACTACCGTTTACGGGAATGTGGTTATTTTGCTTTTATTTTATTTATTTATGATAACAGCGACTGACCGACGTCCGCTCCTCTATCTCCTGCTATGTTTTTTTTTTTTTATATTTATTTATTTCTCTCCGGCTCCCAAGTTTTATTTAAAAGTTTGCGATGCTATGAATCACTGTGTTTTTGTTCCGTTTATTTATATCCGTCCCAACTTTTGTTTACATGAAAAAAGTTTTGCGTCTTTTCCGAGGTTCGGCCGCTTTTGCTAATATCTTGATTTGCTTCATTAACACATTTTTTG
This sequence comes from Epiperipatus broadwayi, assembly GCA_028023455.1. Taxonomy (NCBI): domain Eukaryota; kingdom Metazoa; phylum Onychophora; class Udeonychophora; order Euonychophora; family Peripatidae; genus Epiperipatus; species Epiperipatus broadwayi. The sequence continues at coordinate 5,500,551 of JAQFVV010000070.1, read as the reverse complement.
CATTAACTTTACGTTTGTAAGCTTCATTTGTATTAGCCCCACGTTGGGCGCCAATTTGTAATAGGTGCACTCTCCCACCGAGATTACGGGCTTCGAAATAAACATGACATAGCGTAAGGCTTTATTTATTTACTTATATCGATAGTTATCCACTATCCACACAAGGTGGCGCCAGATACGATTATTTAAGTGGAATTTAATTACTCGCATCACCTTACATCACATCAAAACGATTTCGAAGTCTAATCCCGCCCACCAGCTCAAACTCCCAGCATGGACCAATAAGGTTTCTCAAGGCCGTTACATGATTGTTTCAAAGACAACTCCTTACGGAAAAGACGCACAGTTCACTAATGGGAAAGAAGTTTTAGTTTGCTAATTGATTGATCCTCGCACTAGACTTGATTATTGGTTGTTTGTGACCAATACGACGGTTCGTTTATGCCCCGAACAACTAGGCTTATAAGATCATCCCCCCTATACGCTATATTCAATATAATTGTTTGACATTTGTTTATATATTTATCATAGACCCGCCCAATTCTTAAGTCTATCTTAACTAAGGGAAAATAAATAAACATCGTGACTTACGGCACGATGTTGGCAAAAGACATTTTAAAAAGGAACAAAAAAATTAAATCTAAATCTAAATAAGTATAACTTAATGATAAATTTATGAACGATCAAGAGTAAATGAGATAAGACTTTAATTGTATGAAAAGACTTGAGAAATGCTCGACTTGTTTATATACTGAACGAATTTATTAAATATAAAATACTAATTTGAATTTTATTCGCACACACACACACACATTCACGCTCGCAGAGAAACATATTAAACATAATAAAGTATGAATGATAAATACAAGTTTCCTTTTACATTTTGATAATACGGATTATGGTTTGTTAGATTTTACTTAAGTTCAAAGTTCATGTTTTGAAAGTCCTACGATTACGATAGATTGCAATAATAGATTAAATGTTACAGCAAATTTTATTATTTATTTACACAAGTGTGAGTTAGTTAACTATGAGATTGCCTTTAAGAGTTTACGAATTGAGTGAATGAAACATAATATAAAATAAACTATTTACCTAGGATTTGATTTTGACTTCCGCTGCTTCGAGTGAAACGAGGATTTGAACTTGGGAGATGGCTTTCATGATGAAGTGATTTGTTTATTTAAAGTGAGCATAGCATGGTCTGGACGATGTTGGTATTTCTCGGAACATAATGATTAGGTTGGAGCATTAATTTCACGTGGAGATGTGATTGGATTTCCATAGCTTCGGAGATATTCGGTGGCGGAGCGTCGATCAATCACTGAAGGGTTTTCTAGCCCCTCATGACAATCGACGCTCTCAGTATTAATTTCATAATGATCATCTTGGATTTGGATACGGCGAACTGAAAGACTATTATTCTATGTCACGCTATATTAACTAAGCACATTAAGTGAAGAACTCTTTCAGCAACGATATCAACAATGATAACAGCAACCAAAAAAAATACAACAACAGCAATAATAATAACAACAGAAAAGAAAAAGCAAGCAAGAGTAATTGAATAGATTTCGTTTGATATTTATAAGATGTAATCCTTATCTTAGGATCCAATCTCCCCCCAGAGTTCCATCTTTTTAAGAGTTGTCGTTCAGGTCCGTGTTTGACGTAATGTTCACTCAATCCTTTTTGCTTAAGGCAAATTTTGGTCTTGGCAATCTCATGTTGCAATCTCTGTTAACCAACTTCTATTCATTCATACTTTGAGTGCATGCGTGTGTGCGAGTCTTACAAGAACAATACAATCTACATTAATTTTAGAAGTCGAGCATTTAATCTTTTCTCAAATCTTTTCTATGAGTTTTACCTTTGCTAAAATTATAATTTACAATAAACATTTTAAATCCCGTGGCGCATACAAATGGAAATTAACTTTGAATATTTATTAGAGCATATTATATTTTCCTTTATTATATTATTTTAGAGAATGTCCTATTATTAATTTTATGTGAAAGCCTTAACTATTTAATTAGACAATTATTATCTGTATTTTATAAATGTAGTTTATAAATGGGAAGAAAACTATTAAAGGTTATAAATATAATGTTACGAGTATTTTATACTGCTTGAGTGTGTGTGTGTGTTTATTTACATCGACTTGTCTTGTTATAATACATATACCGACTTTGTCTCGGTATAATATACAAACTAATGAATACTTACCTATCTACAAACTGTTCATTAATTTGTGGTGTATAATCTCTTTTATTTGGATGCATATATAAGTACTGTTTTGGAATTGTATCATCAGTTGAAAATTTTGTAGAACCAGAATTGTGATGAAAAACACTTGGATTATTGAGAGAGAATGAATCATGTTGAGTTGAACCTTCCACTTTGAAGGAAGGTGAAAATGTTATTGAATTTATTGGAGATGAAGTCATTATTTCAGATGAAGATATGGTATGAGGTTTGGACTGTGAATAACTGGGAGAAGAATGTTTTGTTAAAAATGTCCTTTCTGGTTTATAAGTTGATTGGCTATTTATAGTTTTAGATGAAGTCTTTGAAACTTGATTTAAATTAGATCTTTGAGTAATGGTTGATGCTTCAATTACAGAAGAAACTGTTTTGGAATTTAAACTCTGAGGTACAGAAAAAGCATTACCTAATGTCGCTGAAACTGCATGAAAATTTGGCAACTGAGAGGAAGATTGTATTTCAGCTGAAGATATTGCTAAAGATTGAGAATGTGGTCGAGATGAAACAATTTCTTCTGATGAAGAATATATGGGTGTTCTAGATCTCAAATTTTGGGGGAAATCAGGCAAAACCTTTACAGCTGAAGACGATGGTTTATAATGTTCTTGAGAAATATTGGTTGGATGCTTATTTACAACTTCTTCTTCACTAGATTCTTCACTGGCTGTATTTTCAATGGGAATTTTTCCAAGTATTTCAGAATCTTAAAATAAAAAATGAAAACAAAAATCAATATTCAAATCAAATTAATACAGTAAGTGTAAAATAAAATAAAATAAAATAGTTACTCCAAATTTGTATATATTTGTTTATGAAGGTATTTCCACTGTCAGAAAAAATCAATAACTGTAATGCTTTAATTGGAAAAAAAAAAAAAGTTTTTTTTTTTTGTAAATTAAAAAATAAGGTTATTCATTCCAGCTAATGCCATCAAAAATGTCATCGTATTAGACTTAAAAATTGATTGTATATATCACCAATTATTATTTAAAGAAAAATAAACACTTTTACTTTTAAAATGGTTAACTCTTGTCCCATTCTTTCAATTAATATACCCACCCATTTTTAATATTTATCTTTGTTATCAATTCATACATCAGTTTCTTCCACAAATCATTAATAATTCATTCACTACGTTCCTTTTTATATATCAGTGAATACATTTTAATATTCAAAATGTTATCTACTTATTTTTTTCATTTGCCTATAAATTTTTTTCTTTTTCTGTTTAGATTTTCTTTCTTCAACACTAATTTCAGAATTTAAAAATTTCTTTTATTTATCTCTATTTTTTCCCTGAATTAAATATTATCTAATATTAACATCAATTTTTTAAATATTGAAATGCCCTAATCCAGGTTCCCAATCTTTTTGGTCTCCTCAGCTTTTAGTAAATGATCCAGCACTTCCTAAGCAGAAATAAAGTTTTCATAAAAGCAGTGAAAACAGATCCCCCCCCCCCCAACACAATGAAAGAATAGTCAGTACAAATAGATTGTACTAATTTCCACAAAAGGTCATTTGAATTTTAAAAAATCATTCAGCAAATTCCTAATGTCCTTTGTCTTTGTTGTTTCTTTCAAGGGTTTACAACAAAGAAATTCCTCTTTTATTTCATTCTGATGTATATATCTAGTAAAAACAAAAAGCTGTGTGCATTTAAATGCATCAATTGATTTACCAAACTATCAACTAATTCTTACCAGACTTTTCTCTATTTCCTGCACTACCTGACAATTTCATTGGCTATTGTCAATCATAACCAGGTAATTTGAGTTATCGGACCCTGCAATAAGAAAAACGTCTTTGCAAACTCACTGTATCAGTGTCTGAAAAGGGACTGAAATGCTGCTGGTGACAGATAATACCAACATGGATTATCCTGGAAATGTTGATAACTATTTTTAGAATATATTAATTGCATAATATACTTACTTATCTGTATTCACCATACTCCCTGAGCAAACTTCGTGTACCCCCTGGGATACATGTGCTCCTAATTGGGAATCTGTGCCTAATCTCTTAAATTTCTTTATTAATTAATACAGTCAATCCTGAACTTATTTTCACACCAATTTTTTTTCACACATTGCATACATAATTACCAATTATTTTGGAAACTTACTGTTGTCTATAATATTTTTGGGAAAATGCATTTTAATGGTGCAAAAGCTCCATAAAGTTTATGAGCCATTTGAGTCAGATAATTGAAATAGTTTGTGAACGAATGCTATTTGCCTACAAGAGGTTATTCATATTATATGGCTGACTACACAATAGTATGCTTGAGCCCATTTAAAATGAATATTGAATGTACTATAGCCTCTTCATAAAGTAGTCAACAAGATGCGATATGGACTGATGATGATATAAAAAAAAAGAACTTCATAGATTTACAATCAGCATCATCATCATCAACCATTATCAATCCACTGCAGGATGAAGGTCTCTCCAAGTTTAATCCATCTTCTCCGATCTTTAGCTTCTCTTCTCCACAACACCCCTGCACATTTTCTTATTTCATCCATCCATCTCACATGTGGTCTCTTTCTGGGTCTTTTACAATCTCTTGGAATCCAGTTTAAAATTTCAATTGTCCATCTATTATCATCTCTTCTAGCAATATGTCCAGCCCAACTCCATTTCAATCTTTTAATTTTTTCAATAAGGTCAGTAACACCTGTTTGTTGTCTTACCCATACATTGCGTTTTCGATCTCTTCTTGTTACTCCCAACATACATCTCTCCATACTCCTTTGAGTGGTCTGAAGTCTCTGTATTGCTCTTCTATTAAGTGTCCAAGTCTCAGATCCATAAGTAAGAACTGGCAAAACACATTTGTTAAAAACCATCCTTTTCAAACACATAGGCATATTTCCTTGTATTAATCTTAACTATTCAAAGGATAAGCAACAAAATGTTACTAATGTTTAAACGCAGTCTTCAAAGCATGTGGGTTTATGTCCAAAAATACAGGTGCTTTATTAGGCAAAAAAAAAATCTCCAGCAACTTTAGTTGTGGATGATATCAGCTGGAGAACGGGAATCAATTTAAACTTTTTAATCACACAGACAATATGTTGATATGGAACACAGATTCCAATGTTAATGTTGCATTTAGCTTGTTAAAAAATATAATTTTTCAAAACAATACCAATTCTCTCCATACAATAGTGCCACCTAATGGATGCTTGAAGGGTTTGTGCATCAAAATCTCTATAGAATCTACTTATTCAATATCCTTAGACTCGTTTCTAGCTTGTAGCCTTCATCATAATGACTAACCATCAACTGATTATTATGACTTGCAATGGGTGGCATTATTGTACAAAAAGAGTTGTGTCAGCATAAGAAATTAATCCTGGCCAGAAGATGATGGTGACTGGTTATTAAAAAACCAAAGATACCAAGTAGATACTGATATGTGTTCAGAAGTGCACCCTATATAAGTGAATACAGGCTCAGATACAAATGAATGAGCTTGGATTGAAAACATTGTGTTTCATTGTGGACTCAAAGCCTTTTAAGTTAACTAAAAAGGAAAAAGGTGGCTTCTGGAGAATTACATTAGATGCAGTGTTCTCAGATCCAAGGCTCCTCAATGATGAAGGCCATAATGAATAAACACTAGATACAGATTTTGATGCACAAACATTCTAGCATTCATTGATTACTATGGCTTGGACTGTATGGTGAGAGTCGCTACCATTTTAACAGCTTATACAAGCATAAGAAATGGTGATCATGAACTATTTTAAGCCAATAAACATCACATGACCACCTCCTCTTATGCTTGTGTATAACTGTTGTTAAAACAGGCAAAACTCACTTTATATATTGCCACACACAGAAAGCTAGAGTAATCAATGGATGCCAGAAGGCTTGTGCATAAAATCCCCATCTAGTGCCTACTCATCCAATATTCCCAGATTAGTTTCTGGCTTATGGTCTTCGTCAGTGAGGAGCCTTGGATCTGAAAGCACTGCATCTAGATCTTAGGATTGAAAACCTTAAGGTGTTTTCAGTTTAAGACTCATAGTTTTGTAGTTAAATGGAGATAAAAGGTGGTTGCTGGAGGGTTGCATTAGATCCTAAGATCTAGATGCAGTGCTCTCAGATCCAAGGCTCCTCACTGATGAAGGCCATAAGCCAGAAACTAGTCTGGGGATATTGGATGAGTAGGCACTAGATGGGGATTTTATGCACAAGCCTTCTGGAATCCATTGATTACTCTAGCTTGCTGTGTGTGGAACTATTTTAGTGATTAATAATTGCTTTAATTAAATTACTTCTATTCTAAATTTCTTACCAGTGCTCTGAGAATTTATTTGAAGAGCTTTTTCTCTTGCAGCATCTGCCAGAGTTAATTCTTTTTTATCTTTAGCTACATGATAAATATCCTAAAGCAAGAAGAAGAAAAAACTTGAAGAAAAATAATACAATTATTTTTATTTAGATCAACCTGGTAGTTAATGAACAAAAATAGTCATCAATTCTCAAAATAATTTTTAAAAAGTTCTAAGCCATTTTAAACATGTGAGACATAAATTATTTAACATATTTGAATTTTAGATTTAACTTTGGAATACCAAATCTTACCATAAATAAATCTTTAGCACCAATATCTACTGCAAGCAGAAATGCTTTATCAAATCGTTGAAATCTATAGAAATTAAATTATAATTAATTCACAATTTGTAAATATTAAATTATAATTAATTCACAATTTGTAAATATTTTAAAGAATAATAAAACCAACATTTTAATAAACAATCATATATATATAGAAGTTGAATATAATGTAGTAAAATGAATGCAAAACTAAAATGTAATTAGATATCTTATTTAAGAAGTTCTGGGTAATGGGGGAAAAAATGTAACAACAAATCTGAAAGTCATATGACAAAAATTCCACAGCAATTAAAATATAATGCAAAAAAAAACTATTAATTAATAAAAAAGAAATAGAAAAAAAATTACATTATATACTTATTGCAGAAAAATTATATACATTTATTAAAAATTATTAAACACAGCATATCATAACATTAGGCAAGTATGTACATCCATTAAAGCTGGACATATAAAACTAAATTTAAACATTTCTCACTTTATGTTTGGCGAATTTAATAATAATACATTCATAGCTTAATAACAGAACCAAACAAACATCAGAAATAAATTAGTTAAATATAATCAAGCTAACAAATTTTGTAAATAATTTTTAATATATTTCAAAAACGAAAATGAACATTCATCGTTACCTCTATAGATGTTGCCAAATTTTTTTTTAGAATTGTTTCTATATTTAGAAATGTAGAGTGCAAACTACTGATTAATAAATTGTACATATCAACCGGATTGGTGATACTTTCTCCAAGTATGAATATGATGAAATTAAGAATTTCATCTTTAATGTCAATACCTTTATATTTTGCAGTACAATCTTTTAGTACAACAGAGAAATATTTGATCCTTCTAGACCTTTCAGAAATGAATATATTAAAAATAACATTATGCATATTTATTACAAAAATTGATTTTGCAACAAAAAAAATGTACACTTCTTCAAATTACAATTTTTAAACATGGTCACCTTATAATTTCAACTTCTATTAAAAAACTAATATCATTCTCAACTTGATTGAATATATTCCTAAGATCCATAATATTTTCAGAAAAATGATAATACATTGCACTGCCGGCTTGATATGATTTACTGGAACTATTTAACCACTATAATAACTCATCCCATAAAATAGCTTCACATTCATTAAAATATACTGATAACATCTTTGCCTCCAATTTACTCACTGATTTTCCATTGTAAAACATATTAATTTGAATGAGAGCTCCTGTAATATTTTGATAATAAGATTTTAATGCTGAAACTGTTTCTGCTCCTTATGCTCATTTAGTATCAGTATTTCTTCGTATATGTTAAGATTGAATGTATTTATAAATATATTTTATTACCAAACAGTTGATGAGAAATATATCTATATATAAATTTTGAACAAAGCCCAAATAATACAATGCACCAGAATAAGATTTTGCAGCACAGTTGGGTATTAAATTTATAGTAAGGAAAATGCACGGTTTATTCTAGTTTATGATCCGCTGTATATTCTAATCATATTAGATTATCATATGTTTGATCCTCACAGTTTTTTTACATCAACAAATAAGTTTCCCCAAAAAAGTAATACAGTCCTTTCTAAATATTCAAAATCATGATTTTGAGGATTCCAAAAAAACCTTTCTCTTATATTTCCACATTTATTAACAAATCTCAGGACAGAAGATAATTGGTCTACATGAATTAAGTAGGAGTCTACAGTAATGGAATAATAATATGATCATTCAAATTTATATATTAAATTTTATTAAACTTCACTATCTATTGAATTTACAAATTCATCACGTATTATGTGTGGTAAATGATTCCTTTGTTTATCAAATCATTGCAAATTATTTTTCAAAAACCATTTAATTTTGCAAGTTACTTAATACAGTTTGTGAAACTTCTTTGATTTGAATCTTTATCTTCTCTCTGCTACAAAATATTAATCACAAATTTGCTAATAATTTCATAGTGGCAAAGATTCACTAATACTTTTGCTCTGAATCAATTTGCTTTTCAAAATGCATGTCAATGTGTTCTGTAATCAATAATCAATTTTTGAAACTTAACACTGATTTGAAATGATACACAGAGGCAAAACTCTCCATACACTAGTGCTACTCAGTGCAATCCAGAATAATCAAGGGATTCTATGTGGAGAAGTTTAGTGATGAAATGATATGGAGAAAATTTATATTTTTTCAAACTTCAGGCTAAATTTTTGTCCAGTTGAAAATTTTTTTTATAATTTGGAAAACAGTCTGCACACATAACAAAAAAAATATTTACTCGTTCTTGAAAATAATAACCATTGGCAAAATTCTTTGATGCCATTTTCTTTCAAGCAATACAAATTAGATCAATTCCAACTTGTATATTATACCTTAAGAGTTGTAATATTTCCAGTGCTGAACAAATAGGGTTCTATCCTTATAGCAGATGGCCTCAATGCAATATCATTCGGAAAATCATACTGATTTTCATTTTTATCTATTGAATCAAAATTTGTTTGGTTATTTTACTTTGTTATATATTTACGAACAATAATATCATATTACATTTGTTTGTATTTGTAATTTTATTTAACAAAATGATTTTTAAGATGCACGCAACTGAAAAAGTTTTATTATTTTCAACTTATGACATATTACTTCTTATATATAGCCGAGTGCACTTTCAATATAGTTCACCAGATTCATAGCTCTCATTGATTGGCTAAGAGCCCTATTAATATTGTGGAATAATTATATACGCATAATTATTTAATTTAGATTTTTACATATTCCGTTTAGTTGACCACTGTTTTCTTTCTTGTTAATAATGTGATTGTGGTTGGCAATAATACAATACATGAATATTTATTTGGTAAAAAAGGTGAGACTAAAAACATCAACCATATTTGATGCAGTAAAGATTTTTTTAAAATTTATTTACACAGTTTGCGACTGCAAGAGAAGATTAATTATGTTTTTTAGTTTGTTTAGTAGGAACATAATTGCATAAAGAATTTTAAATATTAATTATTACTTAAAATATTGTCTCATGGTCGAAAGGAAATTTTATTGATCAGTTATCATTACTCAAAACTTTTGCTGTGCTCTTTATCATTGGATGAGCAGTAAATTGTCTATCGAAAGTTTGCAGAATGTAACTCTTTTTAAAGCTACAAACTTTCGGAGGTTCAAATAGGATGCTTCTTGTGATTATGCAACCACTATTAACTAAGCTCTAGCAACAGGTTTGGAAATAGCCACACTTATGTTCATCTACTTCAAAAATATTTACACTCTCACTCATTAAGCAATGCATACCATAATAAAAGACCTTGAAACTTCACTCATTAGAAATTTTGTTAATCACTTCAGAAATAATTAGACAAAAAAAAAAATCCATATACCGAATAATAATAATTAAATTAAATGGGCTCATAGTGTAGTGGTTAGCTTTTCATGTACATGGGGTTCAGTGTCTAAAGTTGGAAAACTTTTTTCAAATAATTCAAGAATTAAGCAACCTTAGACATTTTCAGTCAAGTTCGCCATAGTTAATCCTGAATTAAGGATGCAATCCAAATTGATATCTAACTAAGCTTAATACATTTACCACGATTAATGCAGTGATATTCTTTTCTGATAAGACAGAAGTTGAAACCATTTTAACTCCAAATCTCAGAAATCAAGATGAAAAAAAAAACCAAGATATTTTATTTAGATGCAACTTTTTTTTAAGTATTAGATCAAGAACACCCTCTACCATTACTATTAAACTGCTATTCAAAAATGAACACTAAATAAACTATGGTTTCTCATATTTGGAACCAACTACTTTGGTTATAAATGTAAAAATACCTATAAATAATTTACAAATAAATAAATATCAAACCATATAAAGAATAAATTACAATTTAAATACAAGTATATTGTCTATACTGAACTGAATGTAATTAGAAGGGATTTGAACTTAAAAGTCTAGTTTAAATCCCTTCTAATTAAATACAATTACAGTGGTTAATATTCATGAAAGAGACTGATAAAAAGAAACTTGGATATAATAAAAGACTGTCTTTTTAATCCGATTGTAACAAACAAAAGAAAGCTGTAAATAAAGTAGCTCCTTGCTACTCCCCTCCCCCATATTCTTAGCTCAATTCATGACAAAAAAAGAAGGGGAAAGATGGCAAAAATCAGAACTACCACTTTAACATATTGTGCTCGAATATCAATGGATCTCAGAAGCAAACCACACTGCAATGGTAGATTCAAGAGATAAAAAATCCCTGTGATGAATTTAGAGTGAGAAAAATAATTCTTCATCTTGGTCGATTTGGACTCAATCATCACATGATATCTTCAACAACTGAACACATGACTGCATTTTAAATCCACCTAATTTCACAATCAAATGACACTAAATCCTGTTACTCACTATTTATAGTATAAGAAAGGAAGAAGTAAGCAATTCCAAAAAAATTATTAATGATAGAATATGCCAAAAACTCACATAAATCGACAAACTTGCCTTCAATTTGAACATTTTAAACTATAAATCACTTGGGTCATTAGAAAATAAATAAAAAACACTTGTTTTTTAACATTTCATATTAAAATAAAAAAGAACTTTACATAAAAATGGTCAATCTTTAAAACTAGCATTAATTTAAGGGGGTTTGAACACAGACTTTCAAGCTCCCTTCAGTCATCCACTCTATTTTATACAACTGATATGCATGACTGTAATCTCCAATATATGTATTTCATGCTGAACCAGTGCTCATAAGTTGATCCAGATCATCATCTCCAACACATATATATATATAATCAGTCTTCTGTTTATATTAAGATAGCAAATCTACACACTTTAATGGACAGGCTTCAGTTCTCTCCACTCTCCAACTCTTTAGCCATCCATATCACTGAAAATCTTGATAATGGAATGCTCAAAACCTTTATTAATGTCAATATTATTGTCATACCCATATCAACTTCAAGTCACTCTGACCCCTCACATGTAGGACCTTAATATGTCCATTTAAATACACAGAAGAGGGATGGGCAGAATACAGGCTGAATATGTAATTTTTGAATACACGTATAGTGTATATACTTATGCTAGATGGAATTAAAGGGGATTTGAATACAGATTTTCGAGCATCTATAAATTAAAAATTTTGCTGACATTTTGTTTTTAATTTACATATACAAATTAAAGAATTATGCACTGCATTAGTTCTTCATTTATAATTTTTGCGTAGTGGTAGACACAATTGCCATTATATTTTAAACATGCATAGCAATGGTAAATCTGACATGCGAGGAAGAGAAGAAAATTGGCAAATGAAGGAGGATAGAGAGAAGACAAAAAGTCTTCAGACTTTGAACCCAATCCACACGCAACAAGGCAGTCAAATCTTTACTCCAATAATAATAAATCCTGTAACATCTTCTGTGGCAAAGTTTAATCCCATACAATGTTTTAGAGGGGAACCCTAGACACCACCTAGATAGCTTAAGGATGTTTTTCCAATTCCAGAATATGACTGAACAAGAAAAAGTGGCGATCTCCAGTCATCATTTGAAGGAATCCGCCAGAAACTGGTGGAACACATTGTCTGAACAACCACTAACATTTAGTGAATATGAGAAAGCAGTGATGTCTATGTATTGGAGTGCAGAGTGGCAAGAAGGTTTAATATATTCCATCATGCACGAAAAATATCCAGCTAACCATCATGAGACATATGCACAGTTTTTTGTGAGGCAGGTGAATAAAATAAAAGTGCTAAATGCATTCAACTATCCGGAAATGCAAATAGTATGAATGCTTAGGCACAACATGCCATCTTGGATAAGAAAAATAATGATAAATAGTCAAGTGCAGGATATTCAAGATACGACTCATATACTGACAGATATTGACTATGGAAATTTAGAGGAGAATCAAAATGACAGGGTCATGATGCAGTCGAAAAATGCAACGCATTACGTACCACCGGATCCCGTAAAATACAGAAATTAAAAAAATAATATAATTTTTTAGATTAGGAACAATACAGGACCCGACTTGGATATATGACATTGAATTATGGATAGACAATAGACAGAACAGAAAATAAAGACCATTAGTTTATTAATAATGTGTGCAAATATTACAGCAAATTAAAGAGTTAGGCTTGAACTCACGTGGCACAAACTTTTATCTCTGACCTGAAGCTTCTGCATTTTTTTTTTTAACATTTTTTTTCTCACTACTATTGGGAAATGAAGCAATGGATCCGGAAGTCCAATCCATGCTTCACAGCCTTCTATAAAACTACCGATATTGTAAACCTGGGTTAAGTTTATATCTAAGTATCAACAGGATTTTGCATTAAATATAAAATTAACGCGTTTCATGTTGTACATTTTAACGCTTATTAAATTTAGTTATTTAATTTAAAATATTTCTTTTTCTGTTTAAGATTAAATTGTTAGTAAAATTTCCTTTTAAAAATTTATTAATCAAACATATATATATGAAAGCATATATATATATATATGATTAAATGCAAAATTCTGTTGAACTAAAATGTTATTTTATTAAAAATAAGATTTTTTTTTTCTTTTAATTTTTGTTAAAATATGGCATATGATTTTATTTTAAGATAAGCTTGCTAGCATTTCTAAAGGAATAGCATTTGTTTAATTAGTTAGTCCATTCAAGGCAATTAGATGGCCTTTTAATTAAATCAAATTCAAAGTTAAATGCAGAATTTGATAAAAAGAAATTGAAAGTTTATTTTTAGTAAAAAAATACTTCAAAACAAAGGAGCATAGGAGGCTTATCAAGATCTAAAATCATACGCAAAACAATAGAAAGGTATCTCCAAAAAGGTATGAAAAGGAGAGGAGTACAAAAGACTGGGTCTCTCTGAGTTCTTATGCTTATTCGTGCAGATCCTGTGTTTAAATTATTCAGATTTTACTTTTCAAATCTCTCGGAGTTCTTATGCTTATTCATGCAGATCCTGTGTTTAGATTATTCAGATTTTATTTTTAAAATATCTGGTCTTTCTTATGCTTATTCATGCAGATCCTGTGCTTTGATTTTTCGTGAGATTTTGCTTCTAAAATCAGTTAAATATTGTTCCTGAAGTAGGCAGATTTTGCTGGTCAACTCCTTCAGATTTTGTTCCTGAATTTCTTCAGATTTTGTCCTCGAAACTATTCTGATTTTGTGCGTGAAGATTCGGCAGTCGGTGCTTTAAAGTGATCCTAATTTTGTGGAAAATTCCTGCTCAAAGTGTCAATATGCAACATGCTAAAGGTTCTATAAAGTTGATGGACGTGACCATGGTCGGCGGCTAGGCACATCAGCTTTGCCTGCCGTCAGGGTCCTAAATCCATCAAAATGCCGTAGTGTCCAATCCATAGTAAACCCGAACTGTGAGCCGTGTCTGTGCCCTTCGTTAAACATGCTGCAGATATCAAATCCCTTGTCCGGACAAATCGCTCTACGTACATACTCAAGCCACGGACGTTGAGGGAAATGTACCAAAAAAACAAGGACTGGTAACTTTATATATCTCCTCAAGAACTATTACTTTACCTTTTATAAATACTTTTCATAAAATGTTTCATTACTTTATTATATATTTACAATGTAACTGGTTTTTTTTTCTTATTATTAGACTAACCTTAGATTTATATTTATCGTTTGATTATCTACTTTATACTTACAATTTCTCCCCTTCGCTATTCCTCATTTTAAAATGTTATATAAATGTTTTCTTGTTTTATTGCGGTTTAAATTATTTTTCATTTAAAACTTTCCAATTTGAAATAATATCTGTCATTTAAATATTAGTTAAGTTTCCTTTTTGTTTGCCAACTTGATCTCCTTGATAACGCTTCCTTTTTTTGCATTTATTCCACATTTAAATAATAGTTATCTATAGAAGTCTTTAAATATTTTAAAATTGTTTATAAAGCACAAAGCAACTAGAAAATGCTTTGTGAAAGAATTATTTTAATTTTGCTTTATTGAGGAGACATGAGTTAATACTTTTATTTAAATTGGGAAAGTAATACTTAGACCGCAAAATATTATGTAATTGCCCTCCGCCTTCTTGTAAAATTACCTATCATATAATCAATCGGGGAATAGCAAATATAGTTCAGGGGAATAGCAAAGATAGTTCAAACTTTTCTAATATTTTAAAATCACATTGATTAAAATTCATTATTTAAACTAAAAGGCTTAAGTCTAATGTTATTTCAAGTTTTTATTAGTTTAGCCTTTTATATTTACTGGTCCAAAGATCCAATCATGCACCAACACTTCATTCATGTTATATTTTATGCACATTTAACTTAGTTAGTTCTGTAAATATTCTAGTCCATTGTCTCTCCCTGATGCTAAGCTGTGGGCCAGGGTTAGAAAATAATTTATGCGTGTCTCGGATATGTTATTGGTTCGTGTTTAGACTCAAAAATAGACAAATAGGGCAGAGACCTTAGTATTCTTGATTCTTATATCTCGCGTATGAGTGGCCTCGAGGTACTTTCACCTAGTATTCGAACTGGGTTAAATCAACATACATTTTCTGACCAGCACAGTAGATTATGGAGAGAGTTTTGCCTTGTTTTTGTACAATATATTAAGATAATCTTACTTATTGCCAGAAGACTATACTATGCACTTAAATTGTTTATGTATTAAAATATTCCCAGATAGTACCATGTTATCCAAGTATCATTGAAATATGTAAGATAATACAAATCATGTCCATGTCTTATATATGTAGTTGCATCACATAATGTTAAATCACTGATTTTAGAAAGCACATTTATAATTAAGAAATAGTAATGGTATGTAAATTGAGATAATTCTTATAATGATATTTCTCAATCTCCAGTCATAATAATTTTATAAAAATTAAGATGGTCAATTATTTTGAGTTTGAACCCCAAGTAGGTTATCTTTATACAATATACAAGCACAACATAAGTCATATATCACCCTATAGCCTGAAATGCATTTCTAATTCTTTTTCTTTTGTTTTATTGTTGTTATATTAATAAAGTTGTAAAAATTATTCCCGCACTTTGTAT
This sequence comes from Epiperipatus broadwayi, assembly GCA_028023455.1. NCBI lineage: Eukaryota > Metazoa > Onychophora > Udeonychophora > Euonychophora > Peripatidae > Epiperipatus > Epiperipatus broadwayi. Next base: position 5,484,573 of record JAQFVV010000070.1, on the reverse strand, counting down.
TATTTACCGCAATATGATGTGTACATAGTTTAATTTAGTCTCCTTGATCTAGGGGGATATAAAAGAAAAATTGGATGCTAACACCAAGGGTAGTATCCAGGTAAAGATTATCCTATTAGGCTTTGTATTGTTTGTGGTAATGTTTTATACATGCCACATACACACATGAATTGGGTTGTCAATTCATACTTGTGACAGTTACAATATATTGTAACGGAATATATGCCGTTACATTATTTTAAAATGAAAATAAAAAGATCGTAAATAAAATTTGATTTATTAAAAAGAAAAAACTTAAAAAACTAAAAATTAAAAGTTGTTTAATATATATAGATCGCATGATGGACAACTTTAAAAACTATTTTAAAAAAATAAAAATATTTGAAAGTATTTTTTTTTGTTGTAAAAAAAGTAAGAATATAATAAAGATTGATTTGTTAAAAATAGAAATAATGTTGATTTCTATAATCTTAGAAAATGGAAATGATTGTCTTATTAATTAAATGATTGTTCAAAAGCAAACTAGCCCAAGAGGCATTTAAAATAAATTAAAGGGTCAGATAAGAGAGTACAAAGAAATTAAATGACCAATGCAAACACCAGAAATGTCAGCACGGACCGTAATTGAAACACCAGAGGATTAGTGACGTATTGCCGATTGAATCTCAAGATCTAATGATAAGAGACTAATAAAAATATAAAAGCTAAATTATTATTATAATTGTTATCTGAGAGCTGACTATGAATATGTCGTTATAACTAGCTATATTGCAGATTTTCACGATGTGGAAGTCTGCAATAAAATTAGATTTTCCAGACAACCAGCTGAGACCTCCCTATGACAGTTAGGGACCAAAAAGGAATGGCAAGTGGCGGCTTCGTTTTTAAAAAGGAAGAACAAACAATCTATATAAGTGATCACGAAGATGGACCTCAGAATCTGTAAAGTATAAACTTTTGCCAATTGAACTTTCTTTTAAATAATTACCGTATAACGTCAATAAGTAATCAATCCAAAAAAAAAAAAGTAATATAAATGAATGTACTCTTATCTGACCAAGAATAGAACTCTAAATCAATTATAAATATTTGTTTTTATATACGTTTGCTATTTCAATCATTTCCATTTTTTTTATTTAATTATTTATGTTTGTGTTTAACTAGGTTATTTATTTCTATCTGTTAAATAAAATGTATTAAATTAAAGTTGGGTGTAGATAGCTGCATGGATAAAGAGTAATAACTGTTTAAATTCGTTTATGTTTAATTTAAAGGATTTTAGTGTCGGGCTATTTGTTTCGTAGTTAGGGCAATACTTGTGGAAGGATATATGGGTGTTTATATTAATGTAATGTGAAGCGTGTTTAGCATACAGGGCAACGTGCCCAACTGAATGCATGACCCCAAAGAGGCAATCATATCGTTGAAATGGTGGCAGATGTATTTCCTGCGCCATTGACCCCTTCTAGCTCTATGGACAGGGATTTATAAGACGGCAGAAAGACCGCTTTCCCCCATACGTAGCACTCTTTAAAATAAAAAAAATTATATACATGATTCCTTAGTCTAACAGATGCCCTTTCCTGATCTAGACACGGATCATTTCCTTCAAATAATATCACGCCGTCAGATGCCCATTCCTGTCGGCATGGTTTCATGCTAGCATCTTCATATTGCATTAGTTGCAAATATATATCTGGAAGCTGACATTGGGTTGGCTACGAACTTTTAGTCTGAGACTGAATGAATGTTTTGATAAGTTTTAAGTGAAAAAAAATCTATGTAGACTATCTATGCTCGTCATGCTAAAGTAAAATATAATTTAAATATCCATCTGTGCGATCTATTGAAAATAGTAATTTAAATTTTAAAAAAAAATATTAATGTTAAAACCTAAAAATAAATTTATTCCTCAATTTTAAATGTGCGTTAATAAAAATCTATTTGTGTGTTAATTACTGGCAGTGGCTTATTTTATTTTATTGTTATAAATATTTAATATATATACTTTGAGAATAGAAATCTATTGAAACTTATAAATGTTTAAAATCTCTGCTACTCTATGAGCTAGTGACTAGGGCTGACGGCCGTGATCTTAACAGCACGTATCTGTCGACGTTATAAATTTTCTAGGTTCAAAGTAGCCTAGTGGCGCTCTGTCGGCAGATGCGGTAAGACTGGAAACGTTATCATCATCCCCGACCGTTAAAATATATATATATATGTTGAAACGAAGATTTTCACGGGTTACATATATAAAAGACATATTTTGTGGGTTCATCTGTTAAAAAATTTTAATTATTGATATTCTAGCTTTTACCACCCAATGGATGACTTGTGTGACCAAGTCGAAACGTCGGAATATCAATAATTAAAAATTTTTTAACATGGATGAACCCGCAAAATATGTCTTTTATATATATATATTATTTTTAATCTTTTAGTATTCTCAAATGAATTACATATAAAATATTTTATATATTATTTTTAATAATCAGATGTTTTTTATAATTATTCCAATTTAAAATGGAATGTCACATTCTAAGTAACATTTTAAAGAAAATTTACAACAAATAAAAAATCGATTAAGCGTTTTAAAAAACAAATTTTGCAATCAAAATAAAATAAAATTTCAACCATTTTAAAAGAAGCAACCTTTACAATCAATTGAAAATAAGATTGTTTTTATTTCTATTTCTATTTATTGTTAACACTTATTAGGATAATCTTTTTTTAAATAAAAATGTTCAAAAAATGTACCATCCTCTCATGCCCATTATAGTAATATCATGTTTAAAATTTGGTCTGCCAACACCGCTACAGTGAACACACAAGGGGAACTCCTGAAATATTTCGTTGTTATATTGTATTGTCATCAATTTCTGACATATGCACTAAATTTTATGCAAATCTATTTGATATAAGTTAATAAAAACTCGATTACAAATTTATCCTAAACAAAAAAATAAACAGAATTTCTATGTTATGTGAAGGCATTTAAAAATAAAGCCCTTTTTCAAAAGTTAAATTAAAAATTTATATCTAATTCTATGCCTAAAAATTTATTGCTAACAAATTTAAATATAGATTGTAAAAACATAAAAAACTGTAAATCAAATTTAAGAAAATAAACATAACCTTAACAAATGGTGAAAGAAACGACGAGCTAGGCAATTTATTGAGTCTCTATATTCAAGAATCATTATATCTGATAAAGGACGAGATGGGGAATAAAAGCAGCCAAGAGCTGTTTCCAACTGAACTGTAAATAAATTAAATAATTATCTGTAAACATAGGTATCATTATACATACATATTAATGTCAAGCAGAATGGAAAAAATGTTAGATAGTAATGCCAGCTGTTTGCATATGCAGTCAATGGTGTAAACATTGATTTAATTAATAGATATTAGATTGCACTACGAATTGAATCTCAAGACCAGAGTTTCTAAATAACTGATATTCATTAATAAGGGAATTGTAGCATTACATAATAATTAATCAAATTATGCTAAATGGTCTTGGAAATCAATTTAGAGATTACTCCCTAAATTAATATTTATAAAATTGACTATCAATGAAAATACAAAGTCATCATTTCCTATTGCAGAGAGAAATGAGATAGTGAAATTCACAATGTGCAATGTTCAAGGTCAAGCAAGGTATAAACATATGTAAGTTGTACAATAATAAATGTATAATGAATGTAGAATAAAACTAATAACTTTGTAAGTATAATGAATAGTAGAATAAGAATAATAACTGTATAGTAATTATGTATAGCGATCGTGTGTAATCATTTATATTGTATAGATAATTGTAACCGTAAAATGTAGCAATGTAACAATTATTAAATTGCAATGTTGTTAGATCATAGAGAGCACAGCTGACCTTAAAAATGCCATATATGGTGAGAAATGTAAAAATATGTGTATGTGAAAACGCATGTGAAAACACCATATATGGTAAGGTATGTAAGAGACTCCAGAAGTCTTGAGGGGTATATAAACTTTCAAAACTTGATCTATTTGTTCTGAGTATTAAATGTAAGTCAGAGACTCCTGTCTCTGTAAGTCCAAAGGCAGGATTAGGGTTATATGTGCAGGTCACCACAATCTTTTATTATTTTATTATGCCTTATAATAGGCAATGTATATATGTAAAAATAATCGTATTTATTGAAATTAAACTATAAGCTTACCATCTCAATTCTGCCTTTATCAATTTATTACTTGCTGATCGTAAGACACAGCACAATGATACTTGATTTGGTTCAAATCTTAAATTCATGAAATTCTACATCAAAAAAATTTCATTGACATTTCTACTTACACTAGTTTTCACAATATATACATTTTTGTAGTATCTTACAAATTTTAGAAGATGTAGAACTCACTGATTCAGAATAGCAATCAGATCTAAATTAGATCCATGTATTGTAAGATAAGAGTCTCTGCAGGTTTGGCCTACATTCATCACCAGAAGGCACCACTAGATTTCCATCCAGAATTATTTTTTTTTGAAAAAGAAACAAAAAGCAAAGCTAAATATTTTTTTTATTTATGTTAAAATAATATTTTGGTACTATTTGTTTCATGCGAATACGATTGATCATCTGAGAGCATCAATATAAAGAATGATTATTGTGGATGAAAGTGTAAAGTGTGGTCAAGAGAGTGAGTTAATTGAAATTTGAAAGATTGAAAATTGTTTGTTTAACTGTTTGAAAGTTTTTCATTCACCATTAGTTTTTTTTTTTTTTTTTAAAAAAAGTTATTTTGTTGAATGTGTGTTAGTGTAAGGATATTTATAACAAAGTTGTATGTAAGAATTATTGGTTTTTAGTAAGTTTGCTACTAAAGGGTTTTTTTTTTAAATTTAAGAATAGTCATTTAATTTGAGAAAAAGGATAACGTTTAGGAGACCTAAGATCGGAAAACACGTGGTTATAGTTTGATAGGTTTTGAAAGAAAGTAAAGTTGTTATCCTTCCATGCAAGAGGGTTTGAAAAATAAGAGAGGCAGTTTAGACTCAAATATAGAATAAGTGATTTGGGAAATAAGGAATATGGATTGCATTTATATTCCACAATGCGTATATAATCGGCAGAAAGAAACTAGACGCCCTCTGGTAGAATGTACTATGTATGATGAGGTTTATCACTTGAAATGTTTGAATAAGACTAGGAAGGATGTAACAGGTTTATGGTTATGTAGTCAGTGTGTCAATGTGAAAAAAGAGGTGAGAAAGTGATTTCTAAGTATAGATAGTCTAAAGAAAATGTCAAAGGAAAGGGAGCAAAATGTAGTTAAGGAAGTATGGACAGAGTATGGTTTTAGTGGAGTGTCAGGAGATATGGGTATAGAAAATAGTAGTGCAATGGAGATGGTTAGCCAAAGAATATGTAAGCCAGAGGAAGAAGTGAAGGATGTAGAAGCAAAATTAAAATTGTTAGGGTCGAAGTGTGAGGAGATAAAGGAATTATTGAATAGGAATGATAAGGAAGATGTAGATAAGGAGAGCTAGAAGGTGGTAGAAAATATTATGGATGGAGTAGAGAAAGTAGATTATGAGACAGTATTGATAGGAGATTCACTAATTAGAGAATGTGGGGATATAATTGCAGAGGAAAATAGAAGCAGGTATATAAGAATATGTTTGCCAGGAGCTACAATTAGGGATGTGGCAGATAAAGTAAAAAAGCAAGGAAGTAGAGATATGTTTGTTATGGTAAGGACTAATAATTTATCAGAACCATCAGAGAGAGTAATGAATGAGTATGTAGAATTGATTAGGAATTTGAATAAGATTAAAGGAAGAGTAGGGGTAGTTGGATTATTACCAAGATTTGACAAGAAGCATTTGTTAGATAGGGCATGTTCTATAAATGAAAGATTGAAAAAATTGTGTGAGGGAAATAATGTTATGTTTGTGGATGTGTGGGATTGCTTTATTGGAAAGAGGGAGTTATATAGTAAAGACGGATTGCATTTAGGAAAACAAGGAAGGGAAGTTTTAAGGAGTCTGGTTTATAAAGAATACATTTTGGGAAACTTATAGGGGTAGGGTTTTAAATTGCAGTATTATCAAAAAGAATAAGAATGGACGGGATGTAAAAAATAAGCAAAAGGTAGTTGATTTAGATATAAGTGTGGATATGGAAAGGGAATGGGTCTGTAAAATTAATGGTAAGAAAGTTATTTATAAATGTAATGGAGAAGAAAGAATCAAAAGAATTTATAAAAGAGTAGTTAGGAAAGAAAAAATTGTTAAAATTGGGTATTTGAATATGCAAGGTGGTAGGAGACCAGAAAAGTGGCTGGAATTAAATAAAGCAATTGAAAATTAAGAACTTGAGATATTAGCAGTAGTGGAAACACATCTAAGAGAAGAAGAAGAACCTATTCTGGAACATTTGGTATGGCTGGGTATAAAGAGAAAAGAAAAAAGGAGTGGTGGTATAGGTGTTGTATCAAAAAAAATATTTAAATATTGTTAAATGTCAAGAACATTTGTGGTTTGAAATAAGGTTGGGTAGATAAGAATGGATGGTGGCTATTAAACATTCACATCTTTTAATTCAAATCATTATCGATTAAAATGAATGTTATATTATGTTATTTAGTTATACAGCTGGTAATACTAATATATTTTATTCTGTTACAAATTAGAATGATTTGCTTTTTTTGTTAGTGTGGATCGTAAATTTAGTTTAAATATTAAATTTTAATATTTGATTTTAGTAAATCTAGCAATCTTTCACATGCTTTGACAGTTATAATCTAAAGTTTTAACAATTTAGCTTTATTAAACTGAGTAATTGGATCTATGTCCATAGCATTTCAATAAGTATCAAAAGGAATTATCATTTATTTTATATATTGTTGTGATTTTTAAAGTAATTTAATAGCATGATTCTATTTTACAATATTTTAGTTGATGAATGGGGAAAGATATGTTGGATTGATTAATTTTGTATTATTATTAATTATTTAATCTTATTATAATTGACTTAAAACATAAGAGTATATTGATATTAGTAGAATAGTATAGCTGAATTAGTGTTGCATTTGGCTTTATTTGGTTGTAATTAGAAATCAATTATTGAGATATATATTTTGCTAGGTATCATTGATATTGCAAACTTGTAGGACCTATGAAGATTATTATTTCATCCATCTGTAAATTATTTCATTTAAATGTAAATAGAAATAATGTTTGATATTTGAAATAAGTTGTAATTGATTCATGAGGAATATTAAAGTATATTTGTATAATTCTTTGTCATTATTTTTATTCTATTATAAGGCATATAATGTTATTTATAAGATAGTGATATTTAGTTTTATTGCTTTATCTTTAATCTATTACAAATAATGCTTATATTTTAGGACAGTTTGAAATAATGATTTTGCTTGTTTTCTATTCATTCTAAATGCTATTGGAATCTATAAGGTTTCAACAAAGATTATTATCATTGTTTTACTGACTCAAGTGTTAGATTCTTATTCACTGATTGATATTCATTTTAGTTTAATTTATTATTTTCATTCTGTTACAAATAATGCTACAATCCATGGGCATTAATAAATTAGGATTGTTCTTCCATGGTGCATATTTTTATTCTGTTATAAATAGTGATCAATAATTAGGGTATGACTCCGGATACAAAATGATCTATAATTTTATTTTATATATGGCATTCAATTTCAGAGTATATTTTTATTCAGTTGCAAATGGTGACCAATGGTTGGGCTACATTTTCATTCAGATTATATTAAAGTTTTCATTTCGCATGATTATTATAGTTATTCAGTTATAAATAACTCCCAAATCTGTGAGGCATTAAAAGAAGGTCATTTCGTCATTTTTGTTCTGTTACAAATTGCATCGCAATTCGCAGGCATTACCAAACCAGGACCATTTTTTCATGGCCAACATATTTATTCTGTTACAATATATATACATACATAATCATGAAAAATGATACTTGTTTATATTTTATTCATTTCAAAAATCTAGTTAAATTTGTTTAGAGTATCCTATATAAAATTTTTCTAACATTTTACTATTATTTTAAATAAGATTTTAATATCAGAAAATGAGAAATATATAAAAGAAAAAGAAAAGAAAGCACTCAAAAATTATATGTATTATTAGCAATAAGAAAAAAATATTTTAATTTTTATTACATTATAAAAAAATTATAAAGAAAATACTGCTTATCATTAGAGATTAAACATGAAAATTTTTTTTAAAATATTAAACACTTCTTTTATTCACACAAACATAAAATGATTGTTGGATAGTTGTCAAATAGCATTAAACTGAATGATTTTTTAAAATTTATTCAGTTCTGTGCTGTGTTTATTAATGATATAAATATCAATCAATATAAATATAATAAAACTTAAGTAAAATAATAATTATGTAAATAACAGACAAATTCTTTCTACTTTTTGTGAATTATTAAACAATTCAATAACAACTGATATAGAATATATAAATTATTTCTCATTACACAAAAAAACCATTAATTTAATATGCACAGAGACATGCATGTATATGCTTAATATTCTTTCAGATTTCTTATGTGGAAGAATAAGCAAACACCATTTTTGTAAAGAAAATTAGATGCTAATCATTATTTTGGTTATGCATAATATTCAAAATTGCTTGTCAATGTTTCAGTAAAGCTTTAGTTATTTTTTCAGAAGAGTGACTAGTATATAAATTAAATATCAGCAAAAACGTTTGGATGCCATGCATAACAACAATCAAAACTCACTATCTATTGATCTTACTCCACACACATAGACTTTGCTTGTTCTCACACACAGATAAAACCCACACATAAAAAAAAACTTTAGTAATATTCATGTAAATATGTAACTCAATGCATAATAAACCATTAAAAAAAGTATAACCTTCTCTCTCTGCTGTCAAAGAAAGACGTAATAAGTAATCTGCAATCATATGTAGGCATCGGAAAGCTGATACACCATCCAAGTTCCAGTTAATACTTGCCAACAAATTGACTGCCTACAAATATTTTTAATATACATATTAAATATTAATCACTGAAAAATTTATAAATTATCTAAAAAAGTTTTATTTGAAAATTTATTTAGACATAGATTCTCTTTTTTTCCGCTTAAGAATTTGCATAATTTATAAAATAAAATTTGAATATTTTTGTTTTAACTTTTTTTAATGATTATTATTAATTTATCATAACTGTGGACTTGTTACCTTTATTTTTATAATAAATCATATATAACATAAATTTACAAATTCTAAGCCAAGTTTATGAAAGTTGCTAAGTTTAACCGAAAAGAATTTGTATATATGAATGCTGGCATATTTATTCACCTCAAAGTCAATTTATACTGAATGACATTTTAATAGTATAAAATGCATATTTAAACATATTATATTAAATTAAATATAGTGTAAATGAAATATTTATAAACATATTTTAACGCAAACTAAAATGGATAGATCTGCTGTGTGGAAATATATAATTGCCACATCTTGGTCATAATTTTATATAATGCTAGAAAATGAGATACGTATCCACCATATTGCTTTTAATTTATGCATTGATATGAAAAAATTATTAAATATTTTATTGAACACAGAAATCCTCAACTCAGTCAAATACAATGATCAAACTATCATTTAAAAAAAACATATAGAAAAATTCTAAAAGAAACACAGATTATATTTTATGACCATCATCAATTTAGGCCCATTTATATAAAAATTAGACTAAGAATCACATTATCCAATAGCTTCATTCTATAATCACAATATACTAAATAAATTCCTGGAATACCACTTGCCTTTTATGTAAGACTATATATGATAAAATAATATTCTTATGTTATAAATACCCTAATTCTTTCCTTAATTAATATACAGATATATTCCCCAGCCTAGAGCATAAGGACACTCAGGAAATAAAATGACACTTAAAAAAGAATGGTAAGAATATTAAATTTAGTTTTAAATAATAAAAAAACAATTTAGTAAAACAGTTTGATTATTAGAAATTATCCATAGTTGTGTGTGCACACGGATATAATAAAATTATAATCGTGAACTGATGGGTCAGAAAAATATCATATTAGCATATTCTTCTTACATAAAGAGAGAGAGAAAAATAATTTATAAGAGGTTGCAGTAACTTGCCTTCATTAATCTATATAACCTGTCAAATATTGCTAACACATTATAATTTTTTATACATTAACATAACTATCACATTTCTCTGTAATTCCATATGAGCATAGTGTTCAACCAACATCCTCTAACCAAATACAATTAGTGTCTGAATCACAATGAGAATATATATATATAACAAAAAATAAGGAGATTATATACATTTAAACAGAGATAATTTTTGCCTTTTGATGTTGCCAGGAAACTATCAATTACGACTAATTGATAATTATCCTGAGGCTAAACAAGTTTTCTCCATTAACCTATATTAGCTCTTTTGTTTACATGGGTATAATCTCCTTATTACTATTCTTTGTTATAATACCAATTCAAAAAAATATTTAATTCAACATCTATATATACAAAATCTAAGTGAATGTATGAATGTTTGTCCATAAGACTGTCATGTGTCAAATTTGTTAACTAATTAAAAAAAACTATTACATTTGTCCATAACATTGTCAAATTCACACTTGAAAAATTAAAAAAAAAAATTAATTTTTTATAAATAAATAACTACCTAAATAACCATAATTAATATTCTGAGCATTTTATGCAAATGAAGGAATTCTATCCTTTATATTTGATAATCAGTAATTTTTATTATGAAGCGTGTTTTATGTGAAGGAAGTAATTCCATTATTAACAAACCGTAATTTTTTTTTATGAAGCAGTTGCCCATAACGCAGTCAAATTCATATATCAAATATAACAGATATATTTAAAAATTTACTTTATTAGCCAGGTACACAAATTGCTAATAGCTAAATGTATTAATACCTTGCTGGATAATGCCAGCCTTTCAGGCCAGGTAAATTTCTCACATTTATTTATAAAATACCTTGCCAGGTAATAACGGACTTTCAGGCTCAGTACATTTTTCACATTTACTTATATAATATTAAAATCTTTTGTTTAATTTACGATAAATCTTAAAAAAAAATTGTTAAAGCAACCAATTAAAAAAAACAATGGCATTCACATAGCCGGGTAGACCTGGTATATATATAAAGTTACAAATATATGTACTATATTTATATATACAAGATCCAATACATCAAATAAAAGATATAATATACTGCCTAAGTTACTTTTACACTTATATATATATAATCTTGATGCAGATTTAATAATTAAGAATCTTATTGCCCAAGTATCATTCTAAAACTTTAGATTTATAATATACTACTCTTTGTTTTTTCCTTCGTCAGCTTAAGACTAATTTCCAACTTTTCACTTCAACAGACTATGACAACCATTGATTAACAAGAACAAATTTCTATTAGGACAATAAGTCAGACAAAAAAAAGTTAATATCTATGAATTATGAGATTCTCAAAATGTCATTCATCAACAATGAAAAACGTCTGCATGCTCAGTGCATAATGTTTGGAAGCCATTTTCATAAATAAAAAAAAAGAAGCTGGTTTTCAATCATGATTAGAATAAAATTTAATATCAAAAAGTTTATAATTTCTTTATACAGGTGGTTAATTACTAAGCTATGATGACTGGTCAGTCTTATACTTATTTCATGAAAGAATGAATTTCTGCATCATTCTGTCAATCTCTCTCTTTCCAAGAATTATATCTATATTAACTTCTTTAAATAGCCTCATCTAATCTTAAGAAAAACATATTTTCCTCGTGAATAAGATCATGTTCCTGCTTACAAAAAAACTGTTTTTTTTTTAATACTAATTACAGATTGTTTTTGTGTTTTCTTAAAGTCCATTAATAAATAAATTTATCAAATAATTTCTTAATTTTAAAATATTTAATTAAGCATAATTAATTATAATGTATTCTTTTTTTTCAATTTAATTTAGGGATATAAAATAAACTTTCCAAAAAGCCATTCCCAACTTTTTTGGGGGGGAATTTTATTATAAATTTTCAAATGTCAGATTTTTACATTTAATTTTCTTACATATAGATTTAACTTTTCCCATTCTATCCAAAAATATAAAAAATTTTAAATAGAACATATCCCCAAATTAAGAAATTAAAAAGATAAACCCATACAGAATTCCCTAGGATCTTAAAAAGAATATCTGAATATACTAGATATTTTATCCTTTTACAATGTTTATGTTTATAAAATTACTAGCTTTATAAACATTTTATTCATTCTATATTTAATTCAAATAGTTATTGACTGTATCACTTTATTATTTAACATTAAACTCTTTTCATATATTAATGAAATACTCTGAAAAAACTTGAACTGAGTCAAGCCACTGAAAAGGTATAACTATAAAGATATATTCTAACTTAATAGTGTTGAATTAATTTTTGGTGAATTCTCACCAGAATCATAGTGCAAAATTAATTAACTAACTATGCCGGGAGCACAATGAATATATATAGTTTATAAAATATGCAAATTATTGGAGAAAAAATGTAAATTACAAATCTCAGATGTTCCATTTTTTGACAAAGGAATGCAAGACTCCTTCCTGTTGATTGAATTTGGGTCATGAGTTACTACAGAACACGTTTTCCCCTTCTAATATTAAGACCATCTGCACAGAGAGGGATGATTGTAAGAGAAAATTTAAAAAGGCATGGGTTATTGCAAGAGATTCGAATTCCATCAACAAGAAAGTGTCTTGCATCCCTTTATCAAAAAAAAATGGAACATCTGATATTTGTAATTTACATTTCTCGCTGCTCCCAACGTAGTTAGTTAATTAATTTTGCACTATGATTCTGATGAAAATTTTCCAAAAGTTAACTCAGTACTATTAAGTTAGAATATATCTATATAGTTATATCTTTTCATAATAACTTGACTCAGCTTATATTTTTTCAGAGTATATAATCTTAAGTAATTATCATCTGAAGATAACTTTTAGTTTGATTTTAAAGTTCCCAATTATTTTATTTAGACATTCATTTATTTATTTAGAATAAAATTTTTAATTCCTTAAATTCCATTGAACTTTTTATCATTTCGAATAAGTTCATCACTGAATGAACTTGTATTGTCAAATTACTCCCTTTGGAAAAAAAAAAAAATAAGACAATGAAATGTTTGTATAGTTTTCAATTCCTCATTAGAAATATTCATGATGCTGTGTGAATTTTTTCTTTTTCTGATTTACAAGCTAATTTTCCATTTCACCTCATTTCTAAGTCATTATTTGACTGGGAAATCCTTGCAACAATATAGCAGGCATCATTGTTACCCTTGGCCTTGTGATGTAACAAGTATTATCCTTTAATGATGAAAAACTGGAAAATCATTTTAATTTGTGTAATAAACTTCTTGTCAATTCCTTATTTACAAACAAAGAGATAGAAAAAAAATTAGGTAGCAACACTACCTACAGAACTGAGATCAATTACATTTATAATCATGCTGCAGCAAATTCCAACATATATTAGATTCAGAAGCTGACAGAATCAAATACATAATTTATGCAAAAATCCATGATCTTGTTGACTGGAATAAACACGAGTAAGTTGAATAGTATCAGAAATTTCTCAACTGGTATTTAGATTTTCTCAGGAAATCTCAAGTAAGACTATACCTAAATAAGGATATACCCACCCTTTAAGCTTAAAAGTAAAGATATATAGATTATGTGATAAACACACATGGACTCAAAACTACACATTCAAAACATATATTTTAAAAATGTACTCTGACATAATGAAGATTCAATTTTTCAAAAAATCATGGAAATCCTACTAAAATCATTCTTTTCTCTTATTCTTAACAATTCTTAATAAATACTTGAGAAAGATTTTATCTCGCAAGAAAGAAAAAAAAACAATCATTGTAATTCAGCCAGCTTTTATGTCTTTATTTATTGCACCAAATATTTTATAATTATTTTTTGTCATCAAATTATTTTGGTCTATGTTTTTTCTTACCGATTTTGATATTTCACAATAAGGTATCAATAATTTTCCACAATCATTTGATCATAATATATTTTCATAAAAAATGAGTTTAAATTTGATCCATTACCCATTCTCACAGTCCATGAGTCATATCTTCTCACCTTGCCTTCAAAGAATGGACTAGCTCAGATCCCATCTTAACTAGATCAGATTGAGCATTCATTGCCTCAAACCAATGTGAAGATAAATAGATAATGCATAGCCAATGGCACGAACAAATCAATAAGTGATGATGTTCTCTGAATCTGAATGTTTCCATTAGGGATGGAGATCTGCAAGAAATAGTCAAGCTTTTTGAAGGTAGGATCAGAGGACTATTGCCACAGGACTGAACAAGTGTTCACCCTTTCCATGCCCTCTGGCTAAGAATTACTGCAACATGGGTAAACGGCAACACATTTTCCAGACAATTGTCATGTATCTGAATGGCAGTCTACTCATTCTCAAGAGAACTATTGATTATATATATACATGGGAGATGATGACCCAGATCAAGCTATGAGCTCTAGTTCTGCAGATGAAATACATATATTGGAGTTAATTTATCTTTTTCACATATATGTGTGAGATAAGTAGCGGGGGTAATTAACACATGTTTTACAAGACATATGATTTGAAATTTGAATCAAGATGGTCTATTTTTGAATAAGACATGGATTTTTTTTTAAGACATCAGTCAATATCCAAACAATCATTGATTGATAAACCATGAGTAAAAGGTCTTATCCCAGAAATTCTGAATCTATGATTATCTCTTTGGTTCAATAAATTTGATAGTGATTCAAAATATTTTTATTATTAAGTAATTATAAAAAAAAATATTCATATTAAAAAAAGCACTGACATTTGAAAAAAAGACTATAAAAAGAATTTTCTAACAGCTCTATTTTAGAAATTTGTCATTTAATATAATTTCACTGCCTATTTGTTTATAACTATTACTCCTATATAAATGCAATTTATCCATACTCTACTCATACCTAGTGATGGTTGCGTAAAAATACTTTAATTACTACATCAGGGTCATCCAGGAATAGTTAGGGCCAAAATCTTGGCACGCAGCTACATATGGTGAAGAGGAATAAATAGAGACATCGAGCTAAATGTCAAATTCCAGCTGAATTTTGGTGTCAAAGGAAAATAAAGAATAAACGAAATCAACTACAGAAAAGCAGAACAATAAACATGATAAACCACCAGCCAAAAGATTTGCGGTTTACAAAAGTGCAAACACAGTAATTTAAATTAATTATTGGAGGATAAAATAGGGACAAGTGATGAAAATAAAATTTACGAAAGACTGCCAAAACATTTAGCACTAGTTAATAATAAAACAAGAAGGCATAATAAGCATATAAAATATAAACTCACAATACACTCTCCGATAAATAAAACTGCAAACAAACTTGGAATCTTAAAACTAAGATTCCAAGAGACACACTAGAAATACAAAGAAAAGCAGAAATATATAAAAATTATTAGATTAAATAATTAATAAAACTTTATATATCACACTTATTTTAGATTGAGTGGAGAATTAATTAAAAGAGATTTATTTACCCTGGAAAGAATAAGAAATAATTTACCTTATGGTAAAGCAGAGTTCACGTAGTTTTTCAAGGAGTGCACACTTTTATTTTTAAGTTCCAATTTTGAGGTGTGCCAGTTCTTTATGACGGCAAGTATAGAGGCATATTTTGGGATCCTTCCTACTTCAAATTTTCATGGCATGGCGAAAGAATAGCTTGGAATCAGAGGTCCATCCTTAGTTAAGTTATCAGGGCATATTATAGGTTAAAAAACACAAAGCAGTGAATTTAGACATCTTAACGGCAAATTTTAAGAAAAAATAGTATGTCCAGACTACCAACAATACACTACGAATCTCAGCACGCTCAAATCAAGGTGTGAAAATGAATATTGGAATTATGTGAAACAGAATCTATCACTTTGAAGCAGCTTGTTCCAGCCAAGAATAATCTAAAATGTCCAAAATTTTTGGGATTATTTATACCCACTCTCTATTTCCCGTGTAAACTTTCTTGTTGTTCAATTCTAAGCCTTAGCCCAGAACAAATCTAAATCTCCTTCTCAACCTTAATTAAGAATTCTAACCAGGGATTAACTTATAGAAAAAAAAAAAAAAACAAAAAATTAAACCACAGCTTTTAAAATTAAACGAAAAATGGATTATAATTAAAATAAACAAAACAGGAATGCAATTAAAAAGTTTTATTGCTTTTAATTATTTTGATAAAAAAAAACAAGCGGTAAAAGAAAACTATTTTAGAAATCAAATTTATAAAAAATAAAATAAAATATTTTAAGCATAAACAAATATGCGTGTTAATACACGTACTCTTATAAACAATTTTTAAATGGTTTTAAACTTTTTAACTTTAGAAATTGCATGAAAATAAAAGGGTTTTATTTTTGGCAATGAAACCATTGAATCGGATAGAGCATCCGGTTCAGTATATATACAGTCAGGAATACACATATATAATTTATATTTCATATTTTATTTTATATTACATGGATTATTTTATTTCAATTTTATTACATTTTATGTTGTTTTTTATTATTTTATTAATTTTATTGCTTACATTTTTTATGATATTATTTATACAGTTATGTATTTTATTTTGTTTCATTATATCATAGCTCTGAAGAAGACTGCAGGACAGTCAAAACATAAGATTGTGGTACATATATGTACAATAAAGTTTTTTTTTTTGCTAAAAAATATTCAAAGTAGAGTGGATAAATTGCATTTATATAAGATATAACAACATAATAAAGGAAGTGGTGATATTGGTATCTATTATTACATGTAAACATCACATAAAAAAATAGGTTAAAAAATGAAAACATTCAAATTTCTGAAAGGACACTATCAAAATGAAAGTATAAATCATAAAGAAATTTAACATTCTAATACTTTATAACAAAATAAAACATACCTCATCTATCTTCTTGAGTCTGATATATTCACTTACTACCTGAATTGGTGAAAATGATTCTTTACTCATAACTCCGACATTAAGTTGTAAAACTGATAAAGGACCTCTAAATAAAATAAAATAATATTAATAAAATCAAAAATAATAATTACAATTATAAAAATAATAATAATAGTATATATATATTTAAAAAGTAGTCATTTCAACTTCTGAAATGTATTATAAAATATTTTAATTATAAAATCAAATAATATAATGTAGAAATATTTTCAGCCTGAAATGCAATCAGTATAATGAACATTTATGGTGCTCATTTATTATTTCCAGTCATAATTTATACTTATATTAATCCCCTTTCGAAATTGCCTTGTGTGATTCAAACTAGTATAGCGACAGACTTTTAAGAGCTAAATGATCCTAGATTGCAGCTCAAACTGTGTTTTTGGTACTCAAATACCACACACAGTCTCAAGCAACTAAACACTAAATAGTAGTGGTTGTAACAATAATAATATTATTATTATTGTTCTTACTGTTGCTAGATCATAAATTTTAGGGAATTGTATATATCTTCATTATTATAAAATATGAAAATTCACAGAAAATTATTTTAAGCAGTAAATTTCTTGCTTCATATTTTTAGATTAATTTTGAATAGAATATATCTAAACCAAAATACTTTCTAATGTCTGCTTGTTATATTCTTAATCATTTAAAATACAATGAGATAAATTCTGATATAATTGAGAAATATATTGAATTTTAAAAGGTAAATACAATTAGAAAAATGATGTTATAAGTAAATAAGCATCACATGATCATCATTTCTTATGCTTGCTTATAACTGTTATTAAAACAGGCAAAAACTTACTATATGTATTGCCACACAATAAGCTAGAGTAATCCATGGATGCCATAAGGCTTGTGTATAAAATCCCCACCTAGTGCCTACTCATAATATCCCCAGACTAGTTTCTGGTTTGTGGCCTTTGTCAGTGAAAAGCCTTGGATCTGAGAGCCCTGCACCTAGATCTTAGGATCAAATGCAACCCTCCAGCAGCCACCTTTTATCTCTACTTAACTACAAAACTATGAATCTTAAATTGAAAACACCTTAATATTTTCAATCCAAGCCCATCAGCTTATATAGTCATATAGGTCTGAACGCAGTTCAATACCCATACATTTTGATGTCTGTAGTTCTTTAATAACCATAGCCACCAATATTCCATTAGGCAGGATTGGTTTTAAGCCAATAAACATCACATGGTCACCACTTCTTATGCTTGCTTATAACTATTATTAGAACAGGCAAAAACTCACTATATGTATTGCCAAAGACACCAAAATGCATGAGTACTGAACTGAGTTCAGACCTATATGACTATATAAGCTGATAGGCTTGGATTAAAAATATTAAGGTGTTTTCAATTTAAGACTCATTGTTTTGTAGTTAAGTAGAGATAAAAGATGGCTGCTGGAGGGTTGCATTAGATCCTAAGATCTAGGTGCAGGGCTCTCAGATCCAAAGCTCCTCACTGATGAAGGCCACAAGCCAGAAATTAGTCTGGGGATATTGGATGAGTAGGCACTAGATGGGGATTTTATGCACAAGCCTTCTGGCATCCATTGATAACTCTAGCTTGTTCTGTGGCAATACAAATAGTGAGTTTTGCCTGTTTTAGATGTTATAAGTAATTAAATTATATACATAATTTAATAGATGATTAAATCATTTTGATGCTGTTTTTATTAAAACAATATGTAGACATCTAAAATTTAATCCAAAAAATATTAGATTAGTTTTATCTTTTTTTAAAAAAATTCTCATTTCCTATAATGTACTTTTCACAATGTTTTTATTTAAAATATAACAGCTTTGACTGATCTGCAATCAATGGCTTTTGCAAATTAAAGACAAAGTATTATAATTTTCTATTACAAAATATTTTTTAGTTTTTGATTGAAAGAATTTTTTAAGAATGTATATATTTTATGTTTAGTATATTTATAAAGAATAAGTTACATATTTATGTAATAGATAATTGAAGTCCAGTCAATTTTTTTAGATCTGAAGAAAACTACTATTAAATCAAAACTGTTATATTTTAATTAAAAGCATTGTAAAAATTGTGTGGGTTTGTTTTTTATAAAAATTTAATAAATGCAATGTAATATGAATAATGTTTTGACATTTTAGAAGGATTTGTTTTAATTAATAATGAAAACAGATCTAATTAAAGAAAAATAGAGAAATAAGCAATACATTTAATTAGGCTAAGATATGTTCAATAATTCTCAATTCATTTTATCATTATTCCTCCCTACTTCTCACTATGAGGCTGATTGTTTAATTTGACTTTAAAAAAACTACAGGATGGAAGTTATAAAATTAGAATAAACAAATAGAGGAGTGAGTCACTCGTGGAATAAGCAATTTCAAAATCATCATAGAAAATCTAATCCAGGGTTCCTGTCCCTGAAAGTTTCAGATAGTACATTAGATCAGTGGTCTTCAACCACCGGGCCGCGGAATGTTTTCTGCCGGGCCCGCAGAGATTGCCAAGAAAGTTTATAATAACAAAATAATAAGATTTTAAACTTTTAATTAATATAAACAATTTTTATTTATTTTTTCATCGCAATTACTTAAATAAAATTAATTATAAATCAAAATTTTATTTAAATTATTTGATAATGCTATAATTACTAAATAATAAATGAATTTATCTGAAAATGCAATCTTTAAAAGACAAAGCGTCAATCTCATGAGAATTGCACCACTCCTTACCTTACATGTCATTTCCTATACCTAGTAGGCATTTCTGTATTGCGTCAGCTCATTTATTGTTCACATATAGCAAAAAATTTTATTGCATTTGAATTATCTTTTTATTTTGTGTGTGACATTTCTTTTCAAAATTGTAAATTTCACAAAATGGAGACGAAAAAAGTCAAACAGCAAAACCTTTTGGCCTTTTTAAGAAGAGACAAGGATAATATTCCAGTAAAAAGAGATGCTGATACTGAAAGTATGCCAAGTACTAGTGTTTTAACTCTTGAAGAAACGAGGAAAAAGAGATATGCCGATACTTCAGAATGTGCAGGAAAAAAAAAGGTCATTTTATTAGAAATTTACAATAAGGAGTATTTAAAACTTGGTTTCATAGTTGCTCCTGACAGTGAACTATCACCACGGCCTTTGTGTATAGTATGTTCCGAAATTTTGTCAAATGAAGCTATGAAACCTTCCAAACTTGCACGTCATTTGCATTCAAAGCATAGAGAACTTATGCATAACCATTAGACTTTTTTGAAAGATTACGTGATCAAATGAAAATTCAGAAAAATCAAATGAGTACGATGATGACTAGTGATAAATCACTGCTTCAAGCATCTTATTTAGTTGCTCTTCGAATAGCTAAAACAAAAAACCATTTACGATTGGAGAGGAATTAGTAAAGCCTTGCATCTTGGATGTTGTACAAGAAATTTTGGGCCCCCAAGCTGCTAAAAAACTAAATCCTGTATCACTTTCAGATACTACTATTAGGAGGAGAATTGTTGATATGGCCACAGATATTGAAGAACAAGTTATAGAGGGCATTAAAAAATCGAAATGTTTTGCGATTCAGCTTGATGAATCAACTGATGTGAGTAATCACACTATTCTACTCTGCTTCGTGAGATATAATGAAGATAAAGACTTAAGAAAAGAACTTCTTTGTTGCCTTGATATACCTGCACGGACTACTGGTTCAGAGATATTTAATGTTCTTGATGAATATTTTCAAGCACAAGGTTTGGACTGGAGTAAATGTGTAGGAGTATGTACGGATGGTGCTGCTAGCATGACTGGATGTTGCTCAGGAGTAGTTATAAAAATAAAGAAAGTTGCACACCCGGACATTTTGTTCACTCACTGCATGATCCACCGAGAACAACTAGCTGCAAAGAAGCTTTCTACTGAACTAAATATTGTAATGAATGATGCTGTTAAAATTATTAATGAAATTCGCAGTCGAGCAAAGAATTCCAGATTATTCGCAATATTGTGTGAGAGCATGGAATCACACCACCAACATCTTCTTCTACATGCAGAAGTGAGATGGTTATCAAGAGGAAGAGTTCTAGCACGTCTTTTTGAACTTAGAGAAGAAGTAAAACAGTTTTTACTAGAGCGGAAATCAGATCTAGTAGAACCTTTGTTGAATGATGAGTGGATGGCTAAACTTGCATACTTAGCCGATATATTTGACCTTCTTAACAGACTTAATCTTTCTCTCCAGGGACCTTGTACAAATATTTTTATATTGAGAAATAAAATGGACGCATTTAGAAAAAAACTGTCATTTTGGGATAGTCACGTACAACAAAACGATATAGATATGTTTCCACTTTTAGGAGAATTTTTGACTACTGCTAATGTCAACCAGAAAGTCATATTCAACATAATTAGTCAGCATTTAAGAGCGTTAGCTGAAAACTTTGATAATTATTTTCCTGAAAATGAGGATCCTCGTAAAGGTAATCTCTGGATTAATAACCCTTTTTTGGAAGATGTAAACTCTTGTGCATTTGAATCTCATGAAAAAGAAAATCTGATTGAATTGTCATCTGATCTCACTCTGGTGTCCAGACATAAAATGCAATCGTTATCTCAATTTTGGCTATCACTTGAAAAAGAATATCCAACTTTTAGTTTTTGCTATCAAATTATTGGTGATTTTTTCAACCTCATATTTATGCGAGAAAACATTTTCAGCAATGTCTCTAATAAAAAATAAACAAAGAAATAGAATGGATGTTAAAGCAGCACTTCGTCTTTCCGAAACAACGCTACAGCCTCGCATATCAAATTTAGTAGCAAAGAAACAACAGCAGACGTCACATTAGGTAGGTAAAAAAATTTAGAATTTAGATTTTTTTGTAAATAAAATATTACAATAGTTTTTATTTCTATGTTAGATAAAGCTGTAGAATTTTTTAAATGCAGTTTAATATGAGAAAATTTTTGCCCTAATTACTATATTTTTAAGCCTTAAAAGCTGATTGTTTCTTTTTTTAATCCGAATTCAAACGAATTATATATATATATATAGTGATAAGAACACAACCACACACCTGAATGGAAGGAGTCACTCAATATGTAGTTGAACTCATCAACCACATAAATTGTAATCACTCATATGCTGGCTATCCATTTGATTTACATATATATTTGACTGTTCATTTCAACACTTTATAATTTCTAGTAATTATTATAATCATCAGATCTTAAGGAATCATAATTTTAATCTTTAACTATAAAATGTCGTTGACTACCTGAAAATATTTTAATTCTACAGATCATTGATGATAATTTCATTTCAGCAAGAACATAAATCTATTATCTTTTTTTTTTTTTTAGCAAAATGACATCTTTATAATGATTGTTTTATTTCTATGTGATTCTACCAAAATAACTTTTCAGCTCAATTTTCTGTGGCTTTACAGGTGTGGTCCTCAGGTGATTTCAAGAGTAAACAACTAATGCAATCTGGTATTATTTTAATCTTATTTTTACCTAATTAAAAAAAAGAAACAGAACGAAAACAAAAACTAATCAATCATACATAAATTAATTTGTTTTTCTAGTTATCACTGATGTTTATGAATCAAATATTTTATTATTTTTCGAAAAAAATTCAAAATTTATATTAAAAAAATGTTTTTTATTATACAAAGTCCATATATTGTAACAGTCAAGTTTGTACATTCGCGTAACAGAATTCAGAATCCAAGCAAAAGAGATCGAAGCTGACCAGACTAGGACTGTGACATCCCAAGTCCCCACCCTTCAACTCGTAAGCCAGGATTCCAAGACTCAAGACCCTACAAATGACCACCTTGAAATTACACGTAGTATACCTCTTTCCACACGGCTGACATAGGTCACGGAGAAGCATTAAGACTGATAATTAAAAGAGAGGTTCTTAATTGACTAAAATATATCACTAATCTAATTTAACTTAATGCATAGTTTTCACATATATAGGCTATAAATAATAATTAGAATTGGATTGAATTAGATCAATAACGAGACAGAGAACGAAATACATTAAACTAATTAAACATTTATTTACAAGTCTTATATCTTTCACTTATTTACAAATGGAATGACAATAATGTGCAGTATTTCAGCGTCGAATGTACGCAAACATTGGGTAATTCAAAATAGCTTTACATATTAAATTTTCATAGATGGGTTTAACATATGCCAATCTTATGAAGAGCTTTACAACTGATATATATTTAATCACTACGTTATGTCTATAAATCTAGTTAAGCCAAATCCTATTAAATTTGTTGCTGTTATATAAATAATTATATTGAACTTAGATCATGAATTCATTTACTAAATATACAATATAACTTAATAACGAGCGCATAAACCAGCTCAAGTAATGATCGATCGAACATGGCTTTAGAGAGAAAATTTCAGAATGCTGAAAGCGTTATGTTAAGGTGGGAGAGTTGGCTGAAATAAGATTTTACCAATGTGCTATGGCACAGGTAAACAATAATAGGAAAAGTCGCTCTGCGGATGGATGAAATAACTTCAGGGTTCTTGCGACAAACGCCGGTACCCTGTAACCGATCACAATGCTGCGTGAAAAGGAACATTGTGTTCAGGAATGGCGGGGGACTTACGTGCTAACCTGGCCTTGGCTCAGGCTTCGCTACTGCTCTACCCTATAAGAGAAGATGTGCTGGCAACGCCGTGGCTCCATCTTGAGATATGTATATTACGTATAGCAGCAAAACGAGAATAATTTTATAAAATAATATCACATCCGCCAAGCAAAGAATAGTATATTTCATACTATGAAATACGAGTTAATAGCATATTAGCTCTATCAAATTGGGACCAACTCTTGTGTAGCCTGATAATAAATGTCTATGCTACTAAAAGGGGATATTAATACATCTGTACTTTGACATGCTCGATCTATTAAGTTACTTATAGATAATAAATATTTAAGGAGGGAAAGTATATTTCTATGGACTTAAGAATTTAAATGTCAAATATACTTATAAATACGATCAAGGCTAAATTTAATTCTAAATAAAACTATAAGGTTAAGTTTTTAACTGATTGATCAAAAGAGCCATATTTCACATATTAAATCATTATAAATAAAAATGACAACAAGTGCAAGGCAAGTCGTTATTATTTTATAGAAATAGGACTTCGAAACAGTGCGCAGAGAGTTGACGCAATAAACAATTTACACGAAGATTTTCAAATAATATCTTCTTAAAACATGAAATTTCGTGCCCTCTGTTTCAAAATATTGGCATATAAAATATAATAAGCATTTAAAATAAGCAAAGAAATATAGACACAACCGCAGTGATATAACTTTAAATTAGACACTTATAATGTACTTTAAATGAAAGGAAAATATAAATTAGTCAGATTATTTAAACTTTAACACATTAAATTTTGATAGCAATTGACATATTTAAAATATTAACTAAATGGATTTAAGTTTTGGGTACATATTAGTTTTATAATTATTTTAAAAAGAGAGGTAGCTAACTTATATAGATATATTTACATTTACACAGAGCTCTGCGGTTTGAAAAATAAAACGGTACCGATAATATTTATCTGGACTGCAAGTTCTTGCTGTAGGTTTGGTGAGTTTGACTCGGTGGCTGGTGGCATCATCTTTCCCATTATGTTAGGCTTGTCTCTTCTATCGGCATGATGGTGGTTTAGGCATTTCGATGAGAGAAACCCCGTTCTCCTGCGGAGTAACAGCAACAAGATGCCCGCTTTTAGCCAGACATGTTAAACATTAACAATTGTGAATACTGGCTGCAATTCTCACTAACAATATGGCTGTCTTTCTCTTGTTAAAAATACAGAGTATTTATATGTTTTCCTTATCGGAATCTATCGCCTCAAGACTCACTAAACTCAGGAATTTAATCAAATATTTTTCAATTTATAATCCAGATCTTAGATAACTTACGTTAGAAACATTCCATAAGCTATTATAATTAAGATTTTTCGTTGCAAACAATTGTCCAATTTAGATTTTAAAATAACTTAATCTTATCTAAGGAGATTTTAATTAGTAAATTTTGAACTAGTTTTACTTTTTACGAATTCCAGGTGTGGTCGTTAATGACACTTGTTTACAACCAAAAATCTTTTTAATTACTTGACCAGCTTTTATTTTTAATCTTACATATAATAGAAACTCTTCTTATTTAAAAACAACCTTTTAACATTTTTTTAAAACGCAAACCTTTTTACATATTTATTTAAAATAATTTACAAACATATTTTGATATAGCTTTTAAATATATTTTCGAGAAACTTTTCCCTGAAATATATTTAAAACAAGAAATCTTTTAACAATTTTTAAAGACATTTAATATTATTTTTAGATAACGGCTTTTACATATTTTAAATCATGTCTTTCTTCTATATAGCACAGATTATATATCCACATACGAAATTACAATATTAAACAACAAAATTAATAATTTACTCTTAACTTAAATAATATAATGAACATTTTTAGAAATATTAAATAAATTTAGTACGCTATAATTTTACTAATCCTATCTAATTATAGCGTTGGTTCGCACGCAAATATATAATACTGTTTATACAGACGTGAGCGAATTTTAAATTTATTAACATTTAAATAGGTTCGAACTCAGCACAGATGAGTGTGTCATTAGGTTTGATGGTGAAACAATAGGGGCTTGGAAAGTTATCATTTCAATATATATATAACTTTATCTTGTATATTTAACATTAAATACAGATATTTCCCAACATTCAGGTGAATAACATTATTCTTGCATGTTTTAACGATGAAACAATAAACAATAAACGTAGCAATGCAGGCACATTAATGAGAATGATTGTTATTGTACTGTTTTCTGTACTCGAGAGTGTTCAGCAAGGGAAGGTAAGCAACACCATTACAATACACAGTAACTAATGTATTGTTTTGGTCAGTTATAACAATTATGCTCATCTAAGGCTAAGCAGTTTAAATCTTTAAGAAAATTTATCTGTAGACTTCTACCGGTCCACGAAATCTTATCCTTGTTTTTGGCAGTCCGCAGCTATGAAAAGGTTGAAGACCACTGCATTAGATTATTCAGGCCATTCAATTAAATTATCATTTACTATACAATAATATGACATTTATATATAAACTTTTAACTTGTTATAATATATATAAGTGATGGTTATATATAAATATATATTAATTTTATATATTTATATGTATGTTAAGTCAACAAATATTTTTGACATTTATTAAATCATGTCATTAACAAAAGTGCTTAGCTAAGTGTCCATTTCTAATTTACTAGCCCCCATATTAAACATTTAAATAAAATGATTTCATTTTTAACTTCCATACTTCCTCACTAGCTTTTAATTATCTTTATAGTTACATTCAGGTGTGACAAATAACATACAGAGTGGATATTGCAGTGAATGTAATTATAATCTCATTGATTTGAACATGGTATAGAAGTTATAACCAACCTTACTTTTCATACTGCATTGCCAAATCCATATAATATTAATATCATTTATGTTCTTTATTACTTTTACAATGCTTTTTTACAACCCACTATTGACAGCTTCGATTGCCCCAGCAATCTTCTTCAGAGCTATAACAAACACAATACAAATACATGAATACAAATGTAAAATCATATGTTCATGTATATTTGTGTTCATGTATTTGTATTGTGTTTGTTATAGTTCTGAAGAAGATTGCTGGACAATCAAAACCATCAATAGTGAGTTGTAAAAAAGTATTGTAAAAAGTAATAAAGAACATAAATGATAACGCTGTCAATGGTTACTATATACACTACTCATGTGAAGGTTTTCTATTATTTTAAATCTGACCAAAAAATAGCAGAAGAAAAATAGTCTACTTTTACATTTACAGTTAGGAACATGATTAGAACTGTAAATAGATTACATGAACTCATAAGTCCAAAATAGTTATCATATAAACAATTAAAGGAAAATTAAATATCTGTTTGCACTTTCAAAGCATATAGCATGGCTCCATTTTTATATAAAAACATCTAACTTTAAAATTAATTACTATTGAATTAGAGTAATTCATGATGATGATAATGATAACAAGATTTGTAAAAAATTGATTATAATGGAAATAGACAATGGATCAAAAATATGTTTATTATCAAAAAAAGTTTGGACTATCTATGATAGTAAAATGTCCAGAAGCCTTCTTATTCAAAAGACAAATCCCAAAAGCACAAGATGTAGATTACAGTTCATTAAAAAATGATAGATAAATCAGTGGGCATACAAAAAATTGATAAATATGTAAACAACTGGATGCTATATAATGTTAATGAAAATATAACTCCAATCTTCAGCAGAAAATAGTTTGAGGTATTGGAAATGAAAATTATCATTAAAAATGTTTCCATACCCATGAGATAAAACTAATAAATGTATTTTAAAAAGAACAAGGAGAAATACAGAATTATTCGGATATTCAAGAAAGAATTATCTGAAATGTCTTACCTGACTATAGGAACATCCAACAAAGTCTCTTTTGCTTAAAGAATAAAAGTGGAAGCAATAATATAGGAATTATTTACTAATAATATCCTTGTGCCAACAAAATATTCACATTGTTGTAATAACAAAAACAAATAATCGTATGTGAATTTATGTAGATTACAGGGTCACATTAAACAAAGGGATATATATATTCAGTCTCAACCATGAGAAATTTCAAAAGGTCTCTTATTTTGCAAAATTAAATCTGAATACTGATTTTCATTAATTCTCATCAGCAACAAATTTACAAAAATATTAACAATTCAACTTATATAAGACTGCAATTTAGAAAAACAATCACACTTAACATTTTTAGGCAAAAATTGATTTATTGCTACAGAATTTAGAAGTGATACCATTCTATTATTTTGATGACATTCTGCTAATCAGTAAAGTCAGAAAAAATGGTGCATTAATGTTTCCTAAAAATCTGCAAACGGTTAGAGAAATTCAAAGCCAGATCAAATCTGGAAAAATGTTTGTGGAATAGAAAATAATTCTCTGACTACATTATATCTAAAAAAACACTATTCCCAGATAAAGTTTGAGCTGTAAAGAATGTGCTCACATTAAAAGAAAATCAAAAAGCTACAGCTTTCTTTAGGGTTATCAATTATTTTGAAAGTTTTTTTAAACCAAAGATCCATATGACCAAAGCACTTTACAATTTACCAAAAAAGAATCAAAAATAGATATGGAAAAAACATCAAGAAGGTATTCAGATAACATATAATAACAACATTTCACTCTTCTTCACTTTAAAGCAAAATATATTTATTTATTCTTTACAGTTTCGACTATTCCTAGCAGTCTTCATCAGATCTACAAAATTTAAACATTATATCAATACAACCATATTTCATACGTATATCTATTATGATCTTACAATTTTATCAACTTAATTATTAACATCATTTTATTCATTAAACTTTACTACTCTATAACTTTTAACTTTTTAATTCTATTTTATCCTTTATTTTTCTTATTTATTTTTATTCTTAATTATTATCATATTTATATTTATTCACCTTTTACCTTTGCCATAATTTTAGAAATTCAATGTAATATTTATGAAATCTTTCTTATATTACTATATTCATATAATATTATTTTTCATTTCACTTATTTCTACATATTATCTTAATTTTTTTATTATCTTATTTCATTCCTTAATTCCTTTTTTATGCATATTTTATTCCTGATTCTTTCATTTACTTAATTTTTATAAAATTATTTTTATACGTATTTTTATTTTTTACCTTATTCTCTACTTTTTCTCTTTTTCCTCCACCATTTTCTCTACCCCATCATTCTTCCTACTTCCTTTTTCTTTTGTTATGTTTATATACAGCTCTGTTTATATACTGCTCCCTCTATTATCTATTATACAAACTATCAATTTATTTTATTTTTTTATTAATTTTCACTTTTTATTTTTTACCCTTCATTTATATTTATTTTTTAATATAACCCCCTTCTCTATTAATATTAGGTTTTATTTTCTTTATTAAAATTGCCTCCCTTATTTTTCTATATCTTCCACTGCTTGCATAACTTATTATTCTAATATTCTTGTTTTCTAGTTTATGACCTGTCTCCATAAAATGCATATATACCAGTAATCCTCTATCATATTTGTTGTTTTAATCTAGTATATATTGAATTTTTCATCTCATCTACATATTTATTTGTAATCCCTTTATCCTTATATTTTCTACATTCTATCTCATAAACCACATTTATATATTTCTTTTCTTTACTTACATGCATATAATCTAAAATATCCATTACATTTTCCTTCCTTTTATTCACCACTTTATATTTAATATCATTTTTAAATTCTTTATTAGATTGTCTAATAATATTACTAATTCCCCTTATTATATTATTATCATTAACTTTTATTCCTATGTATTCCTTCTTTTCTTTTTATTTTCCCCTCTTCCTTTCCCTCTTTTCTATATAACTCTTCTATTTTTTATACTCTTTTTTTTAGTAGAAGAAATAGAAAAATAAGGAAGGCAATTTTAACAAAGATAAAACCAAATATTAATATAGAAGGGGTTTAAAAACAATCTTAGAATAAAAAAAATATATAAAAAAGGGTAAAAAATAAAAAGTGAAAACTAATAAAAAAAATAGGTAATAGTATAATGCATTGTTTTTCACACAACGCACATCAATATACCATTTTAGCAGCCTAAGTGAAAACTAATAAAAAAATAAAATAAGTAGTTTGTATAATAGATAATAGAGGGAGCTGTATATAAATATAAAAAAGGAAAAGGAAGTAAGAAGGATGATGGGATAGAGAAAATGGAGGAAAGAGAGAAAAAGTAGAAAATAAGGTAAGAAATAAAAAATAAAAATACATATAAAAATAATTTTATAAAAATTAAGTAAATGAAAAAAACAGGAATATAATATGGATAAAAAAAGGAATTAAGGAATGGAATAAGATAATAAAAAATTAAAATATGTAGAAATAAGTGAAAATAAAAATAAAATTAAATATATGAATATAGTGATATAAGAAAGATTTAATAAATATTACATTGAATTTCTAAAATTATAGCAAAGGTAAAAGATGAATAAATATAAATATGATAATAATTAAGAATAAAAATAAATATAAAAAATAAAGGATGAAATAGAATTAAAAAGTTAAAAGTTATAGAATAGTAAGTTTAATGAATAAAGTGATGTTAATAATAAAGTTGATAAAATTGTAAGATTATAATAGATATATGTATGAAATATGGTTGTATTGATATAATGTTTAAATTTTGTAGATCTGATGAAGATTGCTAGGAACAGTCAAAACTGCAAAAAATAAATATATTTTGCTTTAAAGTGTAAGAAGAGTGAAATGTTATTATATGTTATATAAAAAAGCAAAAATAATGAAGGAAAGAGGAAGAGAAAGTACTGAAGATTATATTACAATATAAGGTATTCAATGCTACCAAAACTTTGTTTTCATCTGACGTATTGTTAATTCATTTTGAAAGTGATGTTATAGACATTTCCAAAGTTAGGATGAGCGCAGTAATCTGTCATCCAGTTTATGATGGAAAATGGCCTATAATATACTGAACTGGGTGGGGTGTTAATCAAGTCATTATAGTAATGACATAAAATCTAACATGATCTTTGACTGTTTAATAAAATAACATTATGAAATATAACTTGTAAAACTTTTATACAAAAAATATGATACAATTATTTATTCTTAATATATTTGATCTACACCAATGCAATTTAAATATTGCTCCACCATGGCCCCTTAGGCAGAGAAGAATAATGCCCAGAGGATACCTGTGTTCAAGCCAGAGCTATATATAAAATATATATAATTGGGACTACATTTGAAGAGCACAGACCTTCTCAGCTGATAAATTCAACACCTATCATTCAAAGCACTTTTTTGTTTCAGAGTAAATCCCGGGTGCCAGTTAACTACAAGAACTAACATGTTTTGAATGATGACAAACTAATTCAGCACCCAAGATATCCCAACTAGCTCAATCAAAAGTAATACAATAACAAAGTGTTGCCTCAGTTAGTGGTAAAAGGATTGACCGACAAATATAACATTTAAAGATAATTTATTTTAACTAAACATTTATTATTCTAATGTTTACTACTTTTATAAATCTTAACTAACATAAACAATGGTATTTTTATATAATGACCACACACACATTCTAAATTCATACACTAAAATAGAATATAACAAAAGCATTAAATACATGGCATTCAAAAACATGCACATCTATAATTCTTTGTGCATGCTATAGAGTTCATTTATTAATTGACTTTGGAGGCTTTAAGGATTGCAATGACTATATTAATTAGAAATGGAAATAAGAAAATGTTATTTATTACCTAAGATTTCAGAACATGGATACTTCTTGTTCTTTGTTGTGAAATTTATTTCCAATAGGATTGTCTTGCAGGTTGCTGAACATGAAAATCTTTCCAACCAGTGAATTTGAGGTTTTTGTGGAGGTTTAATGCTTATTTTGTGGCACTATTCTTTAAGATAGTTAGATATCCCTAGCAGATTTTCAACTTGTTAGGCAGGCATCACTTTTAATGGGCAAATTGCTGTTTCATCGGACTCAGGCTGGAGCAAAGCCATATGCTTCCAATAGCTTTTAACACTGCATTGTCAACTGATTGATTGATTGAAGAACTGATAGACTTCATTCTTAGACTGAACTGATCTCATTATGATCTCAACTGATTGAATGATGAAAAACTGGACTATTTATGTGATGTCCTGTTGTCACTTTTGTAATTGGTTTTTATATCTACCAGCTATATCTGTTGTTGAAATTCCTTCACTGTTTTTGAATACATTCCTTTGATAACTTTAATCCTGTTGTCAGTTGGTAGCCATTGCTAATTTGTTGTTTTGTGGATTTTTTAATTAGTAGCCATTGCAAATTGTTTTTATATCACTTATGAGTATATACAATATTTTTTTTTATCTTTCATATATCATTTTATCAACACACACATTTTACCATACTTCTTTATTTTTTAAAATCAACTCGTTATAAACAATCTTATTTATTTTGTAAAAAAAAAGTTTTGTTTTTAAGATTTTATTTTTAACTTAAATGAAGAGGCATTTTAATTATTTGAAAATCAACTACTTTTAGCTTGTCTAAGTTATATTTTATACCCCCTTCTAATTAATAAATGACGTTTGTAACTTTTACTGATAATGGTGTTTATACAAAAGTTTAAAATTCTTTAAACCTTTGTATATTATTTTCTTTTTTTAAAAAAAAACTTTTGTAAAAAAACCACTCTCTCAAATTGGTTCGTAAAACTTTTATTGATTATTTTCTTTTATCGAGCTGAATTTTATTTAAACTACTAATAATAGAAAAAAAACTCTTTAGACTTTTATTCTGACTTACATATTATTTATTTATTTATTAATCTTCGCATTATTTATGAGAATTTTATTTTAATAATTAGACAAAAATTTCATGTGGATCGCTTTTTCATAAGCAGTACATTAGACACCGCTCCCCCAACAAGAGTAAAATGTGTCTCTTGAACATTTTATCTCTGACAACTTTAATTATTAAACCTGAAATATTTACATGAATTTTTATTTCTCTAAGTTTACTTTCTTTATCTAAAACTATTCTTGCTAATGGCAATATATTTGACTATGCTTTTCTTCCTTTTATGCTGATTACATTGATTTCAATGATCCTGTACTGGATGATGACCATGAGGACAGCACTATTTCTGTGATATAATGATTCTAAAATGAGGCGGATGCAGAGTTTGCTGGCTTATACCGGCTTACACGTATAAGACGAAGCTTCATTTGCCATTTTTTTCTACTGAACTTTGGAAAAGGAACAGATTGCTGTGAATGGCAGGATTCATCTACTGTTCAATTTGACTTATGCTTTGGAAATGAAATAGGAATATGAAATATGGGGACTCTCCCTGAAGAAGTAATTTGCGGCTTACTTTGGGTGTTCCCAGTGCGCATTTTTAAAGAGAACAGGGACTTTCCCCTGAGAAGTGATCCCTGAGTCTGTTACGGGTGCTAATTTCATCCAGCCAACAGCTTTAACTTTTCCTTAAAACTCAATTTTATGCTTGATACCCTTCTTTCTTTTAATTGCAATCCCTTATACACTCCTAACTTACATTGATTTATATTATTTTAACCTTACAATATTATTTTAAATTCATACGAACATTATCTTAACCCATTTATTTATATTAATCTTACAATATTATTTTTAAACCATTTCTTTACTTGCTCTTATTAACATGCGTGTATTCAAAGAAAACTATTTTTATTTTATTGCACTACATATTATTTTTCTATAGATATTTTTATTTATTTATTTAACTTGATTACTTTAAACTATTGATTTAACTTCCTTTTATTAACTTGCATGTATTCAAAACAAATATTATGCTACTTTATTTATTATTTTTCTACAATATTATACTTATTTGTTTAACTTGATTTTATTTGAACTATTTATTCAAGAACATTTTTCTTCTTAATTACTATGTGCGTGACAGAATAAAAAAAAATCTTTTATTCAGTGAAGCCTCCATTATTATTATTTATGAAAACAACCTATTATTTTAGCTTTAAATAACAACTTCTCTGATTTAGGTTTATCACCTACATCAAAAGCTTTCCCCCCCATTAAATTCATTATCCATTTCCGGTCCTTTGTTTCTTTTTATTATTTTAGCATTCCGTCCATTAACTCCTAAACTTTGTCAGGCGATTCTTTCTTTCTTTCTACTAACTCTATAATATAAATTACTTTCACCCTCTTGTCTATCCCTCACTTTTAATTTATTGCCTTGAGTCTTTCCCATTCCATCCTATTTTCTGCCTTGTAAATTAGAAAACTTTTATACTTAGCAAAACTCATATTTCTTCAAACTGAGAATATTTTTTCCTATTCTTTCTTTTTGTTTTAAATCTATTCTTAAAACGAACATGAACATTTGCTTTAACCTTTTCATTTTTAGTTTCTTGTGAACTTGTTTACGTTATCTTCTATCTTTATCATTTTTATTTCCAAACTGCTATACCCAATGCTATCTTGTTCTATTATCTCTTGATCTACATTTTCTAATTCATCCTTCCATTCACTTACATCTCTTACCACCTTGACTTCTTTTTCAACTTCCTGACTTTCTTTAACAAAATCTAACTCTACGGCTTCTATAGCTATCTGGTTTCTCTCTACACTCCCCATTATTTCAGCCCTCATTTCTCTCACTTCCACTCTGAGTTCACTAATTTCCCCCTTCAATTCTGCTTTGAGCTCTTGTTGACCTTGCTTGATACCTTGACACATTTCTTTCATTTCAGTTTTGAACTCTTTCATCATTTTCATCAACCTCTGTGTCTCAGATATCTCTTCTTTCTCTTTCTCTATTATTTGGGGATTTTTTAAAAATATCGAGCTTTCTTCTGGCTCCATTTTCGAAAATTTCAATTTTTTTTTTGTTTATTAAATTAACGCTTATGTTTAAAACAATTTAAATACTAACTGTTTATTTATTTTGTTAAACGGAACATATGACCGACCCCACCTCTTGTCCTTTTTCTCTACCTGTTCTTAATGTCTTAACTCTGCCCAAAATATCTAACCGTCTTTAATTCTCTCTTTTCATTTAAAGAAAAAAATATAGTTTTGGTCAACTCTTTATTTAAATTAAACCACTTTACGACTCTTAATTTCAATTACACAATTTAGCATCTCTTTGAATATTTATTTTAATTGACATATGATTAATTTAGTCATATGACGGTTCTGCCCTATGTTGGGTAAAGCCAATTGAATTGGGTGTTAATTATTACCTAGATCACTAGCGGGAGTAAACACAATCTATATTCATTTTTGACTCTTTAAATAAAAATACTTGTGAAACAAGATTATAAGATTTATTTTAAACTTTTGTATAATACATATTGAGGAGTTAGAGAAATGATGAGAAAAATTAAAACCAAAAAATAAAGAGCCATTTGTGTTCTTATTTAGTTTAAGAAATTTTATCAGTATCTTTATGGTTGGTCACTTAAAAATACTGATCATAAGCCTATACTGAGGACAAATCCTGGACCATCTCAGTTAATGAATGATAAAATGGGGGAAATACAATGGTCTGTATGACTATACAAGGAAGAAACACACAGATCTGAGATAATTGTTAATTATATAGATAGTTGAATCCAAGACATTAAATAGTGATATTATTCATAATGTTTAGAAACCATGAACTATTCATGCAATGGATTGGTAATAGCTGGTCATATTGCAGACCTGTGAACATCATCCTAAAGGCTTTTGGGTTAAACCTATGAATGATAATCTATTAATAAATGTAGTATAATAATGGCAAGTAGAGTTTAGATAATAATAGAAATCAAAAAACAAGTTCTAAATTTACTTCATAAAGACCATCCAAGTCTATTACAAGCTAAAACATTAGCATGTTGCTATGTTAGATCATCTAATTTTACCACAGACGTTGATAAAATATGTGAAAAAGTATACTTAATGACAATCAACAGCAAAATTACCAATGAAGATATATTTTTTGGTCAAATGTAACTGAGCCATGGCAAAGGATATACATAAACCATGCAGGTATTTATAAAGACCACATCTTTCTGATTGTAAATGAGAGCAACTTTAGGTGAGAAGAGTATCATTGGACAAAAACAGTAGACAAAACAATCACAAAATCAAAATACATCTTGGCAAACCAAAGATTAAGACTTCTTTCTAATAATAGAAATGGTTTCGATACACAAAAAAATAAATTATTTTTAAAATGAAAAGATCAGGCGCATATACCTATGTCAAATGGCCATGCCAAAGATGATGTTGAGAAACTTAAATAAATTTTAAAAAAAGTAGAATCAATAGTCACTCAAAAATTATTAAATGCAAGCTTAACTTCATTAGCATTTCAGACGTACAACTTCTACAGAGAAATCTGTCAAACTATTACCGGAGAGGAAATTCAGAAATAAATTAATATGAATACTGCTTATGAAATTAAATCAACTGTGCTATTGGAGAAAGATTTTAAGCAAGAGATATTCTGACTAAAATATGTTTAGAGGTAATAATAGACAAAAAGATTATCAAAGCAGATGGTAATGAGAATGGAATTGAATTTAGTAGATACATAAACCATCTCTAAACAAAATTTTAATGAGTCTGATGAATTAGAAATTGTCAAGAGAAATAGATAAAGGAAATACATCAATAAGTGAGCAGCTAGTAAAATAGAACAACAAATTTGAATCCAAAAATCCTTGACTTAAACTGAAGACTTCATAGTTTGAATCTAAATACATATTACAAATGATATTTAATGAGAAATTGGAAGCAGAAAAAAATGAACTAGCAGTGTCATCAAGTTCCAAATGAGGGTGTAATGGCCAAAACGTTTAATAGACTAAAAGCAAGCAACAGTAACCCCATTCGCTAGAAGACAATGGAATGTTAAATAATATTCAAAGTATAAACCAATACTGAAAAAGATTTAAAATATGTTGTTTATAAATAATTACATTATACATAGAAAAGTATAATGACTTAATTGTTGTTTAAATCAATCTTGATGTTTTCATTAATACAATATATATCTAAATAAATTAATCAAGGAAATATTGGAAGATTAGTTTTAGTAGATACTTTTGCACCTTCTTTTTGCGGATTAATATAAGCTTTAGAAAGCAATGAGAGTTACCAGATGACAAAGCTTAAGAAATCCCTATCCTGCATTTCCCTATCGAAAATTACCATCGCAGGAGAAAAATTTATTAAGCTCTGTCATCTGGAAACTATCATTCCTTTCTAAACCTTACATTAAGTGGAAAAAAAAGATGGATAAGTATGCTATTAAACAGCAATGTATAAGCTGAGGTCATGTGATAAGTTTTAAGATTAGTTTTAATTAATAAAAACATTTTATCAAAATATTGAAAACAACTAATTATAAAAAATTAAACCCAATATTTAATTAAGCCAGATAAACTCAATAATCCCTATTGATCTTATTGTTACTGTCACCTCCCTACTTGCACAGGCTAATTGAGTAATTTAATTTTAGAAAAAAACAGAATCAAAGTTAAAAAAACTTAGAATATTCAGCAGATAAACTCGTTCCTGCAATAGACCATTTCAACTTCATTAAAGCAAAATAATCATATGAGGTTTAACCCAGGGACACTGTTTCTGAAAGTATAAGAGATTAGGGACTTACATTGACAATCTTGTTCTAAAATGTGATTTATTACATACCTACACAATTACAACAATGTAAATTAAACCTTTTTGTAAAGTATGGAACTACTTATTATATATATTAAGATAGAAAGTGGTCTATGTCAATCTATGATTTATTTTCAAAACATAAATCAAATTCAGGTTTCATAAATTGGATTGTTTTTATATAGGTTTGTATTATATAAACACATACATTGATAAAGGCCTATGCTTAGAATAAAAATGAATCAATTTAAGTTTAAAAAGATAAAGAACCTAAATTTTAACTAAATATATTTCAAATAAGCCTGTTAAAAATTATGTTATAGGAACAAAGCTTAATTAAATAATCACATAAAAAATTTTACTTAAATAGCTTATTTCTTTTAAGCTGTTTCATATTTTGGAAATATTTTAAATTTCAATTAACCATATTTTAGGGTTAAGATGGTTAAGTATCATCTATAAATATATGGGCTTGTTTACATAAAGAATTTTACAAACATGGGTAATTAATATAATTGCTGGTTTGTTAATTTTAAAAAAAAAAATTGTTTTGCAAAGTTGGTAATGATGTAAAAAGGATGACTCAGAAAATAATTTTGTTTTGGTCATTGCTTTTTACCTGCCCAATGTGGAATACATGGAACCTCTACCAGCAGTTGAAAAAATCAAAAACTTACATACATAAATATAATTCCACATTTGTAGAAAAACAATATCTGTTCAGCTGTATCTGGACTTCAGGAAATGCCTTTATTTTATGAATAATTTTAAAAACTTTTAAACTTTCATTTCCAACAAGCCTGTTATATTTAGAGTCTGTCAGTTTATAATTTAATTTAGATGATTTTATATATTTATTCTTTATATGAACTTACTTTTAATACTTATATTTTATAACACTTGATTTAATTCCATATATTTGATATCTTGATATGTTTTGAATATTTTTAAATATTTTATTTTAATAGTACAGGTACTATTTCTTTTAAAATTTAGTTGGATACAATAGTTTATATTTTTAAATATTCAATAGATAAAAGAAATCAGTTTTGTTTTTAATTTTTTTTCCCTTTCCTCCTAAAGAGTTTCAAAATCACTTCCGATTTTAATAATCAAAATTCAAATCAATCTTTCTTTTAAAGAAAAAGAATATGATTATTTTAAATAATTAAAATTTAGTTTAAAAATAATCAAGTGTTGTTCGCCGAGAGGTCAGCGCAGCTGCCTTGCAGTTGGTTGTTGTGGGTTCGCCTCCCGGCTGATGCTATGACATATGGAAAAAAAAATAGTATATCTGAAAATATTCAAAAATCATTTAATGTAAGTCAAGATGTGTGTGTCTAATGCAATGTCTTCATATATAAATAATTCAGTAAGTTGAGTTTATTGTGTTTAAATTTGTAAGTAGTTTGCCCTATTTATTTTATTTGCTTCACCTACACCTTTCACATTAAAAAGAATGGTATAAATAAGTGTGTGAATTTTTCATATAAAGATCCTTAGATATTTTATCTACTGCACTCAAATTTATATGTTTACTTGTCTCACTATAATATATTATTCTCACATGGAGTATATGTGGATTTTGCTTCTGGTTCAGAGAAATTTCTCATTATAAATTTTATTTTGCTTTGTATGACAAGTGCATAGAAGCTATTTATTGTTTTACTTTTAAAGTGGCATGGAATCAAATGCATAGTGTATAGGTCTAATTTTGTAATGGTCTGCGAAAATTGAGTTTTATTATTGCATATTATTTTAAGCTAATAATGTATATATGCACATCATAACTTAGAACACATATCCAACAAAATAAGATAAATAATAGTTACTTAGTCTTCAGAGATAATACAGCATTATAATGTAATGTTTTATTAATATGAATATTTAAAGCTGCCAGCTATCAAATGCAATATATGTTAACATACAAAAGGGACAATTACAATTCAAGTATATCTGTACTTAAATTATATTATACTGAAGTGAGCATTGTTTACTGTTATCTGCTTTGCCTATTGATATTTCTAAAGAATCTCTGTTTTCTGCAATGCAGAAGCAATCATAAATGTCTATTAATAATATCATAGCTGTGTAGGCATTGATACTTAAGATCCTTACCAATAAATTATTCTATTCTAGACTACAGATCTAGTAGCATATTGGATATTGATGTTCTTACTGTCCTTTACAAACCTCATTTAGCGATATTTCATAATAGTGATCATCATCAATTTGTACTCACTACTTCAGTTTACAATCGATTATTCACTATAACGATTGGGAAAAAAGTTTTTTTTAAAATTTAGAATATATAAACTTAAAATGTAATTAATGAATCTATAATACTATATGCTGTACATATAAGTGTTGAATGTCTTTAGAAAAATTAAACTTTATTTAAATATAATATACAGTACTTGGATTATTTAAATAAAGTTTAATTTTTCTAAAGACATTCAACACTTATATTAGATGATGAAATAGTCCAATATATGAATATGGTACTGTACAACTAAAATACCATCATCACAAACTTTCAGGAAAACACTAAATACAAATATTAAACTGTGTGTGTTTCTTCCTTAATTACTATATATTATTTTTAGAATATCTGGTAATTATATAAAAATAGTTATTGATTTTGTAACTTCGTTAAAAATGTTGTTTATACCCAAGTGGTTTCAAATCAAAAGAAAAACAACATTTTAAATTGCGAATGTTGAATTAAAGAAAAGTTTAAAAAAAAAAAAAGATTGCATTTAAAATAAATGTTAATGAATAATTTTTTAAATAAGTACTTTATCCTAAGTTAGTGTAATTTTTTATCTTTAGGACCAATTTTTTTCCCATAGACCCCCATTACAAATCCGTATTCTGTATACGCTATTCTTGCTTAATGATGAGTTTTGGAGAACCAATTGCCATCACTAATGGGGGTAAAGATGTATATATTGCAACAATAACCAGGGTAACAACTTGATGGTACTAATGAGTACTCAACCAATAATATCGGTATTTATGATATAATTTCTTTTTTGATGTGATATGCAATGATATTACTTTTTATTTCAGGTTTAAATCCTCACCAACATTTATTGGTTAATCTTATGAATAAAACAGAATTAATTCAGAAGAATAATGATGACTTTTACCATTAGAATTGCTTTATTGCATTTTATTTGGTTTTGTGTTTTTATTTATTGAAACCCTAGGCAGAAAAACCTTCTTAAATGAAAAGATTTGCTTAAAGTTATTTACAATACTAATATCATTATTTATCAATTGTTTTTGTAATTGTAACATCTACACACTTTATTCATTGGTGTGCATATTCTCAGAGCTGGGAAGGGTTTTCTTTCTTTCTCAAAATCATATATGGCCTATATTTTCTTATTAGCATATTTTATACAAAAAAAATATTATAACAATATTTGTTTTCAGTATATATATAAAATGATAAATAAAGATATTAATAAATAATAAAATAATTTATTAATACAATAAAAGATAAATAAAATATAATTGTATTTTATAATTTCCTCTCGAATAAACTTATCAAACCTGATAAACATAATCAAAAGTTCATATCTTTTATTTTCTCTAATTCTTTATTAAAACCTCTCACATATGTATATAAAAAAATTATTATTTAATACAATCTTTATAATAATACTTTCATTCGTATAAGTATATATGAATGTTATATATAGTGCTCGCAAAACAAACTCTTAACAAGCTTTGTAGAATACCGCCAACCTCAGACCGGTTTCTGCTACTGGCATCCTTAGTAACCCAAGCTTTATTAAATTAGATCATGTGACATCTGACTTGATTTTTTTGTAAGTATATATGAATTAAAGCATACTTCATTCCTTGAATATTTTCAATTCAACAATTTTTATTCTTTAATAGTCCAATATTATTTAAATATAAAAGAAAAAAGATAAAATAATATATTGAATTTCCTTTCCTTCTAATTAAAATATATGATAATAAAGAATATTGCAACTAAAATACTTTAAATCTAAATATGCACACACACATTGAAATAAAAATTTATTCCTCAATGGAAAGTTTTACATATATTTATGAGAAAATTAAATAAGCAAACACACATTAGGGTTTATTCTGTATAATGAATTATAGGAGACACTTAAAAATTGTTATAGCCATCAATGTTCAACAAAGTCTTTTATTCGAACATGATCAGTTTATAAATGGGAATACAGAAGTTCATGGTTACCTAGGATTTTGCACTTTACAATTCTAAAGATATAATTCCTCATTTCTTCTGTCACATTGATCACCAACTGGTTGGATTTTTTGGACTCCACTAATGGTTTTGGCTCCCGACTGACTTTCTACATTCACTAAAATAGATATTCCTTGACTGTTTAGATTAGTGAGTGGGCATGATTTCTAGAAGGAGAACTTCTGGTGTTCTGGGTGAAGACTGGCCGGTGACTGTCTAGCCATGGGTTCTTCAGTATATGTGAAGACACCTAATCAGATGCTAGAGATGCTAATAGCTTTCCCCGTCCTTTCTTCTCTGGAAACTTTCCACGATTGCAATACGAGTATCCCTGCACTACACAGTTATAATCTTAATCTTAATGATTACTGTGAATGAAGCTGAATCATGCTGGAACTGAAACATTAAGAAACTGCCATGAATAGATTTGTCAGTCCATTTATACGATTCATCTTTATTGTCTCTCTAGTTATCACTCTGATCTGGTTTAATTAATTTACAAATTTTATTAATTACATTCCCATTATGTTTTCATCTGCATTTTTGCGAAGATTAATCTAGCCTTCAGATAAGATACCGTCTTGAATCATTTTCCATTGTTTTCACTTAATGCAATTTAGAATTATTATTCCCTTTCTTCTGTTTATCGGCTGAGTAATCTTTAAGTGGATTTAAATTTATACGCTTTCCTTTCACATTTTAATTCAATTTTCATTTTTACACACACACTTTTTTTTTTAAGTTTATGAAAAGAGAGGACTATAGTTTTAACTTTTTACTTAATTTCCCTCCCTCCTTTTCCTATTCACTTTTTAACTATTAAAACTTTTTTTTTTTAAATGACAAGATGATGCAACACTTTATCTTCTGGCGATTTGCGTTTCTTAAAAAAAAACTCTTTAAGCATTTTAGTACTAATATTTCATTTATTAAAACTTTACTTATTTTTTTTGTAAAATTTAATCCAATCATTTACTCACAAATGATTCCGCAATATTTTTTAAAATCTCATTTTAAAATCTTAAACTAATCATAATTTTTCTTAAAAAAAATTATGAAACATATAGCGCTATTCACTAACAGTACAATATATGTAAAATTATATGTTCATGCATGTGTTTGTTGTAGGTCTGAAGAAGATTGCTGGGGCAATCAAAACTATCAATAACAGATTGTAAAAATAATAAAGAACTAAAGTGATGTTAATATTATAACATATAAGCTGATGGGAACCAACTGTAAGTCATTATTTTTCATTTAATTAGAAGATTAATACAAAAGGGCATTATTTGCAAGTTTAATTAAATGACTTGTAAATGTTTTTATAGCAAGCACATATAAATTATTTTTCAAAATTTTTATTGATTGTATATTCTCAGCAATATATATTTTATACCTACTCTTTATTTGATTGTTAAAATTAATAGAATATATATATAAATTAGAGAAACATTGTGATAGATAGGCAAACTGGTGCATACTTAAAAAGTCGATTGGTTGGATGCAATGCTACCACATTTTGTTACTTATATGAATCATTTTGATTTTATATGAAATTTATTTTTATCAATGAAAATCAAAGTTTGATGATAGAGGAAATGAAAGCATCAAATATGACTTATTAAAGGTGCCAAAAATTCACCATTCTCTCTCTAAACACAAAGAAAAATAATTGTTACATAATAAACTGTAATATAATATTCAATTATTTCTGCCAAAGAAATCATAGCACTTGATAGATATTATGGCTCATTTAGCAGACAGGTCAAAGCTCGTGAACATTAAAAAATTAACAAAAAAAAAAAACCTGTAATAATTTTAAACCATTAAAAACATCGCGATAGTCATTTCTTATGTTCACATAAGCTATTAAAGCAATAGCAAACTTTCTATACAGTTCAAGCAAGAATAATTAATGGATGCTAGAAGGTTTGTGTATCAAAATCACCCAATATCATCAGATCAGTTTCTAGATTGTGGTCTTCATCAGTGAAAAAGTCTTCAGCTGACACATTTTACCCTTTTAGTTGACAGCTTGTGTAAGCCTAAAAAATGATAATCGTGTGATGTTTTTAATGGTTTATACCAATCATGGCCAAAAAAATAATGGTGACT
Source organism: Epiperipatus broadwayi (assembly GCA_028023455.1). NCBI lineage: Eukaryota > Metazoa > Onychophora > Udeonychophora > Euonychophora > Peripatidae > Epiperipatus > Epiperipatus broadwayi. The sequence continues at coordinate 5,440,667 of JAQFVV010000070.1, read as the reverse complement.
ATGGTTATTAAAAAAAAAACAAAGATATCAAAACTTTTAAATATCAAACTGGGTTCAGATCTGTACGACTATAAAAGCGAATAAGCATGGATTGAAAATATTTTTGTGTTTTCATTTTGGACTCACATCTTATTAGTTAACTAAAACTGCTGGAGGATTGCATTAGATCCAGCCGTATCATATCCAAGGCTCCTGATTGATGAAAGCCACAAGTCAGAAATTAGTCTGGAGATATTGGATGAATATGGATCAGATAGGGATTTTGATGCAAAAACCTTCTAGCATCCATTGATTACAATGGCTTATACTGTATGGAGTTGCCTAAGCATTAAAAATGGTGATCATGTGATGTTTTTGGTGGTTTAATACCAAACATGACCAAAGTATGATAGTGATCATGGTTATTAAAAACTAAAATGTATAGATAGTGAACTGGGTTCACATCTGTATGACTATACAAGTGAATGAGTTTAGATTGAAAATATTGTGTTTTCATTTTGACGAATAGTTTTATAATTAACCAAAAAGGTAAAAAGGGCTGCTGGAGGGTTGCATTATATCCAAAGATCTAGGTGCAGTCCTCTCAGATACAAAGCTCCTCACTGATGAAAGCCACAAGCTAGAAACTAGTTTGGGGATATTGGATGAGTAGGCACTAGATAAAGATTTTTGATATACAAACCTTCTAGCATTCGTTGATTACTACTACTGTAAGAGAGAGTTGCTACTGCAATAGTTTACAAAAATGTATATCCTACTGTCAAATATCTCATCTAGAGAGATACAAAAAAAGCCAAAAGAAAGAGGGGAGAAAAAAATAATAACAATAATATATGTTATATTATTCAGCAGAGCTGATTTCATAGCTAAATATACTAGAAGTTACAGCATTACTGTGTTTCTTTCATGCCAAGCATAGCTTATGTCGGAACAGTTTTTCAAGCAAAATATCGATATATACATTTAAGCACATAAAATTAAATACTTTCATTCAGTCCATTTCTTGAAGATAAGTTATTTCAAATACTTAGTCACACCATGCCCCCCTCCATTTATTTTAATTACTGCTAATTAAAAAAAATACATAAGCTAGCCAATTATTTAATTCATCAGAATGTAAGAAAGAGAAAGCCATAATATACTAATGTGATCTATTACTAAAATAACATTACTAATTATTTTTTGTTCAAACTGTCTTATTTATTAAATAATTCACACAATTTAAAAATGGAATGTCTATGTGTATATTCATCATCATCATCATCATTATCAACCATTATCAATCCACTGCAGGATGAAGGTCTCTCCAAGTTTAATCCATCTTCTCTGATCCTTAGCTTCTCTTCTCCACATCACCCCTACACATTTTCTTATTTCATCCATCCATCTTACATGTGGTCTCCTTCTGGGTCTTTTACAATCTCTTGGAATCCAGTTTAAAATTTCAATTGCCCATCTATTATCATCTCTTCTAGCAATATGTCCAGCCCAACTCCACTTCAATCTTTTAATTTTTTCAATGAGGTCAGTAACACCTGTTTGTTCTCTTACCCATACATTGCGTTTTCGATCTCTTCTTGTTACTCCCAACATACATCTCTCCATACTTCTTTGAGTGGTCTAAAGTCTCTGTATTGATCTTCTATTAAGTGTCCAAGTCTCAGATCCATAAGTAAGAACTGGTAAAACACATTTGTTAAAAACCTTTCTTTTCAAACACATAGGCATATTTCCTTTTAATATCAAGTTATTTCTACCAAAAGCACTCCAACCAAGTTTAATTCTATGATTAATTTCCTCTATTATGTTTCCATCTGTATTAATAATCTGACCAAGGTATTTGTAACTCTTAACTTCTTCTAATTCATCATAATCAATCTTTATTTTCATATTTTGAGCAAATCGATTAAACATTACTTTAGTCTTTTTAACATTTATCTTTAGTCCTACTTTCCTACTTTCATCTGATAACTCCTGCAACATTTCCTGCAGCTCTGAAGCATTATTTGCAAAAACAACTACATCATCTGCGAAATCTAAATGACTTAAATAATCTCCATTTACTTTCACTCCTTTAGTTTCCCATTTTAATCCACAAAATACTTCTTGCAGCACTGCTGTAAAAAGTTTTGGAGATATGGAGTCACCTTGTCTTACACCTTTCTCAATGTTGACTTTCCCAGTATCATTATGTAATCTAATTGTTGCTGTTGCATTTTTATAAATATTCTTTAAAATATGACAATATCCTGGATCTCTTGATGATCCAATGCTTTAATCACTGAAGAAATGTTTATAGAATCAAATGCCTTTTCATAATCTACAAATCCAAAACATAATGACAACTCATATTCATTTGTCCTTTCTATAACTTCTCTCAATACTTGAATATGATCTACTGTACTAAAACCACTTTTAAATCCAGCTTGTTCTCTTGGTTGGTGAAAATCCAAGGTTCTCTGTAGACGAGTTGTAATTATCTTGGTAAAATTTTTATATAAAACTGATAAAAGGCTGATAGGTCTGTAATTTCTAATATCTTCTTTATCACCTTTTTTAAATATTAATATTATTACTGCATTCTTCCAATCATCCGATACATCTTTATCATTTAGACATTTGGTATATAACTTTGCTAATATTTTTTCTGTTTCTTCACCTGCTTCTTTTAATATATCAATTATAATTCCATCATTACCTGGAGCCTTTCCTTTTTTCATACATTTAATTGCATTTCTCACTTCTTCATTTAAAATTCTGGGCAATTCGGAAGATGTAATAGATATAGGAGGTACTTGTTCTTTATTACTATATAATTCTTGATAAAAATCTTCTACCAATTTCATAATGTCATCTCTCTGTTTAGTAATAATTCCATCTTTTTTTTCTTATTGCAGATACAAATTTCCTACCAATACCAAAATGTTGTTTTACATTTCTTAAGACTTTTATTTTTTTCTACAGCTTTTCTTGCTAGTTCACAGTTATACTTTCTTATATCATTTTCAACTCTTTTCCGCACCATTTTACAAAATTCGAGATATTCAATTCTTTTTAATGCAACATTCTTGCATATCTTCATATTCCTTCTTTTCTTCATAAGTTCTCTAGTCTCAGTAGAAATTTTATTAGTCAATTGCTGCTTTTTTCTACCAGCTATCTTTGTTGCAGTTTTTAAAAGTGTATCAGTTATTTTCATATTAATTTCATTCAAATCTGAATCATGTTCAAAATCTACTAATACTTGAAACCGATTTGTAAGTTCTAATTTAAATTCATTAGAATGTTTCTGAAGATTAGGAATATCAACTGTAAATAGTTTTTCTTAATAATTTTTGTCTCTCTAGTTTTACATTAACATGTATCTTACCCCTTACTAATCGATGATCACTTCCTGTGTTAAATTTATTAAGAACATTACAATCTTGAAATATGTATTTCCTGTTAGTCAAAATATAATCCAATTCTGCTGTACCTTCATTTGGATGCTTCCATGTCCATTTCCTTCTAACATTTTTCTCAAAAAAAGAATTCATAATATAAAGTTTTTCCTTCTCTGCAAACTCCACAAGTCTATGTCCTCTCTCATTTCTATTACCATAACCAAAATCACCTACAACACTTTCATCTTTCATTTGTTTACCAATTCTAGCATTAAAATCTCCCATAACAATTTTAAAATGTTGTTTACTCTGATCAAAAGCCTTTTGTACATCTTCTACTACTTCATCACTGTGAAGTAGTAGAAGATTTTTTTTTTTTTTTATGTGTATATTATATAGATATAAATAGCAAATAAAAGAGATTTCATAATTATATAATTATGAACAGATTGTGTATAATATATATAGATTGTAAATAAAAGGATTTCATGATTATGTACATACATATAATTTGTGCTTGAATTAATTATCTTAATTTTACTATACCTTAGAAAAATTCTAATACATGCTAACATTTACAATTTGAAAATATAGTAAACAGACTATTATGTAAAGATTGGATTCATATAAACAATCCCGGTCTAAAACTAGGATTTATAAAGAGGTGGTGAATTAGAGCATGAAAAATGCGTGTGCTAAGTCAGCACAAAGAAACTTGGAGAGAGTATTGATTCTTTTACTTTTAATAATAGATTGTTGGCTAAGGTAAAATATTGAATTGCCAGAAGCATAATTCATCCAGAAAGCATATACACATATATAACAGTAACAAACATATGTTTATAAAATATTTTGTTAATTAAAACACATAATGTTGTCTATAATATTATACTATGTGTGAGAAGTGAAACACACAAATAGAGGATTAATAATAGATTACATTTGTCTCTTATGGAATTGAAATGAGCAAAGAGTTTAAATTTTATGGCTAATTATTTCAAAGTATAAAATGCACTAAAACACACGAGCACACGAAGCTGAAGATAAACAAATATTAATACAGATTGATACAAACTAAATATCTGTATCTAAGTATGTGGCTATATGCTTTCGAGGGGCCAGGGTCCTCATATTCATAGCCATCTTATGAATAAACTGATTGAGAGCGATGCAAATTTATGCAAATGAGATAGTTACGTATTCCATTTCCTGGAGATCTTATAGCAAGTCTTTTCTATTTATCGAGTTGTTATCTTTAGTGATAAAGTAAGCTTCTTTTATCTTTCTTTTGAGATTGTGCCACTCTCTGCAAGTAACCATTGGGTCTTTCAGTTGGCAATCATGACCAGCTGAGCTGTAGTGCTGTGCAAAAACCGAACTACAAAAAGTGTTTGTTAGTGCTTTATTACAGGAGTATGTGTTTTGGGATAACATGTCCAGGAAATGGAATACATAACTATCTCATTTGCATAAATTTACATCGCTCTTAATCAATTTATTTATTCACAAGATAGCTATGAATGAGGACCCTGGCTTTCGAAAGCGCTTAGCCACATATTTAGATTCAGATATTTAGTTTGTATCAATCTGTATTAATATAACTTTGTCTTCAGCTTTGTGTGTTCATGCATTTTGTGTATTTTATATTTTATACTCATGGAATTCTAAATTATTCGCTTCATATTTATTTGTATTTATTATTGCTAAATGAATTATTTGTTACTAAACTTGTGTTAATTTACTTAAGTTATTGATGCTTTCCTGACTGGTATTTAATTAATAATCTTGAGACACAGCCTCAGACCAGGATTTTTCTATCAGAAAACAAGCTCAGCCAGCAATACAATTAATAGATAATAAATTCGTATCTAAAACTATTACTTGTGCCAGAATAAAAAAATTTAGGTAAGTAAAATGATTGTTAGTATTCTGACTGTAAAAAAATAAATCATACTGCATCCATTGATTATTCTGGCTTGCACTGAGTGGCACTACTGTATGTAGAGCTTTGCCTCTGTATAAACATCTTGGGTAAGCATAAAGAATGATGATCATATAATTTTTAGTGGTTTAATACCAATCCTGCCCAATAGGAATAAGTTGACTGTGGTTATTAAAAAACCAAAGACCTAAAATGTTTGGATGCTGAACTGACTTCAGACTTATATGACTATACAAGCATTATTAGTGTTTTCATTTGAACTCAAAGCTTTATAGTTAGCTAAAAGATAAAAGGTATCTTCTGGGAGGTTGCATTAGCTCCTAAGATCTAGGTGCAATGCTCTCAGATTCAAGGCTCCTCACCGATGAAAGCTACAAGCTAGAAACTAATCTAAAAATATTGGATGAGTAGGCACTAGATAGGGATTTTATGCCCAAATCTTCCTGCATTCATTAATTACTTTGGCTTGCACTGAGTGGTGCAACTGTGTGGAGAGTTTTGCTTCTGTGAATAAATCATATGCTTGAAACAATGTGATCTCCATTCTTAATGAAAGAACATCATATTCCTGGTCTTAACTTTAATGAAATAAATTTAGTAATAATATTTCTCAAGTCTTACATAATTTCTTACTTAAATTTGAAGCTGGAAATATAGTACATATTTCTGCTTCACCTAGTGCCAATGTCATCAGCACTAGTCTGGGTTTGAACCCAATCCTTATTAACTGACACCCATCTCATATTAGGTGGCAGTATATTTATATTTATAAATAAACTATTATAAAAGGTTAGTTAATCATAAAATACAAATTAATCAAAAGATTATAATAATTATAAATATACTACCACCTAATATGAGATGGGTGTCAGTTAATAAGGAGTGGGTTCAAACCCAGACTAATGCTGATGACATTGGCACTAGGTGAAGCAGAAATATGTGAAGCAGCCTCTGTGCCGGTCAAAATCGTGTATTCATTCAACAAGACCAATAATCCAAGCAAAAGTACCTTGAATCCAACCTTGCACAAGATACATATGTCAGGTACAAGGATGAATCCTAACCTATTTGCCTAAACTATTGCCTCTCTGACTAATGGATAACGTTTGTGATGACACTAGCAGTGCTTGGTTTTATTCCGTCCCAGTTGGAGGTCATGGTTCACATAGAGACTCAAAATAATAATGGGTTTATATGAAAAATCAATGATTTAATGGATTCTGATGATTGCAGAATGGTACAGATATAATTTGATCGATTACTAATGGTTTGAACCGTAATAATAATAATTCTTTATGGCAACATTACAAAAAATTGAATTTAGATCAAATAAATATTATAAACAAATAGAGTAATTAACCTTAGAGATTGGGAGTGATGACAAACTAAGCCTATTTAAATGACAATATTATAGGAATTTATTAAAGAATTTAGTACAAAATAAGTTAAGTCTTTGTTTATACAACTTGGTTATTTCATTTAATTCGTTTTGATGCGGTTTTGACAAACAATATAAAAGTTTGTTAATTGGTCGGCCAAAAACCAATCAGCAATAAAATGTTATTAGCCTTCTCTGACCAATTACAAATCTATTTTATATATATTACAAGATATGAAAGATATGCATTTAAAATACTATTACATTTAAAATCATTTGTATATAATGAGTGTGGGAAGCAAAATAGTTATTAAATAAATAATTGACAATTATACAGTCAGATTTAATTAATTACGAAATTTGTTTGGGAAGGTCATGCCACCACGGCAGAGAGCATTTCAGGTGTTAAATAAAGATATAAAATGATGAAGAAGGCAATATGCTATTATAGATTACAACAAAAATAAATGAGGTCTGTTATGAAACTCTGGGTGGCTTGCTAAAGGAAATTCCTGATATGTACAGGTAGATAAGAGAAATGTTGGCCCTCTAGCCAAAGCATGTCTCTGAATAATAAAATATTTTTATGTGCTGGACTTCCGTACACATTTTAAATGGCAATGCCTGAAAATGGATCCCTTGGTATGAACTATGTCTACTTTGAGGGAGGGTGAAAGATTGGACTGGTCAGTTAAATTTCCAAAGGTCCTAAGAGGTTTGTAGCAAAGCAAGAATAGCAATAAATGAATGGTTGTAGCTATAAATACATAATGCCTTAGACATATATAGTAGATAATGTATCACTAACAAAATTAATAACTTAACTTCTAATTAAACTATCTCCCTGCAAAATGGAAGGTCCCAGAAACCTTAGGCCTTTACTAAATTGATCATAATTTACAATACAAAAGGATGGCAAGAATTAAAACTAAATATAAATTGCTTTCTACACTTCCAAATATTTCATTTATTAATAAGTAGCTCATCGCTGAAGATTGCAAAATAAATCAGTCTTTTAATTAACATAAACAAACTGGGTATTAAATCTCAAATTCACTTCTGGTGAATTTTAAACATATATCATAATAAATTGTAAATCATAATTTTAATATTTTCTGACAATTAAAATATGTGTATGAAATATATGCTGATAAAATTCTATGATAAATGTGCTTTCAATGATTTTTCTTTCAAGATATACGTTTTACAGAAATTGTAATAGGTTTAGCCAATCGATTTAATTATGAGAGCAATTTTAAATTGGAGGTAATAATAAGATTTTTAAAATAATTTCAATCATAAATAAATTTAAAATGAATTTATAATATAAAAGGTATAAAACTAAACAAGCTTTTCTATTAATTAATTTACGGGAAGTAAGTGTCCTGTAATGATTTTGACTGGAAAATTAAGAGGGAGAGAATTTAAAGTTAATAGCTCATTGAATTTCGTACTTGGAAATTTCAGTAAATCAAATATTCTAAATAAACCAACAAAATTAATTTAATCTGCCGCATCAAAATAATGTAAGATTTTATAAGAATTGATATTTTAAATTTAATAAAATTAAAAGACGCATTTAAACCAAGCCATATAAACATCATACAGATATATAAAATATACATATAAACATCATACAGATATATAAAATATACATTAGTATTGATTTGGAAAACAAATAAAATAAAATCAATGGCTTGCAGCGAATTGGACGTTACCTCAGAATCAATCAGTTAATACAGGCAGTTAATACAGTCATATCATTTCAGGCTTCCTCGCCACAGACAATCTCTGGCTAGATGTTTAAGCACTGGAAAGGCATGGATGAGTTGGTGGAACAGACCTCTGGGAAGCAAACAACCGATCTTTTCACCCCATCATTTCTTTAGGCACGATATATATATATATAGATTAATCATTTCTCTTCAGTAAAACTCAATAATAATAATCTTTATCAAATTTTCACTATTTATGTGTTCTGATCTTCATCTATAGGATTGAATCTACACTGACCTCCACCAATTGTAATTTCTTTAAGCAGTTCTGTGAGGTTGGTGCCTGCTTTGGAGGGAAAATCTATAACTCTGCATGAAATTACAATTCTTGAACTATCATCCTATTAAACGATTTATTTTCTTAGCAATTCTTTCTTATCTTCCTCATTCTACTAACTTTAGTCTTCTTAATAAACAGAGCAAAACTCAATGGTTTAGTCTTCTTACTTCATTTTGTTACTATTAGGTAATAGTCCTTGGACATGATTTATATACCAACAGTCCAGCAATGTAATCAATATGTATTTCAATTATATGGGGTCATATACAAAGGGTCTCACATTTTGAAAATAATTTAAACTTTCCCTGGATCTGGAGGTATTTCATAGTATGGTTTTAAATGGCAAGCATTAAAAGTCTCTTTTTGTTCATTAAAAATTTCTTTGCTTATTCCATCATCAGATAGGCTGAAGGCACTATTTTTATGTTTGCAATGATTATCTTTGTGTTTTTTCTCTTCTTTCTTGCTCTGCTGTTTATCATATTTATCTCGACCTTTTGTCATATTGTGTGCTATTTTCCTGATTATTTCTGAAAGCAGTACCTCTCTTTTTTCAATTGTTTCCAAATTACTATTTAATTCTGGTATATTATCTTTTGCAATATCATCTTTCAATGTTTCTAATGGAATTTCATTTTTATTTGAATTTCCTATTACATTATCATTTATTTTGGGAATTTCTGAGGTAGGTTTATCTTCTAATATATTTATTTTGTATTCTTTTTCATTTACTTCCATATCTATAGACTTCTCAATGTTCTCAACTATTTTTTGTTGTTCAAGAGGTTCTGGAATGATTTCTACATCAGGTTTCATCTTTTCCATGTTTTCTGTATTGATTTCAACATCTATTGCAGTCTCTGAATAGATTTTTACTTTTTTTGGTAATATTACAATCATCAATATTTACAGCATTAATTTTAGATTCTTCCATGATCTCAACCTTGATTTTAGACTCTTTCACAATTTTTAAATCAATTTTAGATTTTATGAAATCAGCTTGTGACTCATAAGCAGTCTTTGCATCCATTTTAAATTCTGTTACGGTATTTGATACTATTGCAGTCTCAGATTCTGTATATATTGCTTCTTTTGTTGCAATTTTAGAGATATATTCCACAATTAGAAGTTTTCCTGAAGGTGGACTGACAACTTCAATAACATCCTTTGAAATTTCAATTTCTTCCTTTTTAACACTTTCAAGTTTTGCTTCATCAGTAATTGGATATTCAACCGGTGATTCTTTTAAAATATCTTTGGCTGGAAGTTCTAAAGTTTCTTTAACTTGGTTTAATTCAACAATATTCTCCGTATCTCTTTCTATTTTAAAATGTTCTTCCACTAAAAGATCCTTTTCAATCATTTCTGACATCTTTTGAATATCAACTTGTAACATTTCTTCTTCTACAACCTCTGAATTAATTCTTTGCTCAAACAGTTTAGGTATAATAATATCAGCTTCTTCCTTTGTAATTATATCTCTTGCTGGTTTTGTCTCTGGCTTTGGTTCAATAGATTCAGCAACTTCTGCACTTACTACTTCTTTAGGTGAAATTACAATTCCGGTTATTTCTTCTTGAGATTCTATTTGTGGAGGCAGTTCTTCCTTCATCTCTGTCCATTGGGATAATTTTTTTATTTCTTGTATATTTCTCTCTGCTCTCATTCGGCTTGACTCCCCATTAATTTGGATCATCCTCATCATACTCTGGAGCATGGCAATCACATTTTTATCTTCTGAAAATTGTTCCTCCATGTTTTCTTCTTTCATTGGGATGCCGGTATCAACATCTTCACTTTCCTTTTCTTCTATGCTGTTATCCATTTGGATTTTGAAAAGTTTGACACAATAATGGTAATACTGCTGATCTTAAAATTCAAAGTTATTTTACTGGCACTATGGCTCACTGAAACTTTAATACAATCTTGAACAACTAGGATGTAAACGTATTTTTTATCTTGGAATTTATATAATCACTAATTCGAGCGTTTGCTTCCCTTACTCTGTCCACCATTCTCATCATACTTTACTGACTGTGTCCTTTCTGATCTGCCATACTAAGTTTTTTTTTCCGAGTTTGATGCCCAATCATGGAGCCTGTAATTATTCCCACACCCTGAATAATTCATTAGTTATATGTGTATAATTTGCTATATATAATTTAATATATACATAATTTTCCAGAATATAAAATGATTTAGTTTTGTCATATTGATTTTATAAAATCAAATACTGTTTTGTTAAAAAATTAAAGAGGAATACCATGTTTTCCATCCATAGTCTGTAATTTTTTTTTTGATAAACAGATTAATTAAAAGTGAAAACTCATATGGTTAAATAGATTGTATAAAATATGAAAGTAGTTTGAACTATATTAATGTATATGTAAGTTTTTTTTTTTACTTCCAGAGTTTTATGTAGAAATTTTTTTTTTCTACTTTTCTCCCATGTTTGCTAAGAACGGAAATATTTGTATAGAAATTTTTTTCTTGTTAATTGAATATATAATGTTGTGATTATTTTAAAGCAAAGTGTAAAGAATTTGACACATGTATGGATTTTTTTTTTCAACTTTTTCTCCAAAGTTTTTTTTCTCTTGTCCAATAGTGTATAGTATTACGTAATATATATAGATGTATGTGTGTGTAAAATCTATGTACTTGTATATGTAGCGCTGCATATATATGTACATGGATGTGTATGTGCGATGTGTAGGAACAGATGTGTTTGAAAGTTTTATATGTCTTGCATTGCTATATATTTTCTTGGAAACCCATATGTGTGGAAAAGTTGTATTGTATCTCAAGCATTAAAGCTTGAAAAACTTTTTCCCAATATATAGATGTACAAATTTTTTTTCTGGATTTGACAGTTGAACAAATTATTCATATCCCCAAATGATATTTCATAGATACAGTTTTATATACTTGGACCAATATATTTAAAAGTTTGTTTAGTTCACCTGAGTTTGAATGCATAGTGATATGGAATAATTTGTTACGTATATGCTCTTAAGTTTAGCAAAACGTTTTCTCTTAATGTTAGATTTATACCAAACTCAAATTATGTAAAATAATCATAAAGTGATGTCAAAGTGATCATGTGAGAGTCAAAAACCAAAACCAAAGACTGTGTTTTATAACCATAAATTGTTGTGTGAAAAGTTTTCTTTTAAATGCAAATATTATAACTATAAATGTAAAAGTTTTGCTAGCTGTGGTGCCTGGTTTTTCAACCATATATATATATATATATTGTAAATGTTTTGAAACCCATGCATTCCAACCATGTGGAGAATTTTTTTTTTTTAATCTGGTTACATGCACACATGAATTTGTTTTGTGTTTTCATGTGTTTAAAAAAAATGTTAAAGCTCATGTACTACATCCATAAGCCTTATATGTAAAAGGTGGTAACAAGATGTATTTAATGTTTATTCATATGGGCATACTGTGTTAACAATCAATAAAAGTACATATATATTTTAATATTGCTGATCTTGATAACTGGTGCCCTGGTGTAGGGAATAGAGTACCTATTACCATTATAAATTCATTATCAAGTTCAAAAATAAATAAATAAAGAACCGTGGTAATTCTAGGCAACAAAATTTTTTTTGATATATAAGAGATTTGGAGAGTGAAGAATTTTATAACTGGTGTAATATGTAATAAAATTGTAAGCAATGTAATATTCATAACAACAAGATTATGTATTAAATTGTGAAAATAATGATTTTTTTTAAGTCCATTCAGAGGCAAGGAGTGACCAAGGGTGACCAGATTAAAAAAAAATAAAAAATCAGTAGTTGAAACAATTATTTAAATACCCAGCTTAAAACAGACAGAAACTTAGTATGGCAGGTCAGAAAGGACACAGTCAGTAAAGCATGATGAGAAGAGTGGACAGAGTAAGGGAAGCAAACGTTCGAATTAAGTGATTATATAAATTCCAAGATACAAAATACATTTACATTCTAGTTGTTCAAGATTGTCTTAAAGTTTCAGTTAGCCATAGTTCCAGTAAAATAACTTTGAATTCTAAGATCAGCATTAGTACGGTTGACAAACTTTTAAAAATCCAAATGGATAACAGCCTAGAAGAAAAAGAAAGTGAAGATGTTGATGCCAGTATCCCAGTGAAAGAAGAAAACATGGAGGAACAAATTTCAGAAGTCACTGTAAAGGATCACTTTACACTCATCCATGACATGAAACCAGCCCAAGTATTTCCAGGCAAAGATGAAAATGTGATTGCAATGCTCCAGAGTATAATGAGGATGATCCAATTTAACGAGGAGTCAAGCCGAATGATGGCAGGGAGAACTCTACAACAAATGAAAGAACTATCCCAAAGGACAGAGATAAATATGAAAGAAAGAGAAATGCAAGCTGCAGAAGATATCAAAGAGCTGCGAGAGGGGTATGAACAGACCAAGACAAGTGTGGAAAAGTGTGAATCTGCTATTAACAAATTACTAGAGGATCAAGTCAGAATCAAAACAGATATGCGGAAAATCCATGAGGGAATGGAATGGCAAACCCGACACCAATGGGAAACTCGAAACCTAGACAGTGAAAGAAAGATGTCTGGCCCAGATCTGGGAAAACTCAACCCATTCCATGACCTAAAAAAGGATCAAAACTGAAAAACCCCAACTGGCTCCACAAAGATTGAGGTCCCGATAGATGCACGAATAAATAATGATCACCCAATTAGCACCCCGATATATCCCCGGGTAGGGATTGATCCCGGAATTCAGCCAAATCTGTCCAAATTCATCCAGGTCAAGGTATTCCGAGGAGATCCAGGAGAAAATCCTCAGGCCCACCTGGATAGTTTAAAAGAACTATTCTATTTCTACCAGGCAAGTGAGGGAGATCAAAATTGCTATTGCTGATCATTATCTATAGGGCACAGCAAAGAATTGGTGGGGGGCAATGCGTGAAAAACCCCAAACATTCGATGAATACCAAGCAGCATTATTGACTAGCTACTGGAGCGAGAAGCATCAAGATCAGATTCTTCAGCAAATCTCGCATGAAAAATATTGAGGGAGGGAAACAACCACTCAGTTTTTCCTCCGCCAAGTAGCGCAATTCAGATCTCTCAACACATTCCCATTTTCGGAAGCTCATATCATCCGGACCGTGCAATCCAACATGCCCCAGGCAGTTCAGCGAGCAATGGTGATAAGCAGGATTACGAATGTAGATGAAATGGCACACTTGTTGACTACCATGGATCTCGGAAATTTTTACACAGAACCCCAAGAAAGAGTGAAGAAAGGGGAGCCCCTGTTGACCCAATTCATAGCAACTCAGAGATGAAATAGTCAACCTCGAGTAAACTATGACCAAAACCAAACCATACCAAAAAGATACCAGGATCAATCGGAAAACTTTCAGGGACCTCGTTAGGTTGTTCCTCCCAATGATGTCCCAACAAAAGATTGAGGAACACAAAGGGGTCACAAGAAAACCCCATCTCCACTATCATCAATGAAGCAGACACCTCATTATCAGGGACACCCATTGATCAATGTCCCACCATTCACATCAAAATAAGAAACCTGGTAACTCATGCCCTATTAGATTCAGGGAGTCAAGTTTCCCTAATATCAAAAGGATGGTATGACCAGTTGGAAAAGGGAAAACATCTTCTACGGTTACCCACCCGAGCTGTTCAATTAACACTTGCTAATGGAAAGAAAACCAAACAGAAAATTACCAAGTTTGGCTAGAAATGACCCTCAGCACCACCACAGTTGGACACACCTTTTTGATTGTAGCTGGGTTGATTCATAACCTTGTGATAGGCTCAGATTTTTTATATCAACACCAGTGTACAATAGATTATGCCCAGTGCAAGCTGATTTTCAGGAAAGAACAAATCCCTTTTAGAGGCATGAATAGTAATACCTGCATGAGAGTAGGGTATATTGCTCAGGAAGCAGACCTAGAGCTCATCAAAAAAAAGGTACAAGAATCAGCATTAATGTCCCCAAAAGATCAAGACCAACTACGCCAGATCCTCACCAACAATGCGAAAGTATTCTCCAATACACCGGGGGAAATTAAGGATTATGTGCATCGTATTAAAGTCAAAGAAGAAAACTATTTTCAAATGAAGACATATCCGATTCCATTCCAATACAGAGAGGAAGTCAACCACCAAATAGAACAGATGATGGATTGGGGAATTATAGAAAAGGGACCATCACCATATAACGATCCTTTGATGATAGTCAAAAAGAAAAGCGGTGCCATCCGACAATGTTTAGATGCCCGCAGGCTCAATAGCATTACAATCCCTGAACGAGATGTTCCACCATCTGTCCAAGAAATATTCACTCAACTTAGCAACAAGGCTGTGTTTTCTACATTGGACCTTATGGCCAGTTACTGACAAATGACACTAGACCCAAGGGATCGGAAGTATACTGCCTTTAGACACAATGGTCAGACTCATCAGTTCAGGAGAGTTCCATTTGGCTTAATCAATAGCGGAGCTGGATTGATGAGATGCATTGACATGGTCTTATCAGAAGAAATTAAGAAACATCTTGTTTGCTATGTTGATGATATGGTGATTGCCCGCCACAAAACATTGAAGAACATCCTAAGGTGTCTAAAGAAGTTTTTCCAGAAGTGTGCTGAAAAGAATATTACAGTTAACCTGGAAGAGTTGTTTTGCCCTCCCCGAGATATCCTTCCTGGGACACATTGTAAATGGACAGGGTATTAAGACACACCCAGACAAGGTGGAAGCCATCAAGAAATTTCCCAAGCCTACCACCTGAAAGCACGTCCGGTCATTCTTAGGGTTGTGCAATTATTACCACAAATTCTACCCTGGATTTGCACAAGACATCCCCCATCTGATAAATCTTCTAAAGAAAGGCCAGCGATGGATCTGGACAAGTAAACATGATGAAGAGTTTGAAAGTATTAAGGAAAACTTTTTAAAATAGTCATGCTCCACCACCCCGATTTTACACGTCCTTTCTATGTCCAGACAGATAGTAGTAAGAAGGGATTAGGAACCATCATATTCCAAATGGGGGAAAAGTGGTAAACATCAAGTAATCAGTTTTTGCAGCCGTACCCTTCGAGGGGCAGAACTAAATTATACTGTTACGGAACAAGAGACGCTGGCGATTCTCTGGGCCTGCAATAAATTCAAGCAGATTTTGCTTGGATCGGAGGTCATTATCATTACAAACCACAAGTGCTTAGAGTTTCTCAACCGTAGCTATTTAACCAATGAACGGCTAATCCGTTGGAGCTTATCCCTTCAAAAGTTCAACTACAAAGTAATATACTGCCCAGGGCCTGAAAATCTCGTTGCTGATATCCTAAGTCACCATCCTATTGAGACACTCCCAGAAAACCCAGCCATGGGAGATCAACCATTTACAGTAATGCTGAATGCAGCAAACACTGAGGTAGAATATGAACTGGATAGGCTCCCTTACTGGCAGGCTAAGGAAGCAAGTTACCAACGGATAATTGACGCCCTCCACCAGTCACAATCTTCGCGAGTCCACTATCCCAAGGTCCCTATTGGTCGATATAGGATCAGAAATAGAATCCTGCAAATTCAAACCAAAGATTATGATAATCCATAAAAGATTCTGGTTCCCAGCAACCTATGTACCCCTTTAATAGACCATATTCATAATTTAATAGGACATTATGGCCCAAGGAAAACTGAAGAGGCACTAAGGTGGCAGTTTTACTGGGATGGTCTATATACTCATGTGTTGGCAGTGCTTAGGAATTGTGCTATTTGTGCTAGGAGTAAACCTCCAAACAAATCGTATGCTGGCAATCTTACTCCCATTATTCCATCCAAACCAAATGAACTTTTGGCAATTGATCACTATAGGCCTCTACCGGCGTTTAAGCGTTACCAGTACCTCTTGGTAACTTATATATTTTCTAAATATGTATATGCTTATCCGGTATGGAGCGCCGACTCACGAAATGCAATTCGAGTCCTGCAGCAAAAACAGTTCCATGAAGTTGGAAAACCTATGACCATTTTATCAGACCATGGATCTGCTTTCAGCTCCAAAGAATGGAAGGCATGGGTCGAAAAGCAAGGCATCAAACACACACTAACATCCATTCGAAACCCCCAATCTAACCCCTGTGAGCGAGAGATGAAAGAAATCAACCGTCTCTATAGAACATATATACACGATAACCACAGAGGTTGGGTGAATCACCACAAAAAGGTGACCCAATATATTAATAATACCATCAATGAATCTACAGGGTTTACACCAGTGCGACTCCACTTCGGAAAACCATGCCCCCTGCTAGTCAAAACCCAGGTACCAATCAATCACAGACGTATAAATCCTAAAAGAGACCAGGGTAAGGCTAGAATACGAATGACTCAAATGGCTAAGCTTCGAGAGAGGAGAAGACACTAAACCACATTTTTTTTAAAATAGGAGACCTGGTCTGGGTGAGGGACCCAAAACCAAGTAATGTAAACAATAGAGAATCCTGGAAATTCTTCCCACTATATAAAGGACCATGTCTCATTCAACAAAAGTGTGGAAACAATGCCTTCCTGTTATCTAAGGATGGAGTGGTGAAAGGAACTTTTAATGCTCGACATTTAAAACCATACTATGAAATACCTCCAGATCCAGGGGAAGTCTAAATTATTTTCAAAATGAGAGACCCTTTGTGTATGACCCCATATCATTGAAATACATATTGATTACATTGCTGGACTGTTGATATATAAATCTTATCTAAGAACTATTATGTAATAGTAACTAAATGAAGTAAGAAGACTAAAGTTAGTAGAATGAGGAAGATAAGAAAGAATTGCTAAGAAAATAAATTGTTTAATAACATGATACAGAGTAATAAATTTAGAAGAAACTAAAGGCTTGCAGAACTCAATACAGTTACCATTCCAATAATAATATAATAAACCTTGGTAAGCAAACCCTTGGTCAGCCTCTATTGTCAGTGGACGCCCAAGTAAAGTTTTTTTTTTGTTGTTTTTTTTCCCCAACTCAAGGGATATGAAGCTGGAAATATAGTACATATTTCTGCTTCACCTAGTGCCAATGTCATCAGTACTAGTCTGGGTTTGAACCCAATCATTATTAACTGACACCCATCTCATATTAGGTGGTAGTATATTTATAATTATTATAATCTTTTGATTAATTTGTATTTTATGATTAACTAACCTTTTATAATAGTTTATTTATTTATAATATTTGTAAAAATGTATATTGTGTTTATTTTATTAAATTGAATTGAATCCTAGATATCTATAAAATGTTACAAATATTTCAAATTCCTTATTAAAGTTCATTTTCTTTAATAAATCAGTTGGTAACATTTTATATTTATCTTTTAATCAATGTACATTTGAGAATCAATTATTTAAACAATGTAAGATTTGTATGAAATGTTTTGTAAATTTCTACTTAGGTTTATGTCAAATATAAGTTTGAAAGTCATTGTACCAAATTCCTAAAATTTTTCTGAATAAAAGTTGCATTTTTGTTAATCTAAACCTTAATTAAATAGGCTTGTTAATACAATGACTGATAAACTTAATATGCTTGTTGTTGTTGTTTTTTAATTAGCAAATCAACCCTTGGCGCATGTTCATGCAGAGATAGATTTTCCCTCCAAAGCAGGCACCAACCTCACAGAACTGCTTAAAGAAATTACAATTGGTGGAGGTCAGTGTAGATTCAATTCTATAGATAAAGATCAGAACACATAAATAGTGAAAATTTGATAAGGATTAGGATTATTGAGTTTACTGAAGAGAAGTGATTAATCTATATATATCGTGCCTAAAGAAATGGCAGGGTGAAAAGATCGGTCGTTTGCTTCTGAGGTCTGTTCCTGCCTTTCCAAGTGCTTTAAACATCTAGCCAGAAACTGTCTGTGTCGAGGAAGCCTGAAATGATCTGACTGTATTAACTGATTGATTCTGAGGTAACGTCCAATTCGCTGCAAGCCATTGATTTTATTTTACTTGTTTTCAAAATCTATATTAATTTATATTTTATATATCTGTGTAATGTTTATACGGCTTGGTTTAAAATGCGTCTTTTAATTTTATTCAATTTAAAATATCAATTCTTATAAAATCTTACATTATTTTGACGCGGCAAATTAAATTAATTTTTCTCGGTTTGTTTAGATTATTTGACTTACTGAAATTGCCAAATACAAAATTTAATGAGCTATTAACTTTGAATCCTCCCCCTGTTATTTTTTTTAACTTAAAAATCATTACGGAAGACTTACTTCCCGTAAATTAATTAATAGAAAGCTCGTTTAGTTTTGTATATCATATATATATTTATTTTGAATGATTTATTTTCAAAGTATCTTACTATTACCTCCAATTTAAAATAGCCCTGTAATTATTTCTGAAAGAATAAATAATTTTAGTGAATCAATTAAGTAAAATTTATCATAGAATTTTATCAGTATAAATATTTCATACATATATTTTATTTGTCAAACAAACATTAAAATTATGATTTACAATTTATTAGTTTGATATTTAATGCCCATCTATGTTAGTTAAAACAGTCTTATTTTGTAATCTTTTATAAATTATTTAAGAACTTATTAATAAATGAAATATTTGTGAAGTGTGGTAAACAATTTATATTTTAGTTAACTCTTTTTTTCTTTATATATATATTATATTTATGATTCATTCATTAGTGGACTAAGGTTTGTGCGGACTTTCTATCGACGTCAGGGAACTGATTATTTTAATCAGGAATTCATTTATTAATTTTGCTAGTGATACATTATCTATATATATATATGTCTAAGGCATTATGTATTTATAGCTACAACCATTCATTTAGTATTAGTATTTTGCTTTGCTACTTACTCACCAGGACCTTCGGAAATTTAACTTTGACCAGTCCGGTCTTTCACACTCCCTCAAAGTAGATATAGTTCATACCAAGGGATTCATTTTCGGGCATTGCCATTTAAAATGTGTATGGAAGCCCAGCACATCAAAAATATTTTATTATTATTCAGAGACATGCTTTGGCTAGAGGGCCAACATTTCTCTTATCTACCTGTACATATCAGGAATTTCCTTTAGCAAAGCCACCTCATTTATTTTTGTTGTAATCTATAATAGCATATTGCCTTCTTCATCATTTTATATCTTTATTTAGCAAACCTGAAATGCTCTCTGCCATGATGGCACGTCCTTCACAAACAAATTTCGTAATTAATTAAATCTGACTGTATAATTGTCAATTATTTATTTAAGAACTATTTTGCTTCCCACACTTATTATATACAAATGATTTTAAATGTAATAATGTTTTAAATGCACATCTTGTAATATATATAAACAGATTTATTTGTAATATCTTGAAGAGGGCTAATAATATTTTATTGCTGATTGGTTTTTGGCCGACCAATTAACAAACTTTTACATTGTTTGTCAAAGCCGCATCAAAACGAATTAAAAGAAAATAACCAAGTTGTATAAACAAAGATGACTTATTTTGTACTAAATTCCTTAATAAATTCCTATAATATTGTTATCTTAAATAAGCTTAGTTTGTCATCACTCCCAATCTCTAAGGTTAATTACTCTACTTATTTAAATATTTCTTTGATTTAAATTCATTTCTGTGTAATGTTGCCATAAAGAATTATCATTATTACGGTTCAAACCATTAATAATCAATCAAATCATATCTGTACTGTTCTGCAATCGTCAGAATCCATTAAATCATTAATTCCTTAATAAATTCCTATAATATTGTTATCTTAAATAAGCTTAGTTTGTCATCACTCCCAATCTCTAAGGTTAATTACTCTACTTATTTAAATATTTCTTTGATTTAAATTCATTTCTGTGTAATGTTGCCATAAAGAATTATCATTATTACGGTTCAAACCATTAATAATCAATCAAATCATATCTGTACTGTTCTGCAATCGTCAGAATCCATTAAATCATTAAATTTTCATATAAACCCTTTTATTATTTTGAGTCTCTATGTGAACCATGACCTCCAGCTGGGACGGAATAAAACCAAGCACTGCTAGTGTCATCACAAACGTTATCCATTAGTCAGAGAGGCAATAGTTTAGGCAAATAGGTTAGGATTCATCCTTGTCCTGACATATGTATCTTGTGCATGGTTGGATTCAAGGTACTTTTGCTTGGATTATTGGTCTTGTTGAATAAATACACGATTTTGACCGGCACAAATTTACTACTTTAATGTTAAATATTCACTTTCTCACATATTTACTCATTATCTATTCAATCTGTTTATTACTAATTATGAAAACACAGTAATTAAAAAATAGCTTATTAGAAAGACTTTTAAAAATTACATGCCACAAAAAATGGCCATGGAATCATTACAAAGAAATAATTATCAATGACAAACTTACTTTTCAAATATGAAGAGGATTATATCAAGAGGTTCATTCTGATTTTCAAATGGACATATTTTCATCTGCTGAAGAAGATTTGGGGATTTAAACCTAAATAGTAAAAATAAATCAAGTTTAAGTTAGAGATAGGTATCATTAAGTATATTGAAATTGTTATAATTTTGGTATTTATATTTTGCTACCCAACATGGGCTAACATTTCTCAATTTTGCATTAACACAAAGCTTTTAATTATTAACCACTTTCTAAAAACATTTTTTCCTCGGGTAATAGTTATCCATTGTCATTAAAAAAGTATTTTATTAAAAATAGGAATTAACTTGATAGAAGGACCGAAAGCATACATACACATTGTGAATCTATCAACCAAATAGATTAATTAAAAAGCAACACTATAACAATTACATTTGATTATTAATGGTAGAATCTGCCATTGCTTAACATCCTTAACACTATTCTAACATCTTCCACCATAAACTTTAATTAACATTATGTAAAACTTTAACATAATGATCATTAATGAGTCATTCTGTAACTGAAATTAAGAGACCTTTCATTTTGATGCTTATTAGGAATCCCACCGACTACTAGAAAGTATAAAATGAGAGAAGTAATGATCTAAAAATAGCTAGTCTTTGAGTCATTATGATTGACAAATTAATTAATATCAATCATAATAATGATGAGAAAGTTGGAGATTAGTGATAATAAATATGAATATTTCTTCTCTTTTTTTCTAAATACAAATACTGTAAATGAAATGAACAAACTTTTCTTAATATTGATTCTTCAAAATAAAGGACACGATTTGGAACAATTTCTCTTACAGATACTAATCATTTACAAAAACAAACTTTAATTGAATACATAGATGGCTGTAAACCTTTTTGGAAGGACAGTTCATTAAATAAAAAAAATACTGCATTATGTTAAAATCATTGTGAAATCTAGTTTGACATCTTTTTACAACACATTTTTACTCAGTATTGACAGAATGAATCTCCACTTTATGTAAAGTTAATCTCAATCTCTTATAAAGTTAATCTCAATCTCCTATAATATTAACAATTACTTGACAAAGTTCTCATTTGCTTTTTATATGGGGACATGGTCCAAGAATATAATAACATGAATAAAAAATGATTTAGCACTGAAACTAGAATGCGTATAAATAAGAACACAACTTTTATGATAATAAACTAAAGTTTATAATTGTCTTGTGATGAAGCATTAATTCCTACAATACTATTTCCAAGTTTTCATACAATCCAAAAAAAAAAAGACGGAGAGTTAAAAGTATTGTATGCCATTTTATACATGGAAAATGCTGCACTAGGATCTAATTTGTCAATGACTGAGATAATAAAATGATAATTTGAGAAATAAAGAACCAAAACAAAAAACAAACATGAAATATACAGAAAAACAAAATCAAAAAACAAACATGAAATATACAGAAAAACAAAATATGTATTAATATAGCAATCAAAGATTGGAAGATATCTCTAACAAAATTCAGCTACTATACATATCCATAACAGAGTTATAAATTACATAATCAATTATTTCATATATGCTCTTTATTCTTTAACTACTAATTATTGTTTATTTCTAATCTGTAATTATGGAAAGACTGCAAATAAATGCCCATATAGATAAAGTTATAAAAAATATTCTGTGATAATTCAAATTAATATTATAATAAACAAAAACATAATTAATTAACATTATTATTATTATAGATAAATTAAGTTTTAGTAATTTAATCCATCTTTTTATTTCCACATCAATGATATTATGCTAATTTATTAATTTTGGACAAGAACTCCATATATAAAGATTTGTGAAACACTATAAATTGTCATCAACACAATTAAACATTTCAATATGATATTCATATAATACTTGTTCACCATTAATGATAAAGCTTCTGTTGTCTTCTGGACATTAACACAAGTTAAAAGATAGGAACAGGATTGGGATTAGCAACTCTTTGATTATTCAACATTACAGGGTAAAGAGTTGCTCTTATTTAACATGTACAACTTTTAAAAAAAATTAACTCAAAATCACATTAAAAATTTCAACACTAACATAATAATTAAAAAAAAAAAACTAATAAAATTTATACATAATATATTAACTCCGTAATGCCTATATATTAACTCCGTAATGCCTATTATTATCTAATTATGCTAGTATTCAAGACATCAGCACTCATTGTGGAAGTTTTCCAAAATAAGGACAATCAAATCTGTCTCAGATAATAGAAATTTTAAGAAATTATGTTTCAATTGATTGATATATAATTTACTTCACTCACAAGATTAGAAGTATTGGCTAGAATTAATAATAAACCACAGACTCAATACTTGTAAGGTTACAACACTTCTCTTATGAGTAGTGAAAGCTACATCATATTTTGACAGCATTTTTATTTTGAGAACATCTGAGTGATTACTCTCGTTACTGAATAGCTAATTACCTGTGGTGGCTAAAATCATAAACTTACTACGAACTCCTTTCAGTATTCAATCTGGATTTAAATCTTAGGTTATGCACATAGCAAGAAAACAATTTTACCAGCTGACCCATTGTATATGAGGTCATTAATTTATAAAATGGATAAACATGACCAAGCAAATTAACCTGGGTTCAAAAATCTTAGAATTTTTGAAACTTTCAAATTATTATTTTGGATGACATAAATATAATGGCCACTAATTAAAAACAATATATCAAACTTCATCATATCTAAAGAAAGAGCGATTAGACAGAAATTGGTCCTGAAAGATTATTGGCATTGGAAACCATCTTTATTTAATTATAATTATGTGCTGCACATTGGCTGTAAAATACGTATTTAACTATATCCCACATTTGTTATTTTGATATAAACTTTAATATAATTTGTATATTTGTGAGGAAAAAGATAATACAAGATGTCTAGAAATTGACAAAAAAAGAACATTTGTATATAATGGAAAAATATGGAACTTCATAAAGTTCTTTCTGCACTTACAATTTTAAGTTCAACACTTGCAAGATCCAGGTTCCTCATTTGGCAAGAGAAGTCAAATAAATTAATAGATAATATTTAATTAGTGTGCATAATTGTGAACTAGCAAGGAAAGCTGTAGAAGAGAATAAAAGTCTAAAGTGTGTAAAACAACATTTTGATATTGGTAGGAAATTTATATCTGCAATAAGAAAAAAAGATGGCATTATTACTAAAAAGAGAGATGACATCATGAAATGTGTAGAAGACTTCTATTAAAAATTATATAGTAATAAAGAACAAGTGCCTCCTATACCAATTATATCTTCTGAATTGCCCAGAATTTTGAATGAGGAAGTGAGACATGCAATTAAATTTATGAAGAAAGGAAAGGCTCCAGGTAATGATGGAATTATAATTGATATATTAAAAGAAGCAGGTGAAGAAATAGAAAATTTTTTAGCAAAGTTATATACCAAATGTCTAAATAATAAAGATGTACCAGATGATTGGAAGAATGCAGTATTAATATTAATATTTAAAAAAGGTGATAAAGAAGATATTAGAAATTACAGACCTATCAGTCTTTTATCAGTTTTATACAAAATTTTTACTAAGATAATTACAACTCATCTACAGAAAATACTGGATTTCCACCAACCAAGAGAGCAAGCTGGATTTAAAAATGGTTTTAATACAGTAGATCATATCCAGGTATTGAGAGAAATTATAGAAAGGGCAAATGATTACGAGTTGCCCATTATGCTTAAGATTTGTAGACTATGAAAAGGCATTTGATTATATAAACATTTCTTCAGTGATTAAAGCATTGGATCATCAAGGTGTAGATCCAGGATATTGTCATATTTTAAAGAATATTTATAAAAATGCAACAGCAACAATTAAATTACATAATGATAGTAGGAAAATCAACATTGAAAAAGGTGTAAGACAAGGTGACTCCATATCTCCAAAACTTTTTACAGCAGTGCTGCAAGAATTATTTTATGCATTAAAATGGGAAGCTAAAGGAGTGAAAGTAAATAGAGATTATTTAAGTCATTTAGATTTTGCAGATGATGTAGTTGTTTTTTGCAAATAATGCTTTAAAGCTGCAGGAAATGTTGCAGGAGTTATCAGATGAAAGTAGAACTAAAGATAAATGTTAAAAAGACTAAAGTAATGTTTAATAGATTTTCTCAAAATATGAAAATAAAGATTGATTATGATGAGTTAGAAGAAGTTAACAGTTACAAATACGTTTGGTCAGATTATTAATACAGATGGAAATATAATGGATGAAATTAATCATAGAATTAAACTTGGTTGGAGTGCTTTTGGTAGAAATAACTTGATACTAAAAGGAAATATGCCTATGTGTTTGAAAAAGAAGGTTTTTAATAAATGTGTTTTGCCAGTTCATACTTATGGGTCTGAGACTTGGACACTTAATAGAAGAGCAATACAGAGGCTTCAGACCACTCAAATAAGTATGGAGAGATGCATGTTGGGAGTAACAAGAAGGGATTGAAAACGCAATGTATGGGTAAGAGAACAAAGAGGTGTTACTGATCTCATTAAAAAAATTAAAAGACTGAAGTATAGTTGAGCTGGGCATATTGTTAGAAGAGATGATAATAGATGGACAATTGAAATTTTAAACAGGATTCCAAGGAGATTGTAAAAGACCCAGAAAGAGACCACATGTGAGATGGATGGATGGATGAAATAAGAAAGTTTGCAGGGGTGATGCGGAGAAGAGAAGCTAAAGATAGGAAAAGATGGATTGAGCTTGGAGAGACCATCCTGCAGTGGATTGATAATGGTTGTTGATGATGATGATTTAATTCGTAATGTGCAATTCAGTTAGCATCATATTGGGATTCAACACCATTATTCTAGAGCAATGGTATATAAAGTATGTTCCAATAAAAAGGTAAATATTTATATCTCCATTCTGTCTGAAGTGCCATTTCTGAATCCATATGTAGAGACATATTTAACTATGCATTACGAAAATTTTAAGATACATGTGACAGTATGTTTCAAAACTTTATAGAATATCTTCAAGGCTCTTCCTGCTTTCAAAAGATCTTCAAATCACTTTAAAACATACTTGCAACTCATGGCTTCACTCCATATAGTCGGAATCATTTCAAATATTTGAGTATCAGTTTTACCCAATTTCAAACAAGTTAATATTGGCGCATTCTTTCATCATGGATTAAGAGGTGAAAAACGGTGTTACATTTCATATAGAACTCATAATCTAGACATGCTTTAAAGATTTTGTGGTGGATAGCTTAATTATATAACTAACGAAGAAGTATCAATTTGAGATGGCGCTGCAGGAAGTTTGGAGAAAGAACTAGTCATCTTTTCACTAGCTCATGTAGTGTATAAGTATAACATATGCTTATAAGATGTATACATTAAACAAATTCTTTAAATTCAATATTTGTTAAGAATGTATCAGCACTGAATTTCCAGTCAATGAATATGAATTTAAAACTGACAATCTTATAAAGGAATGTTCCATGAAAAATTGTAATAATATTTGTTAAAAAAAAAACAACTGTACACTTATATAAATTTAAAAATTGAAAATTAAGAATGTAAATTGATATGAATAAAAAAATAAATGATCATTTTGAATATTAAATTTATTTTGATTACTTAGAGCATTACAATATAAAAGTAATAATAAAAGAGACTTTAATTAGTGCACTGCAAAACAAAGCCTCTCCAATAGTAAGAAGAGAAGAAAACCCTTCAGGATTTTCAATTGCCAGTTGATGAAAATACGAGCAATTTTCCATCTTGTTCTATCCCATAATTAAATATATATATATTTACTAACTAATAACTAATTTTGATCTGAGATAGCATATCCAAAAGAAAAATCTTAATGCTGATTGAAATCTGAAAAAAATTTCAAGTTTTACCCAGGATGGTTCAAACTTTAATCATGGTTATGAAAGACGAAGATTTTAAAATTATTCTAAGAGGGTCTTATGTATATATTATTTCACAGTGTTTAACTTACTCATATTAGTAGTTTCTAATAACCATTATTACGAACGAATATTTAGTATGATAGTAAATATCCCTGGAATTTCAAACAACCACTGTCGTGAATGAATATTTAGTATGATAGTAAATATTACTGGAAGAATACGTATGCAAAGAATTTGTTTACAATCTGTTTGTATTCTTACCTGAAATAAAAATTAAGATCTAATGCCGTAACTGGATGAAGATTTTCTGACAAAAGATTAATATTAACTGGTGATAAAGCCATGTCAAAACACTAAAATATATATAAAAAAAAAAACATTACAATAAAAATAATAAATCAGTTTTATCAAAAAAAGAGACAATTTCATCTATTTTCTTTAGATTAATATAGAAGTAAACACAAAATATTATAGAAATAAACTATCACTCTGGAATATGGAAGAATGCATAATTACTTTATAATGTATGTGTGATGAGTAGCAATATTTCATCTGCGTATAAATGGCTATATTATCAAACATTACAAGTAAATGTCAAAATAAACCAGTTTTTCTAAGAGACAATTCATATAATTTAACTATTTTATTTACATTAATATGGAAGTGAATGTACAAATATTATTATTTCTAAAAAATATACAAACATTATTACACGTAACGGAATGTTTGTTAGAAGATTTGTAATGATGGCATTTTAGTTGTAAAACATCATTAGAAAAACTCAAACTTTATTTAAACTTTTCAAATAGATTGATGTGTTAGTAATAATACACATTAGTATATAAAGCAATATTTTAAGTGGGGGTTTTTTTCTACTTGTGTTTCTGGCCTATACAGAGACAGTACTAACATCGTGTTTGAATTGGTGACTTGTAAATTCATAAATACTTAATTTAAAGTGATACTCTAACAAACTAGGATATTCTATCAATGACAGTAATCATATGAGGGTCTTCCTTTCTTAAGGGCAAAATTAATGAGTAGTTTCTAAATATAATGGATTACCACCTTAGGTTGACTTATGAGTTATTTGCCATTCAAATACTTTAAATTTTTTTGTTTTTACTTTTTCCTAGCAAATATTCCTGTCAATTACCAATCAAACATATGTTCACTGGTCTGCTACTTTAAACACACCAATTTGTTCATTTTTAATTATTTTTCAATGAAGCAGCTGTTTTTATTGATGTTTCCTCTACACTTGCATGCTTTTTCCTAAATAGGACTGTTTTTCAGGATTTCAAGTTTATATATAGCAATGATTAAGATTGCTTTCAATATATTATGGCTTTCAAAAGCTATTCTGATATACTGTTTTCAGACTTTCTTTGCCTAATATCTGTGATACATAGGATTCATTACAGTACCTATAATTAGTTCTTCTTTTATGTTTTTTTTTTTAAAACCTATTTAAGGTTTTCTTAATTAAAACAGGCAAAACTCTCCATACAGTAGTGCCACTCAGTGCAAGCCAGAGTAATCAATGGATGCCAGAAGGCTTGTGCATAAATGCCTATCTAGTGCCTACTCATCCAATATCTCCAGACTAGTTTCTAGCTTGTGGCTTTTGTCAGTGAGGAGCCTTGGATCTGAGAGCACTACATCTAGTCTGAGGATATTGGATGAGTAGACACTAGATAGGGATTTTATGCACAAGCCTTCTAGCATCCATTGATTACTCTGGCTTGCACTAAGTGGCACTACTGGATGGAGAGTTTTGACTGTTTTAATAACAGTTATGAGCAAGCATAACAAATGATGATCATATGAGGTTTTCTTAATGTTAGCTGGTTTATTCATCTGAATAAACTTCTTTCACTCTGATCTATAGTGATGACATTCCACTTTTTAGGTTTCAGTTATGATTGGATGAATATGCTAAATATATTCCTGAGTGTGTGATTTTTCTGTAAATTGTAGTTTTAATTTTGCCAGGAAAAATCTTTATACAAGAACCTCTAAAAATCCCCAATTTTTGTTGTTGCTCTAATTCTATTGTGAATTTATGTTTGCAATAATGTTTTACTATGTGGCGATATAACAAACATATCATCAACATAGCAAAGCCAGATTTTAAACGAAAAAAAAAAAATTATTTATGACTGTAGGTTCAAATTACTCCAGGCATATTTCGTTGATAATGGATAGCAGTGATTCCTTGAGTTGTTGAAAGAATTCTGTGTATGGATTTCTATCAGTAGAAGTTGTTCTGGTTTATAAATTATTATCCTCATTTAATCCTTTTCTTATAATAGACAATCCTTCATTGCAGAGTATCTTTATGAATAAACTTTCCACATCAAATCATACCAATATATCAATTCCTTCTATTTTCATGTTCTTGATTAATTCTACAAATCATGTAGAATTCGTGACAAAGGAATGTGCCTTGACTTAGTACATTTTGTAGAACTAATAAAAGTCTTAACAGAACATGACTCTTAGAGATTTTATATAGACAAAAGAAATGTGGAAGTTTAGTTCAGTTTGAGCACTTGTTACGCTTTATAAGTAATACTCATAGCTTTGTTTCTTTAGATAATATAAGATATTCTATCATTATTTGTATTGCGTTGCTGTAAAGAATTCTTTTACTTTGTTGTTATAAGCAATAGTACCCATTACAACTGCACCATTAAGTTTGCCAGTAGAAAATTATATATTTATCTAGCCTGGTTTGGATTATAGATGGCTCTCAAGCATTCTTTTTATTTTCCCCCATAATTCTTCTACTTCTAGAGATAATTTTTGAACTATTTCTTCAAATTCTGCCATTATATCTAATAAAGAGTTATATAATATCGTAGCAAAGTTTAAACCTTTTTCCAAAGCAAAAGATTCCGTATTTTATTTACAACTAGGATTTTTAACTGATATAACTTGCTAAATTATTTTAGTACAATTTCAATACAAATGTCTTACTTCAAGATTCTTTTATTTTTTTATAAATTAAAAATTCTTAAGACATCTTCATTGATTTGTTTAGTTTGAGAGATTCAATAGCTTCTCTAGCAACATCAATATCTGGCTCCTAGTCTCTCTCAAGTACCCTTTTTATTCTCCAACAAACTTCTGCTTCTAGAGGTAACATTTGATCGCTGCTCTTATATCTAATAAATGGATATTATAAAGTATGATAGTCAAGTTTAATCATTTTTCCGGAACAGAAATTATTTAAACTAGAATTTTTAGCTGATATAACTGCTAGATTAATTAGTACAGTACGAGTTTTCATATGCTCATATAGTTTTATAAGTTTCTTCCTTTAAGATTTCTTTTTTTTTTCATATAATTTAGAATGTGATCTTTTATGAATTAAAAAACTTTTATGACATCTTCATTAATACATTTCTTTTTTAAAAATATTCTATATTATTAATGGAAAAGCAAAATTTAATATTTGAAAATTGTTAAAGAATTAGTTTTTCTCTGAAAAGGCTTCATTTATTATCTGAATAATTTTCTCATCTCTTTGGGAGTGAATTGGAGATCTTAATTGCAAGCCTTTAGAAATAATGACTTCAGATTTATATTTAATTGATTTTCTACTATGACCAATTTAAGATATAATTTTCCAATAAAATTCCACATCTTCATGATCTAACATCCGTAAGGACCATGTTCCATTGTACTAAATTCATCATATCAACATTTATCAAGATATCTTCTTAAGGTTAATCTTCTATATGCAAAACACAGACTTTTGACACACATTCCAAACAATTTGGGGAATTAATCAAGAACATGAAATATAATGTAGAAAGCTTATTCACAAATGTGCTGTGTGATAAAGCAATGTCTATCAGAAGAAAAAGATTAAATAAAAATAATAGCGTACAAACCAAAACAAATGGAATTTTATAATTAAAAAATGTTTATTTATTTTCAAGTATTATCAATTTAATCTCTTTCAAATTATTACCCATTTGATGTAGTATACAGTCTAAATGTGTTTTTCAATTTTCAAAGTAGTCCAAGTGATGTCTTTTAACACCTGTGACATTTTTTTTTTCACCATTTCTAAGTCCGCCAAAAAAAAAAATTGACACATTTTTTTCATTCAAGAGATTAAAAAAAAAAAATTGCACAAAAGTGAGATTGAGTAAATATGGCTGACAGATAAGCTGGATCATCCTGAATTTAATTAAAAAATGTTTCACATTCAAGGCTTTGAGAGATGACGTTGTTGGGGTGAAGTTTGCACTCTTTTCTTTGGAACAAAATGGGATGTTTACATTTTACTGCACCATGTTTATAAATATTTCAGAACTTGCACATAAAATGACTGCCCATCACAAATTAAATCTGAGAAAAATTCCATTTGCATAAAAAAAAAAATCAGCATTTATTGTTCGAACATTCAACATTATAAAAAAATTGACAAATATACGAAACACACTTTTAAACAAAAAGTGCTAAGAGTCCCCATGATTTCACATTGCAATGCCATTTGGCAGATTGATTCCTGCAAGAAGTATGCAACAGAAAAAGTATATACTACAACAGGCATGCAAACCAGAAAACGATTTCGTTATTTTTGGATCCCCCATCATATATTATTTATACATACAGATAAACATATATTTATTTGTTTTAACATAAAGATGGTCATATTTTGCTTTTCTTTTCAAAATGAAAAAGACATTGCATTTATATTTTATGACAGGTGTTGCAAAAAAGTTAAAGTATTTCTAATAAAATATTAAGTTTGAATCAATCATTTTTCATCAAATTTTGAGCAAAATAACTATTAAAATTTAATATTCTCACACACAAAATCAATTCCTCAAACTCTTATAGGAGTTATTAAAAACAAAAATACATATGTCTTTTCAGATAAGAAATAATTCATATCAGAAAAACATTTGAACTATAATAAATAAATATTATAATTTTTATGATTCTTTTTTTCTCTACATTTAAAAACAACGAGTATTTGATGTGGTAATGTGATTTCTAACATTAGACAATTAAATATGAGGACTAATTCAAATCCAGATAAAACACAGAATATTTTTCAGAATCTAAAGAAATTTACGATTTTTCTTCAAGTAGTTAATGTATAATCATTCAATTATTGGTCTGTAAATTGGTATCTGGCTATTCTTAGCTAGGACTCACAATTTGGTACTTGAGTGGTATAGTCATGCATTTCCTCTGTAGCAAGAGCTGGAGAGAAGCCTTTGCATTGAAATGAATTATTTTGTATATATATATAGATAATTTTTTTAAAAAATTATTTTTATTTTTGTTGAATAAGAACTGTATTCATGAATAACCAAGGAAATTGAATGGATTGTGAATATTATAAAAAATAAATTCTGAATATAAGTATAATTAATTGAATTTTATTAAAATAAATTAATATTTGTAGTGGAATTTACACTGAAATAATACTGGCATATTAGAAAAAGTTTATTTAGAACAGCATTAAAATGTGGTGGTAACCCAATTTTAATAATTTTTAAATAAGTCTTGAAACAAATCATAGCCATTAAATGTGGATGTTTGCAAGTTCGTTAAAAATAATTTTTTCAAAATCTAACTTGTAAATTATAGGAATGTATTTGAATTTAGAATAGGAATAAGTTTTTAAAAAAATTTTTAATTTTTATATAAAATAAATAAATTTGATTTATAGACATAAATTAAAATATAATCACACAAGTAATAATACCTGAAATTGTCCACAGCTATTAGATACAAAAAATAAAGTGCCCCCTGGATGCCAGGAAATCACATTAGGTAACTATAAAAAAATATTTTTTAAAAATCAAATTTATTAGCAAAAGAAACAACAACAAAAATAAATTTCAAGGATCTAATGTAATAACATTAGTTCCTTCTTAACATTTTAAATATTCTATTAGAATAAAAATAAAATGTAATCCAAATTAGTATTCTCATAATTGTACATTGCGTATTAACCTAAGCGATGAAGCAAACTACTTCGTCTAGTCATAAAGTAAATCATAAAAATAATATCCTTTCTTATTACTTTGATCAAGATCGTAAAAATAATAAAAAAGATGGATTTGTTTTAACTTTTTATAATTTTATCAAAGCATAAAGAAGAATAAGTTGATAATATACTTTGTAAAAAAAATCTTTAGATAAATAAAATAAATAATTGAATAGTTTCTTACTCAGGAAATCACATGATATTAAAGTATCAAAAATGACAGGCCGAGCTATAATCCATAGATCTTTTATTCTTAAGCCTGCAACTCTATCGATGGATTAAACAATGCAAGATATATCTTTAAATGAACCACTAAGATGATACTATATTCATACCTTAATTTAACCAAATAGGGATTAAAAAAGGGTTTATAGCAAAATCATGTATAAAATTTTGAAAATATATTGCATAAAAAATTGTGCTTTTCATAAAATCAATTATAAACATCTCGTGATCACCATTTCTTATGCTTGCTCAAGCTGTTAAAACAGGCAAAACTCTCTATACAGTAGTGCCATTCAGTGCAAGCCAGATTAATTAATGGATGCAAGAAGGTTTGTGCATAAAATCCCTATCTAGTATCTACTTATTCAATATTCCCAGACTAGTTTCTAGTTTGTGGCTTTTATCAGTGAGGAGCCTTGGATCTGAGAGCATTGCACCTAGATCTTAGGATCTAATGCAACCCTCCACCAGCCACCTTTTATCTCTTTAGTTAACTACAAAATCCATGAGTCTAAAATTGAAAACACAATATTTTCAATCCAAGCTCATTAGCTTAATATAGTCATATAGATCTGAACTTAGTTCAGTACCCATACATTTTGGTGTCTTTGGTTCTTTAATAACCATAGCCATTACTATCCTATTAGATAGAATTGGTATTAAACCACTAAATATCACATGATCACCATTTCTTATGCTTGCACAAGCTGTTAAAACAGGTAAAACTCTCCATACAGTAGTGCAGTGCTCTCAGATCCAAGGCTCCTCGCTGATGAAAGTCACAAGCTAAAAACTAGTCTGAGGATATTGGATGAGTAAGCATTAGATGGTATTTTATGCACAAACCTCTCACATCCATTGATTACTCTGGATTGCACTGAGTGGCACTACTGTATTGAGAGTTTTGACTGTTTAATAGCTTGAGTAAGCATAAGAAAAGGTGATCATGTGATGTTTAGTGATTTAATGCCAATCCT
This sequence comes from Epiperipatus broadwayi, assembly GCA_028023455.1. Classification (NCBI taxonomy): domain Eukaryota; kingdom Metazoa; phylum Onychophora; class Udeonychophora; order Euonychophora; family Peripatidae; genus Epiperipatus; species Epiperipatus broadwayi. Next base: position 5,406,277 of record JAQFVV010000070.1, on the reverse strand, counting down.
GCCTAATAGCATAGTGGTGACTATGGTTATTGAAGAACCAAGGACACCAAAATGTATGGGTACTGAACTGAGTACAGACCTATATGACTATGTAAGCTAATGAGCTTGGATTGGATATTATTGTGTTTTCAATTTTAGACTCATGGTTTTGTATTTAACTAAAGAGGTAAAAGGTGGCTGCTGGAGGGTTGCATTAGATCCTAAGATCTAGGTGCAGTGTTCTCAGATTCATGGCTTCTCACTGATGAAAGCCACAAATTGGAAACTAGTCTGGGGATATTGGATGAATACGTACTAGATAGGGATTTTATGCACAAACCTTCTTGCATCCATTGATTATTCTGGCTTGCACTGGGTGGTACTACAGTATGAAGAGTTCCGCCTGTTTTAAAATCAATTATAAGCAATAAAAAATTATCATCTTACAAATTAATTATGACAAACAATTTTATTTATGTGCTTTGCAAAAACAAGTTCAGATCATTGACCCTTTGAAGCAATAACCTCCAATTTAGAAATAAAAGATACATGACATGATTTTAATTTCTAAAAAAATAATCATGTAATTATGAACCTTTCAAGAAATTTCATGTTTTGTTTGAATCATTGTGGAATGGTGAATGATATATCTCTTCATTCAATAAAATAATTCTCTGTGAAGTATTATAACTTTATCTTTCTTATTGCATTGCCAAATCCATATAATAATAATATGATCTATGTTTTTTAAAACTTTTTACAATGCTTTTTTACAACCCACTAGTGACAGTTTTGATTGCCCCAGCAATCTTCTTCGGAATTATAACAAACTCAATACAAATATATGAATACAAATATACATGAACATATAATTTTACATTAGTGAATAATAATGCTCCAATTTTTGTTAAAAAAAATATGTAGATGATTATTTATTGATATTTAATAAAACACAAAATCGGATAGATTTATTTAAAGAGGATATTAATAAGATGGATAAAAATATTAAATTTACTGTAGAAAAAGAAGAGAATAATATACTGACATATTTAGATATAAAGCTGATTAAGTCAAATGAAGGAATGTAGGATTGAAGCATCAACTCATAACAAAAGTAATACAGATAATAATATAACTAATTGACACTCAAATACAAATATAAAATAAATACAATACATTCTAGAATTCATAGAGCAATAAATTATTGTTCAAGTAAAGAGGATTATGTTAAACAAATAGATTTAATAAAAGAATAATTTATAAATAATGATTGTCCAAATAAATTTATAAATGATAATATTAGGTTAATAGAAAATAAAATAGATTATATAAATAATAATAAAGAAGAAAACAGTAGTAATAATAATATATATGAAATTAATTATATAAGTATAAAAACAGGTAATAAGTATGTAGTTAAGAATTTAAATAAAGTTATAAGTAAAATTAATAAAAATGTAATAATATAATAAATGTTAGAATAAATAAATAAGTAGTATTGATAAAGGGTTTAAGAAGGTTTGTAAATGGTATGAAATATTAAAATAGTTAATAAAAAAAGAAAAAATATGATTACTATTTTAGAAAATAAATATATTAATAATTATAATAAAAATTCAGATAATGAAATAAATGGAATATATGAAATTTATTGTAAAAAGTGTCAAATTAATAATATATAAATAAATTATGTAGGAAAAACAAAGAACTTAATATATAGGAGATTATTACAACATAAATAAGATAAAAATTTGCCGATATATTTACATATATTAGAAACAGGGAATGAGTTTGGAAAGGATTGTATAAAGATGGTACAATTTACAAATAATAAAAGGGATAGAAAAATAAAAGAAAGCCAGTATTAAACAGAGATTTGGACTTTAAAAAAATGTTGACATAATAAATAAATAAAAAAATACCTTTAATTATATAAAAAATAGAAAAAGGGAGCTACTAAAATATAACTGTAAAATTTAAAAGTTTGAATTGATAGCAGTTAAGATTTAGAAATATAAGTAGAAAGTAAATAAAAAAAATATGTTAAAAAATAATATTATAGGTTAAAAAAAATTATACATATTGAATATTAATATAATGAATAATAATAATGTAAAATATAAAAGTATGAATATTTAATGTTAGAGTTAAATATTAAAAAAAAAAAAATAAGACTAACATAAAAAATAAATGAAATAAAAATAAAATATATATATATGATTGTGGAAAGTTTTGATTGATAAATGTAGAATATACAAAGGATTAAAATGTATAATATATAAAAATGTAATAATTATATACAGAGGTATATAAAGATATATGTGGGTATATAAATAATGATTATAACATAGAATATATAAAATTATATGTTCGTGTATATTTGTGTTCCTGTATTTGTATTGTGTTTGTTATAGTTCTGAAGAAGATTGCTAGGGCAATCGAAACTGTCAATAGTGGGTAATAAAAAAAGCATTGTAAAAAGTAATAAAGAATATAGATAATATTAAAATAATTCTCTATGAGATGTTGCCAATGAGGGAGAGGGGGAATGTATAAAATAAAATAAAAATGAAAACATATGAAAGTAAAGAATGGGAAAAATAATGTGCTTTGTATAGTTTATTGCAGTGAGAGAGTAAAAGTTCTTAAGATCCACAGATCATGACTCCAGCTGTCACTTTGAGGACTCAAACTTCTAGTGAACATTTAGACAATAAGCCATATAATTATTATTTATTTATTAAATGCATGGATTCTTTTTTTAGACAAAAAAATTAACAAAATATCATAAAGCAGTCTGTAACGATTCCAAGAAGAACTAGAATTACCAGTAGTTTAATTAAATTCTTTAATTGTGAAATGATAGCTAGTATTTAACTGTCATCACATCTACTAATGACAATAACTTTTAGATCCCATTTATGAAATAAAGAAGTACAATAATCATGAGTTGTGCTAAATCTGTTGATGAGATACCAATTACATCTAGTAAGAATAAATCTAGCTGGTTTGACCGTTGCATCTGGAAAAAGAAATTTGCATGGAACTATAAAAGAAGTCCTTTTTTTCTTAACATAATTCTTGAGTTGTATATTCTTGGTTGAACGCCTAAAACAAGGATTCTGATTTAATATGGGATTTAGATAGCAAACCCATGGCAAACTGGATCTATTTAATAGGCATTAATATATTTTTTTGTGAAAGCAACTTCTTTTCTGATACCTATTGAAGGAATATATGGAAGAAAAGAAAGTCAGTGCAAAAAAGTAGATTTAAGTGTACTAGTAATATTCCTCATGATAATATTTAAGTGAATATCCGGAAGTTTGGTATGAACATTTTTCTCCAAACAAAAGCACAGTATTCATCAAAAGAATATGCTACTGTTAAGGAAGTTCTTTGTAAAGTGCTTGCATCATAATCTAAAGTAGTGCCAGTTAGTTTTATAAAAAAGTTAATATTAGAAATTATTTTTAAATCTAACATCACATAAATGAAAAAAATATTTAGGCTATGATAAAAAGTTATTCCTAAATAGCATAAGACAGAATTGATTTATTGTTGCAGAAGATTGCATTCAGATTATAAGATGTTTCTCTATTGTTTAGATAAAATTTCATATTCCTAATGAGAGATTTTTCTACATTTTAAGTCAAAGCAATGTCATCAGAATAGATAAATTTCCTGCATTCTGTAGCTTGAAGATCACTGAAGAAAATATCAAATAAAGGAAGTGAACCTTGTAATAAACCATTTTATGTTATTACGTTTCTTTTTATGACAATCATGTGATATCATTTCAATTTTTTTTATTGGAAAGAATTTTCTTGCATTTAAAGATTTTTAAAATTAAACTGAGTTTGGATCATTGACCCTAGTTTGTAATTGATTTTAAAAAACATTTTCAATGTGGGTTGTTAAAGATAAAACTTGTTTATAATATGTTCTTCCTGCTTAAACCCATTTCGTTCCATAAACAGATGGTTCTCAACTATTGGGAAAATTCTTGTTAATATAATTTTTTCTTAATAATTTAGAAGGAATATATAATAATGATATTGCATATTTTTTTGATCATTGTTGGGTATGATTTTAGGATTGCTATAGTTTTACATTTATATCATACTTTTGGAATAGTTTTGTATGAATAATGTTGTTGAACAGTTTTCATGTTTGGATTTAGGACCTAAATTTGTTGAAATTCTTTAAGCATGCCATTTGCTCTTGGTGACTTTTAACTGGTTTGAGGTGACTAAGTCAAGTTCACTGCTTTAATATCAGACTTCTAACCTCAAGAATAGTGATATTGTTCAAATAAAAGTATTTTTTGAATATATAAGGTCAAAAAACATGCTCAAAATTTTTTTTAAGAAACAAAGAATATGCATACAGATTATTTGATTACAGGTCACTATCTGGCTCACACGATACTGCTTGTAAAATATTAATAAGATTCATTTTTATCATAATTAAAAAATTTTGATGCTTTTTAAAAAAAAAATGTATTAATTTCCCAATTTGTATAAGACTTTTCAAGACATTATTATAAATCTCTTTATTACTGCATACATTATTTATTTCATATTGAACAAACTATAAATAAATCACAATTAAAAAATTTTTTAAAAAAAAAAATTGCTTAACAAAGTAATTAATTCAACCAGAAGAAATTAGCACTTGACATATAAAATATCATATATAAAGTAGTAGATAAATTAAGCAAGCCATCAAAAGTAATAACCAATATGGGTGCTACAAGTAATTAATATAAAAGCATTTTAAGATTAAGAAAATCATCTAGTAGTCACATTTAGTAATAAATAAAGCAAAACAAAGGAGAATTCATTGTCGCATAATATGTTCAATAACTATTTGCTTTAGAAGCCACTTCATTGATCATATTGGTAGTTGGTTAAATATCAAAGAAACAGAAATGTAGTCTAATCAAAATTTGTTGGTCCATGTTGTGAATTTACCAAGTGCACCAAACATGAGATAATGAATCATTAATATTAACAGTTATTGCAGAAAGAATTATTATCATAGAGGAACTAATGCAGTTAGGCAGACATTGTTTCAAATCACTTTATGTATCATAAAACAATAGCAGAGGTGAAATAATGAACCAGAGACTGGCCAAGGGAGGCCTGTTGGGGGGGGGGGATTCTTATTCACCACAAAAAAAATTATCAAATTTTGAGAGTAAAGTGTAATAATACAACAACTTAGTAACAGAAATCATTTCGTGTTTAATTTAATTTAAGATCCAATGATAAACAAATAGTAATAACAATGATGGACTCAGTAACTCAACTCCAACAAACCAAAAGTCCTAAGTTTGATTTTATTGAAATGGAATTGATGTTTTTAGACCATTATCTTGCTAGATAACAGTAATACAACAATATCTTTAAAAGAACAAATTTTTCTTCTGCGCTATTTTAATAAATGTTTTGGTACAAATAATAGACTTTGGCCAAAAATAATATTGATGCTGTAAATTCAAATTGTCTGTAATCGTTGAAGTTTTGCACAACACATGGATTGACTATGGCAAACATTTTGTTTAGATAGAAAAGTCACAATAAAGTAATATGGATGAGGCACAATCACTTTTGATAGATTTCATTATGCTTAAGAGTACAAATGCAGATTGTTGGATGGAGCACAAGACCAAAATAATAGTTGCATTAAAAAATAGGTTTTATTCCAACCCACATTCATAAAAAAAACTAATATTCATTCTTTAGAAATCTCTGCTATACATACTAAATTTCAACAATTATTAAACGTTACAACAGCTAATTTGGATTTTCAGGATTGCCATATTACTGAGCTATGGAATTTTCTTAAGATGTGAGCTATGGATATAAGTAAATCTGTTCTTTGGTTCACTAAAAAGAGGATCCAGTTTGGTTTTCTGACAATGATCTTATTATTAGTGTTTGATTAAAAGATAACAAGTAGGATTTTCTGGTTGGAAGACTAATAAATATAGAATTTCAAAATAAATACAAAGATGTGAAGACAGAAGTAAGATGCAAAAATGATGGGTGGATTATAACTACAAAAAAGATACAGATATTTGCTGATTATAATCATTCTAGATCTTATTTGATGCATTGAAAATAACAAATGGATCTGAAAAATGATATAATATCAAATCTAGCAATGATAATCTCTTATCTAATGATAGATATTTTAATCAGATGGAAAGAGTATTGTGACCATATTTTGAATAATGATACAAAAATTGAGATAATGACTATTGATGATAAATCCTTTTTATCTATTCCATTAGATTTGACAAAGATGTCTAATTTAGGGAAGTCAAACAGCTCTTTGTAACCTTAAAAAATAAAAAGGCTGCAGGTCCTAATGAAATATCTGGAGAAGTTTTAAAATACGATAGTGATATATAATTTTCAAAAATATTGCAATTTTTTAGAAATATATGAATTCATGAAGCTATGCCTATCCAATTTTTAAAAATAAAGATCCATTCCACCATTCAAGGATATTGTTAAGTTGTTTTCAGTCATAAATTGTTATCAGAGACTTAATGGGATTATTATAAAATCAGAAAGTGTGGTAGACATGGTTTTTATTGCCAAGAAAATGCAAAAAATGTGTTGGGAATAAAAAAGTGATTTATATATTGTTTTTATTGATTTGGTCAAGGTATTTGACTCAATTAATCCAGCAAGTCTATGATATTATTTAAAATTAGTTGGTTGTCACTAAAATTTATTTGCATTAAACAGCTTCTACGTGGCAAAATGAAAGAAAGGGTTATTACTGCAAGTAGAAAATCTGGGGCATTTGAATTGAAATCTGGTGTTAAACAAGAATGTGAACTTGTTCTAACATTGTTTCCAATTTTTATGACAATAGTTTTTGGAACTGCTTATAGGATCAAGATGTAATACAGGTTTGATGATGGAATTTTTCATTTGAATCGATTAGAAGTGAAAGGAAGAACTTCCGTGATTCTGGATTTATATTACGTTGATGATTGTGTTATTTTTATTACTTCAAAAAATGATTTACAGAATATTATTAATTCAAATTCTTTACTTGCTAGTGATGGGAAAAAAATCATTTAGTTTTATAAGAAAAAGGTGGACTAAGATGTTCAGTGTATTGTTGATGCTTTTAATAAGTTAAAAAAGGGATATTTCATCATAGGGTATAACTGTGGAAACTAAGTTTTATAAGAGTTATTATTTTACCTAATTTACTGTAATAACTAAAACACACAGGCTTATTATATACCTGTGTCTATATATGTAATCTATAGGGTATATGAGTACAGACTTTCACATGACCCACCACTCTCCACACTATCTCATAACACTGATACACTTTAACACATATATGTTGAAAAGATAAATAATCGCCAATATACATATTTCATGCTATAAGTGCTCAGATATATATATATGGTGAAACGGAAAGGGATCTTAGTAAAAAAAAACAAATAAAAAAAAAAGACTTTACTTATATAAACACGGAGCTAAATTATGGCTTCTTTTTACGTATAAACCCATGGCCTAATCCTACGCTAAACTTATGGTAATACATTATACTAGATTACACTATCATAATACATTTAGTGCTTCTAACAATTATCAACACACATACAATGAAATCATCGGTTATTAGTAAATGTTTTAAACTTAAACAGATATATACCCAAGCGAGTATACATCTTAGTCAAAAATAAAAGATATGTTTTTATATATATATAATATAACGCGTGTAATATATAAAGGATATAGAGATCAAATATACAGTGTATAATATGTATGTAAGGTATATAAATAAAGTATAACACGGATAATATATAAAGTGTATGTAGATAGAATATAAAGTGTATAATATGTATAAGGTAACATATAAAGTGTTAATATATCTAAGGTATATAAATAAAATATAAAGTGTATAATATATAAAGTGTATAATAAAATAAAAAGTGTTAATATATCTGTATAAAAATATGAAGTGTACAATATATAAAGTGTTAATATAGATCAAATATAGAGTGTATAATATATATATAAAAGAGTATATAAAAAGATCAATCACACACGCAAAAAAAAACTCACAAAAATAACTAACAATTTAAATAGGATCTGGGGGTTGTTTAAGAAGTAACTCCACGCCGGGGTCGAAACAACATCCCAACAGATCATCATCATCATCGTCAGTTGTCCAACCGTCTTCATCATCATCGGTTATCCATTCATAGCTTTCATTTTTGTCTTTCAACCTCACAGGAGATCGCTTAGGGTGCATTGTCAAACTTAGTGCGAATTCGCTGCTTTCATACGGTATCTCGTTATGCAGCTCGACATTCTTTTCTTCCGTAAGTGCTTTTTCACATTCCTTGCTTTGATTTTTCGCCGTCACTTGAGATTCGTTCCTTTCCAACCCAAGTTGTTCTTCATACCGGTAAAATGTGCTCTTTTCATCATACATCTGGAACTTATGTTCGCTTAAAAATTCATTTTCTTTGACCATGGTACTTTGCTGATCGAGTTTGGCTTCGGCTTCGCTCTCTCTAAAATTATTTTTATTATCATCTTCACTCTGGCCAATAATTTGCACTCCCTCTTGTCTATCAAGTCTTTTATCTTGGTAATCACTAGCAAAGTTGCTTTCCTTACTTTCCTTTTCTCTCTCTTCTTTCATTTCTGCTACATCTTTCAATTCTGGAATACATGCTGTGATAATGTTTTCTTCTTTGGTAGCCATTTGATTTTTTTTGTATGAAATTTTCTTTGATTTCATGTATTTCATTTCTGATTTCCTTTTGAGTCTCTTCACACTCTTGGAATTTGCTGCCTAATTCTACACCAACTTCATAAACCTCGTCTATCACATTCTTTTCTTGACATTCTACCTTCTCTACTAAGGTCTTAACTTCTTTAATTATAACCCTATCTTGATTATTTTCCACTTGACTAGTCTGTAACGTTTCCTTGAATTCTCTCGTAACTTTATATTTATGCTGGCCGCTGACTGATAGCTTAATTTCTTTGATTAGGGCCTCAAATCTTTGCTCAAATTTTTGATCCCTTTCCTCCATTTTCTGATCCCTTTCCTTGGCATCCTGTCTAAGTTGTCTCAGCAACCAGTTAAAATCCCAGCCTTCCTGCTTAATCTCCATCGGTGTCTGTTCCGATATTTTTGTAACTAAATTCTCTGGCATAGCTACAGTTTTTGTTATCTTGTACAATCCTTTCAAAATTATTTATTTATTTTTCGCACCTAATAAATATTTGATTTTTAAAACTTCTATACTTTTAATACGGCTGTTTGCTGCTCTCCCCCTTTCAAGAACTACTCGCTCACTTCCATCCCAACTCTATGCCTAACTCACTAATATATCGATGCCCGTCCAACACATAATAAATTTAAAAAAAAATTTCCGTGCCCAACTTTTTATTTTATAAAACATATTAAACTTTTTATTTAAAAAAAAAATCCCCTCTTTTTTCTAGCTTTAATAAAATATACGAAAAATTTAAAAAAATCTTTTTTTCTTTTTTCGTCTATATATCTAAAGTATAACACATATTTTAATATTAAAGATGACTTAATAAAAATTTAACTCACCCCCGCTCTCTTCTTCCAGCTGTTTATATTTATATATATATACTTAAATGGTTCATGCTTATGACCTAATTTCGTTTACCCGTCTGCACCAATTTCAAACCTTTTAACTTTTGGTTAATTTGACGTTACTTATATATATATTTCTTACTCATTTTAAACCACTCCAATTCATAAAAATACTTTGATAAAACAACGAGACCCCCCTTTTCTTTTAATCTAAATTTCTTTTCTCTGCTCCCTAATGACAAATTTATAAGAGGATGACTTATAACTTGATCAATCATCCTCGGGCGCCAGTCACTAGTGAACAGGAAAGACACAAAATAAATTTAATAAATTTTTTTGCTATATACACACAAAAGTCCATAACTCAGAGTATGTAGGTGTTTACATCGAAGCCTCAACTTGGTCGTCCAAACGCGGAAAAAAAAAATCTTACATATATACATTATTCAAAAAAAATTTGACTCAAAATCATTAATTTTGACCAAAAGAATTATATATATACTCCATAATCTCTTCAGGGGTGGAAATGAGTTACAAGCCCCACGTTGGGCGCCAAACGTGGAAAAAAAACCTATGTGCCAGTCAAAACATGCTTATCCATCTAACACGAGCTGGAACTCACAAAATGTACTTCAAACCCAGTCAAGCCCGAGATTTAGGTCAGGGACCAGCCTGGATTCGAACCCACTCTCCAAGCACCAGATCTAACACCCAATGGATAACATAACAATGGTAGCACACGAGATTTAATTCTTCATCCGGCCCACTAGCAAATCGGAGAAAACAATAAGACTCATGGACTTAAACATATATATAAACAACGTAAATACTAGACATTCCACAGATAAAACCTAACATATTTAAATAATAGGGGCTTTACTAATGAATACTTATGGGCAATTAGTGAATTGGATTGATTTAATAATAAGACAGAAACTGATATATGATGAATTAAAATATATTTATTGACAAATGTTGTTGGCAAATGCACGCAGGCATTTTATTTATAAAGTAACATTACTCTAGGCCAATAATTGATACGTTGGCTATTATTTAATTGCTCCAATATTATTTAATGGAAACAAATACCCTACTATATAACTAATCACTACATTAACTTTTACCAGTTATGCCCTTTCATCATCAGTTCGTGTGGCTATTGTACGTGAAATCAAACCAAGTCTGGAGAGAAGCTTAATAATACATCTGACTATAATCAATTTATATTAACTATGGGCTTTTAAAGCATCCCAGATAGCTTAAGATCGAACGGGTTTTCAAGAATGCTTCGGATCAACGCCGAAGACTGCATATTAGGGAGGGAAGAGTTGGCTATAACGATTTTACTAATACGCTAGGCACAAGTAAAGTATAATAATAAAGTGGCTCTGCGGATGGAAGAATAGTTTTAGGGTTTTTGTGACAAACAACGGTTTACCCAAGAACCGGTCATCATGCTGCTAATGGGGAACCTTTATTTGGTTCAGAGGCAGGGGACTTACGTGCTAATCTGGCCCGTAGCTCAGACTTCGCTACTGCACTACCCATAAGAGAAGATGTGCTGGCAACGCCGTGGCTCCATCTTATATATGTATAAAAAAAAAAACAGCACAACGAGGAAATCTAAATAAGTTTCACATCCGCCAAGCCGAAGGATATTATAAATTGAATATCATATATTAAATGAACACCAGTTCATCAGCTTGATCAAAAGAGCCAACTCTTCTGTAGCATGAGAAATACGATATGCTACTGACAGGAATATCTATACAAACTTTACTTTATCCCGTTCAATCTCTTTAGTTATCTATAACTACTAAACTTTTAAAAGGGGGGGGGAGTATATTTAATAGGGGACTTACGAATACTTAACTAAAAAAATATACTTATGATTGCACTCCAGGCTAGTTTAATCTTTAGTAACAAAATAAAGGTTGAAAAGCCACATTTTATATTTATATTAATTAATTTACTAAATGACAAAAATATGAATTTGGGTTTCGAAACAGCGCACGAAATGACGCTATATAAATAATAGTACGAAGATGTTAAATTTATATGTTTAAAAACATATTCTATAATTAAATGCACGCCGTTTCGAAACATAGGCACAACTAATAATAATTAAAAATAAGCAAAAGAAAAGCAAAATATAACTGCAGTGATTAAATTATATAGCAAAATATTAATTAACAAAGAAATTTAGCAAAAATATTTCATTTATAGATTTCAAATCGATTTAGACAGAGTTTACAATATTGAATTAATAAAGAAGTTTGCAAAAGTATTTCATTTTAGAGAATTTACAATATTATTTGGAAAATAATTTAGAAAGAAATTACAATAATATGGTTAGCTAACCTGATTTTGAAGAAATAATGATGTTGTTGAAATTCACACAGAGCTCTGCGATTTTAAATAATATTAAAACAGTTCTCCTATAGCTGAACTGGAGATATTCGAGCTGGAACGAAGGTGAGTTCTTTGGCGGCTTATGGCATGTTCTTATTCAGTCGCGAGACGATTTAAAATGGTGTTGGAACGAAGGCAAGTTCTTTTAGCGGCTTATGACATCTTTTATTTGGTGTGGTTGTTGCTTCGGCATTTTGATGGATTGAACCAGGCGTTCCATCACGGGAAAGCAGCAAAATTTTGCCTGACTTTAGCCAGACATGTTAAGGTTGAACAAATATAAAGCTTCTCCTGTTGACTCTCTTCAAAAGTAAGATGGATTCTCCCTTCCCGCTTAAAATAAGGCCTATTTATATCCTTCTCCTAAACTTTAACACCTTTCTGGAATTTCGTAAACCTCGGGACCAATTGACTTTTAATTAAAGCAAAATAATATAATTCAATTTCTACAACAACTGATAAAATCTCCGAGGTGTTATATTTAATTTCCTTAAAAAAATGTATCAAAATATATAAACTATATAATTTGATTCATTTTCATTAATTAAATTCCTTTTCAGGTGTTATTACTTAGCAGAAGGAACGGTATTCTGATTTAATGAAAAAGTCTTTTGTTGCAAACAAAAATCAATCAGAAAACAGATTTTACTTTTTACCCGGGGTGCAGTCACTAATTGATCTCTTGTTTACACAAAATTCTCATTTTTAATTACAAATGGATGATTTTTATTTTACTAAAATAAATAACTTTTAACATATTTGTTCTTACAATATTATTTGTTTATTAAAAAAAAAGCAAATTTAAAGAAAATACTTTAGTTTCAATTATATATGTAAAACATTAAATCAGAAAACCGTTAAATATAATTTAAAGAAAATGTTTTACAGTATCTTTATTTAAACTTAAATATATATATATCATTCCAATGTTTAACTTATCCATCCACATACGAATATAATTAAGAATTGACTGAAAATTAATAAAACATTTTATAATAAATTATGAGCATTTCTCCGCTATAATCGTATCAAACCTGTCTAATTATAGCGTGTTTTCGTACGTAAATGGATGATGCCATTCAAGCGGCCATTGTAGCAAAGTTTTCCCGCTCGACTTATATATTACATTTTTACATTTAAAATAGGTTCGAAATTAGTTTAGACGAGTAGGTCATTAGGTTGATGGTGAAACGGAAAGGGATTGGAGATTTCCGTTTCAATATTGAAGCCTGTCCATTAAAGTATGAGGTTTGGCTATCTTAATATATATCTGAGCACTTATAGCATAGATGTGTAGAGATGGTAATCTGGACCAACTGATGATTGCTGGTTTAGCACGAAATACGCATATTGGTGATTATTTATCTTTTCAACATATATGTATTCAAGTGTATCAGTGTTATGAGATAGTGTGGAAAGTGGTGGGTTGTGTGAAAGTCTGTGCTCATATACCCTATAATTTACTGTAGAAAAATGAAACTTCAATATCCTATCAATGCAATATAAAGGCATTAGAAAAGTTTCATTTAAGGTTAGAATCATAAAACCAATCAATATTTTTTTGAACTTGATGGATGTGATATTATAAAGTCCACTATTATAAAATGACATTTGTGGTTAAATTGGTACTTCCTAAAAGAAGATTTTATAGTGAATTTGAGTATGATTTTCATGGGAGAAGTAGAGCCCATTTATGTTACAAGAATAATCTCAAAGGTATTTTAGAGTACAATATTGATTACTTCCATTGGAATGATATGGCAAAGAATAGAATATATTGGAGAGCTGTAATTAGACATGGTATTGAAATATTTCAGAAAGAAAAGTTTTCTGCTGAAGAAATTAAAAGACAGCATTGCAAAATATCAAATGAATAGAAAAATTGATCAGTATATTCTATATATGTATGTATTTGTGTTGACAGATTGATTTCAATAATCATCACTAAACCCATGTTTTTTTCTTTCTCTTTCAAATTGAAATGACAATACTCATTTACTGCTATATGTATGTATATATGTAAATGGCATATACATAGATTAGTAAGATTGTATTTAGCTGCATATCACTACATCATCATCATCATTTTCAATAATTATTGATCTACTGCAGGATGAAGGACTCTCCAAGTTTAATCTAATTTCTCAGATCTCTAGCCTCTCTTCCCCACATCACCCCAGCACATTTGCTTCATTCATTTATCCATCTGACATGTGGCCTCTTTAATCTTTTATAATCCCTTGGAAACCAGTTTAAAAATTTAACTGCCCATCTACTATCACCTCTTCTAGCAATATGTCCAACCCAGTTCCATCTCAATTTCTTAATTTTTCAATGATATCAGTAACACTTGTTTCTTCTCTGATTCATGTATTTCATTTTGAATCCTTCTTGTTACTCTTAATATGCATCTCTCCAATCTTCATTGAGTAATCTGAAGTCTCTGGTATTGTTCTTCTGTTAAGTGTCCAAGTCTCAGATCCATAAGTAAGAACTGGTAAAACACATTTATTAAAAACCTTCCTTTTCAAACACATAGGCACATTTCCTTTTAGTATCAAGTTATTTCTATCAAAAAGCACTCCAACCAAGTTTAATTCTATGATTAATTTCATCCATTGTGGTTCCATCTGTAAAAATAGATATCATAAATCAGTTTTGTATATTCATGAACTGAATATAGGTCATAAAATATAATTTGAAGAGATTAGATTTTATGAAAGAAATGAATTTTTTAAAAAAAGAGTAAAAAAAAAAACTGACGATTTTCTTGAATATGAGGTCATCAATCTCATGAAGATATCTTTTAATGGTAAGGAAATTGGTTTTTGAAGTGAATAATGGGAAGGACTATTTTGTTTTATATATATATATATGTTATTTGTATCTTGTTGAATTTCACTTGAAAAGATCTATTTATTAATAGATGAAACCATGATTGGGAAATTTTTTTATTAAAATTTTGTTTTTTTGGCTAATATTGTAATGTTATATGATATTCTATTTTAATTATCATTACTAGAATAGCAGTAGACACTATTTAATATATATATATATGTGTGTGTGTTAATTCAGATAAAATTTTAATAATTTTAGCAAGCCCATTAAAATATATATATATATATTGACTTACTATTGCGGACTTCACAACAAGAGTTATATGGCGATGGCTGTCATATAAAATCTGTAATTTTTAAAAAAAACAAACAATGGTAAACAAAATAGTTTTAAAAAATACAATATTAATTAATAAAAAAAATGTATTTAGCAGAAATAATTGAAAAAATACAGGACGTTCTCAAAATTAGTGACAAAACTCATTTAAATTCTTATATCACCTGTTATGAAAGAGCTGGGAATAGTTAGTAATAACAGTTTAGAGACCCAGCACAGTAACGCAGCAAATAAGATTATTAATATTACAAATAATAATTACTCTTTTTAAAAATATAAAATAATAATATTAGCAATGCAATAATAATAATAATACTAATGATTCAAAGTCTTAAAAAATAATCCATTGCCAGGCAAAAGTTGATCCCAGCATTCCTCCAAAAAACATAGTAAAATAGAAAATATTACTCACAACAGAGATGTTTATTAGAGAAAGTTCATTAGATACTCATTTATAGATTCTTGATTAAATATAGGATATTTATGGTCAGATTACCCCCCAAAAATTAAATTATCATCTATGTAAAATAAATGTTTGATCTACATTTTGGATTTAAATCTTAGATCATAGGCATAACAGGCATGCAATGATTCTTATAACGTGACATCCTTTCTAATTATATATTAACTGAAAGACATTGTATAGCATGTTTCATATAACATATACATATATATATAATAATCCTTCTAGGTTTCATAATCCGGATATTTTTTAATTCCACACACATTCTATTTAAACCTTTATATAATTATCTACAAGAATTACAATATATCGATCACATAAAAGTGGCATATTGAAACACCTGTCAGTATTACAGCTCAGTTAATAGCATAAAGTCAAGTTTCTAAATGCTACTTCAGCATTTGTTGTTTTATCCTAAATATATGATGAGAAGAATTATTGAATCTTTATTTCTGAGAAGATTCCATGACCCAATGATTTACAAAATAAAAAACAACAATGTAATTGTAATATTATAATAATAATTGCAGTAGTTTAACTATACAGTATATAACTATTAACTTAACCAGTTAATCAATCTAATGAGGATAATATTATATCAACAGATCCATCTTTGCTGATTGTTGTAAAATAGAAGATTGATTTTGAAGATAGTATATGATCTTAAGTTTCTCTCCATTTTTCCAACACATTTTTGTAAATTAATTCATGTTTTTTGCCATACATATTTTTATTTATGATAAATATATTACTTTATTATTGTTAGTGAAGAAATTTAGAATAGTATTATCAATAATAACAAATCTGAATGATAATCAAAAATAAAAAATACTTCATCATTACAGGTTATTTTCAATAACTTAAAGTCTGTTGTTTTATGAATTTAGAACATTGGTAAAGAGACAGATTCAGAGAACTAAAGTTTCACAAAAGCCCCAATTTGATCAAATGTTCTCACTTTAATGCTTAAAAACTTCAATCTCTAAATCAATCAATCAATCATATTATTATTATTATTTAATTAGTGCTTGCAAAAGATCATAGTGTCACATCTGTCCTCGCCTTCAGAGGTGAACTAGACTGGATTCCTTCCTTATCTAATCAGATTGAATACTCATTGCCACTAACCAATGTGTAAACATGTAGATGAATAACCAATGTATAAACATTGCCAAAGGATAAAACATAACTATGGCCAATGTGTAAACATATGTATAAAATCCTACTACTTAACCTATAAGCCAATAGGCAATGATACTCTCTGAATCCAATTGCTGCCAGTAAGATAGAAGATCTGGCAATAAATAGTCAGCTTTTTTGGAGGCAAGGGAAAGAATGAGAATGTCGGTCTAATCTGAATGAATGAACGTGCTCTCAATTGAAACCATTTTCAATTGTGAAAGTGTTTCTACTATAGTCATTACCAATACATCTACGCAATGAGGCAAGTCCATGGTAGAACTGAAAGCTGCTATGATTACGGCCGACTCAAGGCAAGCTGTACAGCCGGAAGAGACTTGACTAGAATTCACGAGGCAAGCTAAGATATACAGCTGGAAGTGAGTTCAGTCATTTGGGCATGACCAGCTCATTATTGACTAACAAAAAATTGTATTTATTAATGGTATAACATGTATGTATATTTTTTCTAATAAATTATACATATTAACTTTGTGAGGGTTCATATTTTTTAATATTATTGTTGGTGTGGGTCTGTAACTGGCCATTCAGTCAAACACAAAAATAATTAAACCAATATATTCTAAACTTTTACAATATTCACATAATCTTTAGATAATAGCAGAATGATTATTACTTTTTAAATTCACATTTGACTTCAACAGTATTATTATTAACAGTTCAATCTTTTTGTTGATCTTTTGCCTTTTATATTGCAATAGAATAATCACTAGTCTGTGCCATGATTATCTTGAGGCCTATCAATATTATTAATCAATAACTTCAGTACATTAATAATAAGTAGCACTTCTGTTATTAAAAGATTTTGTTTAATTTTAATAATAATTTCAAAAACAAAATATGAATTTAAAAAGTATTTAAAATATAGATATAATCTACTTTGAAAACAAATTTGACTAACTTTTATAATTTCTGAAAAGAAGAAAATGGATTACCAGCACCTATATTAGATTTTCATTGCCAAAATAGTAATGATTTATTTTGCTGCTTCTAATGCTTTAGAAAACAAACTTTCTTCTCAGAAATGTAAGAAAATGTTTCAATCATATAATTTTTTTATATAAAAAGTACAGGATTTAGAATTGAAATGATAGAAAAAAATTTCAAAAAAAAACAATGCATACAATGAATTTTTATAAAAAATTAAATCAAATATATACATTTTGTTTTATGGCTTTTTTAATTAAGTAACTATAGAAATGTTAGTCATTATCTATTCCTATTAGCTTTAAAAGTTTAATATCCTTTTTCTAATTATATTATATATAAAACTGTAATCAGAAAAACATGAATTTAACATTCTTTATTGTACTTCAACATTAGTGCTTTATAACACATAATGGGTAATTAATTACATACGTATTTTATCTTGTACTAAAACAAAAGCAAAAGATAGCATACTAACTATAGACAGCAATCATATTTTTATATAATACACTCCAGAAGTGAAAATGTAAACAGTATACAATCAATGATAATAATGATATTTAAATATCATTGATAAATGCAAATTGATGCTTACCAATGTTGTGTCATCACAGCCAAGGAGTAATTTATCTTCTGATGGATTCCATGAACAAGTATTAACCTTTGCTAGAATAAATAAATATAATAAAAAACATCACCCCAACAAATTAAATACTTATAAAAATATTAAATGTTTATGAAATAAAAATAATTTTACTTTTTAATGGTATTGTTGTAGATGATACTTGTAATATCTAATTAAAAAATAAAATAAATTAGTCAAAGATATTACAAAAATTAGAAAAAATGTAAATTACCTATAATAAAAATATTTACTTTAAAATTAAAACAAAGTAAAACATATTTTAACTCCAAAAAAAAAAATCAGATGCACAAATGTTTATTACTCAATGTTAAATTGGTTAAATACTGATTTTCATTCAAACTAATTAAGTTATTTCAAATTTGATAGACAATTTGATAAGAATTTAAAATCACCAGTTAAATCCAATAAATAAAAATTGGATTATAAAAAAAAATATATAAGTTTTTTTAAAGTCTAAAATTGATAATAAAAATTTGGTTTTAATAATAATTAAATTTTGAAAGATAATCAGGTTGACTCATTGTGGAAATTTTAAAACATTAATTTAATGTTATGGAAAAGATATTACTATTACAGACAGATGTAAAATACATTTTTATTCAACTATCAGGTCCATAAGTATTCAAGTCAAAAGCAAAAGCAATTAAAAACAGATAGATTTTCTTCAGAAATGTGATATGAAGAAAAATGTATTCTTAATTTCATGATAGTAATGAAAAATTAACTATTTTATCATTATCAATTCTCATAAAAATATGAAGATAATCTAAGGGGAAAAAAATACTCATTTCATTACTAAAAAACTAGATGTAATCCATCAAAAAAAATAGAAAAAATAATTATATATAATGAAATATTTATATTCTATAAAAAAAATGAGTGCATGTTTTAAAACGATTTTTATTTTAATTTAATTTTTAAATTGTTTCAGAGGATTTGCACTAACGATTAGGATTAAATAAATCAAACATTTAGAATAGAAAAAAATATATAAATAATTGGCTGTAAATGTATTTAAATTCAAATCAAATTAAATGATATGTCTGAAATATTATCTATTAATATTTATAATGTATTTAGTATTCAAATTCAATAATTACTTAATTTTATAAGTAACACTAACATGTGTAGATTCATATCATACCACTTACAACCTTCTTAAACACTTTGTCAATACTATTTATTTATATCAAAAAGTAACAGTTTCAACAGTCCTGCAGTTATCATCAGAACTCTTTACAATCCTATTTCTAAAGAGCTCTGATGATGACTGCAGGAGAGTCGAAACTGTTAGTTTTTGATATAAATAAATAGTATTGGTAAAGTATTTAAGAAGGTTGTAAATGGTATGATATGTTTAAGTAGAAATCAATACATAGAAAAAGAAGAAGAAAATTATATGTGTAGATTCATAGGTAATGTAAAAATATATATATTATAAAAAGTAGTATTTACTCATCCATCCTTATATAATTTAATGCACAGTACAGCACAAATTAAATTAAATAATCTATAAAATTAAATTTACAGTTTAAACAATTACTGATTAATAACAACTTATGTGTATGTCAACAACTGTAGGTTGTAATTATCCTAAATAAAATAGACAAATTGCACAACAGAATGTTTATGATTATTTAGTATTTAAGTTAATAAATACTTGAACACTGATTTTGTTTGTGAAGCTAAATGTGTTGAATAATATATGCTTGGGTGTGTGTATTTACATATATCAATGTTTATTAAACATGGTTATTAAACCACAGTTTTTGTCTTAAAAATAATTTTCATGAGAAATGTTTTTACATATATAATCTATTAATTATAAGTGATAGTATCAGATTTTGTTACGTCTTCCCCTCCCTCCTTCTATATAAGAGAAACAAGTCTGAAAATGAATCCAGTAAATATTATATACCTAAGAATATTGTTTAATATAAATTATTTAATACCTGACTAAAATGTTATATGAAATTTTTATTATTGTTCTAACTGCACTCACAACTAGGACATTATCTTTACCAGACAAATATCTTAATAATTATTAGTAATTATTTATTAGCTAGAACTTATTGTATCATTTTTACTACATGTATACATAAGTTTAATTAAAGATTAATATATCTATTATTAATGGACTAATTAATTCAACTCCGTTCTCCTTTTCCTATGTATAATATTTTAAATACCTTATAATTTTCCATTTCACTACGCATACTTCAATCATATGGTAAAGTAACTCCAATCTTTTTAAACTTTTCTCAGAAAAATGTAATTCAAAAAACAAATACATACAACATGTATACTAAGAAAAGCTTTTTTAATACTTTAACAACATAATATGCTAAGCATTCTTTCGACTAACTGATAGTCATATTTGTAGCTATAATTATCGAAAGAAATTGTGAGATTTGTAGTTAAAGAAGACTGCACATTGTCAACAAACATATACACAATTAACAAGAATCTTGCATCCCCCTATCAAAAAGGTATTTAAATCAATACATTTACATATTACAATCAAATTTTACGTAAATCATACTTTTGTGATTCTTTTATAAATCTTAGAATTTTCTTGAAGAACTATAGCTAGGAATATGACTACCTGCTAGCCGAAAGAATGCTCAGCATACTATGTTGTTTCTTAATATACATGTTTTTGAAATAACTGTCATTTTAATTAAAGCAGAGAAGATAGAGCTCTGATGAAGACTGCTGGACAGTTGAAACTGTAAGAAAAATAAAGAAGTTTTTAAGAAAATTTGCTGCATTAAAGAAGTGTTATAAGCAATAATATACGTGTTGTATGTATTTATTTTCTGAGTTCAATCATATGAATAAAAATATATGAAAAAGACAAATAAACGTCAAGACGAATTTCATGCTAAATAAGCACTTTCAGCTAGCCCAGTTCACAACCTTCATCATCCTTTATCGATATCAAATTATTGCAATTTAATTTACTATTCTAACATGTATGATATTATTCTCCCACGATAAGTATAATTACTACTAATCATTTATTAGGCTAAAAATTAACATATAATTTTTATCCCAAATATACACTTTAAACTTTAATTAAAGATTTAATGTATCTGATCTAAGAGGAGAATAGTGTTTTGATTAGATATTCATTTTAATGGACACTTACCTTTTTCAGATGTCTTTAATCACGTGATTATATTTAAATAATGTTTTATATACATAAATGTGGAGCATATGAAAATTTTTCTCAGGATTTACATTATTATTGCATTAGCATGAACATCAATATACCGCACTAATATACTTTTATATATTTAACTAATAAAGTGACATACATATCTAAATTTTTTTTGTTATTGATATTGGGTCAAAATGTTGACTGGTTTTAATGATACTTTTTTTACAAGCCAAAAATATTTTGATATATGCATTTTACATTAAATCACATATATAATGAGATATTATTTTATATAGTGCTACGTTTTAATACTGTAATAGTGATATTAGCGATTAAGCCAATGCACATGCGCTTTAAAGATAAATTATAAATGAATACTCTCACTTTTTTCCATACACAAGATATAGTATTTTAGAAAGAATGGAATGAATTCACCCATTCTTTCAAGCCAAACATTTATGTATGGGCAAATCTAAAAATTACAATATATACATCTTTTAATGGTGTAAGAGCTTCATTAATTTATGATAAAATTCAAAAAATAAGACATTAGAATAAGTTGTTAATGATCAGTGTTATGATTTGATCGTAATAACTGTTGCCTCGTTACTTATCCTGCCTTCAGATAGAAACTTTAATATTATACAAATATTCAATGTGTATATAATTATTACACAAAGTAAAAAATTTTAAAATAAAAAATAAATACTAATTCATCAAGTGCTTTCGGTACTGTACACCAGATTCATGACGACAAATTTAAACTGAACATTTTAAATATTATAGTGTTTTCAATTTAAGACTCAGGGTTTTGTAGTTAAGTAGAGATAAAAGGTGGCTGCTGGATTAGATCCTAAGATCTAGATGCAGTGCTCTCAGATCCAAGGCTCCTCACTGACGAAGGCCACGAGCCAGAAACTAGTCTGTGGATATTGGATGAGTAGGCACTAGATGGGGATTTTATGCACAAGCCTTCTGGCATCCATTGATTTCTCTGACTTGCACTGAATGGCAATACTATAGAGAATTTTGCCTGTTCAGTTTAAATTAGTTGCCATGAATCTGGTACACAGTACCAAAAGCGCTTGGTGAATTAGTATTTATTTTTTAGTTTAAATTTTTTTAGTCTGTATAATATTTGTATACATATTGAATATTTATATTTGGAACAGAATTGTTAATTTATTTATTAACACATATACATATCCAATGAAATTAAGATTAGTTTTGAAAAATAAATAAATACTTACTCTTGTTTTAGTAACATCATAAGTGCAAGCATCAATATTAATATTCCGCTGTCCAACTGGAGATTGTTCGACAGTTAAAATTATATTTGTCTGAAACAAACTAGAATAAAAAAAATAACCAACTATCAAAATGTAAACTTAAATGAAAAAAAGATATGAGAATTAAAAGGATTTAAAAAGTACGCAAAAAGGATTATTACATAACAAGATAATTTGATTCTTTAGCATACACAATATGATATAAAGGACAGCTCCATATTCTACATCGTCTATAGCAATAATAATAATAATAATCACTCAAAAATAAGAATGACTATTCCAACTACAAAAAAATAGAAAAAAATGGAAAGAGGAAAAAACTACTTTAAAAATGGTTTTTACAGTGACAATAATAATCTGTGAACTACAAATATAACCAAATATAGAATATGCTGGTCCAATTTTTTGTTTGCTTGATATTTTATGCTGTTGTTTTTTAGTTTTCTCAAGTTCTGAACTATTTTAATACCATCAAATTGGAAAAGAATAAATATCTTTATGCTGTTCTTCCATAAAATAATAATCAGAAAATAATAAATTCTTACAACAGCTATATAAATATCAAATTTTCTTATATACATAAAAAGTTTTTTTCAGTACCTCATTTGTTGCCCTTTTCAAATAATGCTTTTATGTCTATAATAGTTCGTTAACATAATAGATTATTAACATTTGAAAAGGGCACCAAATCAGGTGCTGAAAAAGGCTTTTTATATATATAAAAAAAATTGATATTTATATAGCTGTTGTAAGAATGTATTATTTTCTGATTATTATTTAATACCATGTCTAATTGTAGCTCTCCAGTGTATTCTATTCTTTTCCATATCTTCCCAATGGTAATAATTAGTATTGTCATTCTTTAGAATGTCTTTAAGATAATCCTTATGGGTCTACCTCTCCGCTGTAATCTATGTTCAACTTCACTATAAAACATCTTTTTAGCAAGTTTCCCACTATTCAACCATTTTACATATCCAATCAAATAAGAGTGTGATTTTATAATAATGGACTAAATATCGCATTCTACAAGCTGAAGAACATATTGTTTATGATATACCAGAAGCACTAAATATGGAATTGTAAGGAGCAGAGCAAAGGAGGTTTGTTTAGAAACCAGTGATTTGTAAAAAAAAAAAAAATTTACATAGAACAAACAATTGTGAAGAATGGTTATCAATCAGCGGTCATCAAGAAAACCTTTAACAGACAACACAAAGAGTCACAACAAGGAAAAACAATTATTGGTACTGTAGTGTATCCATACATACCAGGAATGGCAGACAAATTAAAGAAAATATGCAGTCAATATAACTTTAGAACAGCTTTCCAAAGCAATACAACACTTTGAGGAATTCTTACTTCTTCTAAGCCTAAACTGGAAATGCTGGAGAACAAAAACTGCATCTATGAAATACCATGTGAATATGGAAGGAAATATATTGGTGAGACTTGTTGCCCTGGAAAAGCAATTGAAAGAACACAAGCTAATGGTTAAAAGAAAAAAAACAGATGCATCTACTATAGCAGACCATGTATCTACTAATGACCCTATGTTTAATTGGAAAAATACAAAAATATTGGATAAAGAGGAAAAAATACATGGAAGAAAATTGAAGGAAGCTGCTCATATGACAAAAGTAAAAAATCCTATAAGTCAACCCAGTGAGGCAATACACAATGTATGGAAGTCTCTAATTAATCTTGCTCTTAGGAAAAATTAATATTAAAAATAAATATTCATACTTTAGTGACTTAATAAAGTTGCTTTGAAACATAATCATAAATTTAAAAATATCAATGTATTGTAATTGACCTAAATGTGAATAAATTTGATTTTGAAAGTATTTGAAATAAATAAATTGAAGGGTTTGGAAAAAAAAAATTGAAGGACTCAGGAGGATTTGAACCAACCCTAATTGTGTGTTATGTTTATATTTGAAAAGTTTAAATAAAGTTTAAAATTTTCTGTACATTCAACACTCACTCATAGAGAACGGAAATAGGCCAACATATCACATCTAATAATATCATCATCACAAACTTTCAGACAAATAACATACTGATTGGAATGATTGGTCTTAAGATCCTATCATTGTCTTTTTAAAATTTTATGGAATATTCTTAAATGAAATTTTTCTAATGAAGGCCCAAAAAGAATTTAAGATATTTAAAATTCATATTAGAAACCAATAACTAAAATATTTTTCTTTATTTATTTATAGAGATTATTTTTACATATAATGTATATGCACTTTATGCATATACTAATTATTTTTATTCAAAAGTTTTGTTTAGATAATAGTTTTCAAAGAAAAATAAAAATTTAAACTTGCTTAAACAACTATTCAATTTTAGTATATAAAAAGAAAATATATATATATCATTTAAATTATAGGTTAAAATGCATAGATATTCAATGCCTTAGAAATTTATCAAGTAATGATTTAAGGCATAAAAAATTATAGATACAAAATTTGAAAGTTATACAAGACATTCAGCTGAATATATGAATGTGTGAAAAATACTGTTAATGGACATTCAACAGGAATTTATTGTGTGTTTGATCAATATTATCCACAGTAAAAAAACTGCACTGAAAGGCAATATGTGCATTTTAAATCCGTTTATTGAACAAGAAAATAATTCATTTGGAACAGGAAAAAATAATAAACTTAAATTGTAATGGCACATTAAGTATAACTCAATTTTGGAATAAAATTAAGATTATCTGGAATAACATGAAAAACCCTTAAGAATGTTATTTTTGCCCACATACTTATGTGAATCGACATATTTGGCAATGACACTCATAAAATCAAAAGAAAGAAATCATTTATTAATAAATCTAGCTTTGTGCTTAGCAGTCATAAATATATCTCAAAGATTTAATAAGCTAATTACAGACAAAAATCAGCAACAATCGCATTAGATTTTGGTTTTATAATTATTTGACTCAGTTATTTAAATATTATTGTTTTTCTTCAGATTTTATTAGTTTAATATTTTGTTAATTAATTTACTTTTGTATAGTTTTATCAATTATTCTGTTTTTTTATCACTCTTTGAATATATATATATAGATTGAGATGCTCGATCAAGTCTCAAAATTAAATTTTTTGACATTGGTTTGGGTTAATGTTAAAATTTTAATTATTTTATATTTCAATTACTATTTAATTGTAATTTGTAATGGTGAAATGACACATATCACACACACACATTAATTGTAAACTATTTAATTTTGGTTAACTAAAGATTAAAGAAATATTAAATATGGAAGAAAGAACTTTGTAATTATTATCTGATCTTCCGATATAAAGTTTTATAAAGATCAAGAGCTAATGCTTAATCTAAGTAAATTGATTTTAATCTATTTAACAATAATGAATCTAAGGAATATGCAATTTCCTTGCATTGGGCACTGTCTTCAAGGAATCATTTAATTTAAATTACTTATATTGGAATTTCGATAAGTATAGTGCAAAAATGTTAGCTTAACTGAAAATATATTTAATAAATTGTGCTGGGAGAAGATTCTAGAAATTTAAAAAGAGAGCAATGGTAGGAGCTCTATAAAAGCCTCCTGGAATTTTATAATGAGGTTATTGATATCAAAAAGAAGTACAGAAAGACTCCCAACTTGTTTTTAGGCTTGTAAGACAGCTTTGAAATTCACCGCTCGCTTGATTCCTACAACTGAAATAAATTAATCAAGATTGCCCAAAAGCCGATTCCAGCATTCTTGTTAGTCAATATGCATTGCTAAGCTTTTAAAAACGAACTTCTCTCATTGAGAAATAACTGTCATCCTCATATGAAGCCAACTAATTAGAAAACTGACTGATCAAATACCAACTTCACCATGGACAACTCTGCAACGAAAATCATGACTGAATTATCCACAGAGTACATACTCATTTCAGAACTTCTATAGAAAAAGAATGTTTGCTACTCATCCCGAACTTATGGTAAATTAATGCCAACTTTTATCATAGCTCAGTAAGCCAAGAATGATATTATTTTGTTTTTTATTAATTATCAAATATATATACTGTCTTATTAATGGTTCAGATTTAAGCTAAATTTATGTAATTTGTTTTACGTTAATGCACAGTAGATAATTATATAAGTAATATTTCTGTTACAAAGGAAAGTTTTTTTTTTTATTGTTAAGCTATGGTAAGAATGAATGAGATGGGTGTGATAATATGTTGGACTGTTTCCGTCATCTATTGGTGAATGTTGAATGTATAGAAAATTTTAAACTTTTCAAATACAAACAACTTAAAAGTAATAACACACCAATAGACAACAAAGGTTTTTCTATGTTATTATTAACAAATTATTTGTATTTCAAACGTTAAAAATTTTCTACACATTCAACATTTACTGATAGATAATGAAAATAATTCAACATATTATCACATTTAATATACCATCAGCACAAATCTTGAGGTGAATGAGATGGGTCTTTTAAATTTATACAGTTGAAAGAAAATACACATTATTTGTTTAATTTTTTTTTCTTTAAAATTATTTTTAGAAAAATATTTTCTTCTTTGACAATAGTAATGATCACAATTTTCGTAATCAGTGAAATCATTGTTAAATAAAGAAAGAAATGGAAAAATATCAATAAATCCTACTCTTTTAATATAATAGTTCTTAACTACATTTTCAGGCTGATAATTTATTTTATATCTATGCATGTATGAATAATTCTGGAAAGTAAAATTATTCAAGCTTATACTATTATTATTGCATTCACATATATGAGAAATGTTTCGCTATGGATTGTATAAGTGCATAAAGACAGCTCGATTGTAAGCCCACTAGATATATATTTCTTTAGCATTAAAAATTTTGGCTTTATTTTCATAATAATCGCTGTGTATTAGCGAACTACTGAACAGTGGTCAGCTATATTGCTAGTGCTTATATGGTAGTACTTTTGAATTTATCTGACTTGAACTATGTATAGATTATTAGTACATAGGGAAAACTTTGGAACCATTTCCTATATATTCTATTAATTATTTGAAGTATAATTTGGATCATTTAGAATTTTATTATATCATTATATTTTATTTCTTGTGGCTTGGGGTTTGATTGCATTGCACTCATGTTATAAGAAAAATCAATTTTGTATAAGCTGAAGATTTAATGAGAATCGGCATAAATAAGAATAATAGCGAGTGTTACTTAGAAGTACACATATAGGATTACAGTTTAAGGAATTTTTTTTTTTTTGTTATTATTTCATTCATTATGGAATCTTATATTATGTTGAAATAATGATTTATTTAAGGATAATAAACCATCTTAAATGTGTACAAAACGCTTGTCTCATTCGTAATTATACCTGAATAATGCTTCTTTATATTAATGCATTCTTTTTATGTATTGTAACTTTTGGGTTTGCCCAAAATCCCATTAGATTTTAGACTTAGTTATGTATGACAGTGTTTGATAAAATTTTCCTTATGAGCTATATATATATATTTTTTTAGCAGACAAGTTTTCTATCCAATGCTAAGTTTAAATTAAAGTCATATTCTAATGGATTGCATAGTTTTACTTAGTACGCAAACTAAACATTTAATCATAAAAGTTTCTGAACAAAAAATTATTTTATTTAGTATTGATTCATAGGGTAATTTATAGCCAAAGATATAATTGAGAAGTTTATGGGTTAGCAATGTTATAAATTATTTTAATAGTTTGGAGATTGGAAAAGAAAGGAGGGGAATGTGAGATTGCGAAACTACTTTGGGGACTGAAAATAGACAATCGTAATTTTACAATAATAATTTAAAATACAATAATTAATAAAATCAAATTGTCATAGAAAAAATCAAAAATTAATTGAAATATTGAGCAATCGGTTTAACTAGAATTGTATGGGTGTGCCGATGCGTGTATGCGTAGATTTAATTATGAATTTTAATTATAGAGTTAATTATTAATTAGTAATTATTATGTGTTATCTCATTGGAAAGCTCCTTTAAAGAAGAATTAATTTGTTTCGATAATTTATTGATAGCGGCCAATTTTCAGTCAAGATTCTGGGTTTGAAATTGGGTTACTATGCATGTTTTTATTATTAAAAAGGAAATGTTTTTCTTTCGTTTTTTTCTTTTTAGGGAATTTCCACGAGCGGGAAAATACTAAAGAAAACCACATGATATATGTGTGAAGTGGGAATGTATAATTTTTGAAAAAACAATAGATAATCAACCAATTAAAATATAGACATAAATGGTTTGGCGGGTCACTCATTCAGGAAGGGGTCCAGAGAGTATAAAAGGTTAATCCGCTCTTTAGTTAGTTAGTCAGTCAGTCATTATCAGTCGTCATCACCGGTTATTTACAGAAACCTCGTTGGGTTCAGTAAGCAATTTTTCAATATAAAAATTGTTAAGTTTGAGATTAATTTTTCCATTCTGTTTCCTGAATGAGAAACTTTGTCAAATTTTATAATATTGTTATAAAATGAGTTGTGAGTAGATTTCTATATTAAGCACATCCTTTCTTCTCCAAAAGTTGACCAACTTCATGATTTTTCTTTCATCCAAGTGTACCTAATTTATCAGTGATCGGCAACTAATGAAGCTTAAACTGCAGAAGGAGTTTTGTTCAAGAAAAATCGACAAAACACTGTGTTCTATGAATGATTATTGCAAACTTAATTTTATTAAATTTAAAAGAATTACCTATTTATATTATCCAAAATTTCAAGAGAAAATAATTCTACTTTCTTAAAATAAGGTGGAACTGAATGCTAAAATCCCATATGAAAAATAAAATCATCATAAATGGAATGAGAAATACATTGGTAAATAGATTCTTACAGTGAAACTAAATTAATTCATTGTACATGTCGAAACTTAAAAGCTGGTTATCTTCAACTTTGAAAATGCAATTAATGCAAGAACTCAAATAAATCAAGAATAATAACTGAAAATGAAAATTCATTATGCTCCATTATAAGGATTCATCATATATAAAGGTGATTCCTTCAATAAAGGCCTCAGAAGAATAATTTGCAACTAAAAGGGACGGATTTTGTCCTAAAACTCGAAACAGAAATGGCAAGTTTCAAGAAGTGCTTCAATAAAGTGGACTAGAATTTCTCAAGGAATTATCCAATGTGATATGTGTGCCCACGAAACAAAATCAAATAAGATAACACAAACCAAAATTTAAAATAGGAATCTGCAGTAAAAATGGGGAAATCGAAAGGACGATCCGGGAAGACTACAAATATAATTTTATTATGTTTTGTTTCTAAAAGAAAAAAATTTAATCATATATATATATTAGTTTACAGTTAATCTATGTTATGCATTTATTTTATGTTTTTTTAGTAGATAAATTAATATCAAATAATTTTGTATGTGCCTTATTCCCAATGGTTTGTTGCTTTACATTTTTTTGTTTTTGCTTTATGAGGGGAGTGAGAGATATTGTTAAATGAAATGTTTTGAATCGGATCAGGTATTATTATTAAATACTTAGATTTATTGATATGTTTTATAAAGATTGGGTGAATATAATGATAAAATATCATAATTATGTGATAAAAGTATAGAAAGATGGTTTTAAAAGTTAATATGCATTTCTTCTTATTATTGTTGTAAAGTTAAAGTGAGTTAGATATAAGCTAATTAAGGCTTGAAAAAATTGTTAGCTAATGTTTTAGTATATTATTTCATGAGAGGAGTGTATATGTGAAATTTTTACTTGTACAAATTGGTGTTTGACCCTTGTATACGTGGATGAATAAAGAATCCCCACCAAACTAGTGTAGTTGTAGTTCAGCTTGCTCACTAAGATATTGATTCCATTTTTATATAATATTTAAATGCAGTGGAAGAGTTTCCCACTCAGTTATTTTCTACACCGTAAGATGATTTTTTTATTTATGGCCAGAGGGTGTTAGGTATACCTATATCATCCTGTATGACTAGTGATAAAATCCTAGCATACCTCAATCTTAATGAAAAGGTATTTTCTCTTGTTTGGTCACTACCTACCCTCATATTAATGTTGACATTCCTTACGGGTGTATGAAATTCAGATACAGTAAAATATCAGTTTGAAATGTTGGTTATAGGATCGTAAAATCGATTTGATGTCAGGATGAGTGCAGATAGTATATGTGCGATTATTATAATGAAACATTGCTTTATTTAAGTGTTTTATTGAATTAATAAGAGCCAAGAATAATAAGAAAGTTAAACATTAAACTTAAGAATTAAATAAGACTCAAGAATATGGTAAGTGGTGTATATATAAAATCATCTAGAAAGTATTTTCACAGCCAGCTGAGAAGTTCGCTAGAATGGTAAAATCACTGAAGTATTATTGTTATTATTATTATTGTCAGAACATATAGATTGTATGCATGTATGATCCTGATTAGGCTAAGTACCGATTTCTTAATACTTGAAAAGTAACTCGATTTCGAGAAGGCAAGCAATATTTAAAATATCTCCATTGTAAAGCACAAGGTGAAAAAATATTAGGTTAAAATAATTACTGGGAAATTATTAAATTTTATCGGAAGAATTATCTTTAGAATTAATAGGATAATTAGAAAATAAATCAGTAATTGAAAGCGTTAAGAATTGGGAGAAAAATTTAATGTTCACTATCTTAATTGAAAAAAAAAATGATGAAGATAAATATTATCGTTATATATCGGTTTTATTATTATTACTACATGGCAATTGTGATTCCCTAGTGAGTAAGAATTAAATAAGATTGTATTCTATAACATCGCAAAATGAGCAGTTTATTTAGGGATTTTTTTTTTTTAATCATACGGTTGAAGAACAGGGGAAACCCATTGGAATTATGTAAATATTACTTTATTGGTTTATGTTTGATAATAAAAATTGTTGTTGTTAGAATAAAATTTGTATAAGTCTCAATGTTTTGTGGTTTACTACAATCTAGATATTTCAAATTCAATCATGAATCAGTACACTGTTATTTATATTTGGAGTACTATTTTATTAAAGTACACCAGGTAAAATCTATTAAAAGGGTTAATTTTCTACTGCAAGGTTTAAATTGCTGATATTCTGGAAATCATTTAATATATTTAAAGTATAGATTATGAACTGTGGGATGGTTGTTGGGTGATTGTGGATGCAGTGGATGGACATAAAATCCTTTCCCCATCCGCTGTATTCAAACACCTTCCTAGATAAACTTCGTAAGGATTTTTCTTTAGTTATTAAAGTGTTTATAATATGTTATTTCCACAATTTAATGTAAGCTTAATTATTAGAGCTTTAGTGTAAGTGGATATTGGCTATGTTAAGGTCAACCAAGGTCAGCTATGGAGGTAATCATGGAGAAGAGTGTTTATCACCAATAATCCACAGCAGCTTGTTCGACTTCCAGACCTTATTGTTCTAAAACCCTGAGAGGAGATTATCATAGGAGAAAAACGAGCTAGTACAATGAAAAATTGAGAGTAAAAGAGAGAGTAGTACAAAGGACTTATGAATGTGAGAATGATGGAGGGATGGATCAGGAAGGTGGAGATGGGCATAAAATTATTTATAATCTGAAACAAATTTTAATTGTGACTTTAATGGTAATGGATGGGGAATGTACTGAGAGTATAAATTGTAATGGGAGTGGAGCTTAAAGTTTCTTCTCTTTAATAAATATGAATTTCCAAGAGTGTTAATATTAATTTTTTTACTGTGCTCTCAGTGTTTCCTCCGTTTATTGATTATTTATTAAATTCTTCATTAGAAATTGTTATGAGAAATTATTATATAAATGACTGAAATCATTGAAGTTGCAATTTGGCTCCCTAGCAAATATTCTTATTATTATTATTCTATCCCATTGCCATCGATCCTAAGGGAGGCCGTGTGAGAGATGGGTTGTTGGTTTGGTATTGTTGTTCGGCGACTGTAATAAATAAAGGTTACAACTGAGATGAGCTGGTGATAGTTGTGAGCCACATATAAAAAGGTTACAATATATATGTTTTTGTGCAGATTTATTTAAGTGTTTATTTCTACATATTTTTTTTTATAATAAACATATCAATAATTCATTGTTTGGCATTTGTAGCTGTTATCTGCCTACCAATTGTTTTTCTAGATGAGAATCTCCACCTGTGATCTAGCTGCGGTAATTAAATTTACATCTATGAATAGCCACATTGATACAGTCAATATATATATATATATTATGACCTTTCCTATGTGTATTGTGGGTCGTCACAATCTGACCTTTACTTATGTTGTGTAACTATGTACACCTCGAGCCCACTACGTTACCCTACGTGTATATGTGTACTCCACTTCTCCCAAAAATGAATAATATAAATATGACCTCTCCTTCGTGTAGCTCCACTACACTCAAAAATAAATAATATAGTATAGTGTAAATCGCCTCCCCGGGTTCTAGCTCTAATAATTAATGAGATATTCAATTAAATGTGTTACTAGCTCAGGTTGCTTAAATTTATTAACTTAGGTTCTGTTTTAGATTAACTCAAATAACTATTCTATAATTCATGAGATTAGAAGTGGAAATAAAGTGACAAAGTAGATTGCATTGAGATAGTATTCCATAGAATACCACCTCAATGGCATAAGAACACTATCCTCCCTTTTACTACTGTTACATATAATAACTACATAGTATTCTTATGACTTCTGCAACTTCCAATCACTAAACTCACTTAATAACCAAAGTATTAATCTTTTATCTATCCTAACAATATTAGTAATTATCTAGCTCAGATAAAATAATCTCAGGTTCTTAAATTTATTCAATGTTAAATTAAAATAAAGTAGCAAAATATGATAAGGGATTTTGTGTCATAATTTACTACTCTGAAGTTAGATTAATAATAAAACAATAAGAATAATAATCACAATCTTCATTGTTTACTCCCACTAGTATAGCTTTTCTTTTATCGCAAATTTATAACCATAATAAATTAATTAATCACTCAATATCCTCCCTTTGTTTATCTTTTTCCTTACGTAATAAAATAATTAGTAAGTGGCAGTGTTTAGATAATCTGATAAATGAAGTAAGTGGCAACTAATAGCATATAATTTAGCAAATTACTATAATAATGGATTTATGACCAATAATGTAATGCAATTTTATAATTATTCAATTACAAAACACCAATAAACATTTAAAATTAATTATACTTCTTTATTTATATTTTGTGCAAACAATTATATACTTAGTTTAATGACTGTAAACATACCCTATGAATCCATGCAATGATGTAGAGAAAACAAAACTCAGACACAAGTTTTAATAACAAATTTTAGAATTTTATTAACAACAATCAAAATTAAGATAAACAAACAAATCTATTTACATTTATTTACAACGGATATCCTCCTTTGCTCACATGACAAATGCTAAATTCTACAAATTTATCTTTCGTTATCTTTAGTTAACTCATTGTACATTAAGAAGTTATTTATTTATTTACTTTAGGTTTATCACAGCTTTTATCTTTAACTCGTTATGGGTAACAAC
This sequence comes from Epiperipatus broadwayi, assembly GCA_028023455.1. Taxonomy (NCBI): domain Eukaryota; kingdom Metazoa; phylum Onychophora; class Udeonychophora; order Euonychophora; family Peripatidae; genus Epiperipatus; species Epiperipatus broadwayi. The sequence goes on along the minus strand of JAQFVV010000070.1, from coordinate 5,371,853 downwards.
ATTCTTTACCTTTTAAATATATTAAATTCACTGTATTTATAATTATTTTATGGATAAATATTTATAACATCACACTTTATAATCCATACGGTTTTAAAAAAGAAAAATTACATTTCTTGTAACTTTAAACAAGTTATACAGCATATTATTAAATACTATGATTAACTTTAATGTTTGCTCTCCCATGCTCATATAAATTATAATGCGTTCTTGCATAAGCCATACTCCTGTATAATATTATAATGTGTTTAACTATCACCCTATTATAATTTTCACATATATTATAATTATCGAGTGTTATAGTATTTTTCAAATATGCAATACATATTTTTTTAAATTATAATTAATAATAAAAAGAGCGTGAAACTATGTTTAATATTTTGTATATTCTCATTTGATATACTTTTACAAAAATTATAGTTTATTTCTTAAAAATTAGAAGAAAATATTTCTATAACTCCTTCCATTATTTAGGATATCTGTATCTTTCTTTCAATGGTTATAATCTATTCTTAATTACTCTTAACTATTCTTATTCCAAGTAAAATCATAACATACTTTCTAAAATATCTATTGTTCCCTTCAATAAACTTATCATACGATGTAGTAGCACGAAATACAGATTAAGATAGCGAAAAGATGTATAGGATATTGGGAAGAAAGATGGATAACTTGTCTTCAATATACTTAAAGAATGCATGGAACAGTGTGAACAGGTTTGATATCTATTGTCTATTAACCCTTAAGATAAGAAAATGATGTGGCAGCTATTTATTCAGCTTTACCAACCATCAAGTACAACTCACGCGAAATATAAGATAGCACTGTCCAAGACAACATGTGTATCAGTCGTAGGGCTACGTTAACTACGCTGATTATCACCTATAAACGAAATGTGGATCAGCCATAGGGCTATGTTAACTATGCTGATTCTCACACAAAAAACTACTTATTTCCATTCCCTGTATCATCCTAGCTTTTAATACATCATCTTGGTTTCCAAATCACCCCTGTACTCCCAAGTCACTACCCAAATTATCTCTCTAGATTTTCACTATATCAAACATCGATAAATACAAACAACTTTTAAAAAAACAACAAACAAGATTCGCGAATATGAAAATCATTTCTCTATTCCTTAAGAATAATTTATCTCGCTTTATAACACTGTATGTTCATTACCTACATTTTTGTTAAAACAATATTCAAACATCCCAATAGGAAAAACCAATAGAAAATGTAATATAATCCTCGGTTATATTAAATTATTACTCTTAACACATAAAGTGATTATCGTATGCATATTTTTAAAAAATCTAATCACATCTCAAAATGTTTCAATGTGTTGTTTTAAATGCGTTTTACAATAACAATAATAATAAAAAACTTTTGTACTACATTCATTCAATTTTCAGCTGATCTAAATAAATAAAACATACATTATATCATCAATAATTATAAGTATTACCAAACACAATCTTTATCTTCTTATCTGGATTTGTAGTAGGCTTCTTCCTCCTTCGAGCATCGCACATATAAATTTTCACATACATACAATTTTATTTGAACATTCCAAATCAAAAAGCATATTATTTTATATAATGTTATATTGCAAATTAATGTATTTGTTTCCCTATTGCTATCTAAACTCAATGTTTAACTTAGATTAATAAAGAAAATAATTTAAACCATAATCACATATTTTCTGGCGGTAAATCTTGGTTAGTCCCCTAATATTTATTATTTCTTCTTTGTCCGAATGTTCTCCTTTCTGATTATTAAAGTTTTAAAATAAATTAGTTCATTTAGTTAACTGTTTAGACGATCTTTAGTTTCAAGGTTTAATTCAAAATTATTAAAAATATTTATTTAGTTATCCCACGAAGTTTTGAATGTTGGGCGAATATTACCTCGGCACGTTGATGCATCTTTATTTCTATCAGAACTACAAATATTTATATCATTACGGTACCAAATTGCGTTTTTCCATGGATCCAATATTTTATATTTATTTCTCTGTAAACTATTTTCTTTTTCTTCTTCTTCAGGCAAGTAATTTCCTTGGTAATTTTACTTTTATTCATTATTATTTTATATACGACATTTTGGATCTTTAACTATTTCTAGGGTAATTGCTCAGGTCATCTTAAAGAAAGTAATTCATAAAATTCTTTTTGTCCATTTATTTTTACACGGATAATATTTATTTTTATTTTTCATTATATTCATTAACTTTGCGCACAATGTCTTTTCATCAACTTTACACGCACTAAAGCAGTTTTCGTAGTAATGCGCTATACAAACTATATCAATGAACGACATTAACATTTTTGAACTATTACAAAATTTATAACTTAGTTTTAAGAATCCATCCATTTTTTATTGAAAATTTAGATTATATTTTAATAGAATCCACTGGCAGGTAACTGTGGAGTTAGTGAAACATCATTATGAGAACTTTTTTTAAAATTTTATTCTTAGATTCGCTTCGAAAGATTTTAAAATGTTAGTTAGTTTCTTTTAAAGATATTTATTAAAAATTCTAATAAAATTGACTAATAATTGAAGAAGGAAAGAAATTTTTAAAGAGCTTAAAATTTTATCTCTGCTCTGGAGTCAACACATTTTTGTTCTCCCAGTTTATACAATTAATTGGCGCGATTTTTCTTGTCTGCCAAAATCTATCTTTTTATTGGTCACTCCCTACTTTGGTTTGTAAACATTTTCTAAAGTTGTAAAATTGTGACGTAATAGACCTAAATATTAACCTATTATTATTTTTAAATTAATTATTATCTATTACAATTTAATTACTTTTAAAATAAATTTGAAACAATAACCAATAAAGATGTATAATCTTATTTTTTTATTATAATGTGTGACGATTCCATCCAGCTCTATAATATACTGTTTTAAATATTTTAATTATCATTATTAATTTAAACTGGTGCTTATACATAAAATATTCCAGACAGTCACGTATACATTTCCGGTGTTTAGTCTGGTTTTATCTGTATTAATAAATTTGTTACTTATATCATTTAAAATGATTATATAAAATTTTGAAAAATAATTTAGAAAAATATAAAACTAGATGCAATCCCCACCATCACAATACTTATTATTTAAATATATTATATTAACCCTTTATTGCTTAACTATAGTTTATAATTTTAAATACTATATAATATTAATTTTAAAATTTTTTTAGTAATTGACCATTTATAATCATCATTGATCTATAGAAAAGGACACAATATATATATATCTACTCATGAACATCATTTTCTAGATGATGTGATGTATTATGGCTTCTCTTTTCTCAGTCATGAATCTTTCAACCACTATGACCAGAGAAACATCTTAGCCACCTTACCTTATCTTCACTTTCTATTCCCCACTCTAAGTTTTTCTCATATTCTTCTCCATCCTCCTCCATTCCATTTCCACAACATTATTTTTGTCTATATGGCCTTTATATCTAAAACCCCCTTATCTTTTTCCAAACCCAGCATAAAAACCAAGAATCCACTTTCTATATAATCACTTTGTTTATATTACCAAAATCACACTTTTCTTTATGTTTGCCATAATATCCTATAAATATAATTTGTCCAAACTTCAAACACTTTTTAGCAAAACTCTTTATTTGTACATTCACAGTCACCTACGTTTCGACTGACCTGCAGTCTTCTTCAGAGCTATTATATAATGAACAAAATAAAAATAAAAAACATAACTATATAATAACACTATAAAACATTTTAAACAATAAAAAACTAAAAACAACATAAAATATATATATTAAAAAACAAATAAATAATCAAACCCAAATAAAACAATTAATATAAAATAAAATGTTCTAAATAAATAGAAAATAAATGTATCTTACTTAATAATTATAACTATACTAATCTCATCCTAATCCCAGAATCTCTATTAAATTCTGGATTTATCTTTCTTATTAATATAGCTTCTTTTATTTTTCTTTCTTTAACACTTTTCGTATGTAATTTCATTTTTATTGAACTTTGTGTAAATTTATCTGCCATATGTTGTTTTAATCTTGTTTTTATAGAATTTTTTGTTTCTCCCACATATTTGTTATCAATCCCACTATCTAGACATTGTTTGCATTTTATCACATATACTCCATTAATTATTTCTTTATTATCTTTATTATATCCTATGTATTTGTTATCTATCAAATTTAATAGGTTTTCTCTTTTTTTTATTAATTATTTTTGTATTAATTATTCTTTTGTATCTTTTATTAATCATCTTTATAATTCTGTTAAACTTATTCACCATGATATTATTACTTGTTTTTATTCCTATATATCTATTTTCATCTTTCTTTTTTATTTCACTCTTTTCATTTTTATTTATCTTACACTCTATTTTTCCAATACTTCTTTTAATTATATATATACAGGGAAACCATTTAGTTTTAACTCATTGATTATTAAATCTTTTTGTTTATTATAATCTTCTTTCATCACATGATCACTATCTCATACTAGCACATAATTGTTTATAAACAAGGCAAAACTCTTTCCATACAGTAGTGCCACCCTGTGCTAAACAGAGTAATCAATGGATGCAAGGCTTGTGCATAAAATCCCTATCTAATGCCTACTCATACAATATCCCTAGACTAGTTTCTGGCTTGTGGCCATCGTCAGTGAGGAGCTTTGGATCTGAGAGCACTGCACCTAGATGTTAGTATCTAATGCAACCCTCCAGCAACCACCTTTTATCTGTACTTAACTACAAAACTATGAGAATGAAATTGAAAACATAAAAAATATTTTCAATCTAAGCTTAATAGCTTATATAGTCATATGGGTCTGAACTCAATTCAGCACCCATACATTTTGGTGTCTTTGGCTCTTTAACAACCATAGCCACCACTATCCTATTAGGCAGGATTGGTGTTAAATCACTAAGCATCACATGATCACTATCTCATACTAGCACATAATTGTTTATAAACAAGGCAAAACTCTCTCAATACAGTAGTGCTATCCTGTGCTAAACAGAGTAATCAAACGATGCCAGAAGGCTTGTGCATAAAATCCCTATCTAATGCCTACTCATCCAATATCCCCAGACTAGTTCTGGCTTGTAGTCTGGGGATATTGGATGAGTAGGCATTAGATAGGGATTTTATGCACAAGCCTTCTGGCATCGTTTGATTACTCTGTTTAGCACAGGATAGCACTACTGTATTGAGAGAGTTTTGCCTTGTTTATAAACAATTATGTGCTAGTATGAGATAGTGATCATGTGATGCTTAGTGGTTTAACACCAATCCTGCCTAATAGGATAGTGGTGGCTATGGTTGTTAAAGAGCCAAAGACACCAAAATGTATGGGTGCTGAATTGAGTTCAGACCCATATGACTATATAAGCTATTAAGCTTAGATTGAAAATATTTTTTATGTTTTCAATTTCATTCTCATAGTTTTGTAGTTAAGTACAGATAAAAGGTGGTTGCTGTAGGGTTGCATTAGATCCTAAGATTTAGGTGCAGTGCTCTCAGATCCAAAGATCCTCAGTGACAATGGCCACAAGCCAGAAACTAGTCTGGGGATATTGGATGAGTAGGCATTAGATAGGGATTTTATGCACAAGCCTTCTGGCATTCATTGATTACTCTGTTTAGCACTACTGTATGGAGAGAGTTTTGCCTTGTTTTAATCTTCTTTCCTTGAACAATACATTGCAGCCCTGTATATTCTTGAATATATACAACTAATTTTATATTTCCTATCAATGTTGGAAAACCAACTTGTTATTTTGTTACCAATATTGTTCTTTTTACAACTAATTTTATATTTCCTATCAATGTTGGAAAACCAACTTGTTATTTTGTTACCAATATTGTTCTTTATATATACATACAAAAGAAACAGGACACAAATTTACACAAAGTTCAATAAAAATGAAGTTACATACAAAAATACGAAAAGTATTAAAGAAAAAAAAATAAAAGAAGCTATATTAATAAGAAAGATAAAACCAGAATTTAATAGATTCTGGGATTAGGATGAGATTAGTATAGTTAATAATTATTAAGTAAGATATTTAGAGGTAAATATGTAAAGAGATAATTGTTTATAAATGAGTTGGGGATGATAAAAAATGGTTAGGTTAAATAGGAGTATAAATGTGGGTATATATAGATATTAAATAATAGGAAAATAATAAATTAATAAAATTAGCATAATATTTACGTATAAAACAGTATAATAATAAAAAAAAAAATAAAAAAATTATGAGAATTATATAAAAATAATAATAAAAGTTAAAGTGTATAAAATATAAAATATATATGTAAATAAAGTTGCAGGGAATATATATATATAAAGACATATAAGGCAGTATGATATAAATTTGTGAGAGTTGTACAATGGTAATAAAGTTAAAGTGTAAAAATAAAATATATATATAAATAGAGCTGTAGGGGATATATATTTAGTTTAAATAACATGTAATAGGGGGAGCTAGGGTATAAGATAATTTTTTGAAAAAAAACGAATTTTTATTTTCATTTGGAAGACCAAAATAGACTTGGTGAGTTTAGGGATTATAATGTTTATAGGTTTTAAATGTTCAGAAATAATAATAAATATAAAATATTAATTTTAAAAGAAGAATGAGTAGGGAAATAATAAATATTATATGATTTGAAATTAAAAGAGTTTTAGTTATTAATCATAAAAGTTGGGTTTATGAAGAATAGAGATAATTAGTAGATTGTTAATAATAATAAAATAACATCAAGCATCACATGATCACATTTCCTATACTAGCACATTAATTGTTGATAAACAGAGCAAAACTCTCCATACAGTATTGCCACCTGTGCTAAACAGAGTAATCAATGGATGCCAGAAGGCTTGTGCATAAAATCCCTATCTAATGCCTACTCATCCAATATCCCCAGACTAGTTTCTGGCTTGTGGCCTTCGTCAGTGAGGAGCTTTGGATCTGAGAGCACTGCATCTAGATCTTAGGATCTAATGCAACCCTCTAGCAACCACCTTTTATCTCTACTTAACTACTAAACTATGAGAATGAAATTGAAAACACAAAAAATATTTTCAATCTAAGCTCAATAGCTTAAAAGAGCCAAAGACACCAAAATGTATGGGTGCTGAACTGAGTTCAGACCCATATGACTATATAAGCTATTGAGCTTAGATTGAAAATATTTTTTTGTTTTCAATTTCATTCTCATAGTTTAGTAGTTAAGTAAAGATAAAAGGTGGTTGCTAGAGGGTTGCATTAGATCCTAAGATCTAGATGCAGTGCTCTCAGATCCAAAGCTCCTCACTGACGAAGGCCACAAGCCAGAAATTAGTCTGGGGATATTGGATGAGTAGGCATTAGATAGGGATTTTATGCACAAGCCATCTGGCATCCATTGAACTCTGTTTAGCACAGGTGGCAATACTGTATGGAGAGTTTTGCTCTGTTTATCAACAATTAATGTGCTAGTATAGGAAATGTGATCATGTGATGCTTGATGGTTTAACACCAATCCTGCCTAATAGGATAGTGGTGGCTATGTTTGTAAAAGAGCCAAAGACACCAAAATGTATGGGTGCTGAACTGAGTTCAGACCCATATGACTATATAAGCTATTGAGCTTAGATTGAAAATATTTTTTGTGTTTTCAATTTCATTCTCATAGTTTAGTAGTTAAGTAGAGATAAAAGGTGGTTGCTAGAGGGTTGCATTAGATCCTAAGATCTAGATGCAGTGCTCTCAGATCCAAAGCTCCTCACTGACGAAGGCCACAAGCCAGAAACTAGTCTGGGGATATTGGATGAGTAGGCATTAGATAGGGATTTAATGCACAAGCCTTCTGGCATCCATTGATTACCTGTTTAGCACAGGTGGCAATACTGTATGGAGAGTTTTGCTCTGTTTATCAATAATAAAATAGATAATTTTTCAGATTAATAGTTGTCTTTGAATGTATATATGTATAAAGTTAGGAATACACATGTATAATTTATATTTATTTTCTATTTATGTAGTACATTTTATTTTATATTGTTTTATTTGGGTTTGATTATTTATTTCAGTTTTTTAATATATATATTTTATGTTGTTTTTAGTTTTTTATTGTTTAAAATATTTTATAGTGTTATTATATAGTTATGTTTTTTATTTTTATTTTATTTTGTTCATTATATAATAGCTCTGAAGAAGACTGCAGGTCAGTCGAAACGTAGATGACTGTGAATGTACAAATAAAGAGTTTTGCTAAAAAGTGTTTGAAGTTTGGACAAATTATATTTACACTTTGTCTATATTTATTCTCCCACAACTTCATTATTTGCACCCTTTCTGCTTGTAAGCATTTAGATCCAATTAACAGATGCCTAATATTTTCTATGTCTTCCTTATATAACTTGCAGACTAAATCACCCACATTACTCCATTTGTGTGTATATTCCTTTGTTGCTAACGATCCTATTTGAGCTTTAAACAGTAAACTACTTTCCTTGCTATTATCATAAGTTAACTTGCACCCAATATTCTGTTTACTTCTATATATATTTAAACTCTTTTTACTTTCCATACTAGTTCTCCATCTCTTCAACTCCCTATTTTTTATTAATGCATCCATTCTTATATCCCATTCATTGCCATTATAACACTCAACAATTCTCCTAACACAATCAGTCCACCTTTTGTATAAGTATACTGCATAAAGTCTTTATTCAAATATTCTGCATTGCGTACTATCTTTCTCACCCATTTTGATGCCTGTCATTATCATAACCCAAATAAATACTATTTTAGTTATTCTCTTATTATACATAAATTGCAATTTACCGAACATTTTCATTTTACTTTTTGCATCCCTCATATAAAAATTTGGCCATCCCATTTCTCCTTGAATTGCCTCCTTTGCCAACCACACATCTGCATCTAATGTGTGTTTTCCTACTTCTCTTTATACTTTTTCTAAGTACTCTAACATCTCTCTACTAACACATAATGCATCGTTACCATAAGTTAACCCTGCTACTGCCACTCCTTCCAAACAATTCTAGCTACATCAAATTTATTATATAAAAATACTGTTAATTTCTTTATCAGTCCTTTCTTTTCTTCACTTCATTTATCAATTTTTTCTCTTATTCATCCAAGCAATTCCTGATTACTTAAAATGATTGCTAAATAGTTATACCTATTCACCAAATTTAACTTTATATATTCCCCAATAAAAATTCTTTCTCTTCTCTTTCCCCAGCATTTATCATCATTACTTTTGATTTTACTTCACTAAATTTAATCCCCAACTCTTTACCCACACTTGCATATGTCTTCAGCATAACTTCCATATCTTCCCTACTTTCTGTGCACAAAAACATATCAATAAATTAAAGACCTGATAATATATACATTCCCTTACCATCTATTGATGGTATCTCTACACCTCTTCCTAGTCTTTTTATTGCTCTCTCCATTTCTCTCAAATATGACAAAAACAAAATAGGTGACAGGGCATTCTTGCCTTAGTCCCATCCTGCTTTTAACTCTGATTCTATATTTCCTAACTGATATGTATAATAATTATTTTCATACAATCTCTTAACAAGATCCATTAAAGTTCCATTCATTCCCAAATTTATTAAATTTATCCATAATTTATTTCTATTTACTCTATCATATGCCTTCTCTATATCTATACAGACTACATGTAACTGTTTACCTGTATTTCTATCCATATCTACAAGTTGTGAGACTATAAATAAACTATCTCTTATATGCCTATCTGATTGAAAACCTCCTTACATTTCTCCCACTATATTATTTTCTTCCATCCATTTTGCAACGCTTCCAGCCACCATATATGCAAAAACTTTATATAACACTGACGTTACCACTATCAGTCTATAATTGTTTAACTTTCTATGTAATCTCTCTTCTGTACAATCTTATTAAAACATGATAATAGTTTTAATTTTGTCCTTATTCCTAAATTCATCACCATCTCTGCTGCCCATCCATCTAAACCTCTTGCCTTTCTATTTTTCAATTTCTTCCCTGCCTCATTCAATTCATTTTCTGTAAACCTAATATTTCCATTACCATATGCTTTTATGTTTGTTATCACTCTACCCTTGATATCTAATATCTTTCCTATATCCATTACATATTTATTTACAATTGTCTCCAATTGTTTTCTAGAGTTATCCTCTTTTTCCTCATCATCTAGTAATAGTATTTCCCTTCCCTCTCTCTCCTACATTCCTTCTTGTAATATATTTCCAAAATTTTTTACTCCCATCTCTTCCACTTATATTAATATCCTCCGGTAATTTACTATTTAATTTCATTCTCTCTCCATAATTATCTATTTTATCCAACTTCTTTTTTTTTAAATATTTTTCCCATTTAAAATTAACATCTTTTTCATTTTCTTAGTTTTTAATAGCACATTTATATTCTCTGCAGGTTTTTTTCCTCTCATTTACACTTTTACTAATTCTCACTTTTCTATTACTTTTATTCTTCTGAATATGCTCACCTAAAACTTTATTTGCCACTTTTTCTACTTCACCACACCAGTCCTTATGTTCATCCCCAAAAAACTCTTCTTGTCGAGTAAAAGATTGGTGGTGTTTTCATGTGGTAGATACACATGTGACTGTCTGGTGCAATATATTAAATTTATTAAAGATTACAATAATTATATTTTATTATAAAAACAGCCACACTTTCTTCCATTTTTGTTGTTAAATACTTCATTTGATCTGTAATAAAAAAAATTAAAAATTTATTGGTCCAGGGCATGTAGTCAATTGAGAAACACTGATTTAAAATAATCTTAGCTCCTTATTTTTGATTTAATATTCTTCTATACATGTGCATTGTGAATGACTAATTTGCGGAATTTGTATTTTCAGAAGCTAAAAAATTGTTTCCAGTCACTTCTATAGCCAGATTATAAGGAATATAAAAGTAGATACAAGATTAATTGCTATATCTAGAGATTAGATGGCATCTCAAAATTACAAGCTTATTAAATTAGGTAAGATGATGTGTGACTTATTTTCAGCTAGGATAATATAATTGGTGACAATCTTTTTTATTCCATTACTCTTTGGCATCTTAATATGAAGCTACACATATACATATATTATTTGGCTCAAGATTAATTCATTACAATATATATATATATATCTTAACTCAAAATAAGATCAATAAAATGTATTTTAATGTTTTAATTCAAAAAACATATAGATGTCTCCATTATATATGTACAAAATTATGTTACTAACCTGAAAGTGGCCAATAAAGGTTCACATTCAGTTCTTGCATATGTAATTAATTCCAACTGAGATCTGAAAAAGAATTTGCAATATATATATATTTTTAAATTGTTTTATAGCAATAAAATTTAATTCATAACCAAATAAAATATTCTTATATAATGAGGCTGGAGGATTGAATTATTCATTTATTGAACAAAAATTAATTATAATGACAAACAAATAAATAAACAAATCTCATTTAAATTATTTACATCGTACTCATAGTAAATATTTTTTTTAGTAATAATAATAAAAAAATCACTAAACGAAATTAAAAGCTGGAAATATAAAATCAAATAATACAACAACTGAAACATTATATTATTATTATGAATATTTGAAATATAATTAATTTCATTCTCTCAAGTTGTTATATATAACATCTGGTGATTTAACAGAAAAAGATCTCCATTTAGATGATTAAAACAATTTGGGTATTAACATTTGTGAGACACAAAACTTATACGATCTTATGGTTATTTTCAAAAACCAAAAATATCAAAATCATAAACACACATAGGAAAACAAATCAATGGAGAGAGGGGGAGTGGACAATCATGAACAAATGAAGTAAATCTTTGTTCAACTAAAAAAAAAACAAGGTAATTAGTCATTAGATTATAGGATAATTAGTATGGAACAATATTATTAATTTCCTAAGTGATGAAAGTTTGATTATATTAAATAGACATTTCCTAGTTAACTCAGAACATAGATCGTGTTATTGCCTCATAGTAAAATACTCTAAGATATTAATATCTTAACCAGGCAAAACAATTTATAAATATATTGGTAAAAAGATTTGAAGAAAATAGTTGGATTATGAAAGCTATGTTTAAAAATATCCCTACTATGGAAGGTGAAACAATTCCCAAATTGCCTTCTTCTTTTATAAAATCTCACAAAATTTCCAAGATCAATGTTTTTTTTTAAATTCTACTGCTATAATCTTACAAAAAATTAGTAAAGTTTATTAGAGTTGGTGATTTTATCAATTATTTTCTGGCCTAAAGACATCTAACTGTACTATTCAACATAAATGAATATATTGAAGTATTAAAAAAATTATTTAACTATTTTTTAATTAAAAATAAATTCAATTTTTTTGTCTATATTATAATAACTGCTTTTTAACATTATTACAATATAATGTAATGGTCTGAGTTTTCCACCAGCAGAGAGGGAATGCATCTCACTACGGTTGGACCTAGGGCCTTGTGATGAATGCTGTGAATGATGCAATGAAGTACATAACCTATAATAATATCTACCTCCAATAGGCTAGCTCTAAGTTTACACATTAAATTTAGATACACTTTGGGCTAGTAAATCCATACCTCATCCTCTTTTGGGTTCCGTTATGCCTCAGTATCCGAATTCAGGGAGAAATCTGCCTTCAGCTCTCTTCAGGGGCGAATTTAAACTATATAGCAACTACCACACCTCTATACAGATTCCAACTGATTTAAAGATTCATCAAAATATATTGCTAGATCATTATATAAGAATGAGATGTGTATGTATATATCTGGTTATAAGTTGACGAATGAATATATAAATGATTTTGATAAACTAGAGACTAGTTTAATTTAAATCAAATTGACACCATTTATTAAATAACAAAACAAAAATTCAAAACTTTTAAACATGATAAAACAGTATAATTGTGTGTGTCAATATATTTCTACCATATCAATGATTAAATGTGTTCACTATTCCAACTCTTAACCATGGTAGAGATACATAACAAGGCACTAATTATTTACACAGCAAATAACAATAATAAAAATTAAAAAAATCATTATTACATTGACCACGAAGCTAACTAACTAATTTACAATATTATACAAATGTATGTGTAATGGTCTCATCATCCAGTTCTAGTTATTGATGTTCCATCTTTTTTGGGGACCCACCTACTTATATATGGTTCCCTATGATTGATAGAAAAGAACATCCATACTGGAAGATTAGTCATTTATACCAAAAAAATAAATATAAATGATTATTAGTTAACAATAAAAAAAAAAACAAATAACACAAACTCAGTCTTGTATTAAGTGTATGTGTTTAATATGGAATAATATCAAAAATCTTACCTTATTCCATATCATAGTGGTGATGATCAATGTGAAGTCACTATGGAGGGAAAGCTGACCTAAACTTTATTTAACATAAAAAAAAATTTGTCTAACTTAATAATTCCCCCCCCCTTCACTTTGTTGCTTTCAATCATAATGGACTCTTCCAAGTTATTTATAGACATGTTTAAGCTTTCAAGTGTGGAGATAAAATAAAATTAGAATTTTGCAAACGTATATAAAAAAAATAATACATAATAAATCAAAACTTTCTTTAAATCAATTTGATTAATATCCATGAATTTGGCAATAATGACTTCTATGGATACAATTGATCTCTCTTCAGAACATTCTTCTTCAGTAAGTCATTCACCACTCGCTAAAATTCCTCAGCAACATGCTTGAAATGATGTTGTTTCCATTTTCTGCACTTGCTTTCTATACATTTAGACATTTAGTGTAGGACATCTGGTGATTGTTCAAAGTATTATGCAGGTAAGTAGATTAAGTTATCGTGCTTCCATGGTCAGGACAGTAGCACTCCAGTCCTATGACAATGTTAATTTAGCCAGAATACATTACACAGCAGTTCATAACAGATATAATTTTTCTCGTTTGCTATTTGGCATTTAATGGTTTATATAAGAAAAAATTACTTCATCATTTATATAAATGCTGGTGATGTTCTATTTCTTTTTTCTCCATATTTGAATAATAGTGCAATTTTTATTATTAAAGATCAATTTAAAATCTGTTCAGTTTTTTTGTTAATCTGCATGAATTCATCAAACTTTTCTCTATTTAAACATCAGTTGTAACTTCTTATAATTTTGCGCTATGAAAATTATATGGATGATATGGAATATTCGAACAAGTCATCCATCTTCTCTTGTATTCGAACGTTCGATCTTAAGATATTGGCTTTATACAGTTTTTGCTTCATTTGAAAAATAAGAAAAGATGACGAAAATGAACTGGGTTTGCTTTTATACCACACTTAGTATCCGGTGTTTGGTATACTAGCATTTCCATTTCCTTTTCCATTGCTATGGCTGTCTATTGTTGCTCATATTATATTGGTTGTAATTAAAAAATAAAATTACGCAACAGAATTCTACTTTTATTTTCCACACTTGATTGCCTAGAGATTGGCTTGACATTAGGTCATCATTATGTTTACTAAGTCTAAGTCTTAATTCATGACATACAACACATTGATAATTAACTCATTGTTGGTATATATATATGAAGGATTTCTTTAACTGGGTTTTTATTTTTCATTAAATAAGAGAAATTAGTTCATTGTGACATTCGTTTAATTTGGTACTTAGTAAAGCAAACATGTCGCATATATATACACCTGGGTCTCGTTTTATGCGATAGATAGGTTCCTCAGAAAACACGCGCAAACGAAATCGCGCAAAAATAGACATAACTTACATTGAAAAAGGGGGGATGCGGTCTGTGATTTTTCAAAATTCGCATAAAAGCAAAGCACCAACGTAAAATCACTTTAAAATTCGCACAAAAAAAAAAATAAGGAAATAAAATATGACTAATAAAAAATTTCAAATTTGAAAAAAATTGATACAAGACAAACTTTTTTTAACTATAATATTTAATTTTATTCAAAATAATATATTTTTATGCATAATTTACAGTACAGTAATTTACATTTTTTTATACACGTTTTAATTATTATCGCTATTTGCCCAAAAACACATTCGTTTGCAAACTAGTAAAAAATCAGATTCTCATGTGATGTGATGTGATGTATTTGGCTTCTTCTTAAACGAAGTCAAGAATATCTCAGCAATTATTGTGATGTGATGTATTTGGCTTCTTCTTAAACGAAGTCAAGAATATCTCAGCAATTATGCCCAGACAAACCTGTTAGCTCTCACAAGAGGAAATATAACTAGCGCCAAATTCACTCTCATCTTGTGTTAATGGTTTTCTGTTGACGACGACGATGATTTTATTAATTGTTTATGAACTTAGATTTATGATAATAAAAAGACATTTATTCACCACTGCTGGGAAAAATTTAATTAAAACTAACAACTAAAAATTAAATTCTGATTTTTGTCTTTAATTTTCAATTCCGTTTAAAAATCAAATTTCGTTTTACATCACATTAATTTCAAGTCACCCGTAAATAATTTTTAAATTGTTAATTACAATTAAAAATCAGATTTTAATTTTTAATTGTGCCCACTGCTATTACTGACCTTTTAGAAATAAACTTGTGGACACTAAATAATTAATAATTGATTACGTTCTTTTTTAAAAAGCAAAAACAGAATGTGATTTAAAATGCAAAATTAACACACACAATGTTTGAACAAATTTACATTATAATCTTGTAAAATTTAATGTGTGTATACATAAAATGTGGAAATCATGATTTTAATTACATTATTGCATAAAATCTTACTATTATAAAGCAATAAAACAAACTAACTCCTTCTTTTTAAAACTTGATTTATTATGACTATAATCATGAAAAAGGAATCCGACGTTTCGACTATTTTTTATAGTCTTTTTCAAGGCACACTAAAATAAAATATATATACACAATAAATATCACATATTCCAAAAAAAAAAAAAATTAAATTAATTAAAAATTACAAAATATAAAATATATCCATAACCAAAATTTTCTTTTTTTTTTGGTTATGGATATATTTTATATTTTGTAATTTTTAATTAATTTAATTTTTTTTTTTTTTTGGAATATGTGATATTTATTGTGTATATATATTTTATTTTAGTGTGCCTTGAAAAAGACTATAAAAAATAATCGAAACGTCAGATTCCTTTTTCATGATTATAGTCATACTAAATCAAGTTTTAAAAAGAAGGAGTTAGTTTGTTTTATTTCTATATTAGATATATATGAACTATTTTGAAAAGAAGAACTGTGTGTTGGATATATTAAATTATTATAAAGCACTGAAAATATTGAAATTATTAAGATGAAAGTAGAATTCCAATAATGTGCTATTACTTTCAATATAACGTAAGTGAGCGAAATTTATTATTTAAAGTAATAGCGCATTATCGGAGGTCGACTTCCGGTGAAACACGAATCGCGTAACTTCAAAATCGTGTTAAATAAGTCTGAGTAAAAAGAGACCTAGGTGTATATGTTTACAAAAAAAAATTATAGTGCATAATCAACCACCTGTTATTTAAGCTTATGTTTTAAATGGGTTTGATTTGGTGGTGTGGATAAATAAAGGCTGGTTCCGATAGGAGTGTAAGCTACCCTTACAATAAGTTCTACTGAAAATAAAAATATATAAAATATTTTATATAGCGCTATGTTTTAATACTGTAATAGTGATATTAGCGATTAAGCATATCGTATATTTCTTTTGATTGTTAGTAAAACATATTTTAACAATGTTAAAAAGCAATTATTAAATTTATTTATAAAATATTGTACCGGTCGAAACCCACCACCACCGCAAGTCAAATCGGATTCAAACTCAGCTGAACCAAAACTGAATTCAAACCCAACTCAACAGCTCAGATAGCAAAAATCGATGGCACAGTGCCATGCGCCAAGAACTAGCTCAACGGTTGGTGAGGACTAGAGACTCCTGAGTAACACTAATATCTAAGAATTTATATACTTTGAATAATTTTATAAATTGAATCATATGTATGTTCGGGTTGCCAACACAGACAGCGGGTATTAACATTTAAATAATTATAAAAAGAATAATGAACTAAGAAAACCAAGTATGTTAGAAAATATTTAATAAAAATAATTTGTTTTGTTTCATAAAATAAAGAATGCATTAATTACCTCTAGTCTTTAAGATATCTTACAATTATAATAAGAGTGGCGGTCCTTATCATATGCCAACAATTATTACACAACATAGAATTCTATGTCTATGCCCCCAACGAGAAATATAAAGGCAGATAAAGGTATTCATTAAGAACGGAAATGATTGCTCTAATTTTATTACGGTGGAATGTGAGATTTATATTTCACATTCGGGAATCTATTCATGAAGAGCAAAACGTAATTTCAGGGCATAACTTTAAAATTGATTTGAAACTTATTTAATTAATAATATATTTGAGAATTTGTTCGACTTTAATTTAAATCACTTCATCATGAATTACGAGCATGGAGAGGGTTTTACCGGAACAAAGATGCAACGGTGCTTGACGAATTACGAGGCAGAGAGTAAAATTTAAAGATGATCGCTAGTCGATGATCGAAGTCCTATGGCGGCTTGCATTTGGCAAGTCTTACGCCCTTTGACTAATGAATCGGAAAGGAAGTACTTTCTTCCTCGAGAAATTTAAATAAGAGAATATGATCACCGACCAGCCTAACGGAGCGGAAGATGGCCCTACGTCAGCAACGTTTGATGATGATGACTTGATAGTCATCGTTGAAAAATAAAACCCATGTAGAATGCTCTACGTGATGACTTGACCAATTAATTAAAGTCAAACGAGCTTTTATCGAACTATTTTAAAACATTTATAAACTATATTAATTATGCCCTAATATCGTGCCCTTCCTGAATATTAATATAAAATAACAAAAGTGGAATTAAAATACATTTAACCCTTTATCGACCCTTTTTGCAATAAAAACATTTAAGGTTATATTCGAATAAATATATATTAGTGGAACAAGAAATCAATATTTTAACATTTTGTGAGTATATAAACACTTGTAACTTAGGAGCTGGGGACATAGGTGAAAAACGGAGCTAATAGTTTATTATTAGCCAATTATAAAAATAGTAAACATGTAATATTTTCTTTCGACTCGATGATTAATAGAACTTATAAATTTAGTTCTAATGGGCGAGAATAACTACTTAAAATTTATATTATCTTATTTGCGTGAGGCAAATGGAACAAAGGAGCTCATCGAGTTGAAAGATTATTGGCATATAATTTTAAATAAACGACATTAATAAAGCATACAAATATATATATATATTAAATGAACCGCCAGGTAAGAAAAGAAAAGTTTAAAGACTAGAGATTGAAAGAATTACAATATAAATTTATAGTAGCATTTTATAAAGATTTTTACATTAAAGAATAAAGGAGCTCTTAATAAGGAGTGTAAAATAAAGTTCGAACTGGCCAGAAAGTTTAACGTTCATTAGAGAAATATATTACCCTTCCGTGCTTGTCCTTAAGTTACTCCTCCAAGTTGTTGAAAACGTAGGCACCATTGATTGATTATTGGAACAGCATTTTAGTAGCCTCCATAATTTTAGCAGAATGATCGGTCCGGAAAAGATTCAGCAGCTCCATCGAAGATTTCTAGGGACTTTAGGAACCGTAGCCAGATCCCTGATGTTCTAGCCCTCTATCATGATGAAATACAATTTTTATATGCACAGAGTTCACTGCACTACTTTACAACAAAGACTAGCCTTTTTCCTGACTTTTCAGGGCTATATATCCTGTTCACAGATGCCTTAGGCTAGCGCTCTTTTATTATCCATTAGTTGTTTTCAGATACATTCCTTCGATAAGGCTTTCAAACTAATTTTTGAATTCCTTTCCTAATTAGAAAATGAATTCTTAAAATCTGAAATGATTTTAATTAGAAATTGAATTCTTATCTTTTTTAATTAATAAAACTTTACTGTTGTTTTTGAGAATTTGAAAGCCTATGGAAGGAATGTAGCTTTTAATCACAAAACTTTACAAATTATTTAAAGGTGAAAAAAACAAGTATTCCCGACGCAATGAAACTTTCGAACAATTATATATATTTAATACTTACAAATATATATATACACAATCCATGCAATTTAATATATATAAATTCATGAATATTTTATCATGAATTTATTTAGAGAATTGATCAAATTTAAACTAAACTAATTAATTTTACTACGCATTTGAAATAAGTTATTCATTATGGAAATTAGCGTGGATTGAACGTATAAAGCCCCATTGCATCGGAAATTTAAGGTTAGTATTAGGGTAAATAACATGAAGCTAGGATCGAACTCAGATCCGACTGCTTCAATATATATGGGCAAATATATAATTATATATATATATATAAGAGAGAGTTAAAAGGATTAGCTAAATACTAATAGCTAGAAGAAGCATAGGACTTAAATCTGGTTTTAACCGTAATGACGAAGCTCTCTCTTGAATCTAAGATAGAAGTATAAAAGAAGGCAGTGTGATTAGAAACACAACTGAATGATTGCCTATCAGTAAAGTGAGTTTTTTTTATTTTCAGTAAAGTATCATTTAAAATAAATTGAAAAAGAAATTGAATTTTCCAAAACTCAATTTTACAACAATATTTTATAATACTCATAAAATCAGTTACAATAAAAAACAACAAAAACATTGCAATTTTTATGCTACATTATAATTTATAATTATTTGATATGTAATAATGTAAATTTTCAATATATAACAAAGATATAAAGTTCATTATATAGGAGTACATAAATATAAATTCCCAAAATAAAGTACATTAGTGCTTTTTTTTTTAAAAGGTAAAAGATCTTTATTGTATCTAAGGTTTACATTTTTTGGGTAATAAGTAGGTAAAAAAATTTTAACAAAGCTCAGTATTTTATCACAATAAAATATGGGAATACAAACATTAACCTTTAGTTAAAGAATAGTACTAAAACTGAAATATGCCTACAAGCTTGAAAATGAATGTTTTTAATATATATTTTACAAGTGCTTAAATATGGGTCTGAGACTTGAACATATAATAAATATACATAAACTGTGGACTATGCAGTGAATTAGTTTTAAATATATGTTGTTAGGATTAACAAAAATGAATTTTTAAAAAAAATCATGAGAAAAAAAATAAACTAATATCAATGATACATTGAAAGAAATAAAAGTTGAAATGGAAATAGGTTGGACAAACTGCAAAAACAGTAAATGAATAAATGAAGTTTTAATATGAATCTCACAAAATTGTAAAAACTAAAAAAAGATTTTATATGAGGTAGATGAATAAAATTTAAAAAATTCTGAAATATTGTGGAGAAAGTAGATCAAAAATCTAGATTCAACTAAGACTTTTATCCAGCAGTAGAATGATAATTGAAAATGATATCAATGTTCTGAAGTCATAATTAAAAAATTTAATATTAAAAAAAATAGTGTTTAGTAAATTTAAAAACACAAATGTTCAAAGAAAACAAGTTATACAAAAAAAAAAAATTAACAGAAGTTTATCCAAATGAAATAAATGAATTTCTATAGTTAATCACATGGTTTTACTTTTACAAAATAAAATTAAAATTATCTTTCCGTTAAATTAAAAAAAAAGGGGTATTTTTAATTTTAAAGTACTAAA
The DNA here is from genome assembly GCA_028023455.1 of Epiperipatus broadwayi. Taxonomy (NCBI): domain Eukaryota; kingdom Metazoa; phylum Onychophora; class Udeonychophora; order Euonychophora; family Peripatidae; genus Epiperipatus; species Epiperipatus broadwayi. Next base: position 5,351,082 of record JAQFVV010000070.1, on the reverse strand, counting down.
AGATCATATAATTTCATTTGGTTATACATATATCGATTTAAAATTATTATTTTTTTGTTAACAAAATTGAAAATTTTAAAAAATATTGTCAAATTTTCATTAAGTTATTTGAAAATATAATTTAAAAAAGATATATTCAGTTTTATTTTAAAAAAAAAAAATATTTTCTACAGTTTTTTGCATTTGAAAGTAAAAATGCTAATAGTAATCTCTGGGCAAAAAGTAAAATGTTATTTAACTATTATTATTGTGGGTTTTTTTTTACTGAAAACAATTTATTTATTTATTTTTTTTCTATAAAAAAGTTCAACTTTTGGCTTTTTTTAATCATTATCTGGATTTTTTTTAAAAATAAATATATAGTATTCATATCTTTACTTAAATTTGATATACAATACAGAGAGCGTACCAATAGCTCAAACAAGCTCTTAATTAATAAGTGCAATATGAGAAAAGATTTAAAATCTCTATCCAGAACACTCTCATCTCTAAAATATAAACTCAAAATCCAGCACTTATTTCAAATGTATATTTAAGTAGAAACTCTGAAATTTTTGGACATGAAAATGTATTTAACTTAAATAGCTATATGGGACTGAACTAAATTCAGATCTACCATATTTTAATAGCCTCAGCATAGCTAAAGCCTTAAAGGTAAAATTATAATTAATAAATCAAGTCATATATAACGTGTCATTACTTTTATAAGCTTGTTTATATTTTAGATCTAGTGTCCGAATATTCTAGGTCTCCACTGATGTGAGCCATAAGCTGGAAACCAGTTGGTCTGGAGATGAGTGTTCTGAATAGAGATTTTAACTATTTTCTCATACTGCACTTATTAATTAAATGCTTGTTTGAGCTTTTTGTAATTACAAGCTTATAAAAGTAATGTCACGTTATATATGACTTGCTTTATTAATTATTATATTAAAAACACAGACATAAATTTTTGCAGATATTTTTCTATATTTCCTAAAATAAAATAATAAGTAAGTAGAAAAAGTTCCAAAATAATAATAAGTAAAGGGTTAAATAACTCTGGGTTTAAAATAATTTCATTATGAAATTAATATTTTAAAACGGTCTGATAAATATTGTATTATTATTATTCTGATTTTGAAATTTAAAAACAAGTATGGTATTTTTGAAATCTTAATTAATTTGTGAATTTCTATTATCTAAGTGAAAACATATATCACACCTTCATAAAATTTCAAGCCTGTTTTCAAAAGGGATTAGAGAGAGAAAAATAAAACTCTGTTTTCAATCAAGATGTTGTTATCATCTCAGATGATTCTATAATAGGGCTGATAAAAATATCAGCTACAGTCTGGATAGTGATTTTTGAAGAGAACAGTATGAATAGTAATTGTTTGGTAAGAACGAGTCTGCTGCAAGGTTGGATACAATATTTTGTTGCAGCTTGTTGAAGTTTGCAGCAGTTGGTTTTAGGTGACCATAGAGTTGGCAGAATAGCTACCTTGAACTGATGTAGCTGAAGGCAGGACAGTAGATTCAGGAACTGCTACTATTTTCCTTTGCAGGAGTTTGAATTCACATGGAGAAAATGACCCACTTCTTTGTGCTGAAATTCATAGCCTTAAACATGGAGAGGACAGTTGTTTGCCTGAAATCTATCAAATCAAGACAGCTCGAGCCTGGAACAATCCTAGGCAGAAAGAGACCAACTACAGACCAACATTTTACATGGATTATATAATTTTACCCAAACCTGGATTATATTTTTCTGATGAACCAAAAGAACCAGCTTGCTCAAGAGAAACCATCAGTGGATGAAGAATAAATTATATGTATGCTATTTCAGCTATATGCAGAGAAACACAGATAAACATAGATATACCTGGTGAGTTATTTTAAAATAATTCATTTAAAAATAGACATATATAGAACAATATTATTTTTAAGTCGGTTAAAAATCTATATTTAAAAGAATATAAAGTAATTTTGCTTGAATTATAATTAAGAATCAAAAATAATTCATTGACCATCGTGTTTTCGACTGTGAAAGAAAAAGAGACATTTAAAGAACTTTTATCTGACTAACTTGAGAGAAAAAAAAAGTTGTTTTTTTTAAAAAGGAAGGGAAAACTAATCGATAAAGATTAGAACTTGTCCAAATTAACAAATGAAGTTTATATCTTTTCCAAAGAAATTAATTATGAAAATATAATACCAATGCTTGTCAAGTATAACATATATGTAAAATTTAATCATTTTTTTTAATATAACTATTTTATGTTAATTGGGATGTTTTCATTGTATATCATAAAACACACATCTGTGTATGGATATATATATATACATCTGCGTTTATAGAAACTTTTTAAGAAATATTGTAAATCAATATAATTTTAGTTGTGTATATAATTTTGTATGCTATTCAAAATCAGAAGCCTGATTTTGCAGATCTTAATATATTTTTTTTGTTGTTATTAATAAACTTGTATTCAACTGTTAAAAAATTGTATTGCATCATTTCTTGGTCACATACAGTAATAGATTTTGTGTTCTCTGGGTTAGATTCGTGCACGGGATGAATATATAAATGGGGATTGTATTTAGTGCTTTTGGGCATCCAGAGATGATCAATCATCATCCTGGTTGGTGCAAAAGAAAATATTATTTAAAGCCCTTGCACTATATTTTATTTTAGTTTAGTCTTATTAGAAATTTAAGTTTATAGTTAGCCATTACAAGTGGCCTGAGCATTGATGATGATCAGTATGTTTTAAATGTCTCCCAGCATTATTGTTTTGAATTCTGATTATTGTGTATTTTAATGGATGGGCACTAAGCTGGTGCATCCAAATTATGTTTAAAGAATTGCTTAAGATGATAAAGGCTCAATAGTTAGCCTGGTCTACAGAAGACCCATTTCCAATCCAGCCACAAGATGGACTGTTGATTATATTTTATTGTGGATCATTCATGATGATAAATGGTTTATTTTGAGAATTACTGATATTTACTTTTTTATAATGCTGGTTGACATATGATTGAGTGACCGGCTGATCTCTGAGTTCTCATATCTCATGCTCTTATAAAATACTATCTTACTTATATATACTTTTGTAAATTATTGATTTTAAATTTACTGGGGTTGGTGATGATTTTCCATCATCCCAGTTCAAACCTTTTTATACCCACCTATTACCCCATCCCGTTACAATATATATATATCAGTTTAATGAACTACATTCCCAATGAAGCATCAATATTATTTCTATGAGGATATGATTCTCATTCATCATGCTGTTTTTTTTTAAAAAATAGACATTAAGAATGTATAAAATAAAACAATACGTATGTTATGTATTGATTAACTAATCTAGCGCAATAAAAGATGAGGCATACAAGCATGTTTAGTTAATTCTTATTTAATAATATTCAATATTAATTTGTACAAGTAGAATTTATAAAATGCTTATATACATATGACAATTACAATTCAAATGAAACAATCGCTATAATAATAATAATTTGAATTCTAGCCTTATCGCATACAAAAATAATAATGTAGACCAGGGTGGTATCTTTATTATTACATCCTCTTTCTTCACCTTCAGCAGGGATTCTACTGAGTAATTATGGCAGGGTTAAAGTCTGCATGCCTTCAAGATGCATGTTGATGCATAAAACGAAGACACTATCTAATTAGCTCACAGGTATTTATAGTCCACACACTGTCCTTAGAGAACACCTTTATTTTTCCATTATTGGTCAGTTTCTGTATACTTCCTTATTGGTTGTTTATAATTGCTTGCTCAATATGTTTCTCTTCATTTGCATTAATTGCCTTCCTTAACACTTCCTGTTTTGATCATGCACACACACGCAGCAAGTATATAAATTAACAGCAAATTTAACACACATATTGTGAAATTAAATTTCAATTTTGAAAGCTATTTGCTGCATAAGCAGAAAATTATTAATATTAATATTATAAATGAAATAGCAGCAGAATAAAGAATTTATATATTAGTAATTTTTATTGGTCATTCATTAAACGATTGAAAACAGCCACAACTTTCATCACAAAATAGTGCTATTATTTTAACAGATTGTGTAAGCATAAGGAATAATGGTCGTGTGTAAATTTTATTGGGTATTTTATACTTGCTATATTTATTTTATACAAAGTTTACATTAAATAATAATAAAAACATGTATTAAAATAACAAAATCTACATTATGATCAATTCATTCTCAAGTCAAAAATCAACTAAGACATCCCCAGAATTAATCTTTTTCAGCAGCATATTTTAAAATCTCAAGATTGCAGACTCTGAAAGTGGTAAATGAGATTTATATAGACATTTTGTAAATTTAATACAATCTAATAATTCATTTCAAAAACTAATAGTAAGCACACGTTATAAATTTCTAAATCTTCTTCATTTAAATAAATAAATATTTTCTACTAATTAAAAAAATGACTTTATATTAACTGGAAACTATATTAAAATATTGTTATTTGTTCATTCCTTTCCAATAAAAAAAATACTATATTTAAATACCAAGTAAGGAATGATAAAGTTCGTTAATGTTTATTAAATTAAATTATCATTTTCCATCAAGATCATAACAGCATTTTCTTAACATTTATATAAATATAATCATGTTTAATCATTATGAATAAACTTTATCAACTTCTTTTGCACAGAGGTAAAACTCTCCATATAGTAGCACCAATCAGTGCAAGCCATTGATTACTCTGACCTGCACTGAGTGGCTCTACTATATGGAGAGTTTTGACTCTGTACAAACAGCTTGTATAAGCATAAAGAATGGTGTTCATGTGATGTTTAGTGATTTAATACCAATCCTGCCCAACAACTTCTTTTGAAGATATAGTTATAAGAAGCATCTATCTATTAAACTATTAAAGGATTTTAAAAACTATCTTTTAAAGAAACTATACAGAAAAAGGTTTGGTTATATTACACTAACCTATTTATTCCATAAACAACCAAATTTGCTCGATCCCTATCATTAGAAACTGGTGTCCATGGCCATGCTTCTTCATTCGATGTAGACCACCACACTAATAACTACAAAAAATTTAAAATATAATTATAATCAAAATAATTTAATGACATTTTTTTTTTACTTTCACTCAATATTTAGTGTAAGTATTTTCTTGCTAAAACTAATTCTAACCCTATCAATAAAAAGATATATAAAACAAAAGATTCTTTAATTAGCCTAATGGAGATCAAGAGCCATTCCAATAATCTGCCATCTTTATAAAATTGGTGAAAAAGATATTAATCATCAGGTTTGTCTTGATAATCAAGATATTAGGTTCATCGTTGTAATTTTGTGCTTTAGTTAAGAATTGCTTAGACATCCATTTACTATCCAATTTTGGATGGTTAGCTAGGTTGACTGGTATATAAGCTTTAATTATAAAATGACATTTTATAAGCTTTTAAATTAGTAAATGAGAAAAAATTTGATAAGTATATTCCAACATGTCCATGAAAGTAAAAAGAAAATATGCAAACCATTTTTGGGGAATTTAAAAAAAAAACTGTTTTAATGTTGTTGTATTAGTAAAATACATTTTAATATACTAATGAATAGAAAATTGTTTGGCCTTATTTCACATTTAAGAAAAAATACAAACTTATTACCAGATCTTGCAACAATGAAAGAGAGAGATGACGCTCTAATCTTCGTACTGAGGAACTTGGAAGCTCTATAACATTTATCTATATAAATAACAAATTGATGAATATAGTTTTTTAGTACAAATAAATAAATAACTTTAAATTATTAACTTTTTAACAGTAAAGTATTTAAAAATAAAAACATTTAAACTTTAATCCTATGTCTCAAATAAATATTATTTTACTTCATTTCTTTTTATTTACTAGGGTGTTAGTAACTAGTGAAGACTTTTTAAAATAATATTTAGAAGGATTCTAAATAGAGATGGAAATAAGTCATAATGATTACAAGAGTATTTTAGCATTCTATATAGATTCTTTTATACATATTAGACATTATATATTATTCCTCCTTGCCATAGGCAAAGGATTAACTGATGACTGACTATCATATTCCATATTGAATTTTTCAAAATAAGATACACTGATCATAATCAAAATTGGGATCCACTCTATGACTTTTCCCTTGAGAAGAGGCTACTTAATGACCTTAGTTATTTTGAGTCCACATAATTCAAAAACTATCTAAATAGTGCCACATTTTACTACGTAAAAAAAATCAAAACATTTTTCTTTAACCCTGTAATCTATTGTCTATATTCCAAACCTCAGATTCTGGTTCAGTCAGGAAGCATGGATTCAAACAGTTGTTAAACATACAATTGTATATATGTATGACAATATGCATGGTTCAAAATGGAATGCAAAACAGCATAAAAACAAATAATTATACTAATTCAGACTCCTAAATAATTAATAACATGAGTAATCAATAATATATATATATCCCATAATGTCATATATATATAAATATCAGGAGTTAGATCAATACTACCCACTGATGTGATTATGTCATTTACACTTCAAATGAAAGTACTAAACTCTTGTAAGCAAATTAATATTCTGAATTTTGGGATATATTTATTTCCTCCAATAAAAAATATATTATAAGAGTCATAAGTACTTCCCAAACCAGTACTTTATAAAAGATATTCTAAACCAGATAGTGATTTAGATTTATGAAAAATTATACATCCTAAAATACAGAGATTTTCATTAAAATATATGTTTATAATTACAACAAATATATATTCATTACTTGGAAGTTTTTTTGGTGCTTGTCTTATAGCTAAAGATGCTGTTGGATGGCGCCATTTTCACGCTAAAACTATAAAATATGAACATTCATGGGCCGTTGATTTTAATAATTTTTCTGTGCTTTTTTGTAATGCAAAAATAAAAACAAAACAAAATCGTCTTTTGTAAATATTATTTTCTATTAACGTATACAATTTAAATGATAATAATAAATGTAAAATAAAATCAACAAATTACAATTTGATTCGTGTTTTTTATATCGTATACTTTTTAAATTGTGTTACAGTTTTTTTTTTATCAATTTTCTATCGGATATTTTTTTACTTGTGTTACGGCTTTTTTTTTATCAATTTTCTATCAGATATTTTTTTACTTGTGTTACGACTTTTTTTGTTGTTGTTTAACTAAAAAATAATAATCGTAATAAAAGTAAAAGTTGTTACGGTTAGATTTAGGGTTAGTTTTAGGGTTAGGGTTAGTGTTCTGTTGTTTGTAATGCTAAAATAAAAAAATTTGAAATCGTAACCGTACTTGGACAAAAGAAAGAAACTCAAACTTTTTTAAACAACAACAAACACATACAAATGTCTTCTTTACTTATTAAACATGTTTATAATATTTGCTTTTTATGAAATTTACAAAAAAACCTGTATATTTGGACTTTTCTTACTGGATATTTTTTTCGTACTGCTCTTTTTTACTTCAAAAATATACAGACGGTAGAATCTCCTTTCTCTCGTGGAATGTTACTAACAGTACGTTACTTGACACGTTACCTAATTGCAACTCAATAAAAACATAGATATTTAACATTTTCCCAAATAAAAGTTCAATACAGTACATTGTAAAAAGTCTTATAATTATTGCTTTAAAAAATCTGAACATTTCAATATTTTAAAATAAAAAAAAATCCAATGAAAACAACATTTCAATACAATTCAAATACAAACTCTCTCATCAAGCCGTAATTATTTTATAAATTGTGCGAATTGGGAAAATGTATTTGTTGCTATGCGACATATATGCCGTACTGCGGCGCGACATAGCGACCTGCATTCTGTAGCACAACAAAAAAGTTGTATTATAGAAAACGCGGGTTCGAACGTGTCAGCCGCGGAAACAGCATTTTTATGTGTTTTGGCGCGAAAACTGCGCCATAAGCGGCATCTTTAGCTAAAAGATTAGTACCGTTTTTTTTTCCACAATTCAAAATATGTTATAAATTTTATTTTACCACTAAAACATCACATGATCACCATTTCTTTTTGCTCATACAAGTTGTTAAACAGCAGCAAAATTTTTTCTCACAATAGCAATCAACATATTCTTGAAGATTGTGCATAATAATCCTTATCCAGTGTCTTCCAATCCAATATCCTGATTAGTTGCTAGCTCATGGCTTTTAATAATGAGGAGCCTTGGATCTTTAGATCTAATGCATCCCTCAAGTACTCACTTTTTACCTTTTTGGTTTAACTATAAAGCTATCAGACATAATGGTTTCAATCTAAGCTAATTTTCCAGTATAGTCATACAGATTTGAATCCAGTTGATAATCTATATCTTGGTATCTTAGGTTTTTTTAATAACCATAGTTACCATTATGCTTTGCTTACTAAAACATAATATGACCATCATTTTTTTATGCTTACACAAGTTTTTGCTTGGATTGAAAGCATTATTGCTTTATAGTTAATCAACAAGGTAAAAAGTGGGTGCTGGAGATGAGCATTAGATTCAGAGTTCCAAGCATATAGCTATCAGATCCAAAACTCCTCTCTGATGAAAGTCATAAATTAGAAGCTACTCTGGGGATATTGGATTGGAATCACTTGATAAGGATTATAATACACAACCTTTGAGCATCTACTGATTACTAGAGTTTACACTAGATGGCACTACTGTGTGAAAAAATTTTGTTAAAGTTTTATTTTCATGCTAAAATATTTTTTGCTTATTTTTGAACCATTTTGGTGAATCATTACCCCTTGCTCAGTTTACAATTACAAAGCTAATATTTCCAAATAGTTGGTTCCTTATTGTCTGCACATTTAATTCACTACAAATTTAATATATGATGATCGATTAGCTTACTAGACTTACAGATCAAGATTCACATTTATGGTATAGAACTGATAATTCATATTTTCCCATGTACATTAAGCTATTCCAGCCATATATTCACTTCCTCCTAAACTAACCATGAAATAAAAGTTTTATTCAGCAATCCATCCTGATGGCTATATGTTTGTAAATATTTTTGTTCAAAACTATTGGAGAAGTCTAATGAAAATAACTGTTTTCCAATTCTTGAAAGACTTTTTCTATGACCAGCCAAAGTGATGGTTGTGTCACAACTTTTTCTTATTATTTGTTTTTAAGATGGCAATGCAGAGAATTGCATCTAGATAAATCTCTAGGAATAATGATCAATGAATAATTAAGCTCACTTTTCAGGCCTTTTATATCTTGTTCTGCTTATGACCCAACCAACTGACCTGTATCCATAAATCAATAGCTTGTTTTCCAAAATCCTAAGAGTTTTCCCTTTTTTAATGGTTAAACAAAACAAAATGTCATTTCTGATTTTAATCCAATTAAGATGTTTATTGGTAAATTTTTTTAATAAATTTTATAGAATTAAGTCATTAGGTTTTCAAATTTACAGATATTAATTTTGTAATAATTATATTTATAAAGCGCATATTCGTTACTTAACGTTTCAGGCACATATTCTTAAGGTTTTAGCCTTAATAAATATTATGTTAAGATATTAATTTTCTAACATAATTTATTAATATTATTATTTTTATAATTATATGCTTTATACAATCTTAAAATACTGGAATATATCAAATTCAAATAATAAATTGTGCAGTACGACTTTAATAAATTAATTCCAGCCATGACTTCTATATTTAAAATTATATTTTTGGTAATTATGTCATCAATAGAAGAAACTACATCTGCCCAACACCCAAATAATGATTAGTCAATTTGTACAATGATTAATTTATTATTCTTTGTAAAGATACACTAGAAAATTATGCAATGAACCTGAGTATATTAAAATTAATTCTATATCCAGCAATAAATAGTTCTATTAAATATATTACCCACTACCATTTGATTTAAAGAGCTCTGAATTATAAATACTAATACATGAAACCGTTCATCACTAGATGTCTATCCCTAACAAATTTATAAAAAAATTTATACTCCATTTTATATATTAGTTTCAATTCCAATATTTGACTAAATTAACCTTTATGAGTTTGAACACATCAAAAGTAGATCTCACAATGACCTTCATACATTTGTGACCAACAATGTTAGTTTTATTTTCTACAAACTATTCTTTATAATTTCCCTTTAATTAATATTTTATCTTAGATGATTATAAAAAAGTATAATTGCTCTTACATAATACTTAGCACATATATATGTTATTTAGTTAGGTGATATTTTGTTAACTTCTTTTGTTCCAGGATATGTTTTATTTTATTCCATTATTTACTTTTTTTAATTATTTTATGCTATATTTTTCTGGTCCTTTGAATCTTATTATCACAAAATATATATTCATTTTGCATATAACAAATTTTAATCTTTGTTGAATCCAATTTTTTTTTTATGTTGATAAGCAGTTTACATTTTTTACAGAATAAAATATTGCTATTTAATTTAAAATAAGGATAGCTTTTGAAAACTACAATATTAAATAATATTGTATGATTTTTAAGTCCCAAGATTAATAGAATATATGTTAAATTCTCTATCCAAAGGCAGATAAAAGATCTAGATAATATAATCATTACAACAGGCAAAACTCTCCATACAATAGTGCGACTCAGTGCAAGCCAGAGTAATCAATGAATGTCAGAAGGCTTATGCATAAAATCCCCATCTAGTGCCTACTCATCCAATATTCCCTAACTAATTTCTAGCTTGTGGCTTTCATCAGTGAGGAGCTTTGGATCTGAGAGCACTGCATCTAGATATCCTCACTGACAAAAGCCACAAGCTAGAAACTAATCTGGGATATTGGATGAGTAGGCACTAGATAGGGATTTTATGCACAAGCCTTCTGGCATCCATTCATTACTCTGGCTTGCACTGAATGTCACTACTGTAACCATTTACCCTGTTTTTGTGAATCGTGTATATATATAGTATACGCGTATTTACGTATTTAAATCCTAAGTTTCTTTTTTTTTCTCTTAAAAGAAAATTATAATGTGAACATACATATATAAGTAGTTCTGCATGGTACTTTTATCACTCGCCCAGCATATTTATGGATGTCATTTGTTGACTCCAAGCGCCAATCCTATCTACAAGTAAATAAGATTTATGCTGGGAGAGATCAAGTATCAATTTCTAATAAACAGAGCTCCTATCCCTGGCTAGCTCACTCAGGGGTGGTGGTTGTTAACCGTGGGAAAGAGGTGGGGGAAAAACCAAGTGCGCACGTAAACGCATAAACGATTCCCTGAATATATTATTTTTATTTTAACACTACTCTATAACTATACGATATGATCTAAATCCTAAAAGAAATCAACATTGAATGCACACACTCATAACTTAATCACAAATTTAATATTTATTAAGGAAACAAAACAAAATCCCATAATCATGTATTGGCTTGTGCTCCAATATTTGAATATCACGCATGCAAACACACACCCTGCATAGGTTCATAAATATAACAAAACATATAAATCATAGAATACAAAATACATGCCATAAGTCATTATCTAGTCTATTTGTTCACAGAATTACGCTGGGCGATATGTCAAATGTTTCTTTGTTTTCTTTTAGCCCTGACGCTTTATTATTTTATTGAAAATAAGTTCTTATCTATGAGATGACTGGCATTTAAGAAATTGTTTCGAATTACCTTGATGTTTCTCTCGGGTGCAGATGAATGGTAATATTCGCTTGCTTGATGTTGTGACGCAATGAATAAGTGATTTTTGGTAGCTCTTCGTTGATTCCGTAGGTACGATCAGTGGTGTTCGGTGAAGGCCATTCTGCCTGTAGTTTATAAAGGGCTTTGTTCCTATATGGATAGCAACCGCAATACCTCCGCAGGATGGCTGGCTGAGCCCAGTCCGTTTTTGTTCTTTATCCCAGCCTATTCATGGCTGATGAATATATATTATTTTTAACTGATCTTTCTGCGATCTTGCTCGTGGCATTAACAGTTCTGGAATCTCTCTTCAAATTCGGCTTTCAAAAAAAACCTTAATTAAAATACTATTGTTCTTTTTTTTTTCTTTTTAAATGAAACGACATGGTTTGAACAAACAAATTCATTCAGCAACTTTTCTTTCTCGATTAAAATAGCTTTTATCTATCAAGATAGCGATCTCTACATTTTGATTCTTTCCTGGCATTTAACATATCCTTTTTAACAATTATACACTCCGTCTTCCACCTTGAAACAATTTCCTTTTAATTAAAATACTTTTATTCATTAAGATAACAATCTATACCTTTTTTGATTCTTTCCTTGCAATTAACATATCTTTTTGGAAATTCTGTCCTTCATTGTCCATCTTGGAATTAAAGCTTGGCCATGTAAATTTTCTTCTTTTTATGAATTTATTACACTTATTCACCCATGCAGTAATATAAATGCATGTGCTTCTAAACAAAATACAAGAGAACAAACCATATAACCTCCCTCCCTCTTCTGTTTCAATCTATTTTCATTTACCCATTTAAAATATATACACACACACATATTTAAAAAAAAAAATACTCTAACTTAATATCACTTTTGATCAAGTATATATATGCTCGCTTATATCATACTGCCTGTTTTAATAACAGTTATGAGCAAGGACAAGAAATTTGTGATAATGTGATGTTTAGTCGACTAATACCAATTCTGCCTAATAGGATAATGGTGGTTATGGTTATTAAAAAACCAAAGACACCAAAATGTATGGGTACTGAACTGAGTTCAGACATGAAAATATTATTGTGTTTTCAATTTTTATTCTCATAGTTTTGTAGTTAAGTAGAGATAAAAGATGGCTGATGGAGAGTTACATTAGAACCTAAGATCTAGGAGCAGTGCTCTTAGATCCAAAGCTCCTCACTGACAAACGCCATAAGATAGAAACTAGTCTGGGGATATTGGATGAGTAGGCACTAGATAGGGATTTTATGCACAAGCCTTCAGCACCCATTGATTACTCTGGCTTGCACTGAGTGGCACTACTATATGGAGAATTTTGCCTGTTTTAATGACAGTTATGAGCAAGCATAAGAAATGGTGATCATGTGAATCATTACAACAAAATAAAAATGAATCCAAATAATTTAATTCATAGAAAAAAAGCAAAAAGAAGCCATTTGCATTACTTAACAGATTCTATCCAGATTGAGAGCCAATAATACAAAATTGTGTAAGCAGGTTTTAATTGCAAAGTTTATTAAAATTGGATCTTTATATAATAAACTTCATAGTAAACTTTTGAGAAGATCAATATATTTAAGCATAATTATTAACCTTTTTAAATAAAAATACTTTAGTTCTGCTTTAAAGATAACAAGTGTGTAGCACAAGCTTAATGTAACCATAATTTTCAAATTTCCACTACTGTGAATAGATTTTAAATCAATTATGCATTTCTTTGTAATTGCTCACCCCCCCTCCAAGCTGGATGACATAAATAGCTTTTTTTCTAGCAACATTTGTAAATCAAATTTGCAGAAAAAGATTTTTTTTTTAATTATTTAATATCCAACATCCTGATGAAGACATGAAAAAAGGCCACTAAATCATTTATTCAGGCCTCACTGTTCAGTTACCAATTTTATAAAATAAAATATTGCATTATGGGAAGAAAGCAAGATGATTACCAGTCTTTATACTTACAAATACATATACACACTATATATATATTGCTACATCAATTTTAGGTCATGAAAAAAAGATGATGTCTACTGACGATTAATAGGATTTATTCTCTAGTTTCAAATATAGTTCCAACTTTATATAACAAATATCTATAATGAGATATTATTTTATATAGCACTATGTTTTGTTTTTTGTTTTTTTTTATGTAATAGTGATATTAGCAATTAAGCCAATGTACATGCGCTTTAAAGATAAATTATAAATTAATACTCTCTATTTTTCCAGACACAAGATATAGTATTTTAGACAGAATGGAATGAATCCACCATTCTTTCGACCCAAATGTTTATGGATGGGCAAATCTTAAGCTTGTGGAAATGAGAGCATGAAGGTGTTAAACGATTACTTTAAATTACATTTGTTATGTTTGAACAAATTGCGAACAAATATCGTGATTTAGAATTTGAAGTCATAAAAAATAGTTTTTGATAAAAATATAAAATACTATGAGAATAATATAATGTTTAGTGGTTTAATTCCTTAATAACTAAGAAATTAAGTTATTTAAGAACTTTTAGCAAATGGGAGTAAAATCAATTTTATTTTCACAATGACAAATTATACTATGAATGCAACACAATTTAAGACTGATTTTATATCAATGTTTAACATCTCTAAACCTATTCCTCTGTATGTATTTTTTCAATACATTAATCTCATCAGCCTTTGACTATGGAAAATGGAATCAAAATGATCACACTTATGTATATAATACATATATAGGGAAAGAATATATTAAAAAGAAAAATGGAATTTGACCGACATAAAAATAACATTCATTGCTTTATTTTGATTGTTTGCTATTAACAGCTTCTTCACCCAACATTTTAAAACGCTAGTATATACCATTCATTTAATATATAAATAACTAGATTATTGGAATTTGATAAAATACAGTCATTACAAAATGTATGTTTAAGATAATACAATAAAATTTAGTCAAATTGAATTTCTGAATATATTATTTTTGCCCATTTAAAAAATAAAATGTATTACTATCTAGTAATTATAATAGCTAATAGATTAAATCTGCATATTAATATAAATTAATAAAATGGAATAAATTTTCCTTTGGCTATAAGCTAATCAAGATAATTATTTTAATATTATTAAGTAATAAAAAAAGTTTTTATAAACTTATCTAAACTTTGATATATCAGTCAGTTATATATAACTACATAAGGAAATATTTATTTGAAGTATATGCTTGAGTTTCTTGGAGTCGATTGGACAATTTTAAACTAAGCTTAATTCCTTAAATGTTCCTTTCATCATTCCTTTTCAATAATGGTCAGTATTCCAGGTGACTGGTTTTGTCTGCACTTCTTTTTAGTTTTTTCAACTAGATTTTTCTAGTCCAATAACTAGATTCTTAACAGGTTTTTCAGTTGATTTCTCAAAAAAACATTAAAAAACTGATTACGCTCACATAAACTTTACACATTTGTCTATCTGCTATAATCAAAGTTATGTTTTTATAACAATTCTTGTCATACATTGATTTATATTTTTCAATTTTTCTCTAAAACTATATATTCTTGATCAGTCTTTGATAAACAATAAAACTGCTTAGTGAATATGTTTATAGATTATCTGGTAGTAAAATTACTTACCGATTTTTTTCTATTTTAATTGATTTCTGCATACAATATGTCAAGTTTAATAAATTTTTATAAACAAACTACCTGAATATTGCAAATAAACTTTATTTGAAAAAAATTATAATAATTTTTATTTTCTTTATAAAAATAAATAAAATAAATATAATCAAATGTTTTTTGTTGTTTGGGAGTTCATATAAAAATTCACATGAAGTTTGAGTACAGTAAATGGCTAACTCGAGCTGTGAACTATAGACCTTCAACTGTACAGTTTGCTGCTTACCACTGCTTTAAACTACACAAAGAAATAAATATACTATTACATTTGTTGAACACAGCATTCCCTATTCTCAAAGAGATAAAAAAATGATTGTCCATATTAATTTCTCTTCTTCTTTCTGGGCACTCCTCTCCTTCTTATATTTTAATCCATAAGTCTCACATATCTCGATTCATTAAGTTTATCAAATATCTTACTATTATTTTTGATTTGTTTTCTAGATGACTGACTTTATTGCTTGCAGCTACTCTAAATCTGCAGTTCTATCTACTGGATTTCTAAATATCCATTTGCAGCGTATAACCTTCTAGATATCTAATACACTTATATTCATAGCCTTAAATAAAATTAAATTTTATTATTATTATGGGATTATCAAATAATGGCTCAGGTCATTTCTGGCTCATGGTATTACTATTTCATCATCAAGATCTTTGATCATGATAATAAAATTCCCATGGTAGCATCTTTCCCTGGAAAACTGATACACTTGTGATAGAATATCTGTGATATATGTTCCTTGTGACCATTTGATATTATTTTCTGATTACAAGCTGAATGCAACATAATCATGATGAATATATGAACCTGAATGGAAAATGAAATTACTGATTAATCTGTCCAAATAAATGAGGAATTGTACATTTAGCATAACAGGTATGTGAAAAAAAAAGCTGAAGAAAAAACAAGTATTAATCAACTGTTAAGATGAAACTTAAAATACTTTAATCTAAACAGTTGCATAAAATCTGTTGTTCAAAAAAAATTATTAATCCAATAATCGTAAAATGATCTATCGGCACTATGACTTTCAATGTTTAAATACCTCAGAAACACAACCATTAAATACTCAATTTTCTTTTTAAGAACAAATACATATATCAGTCTCCCGTCATCATTCCTTATGTCCTATCACTGATAAAATACTTGACATTTTAATATCTTTATTTACTTTAATTAATTATCTCAATAAAAATTAATTTTCTATATTTTGCACTAAAATATTTTTGATTCTTCTAGATCTAATTGATTTATGTTCCTAAGATTTTAATTTTGTATTTCTTTTGTGTTTCCTTTAGACAAAATTTTGGATCATAATTCTTTTTTATAACAGTAAAAACAAATATAGTGAGTTTATACCAATTCATAAATTTTAAGACTTTACAAACAAGGGATATTTTAATCTCATTTCCAATGCACAAGTTCAGGATCTTTTACAAATAGTTAATATTTTCAGGAATAATTACTATATAACAAAATTATTGCCCTTTTAATTTAAACTTGGCTTTGTACAAGTATAGAGACTATGCAACAAAGCACTCATCTGCTATAGTTTTATATATAAGATGAATATTATCATGGATACCAATTCTACAAATACTCGTAAAAAATTCCAATAATTTTGAAACAGTCATATCACCATCATATTCTAAACTGCAATTTTTCCATTTTCAAGATTACAAAGAGCTGTTCTGACTTCTCTAAGCTGGATATCTTTATCCAAATCTAAATGATTAGATAAAAAGAATCACTAAATGTCTTTTCAATTCTTATATCATTATTCAACAAATGATCAAAATACTTCTATATGTTCAAAATGTCATTGACATCATATAAGAGAGCCATTTCTGGATTTAATAAGATTGTAACATTGTTCCTCAGATCCATATGTTACTATCACTGCACCAAAAGTAGATATAAAATGACCACAATGTGCAAATGTTGGTTTCTTCTTTACCACTAATAATTTTTCATCCTTATTCTCAATGGCTAAACTTCTGCTTTTAAATCTCTATATTCTTATATTTATTACTATGCCAAAAAAAAAAAAAAAAAATGCTTTGTTTCCTTTTATGATTCTTCTTTTTAGTAAACCCAGGATTAGATATACTTATATCCATAATCACTCCTTGAAACACTAAGATTCGTATTCGAATCTTAAGTTTCACCTTTTTCTGTCGTCTCTCACTGACCGGTCAATCCCGCCCAAATTTAAACTTTTTGGTATTGAATTGTGTGTGTAACAATATTAAAAATGTATAAATATATGTAGAATTCAGCATAAACACGCACACATTTCGATCTCAAATTAAAAGCAATAAATAGGGATAAAATAATATAATTTAGATTTCTTTTAGTTATATAATTTTGTATAATTTTAATCATTTATTTTGGATTATAAAGTTCGTATTTATTACTTTGTTTAAATTTCATTTAATAATAATTCTAAAAAAATATCTGATGTAATATTTAATTAAAAGTTAAAATAATCTTATGTTCCCTTTTTGTTTTTGAAATTTAAAAGTATCGGTCAGTGATAGATAATAGATTAATCTAAGAAAAATTCCCCAAAATATAATTAGTAAATGTAAAATGTAAACAATAGAATGGCAGCTTTCTTTAATTAAAAACCAACAAAATGCATTGATTATCCTCAGGGCAGATTAAGTAGAACCTAAAAATATCTTAACAAAAATGTGAAAGATCAAGATAAAAAAAAGAGAGGCCATCTGAGACTTGCTGGAGACACTTACTTAAACTTTAGCTTTGCTCTCGATCACTGAGAGTCTCCAAAAATATAAAAATAATTTGTACCTGCCAAGGTATGACCGAGTAAAGCACCTAGATTATTCTCCATCGGGAGATGGCCTATCGGATGCTGAACTTTCCATTGCCCGTCATAAATTCACCATGAAGATCTGCTGCCTGAAATAAATGAAAAAGCTGCTGCTGCTGTGAAATTAAATGAAATATCTAAATGCAAGAAAGACTTGCCACTCGTGAACTTTTTGCTGCTAAACTAATGGAATCAGAAAACTTCTTATAAAACAGGTACCTGTCTGTGTTCAAACTCTAGAGTACTCTAATAATATGCTATAGCTCTTCTTCATAATACTTATCTAAATTATAAAATGTAAAAACTACCATATGTATAGCTAAAACTGAATAATTAACTTAATGTGTAAATTTCTCTACTAATCTAGCTTACCTCATTCTATCTTGGGTGCGTATTTCTATAATCTACATTTCTATCTATAAATATTATTTAATTATTGCATGCTCACAATTGTCTCTATTTTCAAAGTTTAAATCTATGATCGCTTAAAACAATGAATGCGTGTCAAATTTTCATTAATATTTACTTTCTTTAATAACTTAACTTTCATATAAATCGACACGCATTCAATGCTTCACTTATTGTAATGCAGGGGTCTACAACTTCGCAAATGGCTGGCATATTAGTTGTAATCATTCCCAGTTTAGATATGTTTTGTATTTATTAAATCATCATGAATAATTTCAGAAAATTACATTTCTTTGAGAGTCGCCAGCGTTCTTCAGTAAATGTTGATAATGCGGGGCCGAGCCAGAAATCTACTTAAATCTTATCATAATCGTTTATAAGTATACATGTGTTACGTTTTAGAGACGCGATGATCTATTCCGCCGTAAATATTCCGGATTCTTCAGGGTTGAAATTAACCCCCGTCGTCCTACACACGCGGACATAATAAATGCTCCCGTAGGACTTGACAACGTCATGCAGCCAGCCGGCAAAAATGCGACACGGACCGCTTGTCCCTGGTTATGCTTATGTGACATCTTACTTCGTCGGGTCGGGGCAGAGACCAGCCTGACATTCTTATAAACCCATTCGCGGCATTGCAGTTTCGATATACTGCCATTCCATATCGCCTTTCTAAAGCGTACGTGTTCCTTTGCTCAATTCTATTATTCTATATATCACTCCGCCTCTGCATTATCTTCGTAATTCACTCTCAAATAAATGTTGCCCTTAGTCATCAAATAAATAGTTTAATTAAATAAATATATGTCCGCCGCTACTCTTAAATCTTACTTTAGACTCTTGCATTGCAAAAGTATAAATTCCCCAAGGCATACATTAGAAATACTTACTCGAGAATTTTAGGTAGCTAGATTAAGCCTTCAAATAAGTGAATTCCCTTTGTAAACATTACAGTATCGGAAATACCGCTACTGGGTTCCCAATATAAAATAATGTGTAAATAAATAAATGTATTCTTTAATATATAATCATGTTGCAAATCCCGCTACTGAAGCTGTTAGTCCATAAAATATTATTAATTATTATTTTTATTAAAATGTATTAATAAATAATTTTAAACTATACGTCTGCAATTACGTTTCATTTATTCGATACCCATTCTATCTAATATTTCCTCGATTATGTAAATATGAATGTTCAATTAATATTAGTTTGATTATTGGCTAACTCGAGAATAAAATCATGAATCTCTTGCATATCCCTGACCACCGTGCCTAAGGAAATATTTACTAATGTCGCATCAGATGCGTTGTTTCGTGGATTGTATTGTGGAACCGATAAACTATGTTCGAACTCAGTACCACGGGTGGCTTCGCTACTCGATGGTGCTGCTGTTCTGTATGGTGGTCGAATTCTGCACTATGTTTACGAGTCACACGTTTTCTGACCGTTACATCCTTAAGAGACTTCCATGCCTAAGTAATATGACAATGCTATACATCCAAATTAGCAATTTTAGTATTTAATAGCTGTTAATATTTAGTGTATATAGTAGATTCTTCTAAAGAATAAGACAAATATTTTCTTGTGAATATGACTGGAGTCAAACCTATTTTTTAATGCAACTATTGTTTTAATTTTGGAAAATACTAATCTATGACTTTATCTAACAATCTGGCTTGTAAGTGCTTGAACTTCTAAACATCATATGATCACCATTCTTTATGTTTACAAAAGCTGTTTATGTAGAGGGAAAACTCTCCACACAGTAGCACCACTCAGAGAGCATCCATTGATTACTCTGGCTTGCATTGAGTGGCACTACTGTATGGAGTTTTGCCTCTGTATGTTCCCTTGAATTTCTTTTGTATTCTGACTCCTAACATAATCTTTTGACATTTTTGAAAGTGGATGCAACCATGTTTATTGCAATTTTTTGCCTAAATGAAATGTTTTTAATAATCAATCCATGTGTTGTTCAAAAATTAAATAACAGAACATTTGAATTTATAGCAGTAATACCATTATTACCTCAATAACTTTTGGTCAGTCTACTATTTCTACTAAAACATGCATTAAAGTCTCCAAGAATTAAAATTCATTATTTTAACGGCATCACTGTAATAACACTATCCTGCCAGAATTTCACTGTAATAACGCTATCCTGCCAGGATTAGCAATTTCTTTCTCCGAGTTCTTTGAATTTAATGTTTGAGCATGTGCATTAATAAAATAAACACGAGTACCATTTCACAACAAAATTTAACACCAATAGCCTTTCACTGATACAATGAGAACTTTCAAAGAATAGAAAATACTTAATTAGACTTTACAACAAGTCCAATTCCTTTTATTGAATGATTTTGTTTTTCCATAAATGTGAACTATCTGTTCTATTAAACTTCCTTCCTCTGGAAAACTTCATTAAGAATAACTATATTGACTTTAAACCTTGCTCGATCTTTAGATACAAATGCTGTCCTCCATTCTGATCTTGAAAAGTTTATACCAAGTTCACACATTCAATGTACCTATATATAGAAAACAATTACATTTATAACACTTATCATAAGTATCAGTATTGCCTCCTGCTTTATCACTACTATTAATATATCTGTTGCTTTAATAGGTAATCTGCCAGTCATAACTACCTAGTCAATTCTGTGAGATAGGTCATTTTAAGGTCACATTTTCTAACCCCTCCCAATTAAATAGGGCTGCTAAAACAAACAACTTTTATCAGCTAAAATTTCTGTCTCAAGCACAATTACAAACCAATTCATTACACATTGTACTGCCTCAAGTAAATAACATAACTAAGGGTTATCGGCCTGTTAGGTCTATGACAGTTTTTTCAATATTTAAAGGCTTAAGCTAAAAAAAGTGTGGAGGGGGTAATTGAAATAATAAATACTGTACAAGTGATTAAAGAATAGAAACATGAGTGCATAAAATACAATCCCATTGGCATAGATATTATAGATACATGGCAAAGAGGGAGACAGAAAAGATAGTTTGTATTGGAAACCGTAATCTAGTTGTTGACAAATCGGCTTCATATCCTACAAGATATCAGTAAATACTCTTTATCATGCAATATTTGTTTGTTATCAACAGTTAATATTTATATCTGAAGATCATTCCATTAAACATTACTATGGAGCTCATCAGTAGCCTGAGCGCAGCACACAAAAATATATACAATAGTCATGTTTAAAATAGATTGACCAAAATGATGATAAATATTAAACATCAATAATATAAAAAACAAAAATTATAATTCTTTGGACATAAATAGTAAGCTTTTATAAGCTTGCCTAAACTTTAATGTGTATATATCTACATACGTATGAACATTTCTTTGAAGTGCATAAACACATTTTAAATTGTTCATGTGCAGGATTTACTTTTTGTAAATTGGAAATACTATTAGTTAATGG
The DNA here is from genome assembly GCA_028023455.1 of Epiperipatus broadwayi. Classification (NCBI taxonomy): domain Eukaryota; kingdom Metazoa; phylum Onychophora; class Udeonychophora; order Euonychophora; family Peripatidae; genus Epiperipatus; species Epiperipatus broadwayi. Next base: position 5,329,002 of record JAQFVV010000070.1, on the reverse strand, counting down.
TTTATTTGGATTTCTGAACAATTTCTCAATGAAATAAGTTTACATTCCCTTGACATTTCTTTACTTAATTTTTTATAACAACATATTTGTGTTCAAAAAGATGGTTATTATTCCAGATAGGCAATGTGTTTTAAGGTTTCTTTATACTAACCCAAAAAAGGTCACTTATATTATTTGAAATATCAGCAAAATTAATGAAATCCATTCTTTCCAGTTTGTAGGTAGATTATAATAATACTTAAATCTTCTTTACAAATATTCCTTCAGTATCTTCTATTATTTTACATTTGACATTGCTCTATAACAGGGGTGGGCAATTGTTTTGGTTCAGGGGCCACAGAGGCTGGCGGAGGGCCGCATCAGGGGCCACTTTGTGGAAGCGAAGGTTAGCAGAGGGTAGCACCTTTTTTTCATGACACAATAAACACTGCTTTATTGCCTGTATTACCAAAGAAATATTTGTTTGTCCATTCTTCATTAAACACACAACATTTATCACTGATTTTACATTTTTTCAGAGGGTTCATGGTTTTACTAAAGTTGGAAATGTATATATTTGCTAATGCAAAGACAAAATTGAAATTAACCAGATCAACTGGAAAAGCACAGCACATCGTATCTACACTGCGTATGTGTATTGATGTGGCCATCCTAATGGAAAATAAGAGACGAATCTTCGGTCATGCATAGGAAGGAAATCTCAGTTCAAGACGAATTTTTTTGATTGTCTTGGCAGGCCGCATAAAAACTCTTAGTGGGCCACATGTGGCCCTCGGGCTGCTATTTGCCACCCCTGCTCTATAATATTCTCAATCTTTTCAGTTCCAACTACTTCTATTAACTACTTTAGCTTCTCAATGGGCTTCTCAGCCGATTCCTTAAAAAAAAACCCAATACTTTAAAACTGAATAAAAACTTGTGCAGACTTTATTTCCTGTGCATGTTATGACAAAATTATCTTTTTAAAAATAATCATCACATATTGATTTATTTTTCCATCACTTATTATGACTGTTCTATTGATTATTTTGTTTGATAAGCAAAATAATTGCTCTCTTGAGTCTTCAGGTAGCTTTTGAGCCTCCAATGTTCATTCTCGATTAAGAAAAACCTTCTGGCAATTCTTTATCTATCATTTATTTCAAAATGATCCTAGAATTTCATTTCTTGTGCCATAGTATGAATGTTTCTAACTGTTCCTTTTAATCATGCCACTTACTTTGATTTTTTTTTACCTGCTTCTATTGATATTGAAAGGATTCAAGGGCCATGACAGTTAAGGAGTAAAAGATTCCAGATTTTCAGAGACCAATCTTTTGCCTTTTGGCAATCAACAAAATGCTTATATCCTTCTACTTTTCCAATGGGGACAGCCAATGATCAATAAATGTATTTGACAAAAAAAATGCTGTCTAGAAAAGTAGTTTGACTTACATCTCAGGTAAATCAAATAGAATATGTACATATATATTTCTAGAACCTATAAATAATATTCACTTTTTATTTTCAATCATATGAGTATAGGGGATTTGAACTCAGATTTCCAAGCACTCTTAAACTATCCACACTATCTCATACATGTAGAAAAGATAAATAATCATCAATATATGTATTTCGTGCTAAGCCAGCACTCATCAGTTAGTCCAGATTATCATCTCCCACATATATATATATAATCAATGCTCAGTTTATATTAAGATAGCAAATCTTCATACTTTAATGGACAGGCTTCAATCCACTCCAACATCCAACTTTTCGGCCACCCATATCATTGAAAATCTGATGATGAAAACTCAAACCCCATGATTACGTTAATATTATTGCCATGCCCATGTTGACCTCAAGTCACTCTGACCCCTCATGTATAAGACCTTATCCATTTAAATACATATATAAAAGGGATGGACAGGATACAAGCTTGATGTATAAATATTGAAAACCAGGCACTTGTGAAGAGTGCCTGGTTTTCAATATTTTCAATCATATGAATAGAAAAACTATACACCCAGTAAGATTTCTTTGCTCTCGAAGGCTAATACCAATGTTTTTTTCTTTAAAGTTTTATATTACTAATGTTATATTTTTAGAAAGCCATCATTCACAGCAATAACCTTTCAATATTTACATAAATAATTATTAATCACTTTCATTTATTAGGTTAGAAATTTTTTTTTTTTTTAGCCTTAGATATAGATTTTAAATTTAATAAAAATTGACATGACAATCTCCATATTCTGAGTCACCTCCATCTACCCATGAGGTATAATCTTCTTCTAAAACTAGACTTAATACTTACATTCACTTTCAAGCACGTAGTGGTAGACACGGGGAAAAATATGCTAATGTTTTCAATCCATTTTTAATTCATATCAGATCTTTTTAGTTAGCTCTAATTCCAACATAGATCTTAAAGGTCACATGATGCTTTTTTTTGTATTTGCAGATTGTTTACTTATGTTCTTATTTGAATGTAATCCTATATTTAAATAGAACTTTGCATGTTTAACAAGAAAAGATATAAATTTATAAAGCATTTGATTTGCTAAGCATGTTTTCAATGTTTACAGTCAGATTCATAGCTTACAAAAGTTCTAAATGCTATATTTTTACATATTTATATACACAAAATGAACTTTTAATACAAGCACATCCACCTCAAAAAAAAGCTACATTTTTTTTCCCCTAATACTGCCACTCTCAATTATACACTTTCAAAAAAAAAAGGGAGCATTACAAAAATTGTTTTAAGCATTATTTCATGAATTTTTTTCATAGAAAATAATTGGATATTTGCAAAACAAATTTAATAGATCGTGGCAATGTTAATAATGTTAAAAATAATAACAAATTATAAAAACTTGATTGCCTTTATATAGAAAACTTGAGATATCTCTGGATAATAAAAGAAATAGAGAGAAATATTTAAATTTGTAAAATTATAATTTAAAAAATAATGCATAAAATCTTACTTTAGGATCAAGAAGTGATAATTTGAACCACTTTTTTTGATACTCTGACGCGGAAAGTTTTTTGTTAAACCAAATAAAATTCAACTTTGATTCATAAAATGATAAAATCATAAAATTGTCACATGAAACAACTGAAAGAGAAATAAAAAGTAATCCATATTAATACAAAAAATATATAATAAATAAATGGGCAGGAAATGTTTTAAAGCAATTACCATGATTTAGAATCTATATTATTTGAATTAAAGTTTCATTAATAATAATAACTTTTTATACATACTGTCAACAATGTTTTCAGAGATAAGTTTTCCAACAAGAAATCTATCAATTATGATTTTTTCGATATCACTAGTTCTTGTGTTAATAATTATCGAGATAAGAATTCCATTATTTAGAATAAGCTAAAAAATAATAGAAAAAAGTCTGCATTACTGTTAAATACATAATCACTAAAATAAATCTAATGATAAATTTCTAAAATGAATTTTTCAAATAATTTCTGCAGGAATTTGATTTTTTGATAAAAATTACTGTCAAGAAAATATAGTTTTCTAATGCACTTTGTGTATGTAATTGGCCTATTATATATAAGTATATACTGCACAGATGGATAGCATAAATCTAATCTTTTTATTGACTTAGTTTAATCTAAAGCTCAAAAAATTAGAATGAATTTATCAGACCAAGATAAAATCAAAAAATACCTTAAGGTATGGTGGAAAAAAAAAATTAAAGTGTTGAATAGGAAATAGTCTAAAGACATAATAAGCAAAAGTGAAATATAGGGTTTCTTTGGGAGATAAAAACAGAGCAATCTGGTAAAAAATTGAATAAACTAATAAAACACAAAAGTGGAAGACAAAGACGCTTAGAAAAAGTCTTTGGCAGTGTGAATATATCTATAGAAAGAAAAGGTATTTTTTTATTTGTTTGTGTAAGTCATCATCATCATCAACTATTAGAATCCACTGCAGGATGAAGGTCTCTCCAAATTCAATCCACCCCTCCGATCACTAGCCTCTCTTTTTCACATCACCCCTGAATACTTTCTTATTTCATTCATCCATCTCACATGTGGTATCTTTCTGGATCTTTTAAAATCTCTTGGAATCCAGTTTAAGATTTCAATTGTCCATCTATTATCATCTCTTTTAGCAATATGTCCCGCCCAATTCCATTATAGTCTTTTAATTCTTTCAACGATGTCAATAAGATCTATTTGTTCTCTTACTCATATATTGTGTTTTTAATCTCTTCTTGCTACTCCTAACATGGATCTCTCCAAACTTCTCTGAGTGGTCTGAAGTCTCTATATTGTGTATGTATGTATACTAAAATAAAAATTTTCACAGATTAAAATATAGTCATTGAAATTAAAATATCTGGATAATAAATGATAAAACTTTAGCCATGATATATTAAGATAAATGCAAGCTACTGAACTTATGGTATCTAGTATTAATATCATTTTTCCCATGCAGTAGCAAAGTAGTAACTCTGAAATTCAAGGTTGATAGATTGCACTTCTGTGTTTTGGGGGTAGAATGTCTTATAAATTTCAGTACAATAAACTATTTCATTTTTTTTTAAAACTAGCATTTATCTAAACTGTGTTAAACTGAAAATTGAATGCATTTTTAGTTTAACATTCAAGCTGATATATGAGTAGTAAATCAAACTTTTTATGCTTTTATAGGTGTGAGAACTTAAGTAGAATAACTTCTCTGAAGTTAATAGTAGATGATGTGAATTCCGCTTACACTATCTATTTTAATTGGTAGTTTCCTGATAACACCAGAAGTGAGATTTTCTCATTATATTTTATATGTTTACATCTTCATTATGGGAAAATCTTTAATATATTACTGGTGAAAATTCAGCTTAACATAGCTAAGATAACGTTATTGTTCATTCTAGCATGATCTCAATCTGCCCGGTTATATCATAGCTGAGACTTTTTTTAATTTATTAGATTGAACCTCTCCTTATTATAAGCAATATAAAAACATTTCAAGACACTAAAGAATAAAATTAACTTAAATAAACCAAGAATATGCATAAAAGTTTACTTGGTTTATTTGATATTTAATTTCAAAAATCTTACACACTTTCACTTATCAGCACAAAAACTTTTATTATTGATTACAGTTTCAACTGTACCATGCAGTCTTCATCAGATCTACAAAATTTGAACACATATAAACATACAACCATTAAAATACATTATTTTATATAAAATTATTAAATTCCTATCAAACTTTTTAAAAATATTTCCTAACCTTTTCAATTCATATAATATCTTTAACATATTTACCATCCTATTTTATATCCTTTAAAATCTTTTCTATCCTCTTTCTCTATAACATATACCTACACATATAACTTTGATACATATAACAGTCGAAACTGTAATCAAAATAAAAGTTTTTTTTTGCTGAAAAGTGTATAAGATTTTTGAAATTCAATATTATATATTGTGACGACCATATAAAGTCATCATCACATGTATATACCTAGTTACCAGAAATTTGAAAAAAAAGTTGAGATTTAGTTAAATGTTTGAAAATTACTTTTGATTTGATTGGAAGAGAAGGGGAGGGGGGTGCATAAAGAAATGCATCTCTTTCTCTCTTTAAACTATATATTATAATAATTAATACGATTGAAATAACGATTCAAAAAATAATAATAATAAATAAAAAAGGAAAGAACATTTGAAATATATTACTATTAGAAGTTATTGAAGAAAGAGAAGTTAAAATGAATTATAAACTTGTAATAAAAAAAAAAAGAAAAAATATAAATGTAAAATAATATATTTGTACGAAATGAAGGTGTTAATATAAGTTTAACTAATTACATTCCACGAACAATAGAGGAACGAATCTAAAGGAAAAGTTTCATTTATAATTATACATTCATTCCACTGATAACAATTCATTGGAAATTGTAAAATGTTTAATTAATTAAATTCAAATAAACAATAGATAAAGAAAAAAGAAAGGAAGGAGATTATGATTACCATTACTACTCTGGAATTGGAGAGATCAGCAGCAAAGAGAGAAATAAAAGAAATGTATGGCTAGTGGCTTTAAAGGGACATGGGTTCGTGCTCGACCCGCCTGACCACTGACTCACGAAATAACATCGGTGCCTCGCCTGCTAGATAGACCGTAGCTTCTGTATGCTGAGAGATATAAAAAAGAAACTAAATAACCAAAAAGAACTAAGCTAGGACTGAGAATGGAATAGCAACATAAAATTATATTCAAAAAAATGACCCATCCAGCCGAAGAGTCTACGGAGGATCTACCATCTCTGCAAAAGAAGTGGGTGAAACCCCACAAGATGGGATACAGCGCTCAGAAGAACTGTAAACGAGAATATCTGCAAATCCTAGGTAAACGTTTAGCTATAGCAAACAAATACGGATGCATGCATTTTCTGTTGTTCAAATTTCACAATATTAAAAAAAAAAAAAATAAATAATAAGAACTAATTTTGAAAAGAATAATCTTTTGAATATAAAACACTGCCATATATAAAAATTCTAAGATAGAGCTGTTTATATTACTTTAATATTTGATGTATTCTTTATTCTATTTTATTGTTATTATGTAATATAATGTAAGTGTGTGTGTTATTAAATATTATTTACTATTCCTAAAGGTTGTTTAGACTTGCTTTATTCTTCTGTCACCAAGTTATGGGGGGGAATCTGTCAAATTTATTGGTTAAAAGTTAATGATTTATTTTTAAAAAAATATTTGTTGTGCTGCTTGTATTGTGATAATCTCAAAATTTAAAAATATATATCAAGTGCTGGACATTTGTTGACTTATTCTTAGGAATAGTTTTTTTTTTGTTCAGCAGTCGAGAGTGCTTGATCGGGAAAGATAATGTTGAGGTAATCTGTTTGTATTGCTTCGGAGTTCAATCAAGAGTACAGATATAAAGTTAAATTCGTATTTGTATTTGCTCTCTGCTTGAATTGTAACGTCATATAGAAATAAAATAAATCTTTTAATAACAACAAATTAACTATTTCTGTTACAATATGAAGACAGCAAAAACAGAGAAGGAAGAAAAGAATTTAGAAGGACTATATAATATACTATATTGGTTTATTTAAGTTAATTTTATTCTTTAAATCTCAATTGAAATATTTTTATTATATATAACAATAAAACTAACAAATATAATGGTAATTAACTATTATAGACAGTCTTTCAATCTGCAGAAATACTTTCGGTTAATTCCTTAATCCTCCATAACTGCCATTAAATTCAAAAAACAAAATGGCAGCAAACGTCATCAACTCAAATCCCATAAATCCTGAATTTTAACATTAGCAGCTTGTATATTAATTATATTCATTTTAATAGACAAGCTGCTAACGTTAAAATTCAGGATTCATGGAATTTGAGTTGATAACATTTGCTTCCATTTTGTTTTTTGAATTTAATGGCAGTTTGAGGAAGGTTAAGGAATTAATCGAAAGTATTTCTGCGGATTGAAAGACTGTCTATAATAGTTAATTATCATTATATTTGTTAGTTTTATTGTTATATATAATAATAAATATTTTAATAGACAAGCTATTAACATTAAAATTTGGGATACATGGGATTTGAGTTGATGCCATTTGCTTCCATTTTGTTTTTTGAATTTAATGGCAGTTGAGGAGGGTTAAGGAATTAACCGAGTATTTCTGCAGACTGAAAGACTGTATATAATAGTTAATTACCGTTATATTTATCAGTTTTATTGTTACTACAATAGTTTTTTTAATTAACGGACATTTTATTTATAATATATATATATGTACGTGCAAGAGCATTTCCTATTTTCAAAATTTATTATCTAATACTTATAAACCATAATACTAAAATTTTATTATTTACATATAGATTAATGTATTCTATTTATTATGCCATTATTTATAGATTAATATCAAAATTACATATCATGAAGTATATGATTTCTATATTTTTTGCTTAAATTCAATAGTAAAATTTATTGAAATTGGCAGATTTTGTCTTCATATTCACTAAATAGGCTTTGATCTTGCTTTTTAAACCTTTACTTTAGTCCATGTACCATCCCCCTCAGAAAAATACATAGCTATGACCAAACATTTACATACATATTTTTATTGAGACTTTGATATCTTTGTTTCAAATAATGAACCAGATATCATTAATTTTCAAGGTCTGCCATATTGTTTATCTGTAATAAATGATTTCCAAATATTCGTATCTAATTGAAGTTTTAGCTCTTCCTTCAATGCTCAATGCATACTTAAATATTTAGTTATCTAAAAAAATAGTATATATTAATCTACCAGTAACTGATAATATTGTTATATTATCTCTTTAATATATTTAAAAAATAAGGAATAATTTTTCAGATATCTTGTATGATTATAAGAGATGAATTTTTTTGAAACCATATTTAATGCTGAAGTAAAATTTAAATTTTGAAAGATATAAAAAGTAATACCTTTTAATAAAAATCTTTCTTTTTTTTTTCATTAAAAATTATTAAACTAGAATAGCATTTTTTCTTGCTTAATTTTATGATTATAAATACGTTTACAAGAAATAATTGATATAAAAAATATATAAATCAATTATCAAATAGTAATTTTTTTAAAAAAAAAAAATCACTTATTTTTAATCTATCTACAAATCAAATAGAAAAAAAAAGCAAACATTTGAAAATAGATAAGAATAATTACATTTAACTTATTCTTATCTAAGATAAAAAATAAAAAGTAATAAAATAATCAAAATAAGAGTCATATATATCACATGACCCTATCTCTTAAGCTTGTAAGTTATAAACAATGAGGATTGCCAATTCCTCTACAAGCTCTATGATAAATGCTTAGCCAGAGCCAGCACTTAAAATATCTCTGTCAGGAACCCCTCCCCAAACCCCTGACCATGGTTTCGTGCCTTGGCACTCCTCAGAGAGGTGACGAAGATATTTTAAGTGCTGTCTCTGGCTAAGCATTTATCATAGAGCTTGTAGAGGAATTGGCAATCCTCATTGTTTAGTAATAAAATAAGTCTTGAATTCAAAGACATATCATATATAGCAAAGTACATTTTTCAATTTATATAGAAGCTGTCTATGGCTTGCTACTCATAAAAATGTATTTGATTAACAAATTATACTTCATAATTCTAATTCTATTACTTCTTAAACCTTAGTAACAAATTAGATATAAAAAAAATTAATTTGAAATTTCAGAAAAATATTTATTTTATTTGAAAATAAATAATACTATTCAAAAAATTTAGAAAAAAAAATTTTTTTTTTAAAATTTCACTGAAGGTTATCCTTTACAAAATCTATTAAACATAAATCAATATTTTGATACCTGCAAAAAATTCCTTGCCATCCACTGAGAGAAAATACACTTAAATGTTATTAATAATGCCTAAAATTAAAAAAAAAAAATTCAATAAATAAATTATTTGAAAATAATCATTGTATTTACACTAAAAAAAAGAGTAAATACAATATAACATAAATAATAGTAAAAGTTTAATTAAAAAGAAAATTATAATTTTATCTTTCCTAGTCTTTATTACTTTTACAATGCTTCTTACAACCCACTATTGACATTTTCGATTGCACCAGCAATCTTCTTCAGAACATAATTCAATCTGGCATTCTCTGACATTGTTTTAATTTATTTATAGTGTATAAATTTGTTACTCATATAAAAAAGAGAAGAGAATAAGGGAGAATTCCCTGAAATCTGAAGCTGCTTAATCACCATCTCTGCCACATGAAAGCTGAAGTGATGTTGACGTGAAATGCCAGACTGAACCGAAACTGTCATATTAAGTTGCAAAAAAAGCATTATAAAAGATAGATGATATTAATATTATAAAAAGAAAATTATATATGATTACCTCTAACTCCTTTAAGCAATCCTTTAACCGTTCTGGTCTTTTATTTTTAATCACCCACATTATGTCTCGAGCTAAAAAAAATATATTTTTAACTTGAATAAATAGAAAATTAAACAAAATAAAAATAACATCAAAAAATCACACTTCGCCTAAAATACTTTTTTCTTGTACATATAAACTTTTGGCAATTGATCAATTTTTTCTTTCTATTGGATTATTCTACATGACATGTTCATAATTTATCATATACGATTTTTAAAAAAAAAGTATGATATGGATAAAAATATGTCTACGCTACTTGAAATAATATTTTTGCAATATGAATTTTATTAGTTCATTTAAGATTGATTACTGAATTTTTTAGTATAATTTAATATCAAAACAAAATTTACAAAAATATCTGAAGATATATATGCATCAAACCATAAAAAAATTACCTATTTATACTGATTATTAAAAAAATTAAACATTATTATTATACACTATATTTTTTTTATCATTTCCTTTTGATTGTTTTGATATAATTATTATTTGTATTTATATTCAAAAAATGTACGAGATAAAATTACATTGTGCCATAACACAGGAATTTAAAAAATAAAAAAGATTGATAGCAAGTAAGGAGAAGTAAGAGAAAAAAAATAATGAAAGGATTATTGATTAAAAAGTTAAAATGAGACAAGACCATGGTTTCATAAGTCACCATCTAATCACTCTTCATACTGCAAACATTAAAAATATATATACCAGTGTGCTCTTTCATAAATTTACATGCATTTGCCCATGAGCTCAGTTTAAAAAACATAAGTGGTCCACTTACATTTAGGGCTTATCATTAAAAAGCCAACTCACCATGCTAAACAGGGCTTTAACCTATTGTATGCCTGAATTATAAATTAACAAATAAATTGTATAAATGTTTTCATTTTATAGCAGGAGAGATAAATTATCTCATTTTTAACCACCTTCAATTAGAAATAAATATTATAGCAAAATTGAAAATTTTTGCTTTCACTCTATCAATGCATTTGTTCATAAAGTTCACTACATTTAATATGATTCTTGTGTTTTCATTGATTTGTGATTTTATTGAGAGTATTTTATATACAATAAATATTGCTATTTCATAAACAAATATTCACTACTTTTCCAACCTACATTTTGCATAATGCTCCTTTTCTTCAGAAAAAAATTGATCCGTGCCTATAATTAAAAAAGTAAAATATATACATATATTTATAAGAGTAAAAAGTAATAATGTAAAGCAAATTCTGAAAAACAAACATTGAAAATTATGGATTTTTTTCATTTATCTGTAACAAAAATATATAAATTATCAATAAAATTGGATTGTGTTTACATATCTATAGATTACTTCATGATTAATGATTATATTCATAGAATAATATGAGCAGCCTTAACAAGGATCATAAAAGCTAAGTATTACCTTCAAAATGAGAAACAGTAACACAGATCTCAACTTCATTTTCACAATTGTCACAAAAACCTATCAAAGTCTGCTTCCAGACAATATCGTTTAAAAATATAAATTTGTATATACAATGGTTTTGAAGCTCTATTTGCATATTCTTTTCTATATATAGCAAGACAAAATAGAGAATTCTGGAACCAATTCTAAAATACCCAATTTAAAACCAAAAAAAGCATTAAAAAAATTTCTCGGACAAGCAGTATGATATGAAAATGCTATCACTACAATACGTAGTTTTACAATAGCAACAATTACATACCAAAGAGAAGAATCCATACAATACAACAGACCATCTTTTCTACCTACTGCTTTTTTTTATCAATAGTCATAACCAATTTATTTCTTAAGATCAACTTTTGTTTATTTTTTATTTTTATTTTCTGTTTTGTTTTTTCTTTTCACAATTCTTACAGATGTATTCCTTATTTGCCTTCAAAAAATATTCATCTATTTTTTTAATTATTTAATTATATTTATCTTCAGAACCACAATTCAAAAACACAACTTCTACTTGGTATAAAGTTACATTTCAAACAAAAGACAATAATTTTTTAAATTTTATTCCTAATCCTGTGGTTCCCATTTCAGTTTCTTCCACCATATCTGCTTTGTCACTTATTTAATAATTAAAGGCATGCAATCTTTTACTAAAATATACATTTTCATCTCTACTACAATTCATTTAAAAACATTCTCTCTACAAATATTAAGTAATCTGATTATCTAAAGATATGATAATTTTATTCATTCACAGAATTCGTGTGTTATTTCAAAAAACTAAACTTAAACAAAAATGCCAACTTTATATTTCTATCTACATCTATCCTTCTTACTTAATCTTATAAATATCTTTAATACTATTTACAGATTCAGCAATCTATTCTTTCTTTTAATCTACCCTTTCCATCTTGATCTCAAACAAATTTCAAATTTTGTATCTAAATCAAAAAGTTTTGATTTTAAAAGGATAAAACAATTTCAATCCAAATATATTACCCCTCTTCAAGCACCAAGTCATAATTAGCCTCATTAATATTATTTGATAAATATCTCTGTATTTCATTTTTATTCAACTGACAATACGTTTATCGATAATCACCATCTCACAGTTAAAAAAAATGATAATTAAATCCTTAACTATAATTCATCCAATATTTGTTAATTAAAAAACAAGATGAATAAAAGAAATATTAACTAAGAAATTGATGATGAAATACATAATTATAAATCTAAAACAGGCAAAAATTTTCATACAGTAGTGCCACTAGTGCAAGCCAGAGTAATCAATGGATACCAGAAGGCTTGTGCATAAAATCCCTATCTAGTGCCTACTCATCCAATATCCCCAGACTAGTTTCTAGTTTGTGGCTTTCATCAGTGAGAAGCCTTGGATCTGAAAGCACTGCATCTAGATCTTAGAATCTAATGCAACCCTCCAGCAACCACCTTTTATCTCTACTTAAGTATAAATCTATGAGAATAAAATTGAAAACAAAATAATATTTCCAATCCAAGCACATTAGCTTATATAGTCATATAGGTCTGAACTCAGTTCAGTACCCATACATTTTGGTGTCTTGAGTGGCACTACTATATCCAGGTTTTTGCCTGTTTTAATAAAGTTATGAGCAAGCATAAGAAATGGTGATCATGTGATGTTTAGTGGTTTAATACCAATCTTGCCTAATAGTATAGTGGTGGCTATGGTTATTAAAGAACCAAAGACACTAAAATATATGGGTACTGAACTGAGTTCAGAACTATATGGCTATATAAGCTAATGAGCTTGGATTAAAAATATTATTGTGTTTTCATTCTCATACTTTTGAAGTTAAGTAGAGATAAAAAGTGGCTGCTAGAGGGTTGCATTAGATCCTAAGATCTAGATGCAGTGCTCTTAGATCCAAGGCTCCTCACTGAAAATCACAAGCTAGAAACTAGTCTGGGGATATTGGATGAGTAAGCACTAAATAGGAACTTTATGCACAAGCCTTTTGGCATCCATTGATTACTCTGGTTTGCACTGAGTGGCACTACTGTATGGAGAGTTTTGCCTACTTTAATAATAGTTATGAGCAAGCATAAGAAATGGTGATCATGTGATGTTTAGTGGTTTAATTATAAATATATTAGGTGAAAGAAGGTTCATTCTAGAATTTAAATCAAATTAATGACATGTTTATAAATTAAAATGACTTTCATATAATTACTTTGAATCAGTCTTTAATACCATTGATGAAAATAATATTTACTTTTTTATGTACATTTTTCAAAAATTTATTTTAAAAGAGCTCTATAGGAAATTCAAAGTTTAGGTTGATATTGCAGGATTCTGTGTTTTCCTTGATTAATTTTAAATATTCAAACATAATTAGATTTCCACTTATGTTTCAATTATTTACTTGGTCATCATTCGTTTTCCATATATTTGAAATGTATATCACTGATTACTGGTTTTTTTATTGAAGCAATGGATCTGAAGTCCAATCCATGCTTCACATCTTCCTATAAACTTGATTAATATTGGAAACCTAAATTAAGTTTATAGTCCAATATCAGCAGGGTTTTGCATTACAGCTAAAATTAATTACGTTTATTAAATTTGTATTTGCTTGTAAATATGTTCTTTTAAATAAATTCCATTGTAACATTAAATTGCTGTTAAAAATATTACTTGTGAAAACTGTTTAGTCAAACATATATATACGTCAAGCATATATATATGAGTTAATGCAAAATTCTGCTGAAATAAAATGCTTATTGTATTAAAAGAAATAAGAATGTATTTTACTTTTAAATCTTGTTCAAATATTTAATATGATTTGATTTTGAGATAAGCCCACCAACATTTTCTAAAAGAATGTATATTTTTAATTAGTTAAGCCCATTCAAGTCAAATTAAAGATGGCCTTCTCTTTCTTTTTTTTTTAATTAATAAAATCCCAAAGTTTAAAGAAAGAAATTTAGAGTAAAAAAGTAAAAGTTATTTTTAGAAGGTGTTACTTTGAAACAAAGGAGCATGGGGAGGCTTATCAAGACCTCAGATCATACAAACAATAGAAGGTAGCTGACAGAGAGGGTATAAATAAAAGGGAGAACAAAAGATCAGGCACTCAGATTTTCCTTTTTGAAAAAGCAGTCAATCAGAGTTTCCTTTTGGAACAGGCATTCAGATTTTCCTTTTTGAAAAAGATCAGTCAATCAGAGTTTCCTTTTGGAAAAGATCGGTCATTCAGATTTGCCTTTTGGAAAAGATTATTCATTCAGAGTATTCTTGCGGGCTGTCAGATTGCTCCGTGGAGAACTTAGAAATTTTGCTGTTGCCTGTTGTGATTTTATTATATGAATTCGATGGAGTCTACCATGCTTGGCTAGGCAAATAAATAACTTTGTCTACCGCCGAGGGTTCCTCAATACCAGAAAAATGCCGTAGTATTTACTCAATCGTCATCTGAACTCTGTGCCATGTCTGGAGGACTTTTTGTGAAACCATGCTACCGATTTCCACTTTCCTTGTCCGGACAAACACATTTCATCAGACGGATCAAGCTACGCCCGTCGATGGAACATGACCAAGGAATAAGGACGATAATCATATCTCTCCTCATGAACTATTTATTATGCTACCCTTTTTGTCCATACTTTTTATAATTGCTTCCTTGAATATTTATGGAATGTGTGCTTAATGATATTTATAATGTAACTATTTTTATTAGACTAGTTAGATATATGTATATGTGATCATCTATCTAGATATTTAACCCCTTTTCCTTCGCTATTCTTCATTACTCCCATGTGTAAATATTTTAATTCTATTGCGGTTAAGTTTATTAGTTAATTGTTCATATAAAAATCCCTTTCCAGTTTTATTCATACTTGTAAAATTTAGTACGAGTAAGTTTCCTTTTTTTTGTTTGCCAACTTGATCTCCTCGATAACGCTTCTTTTGTCCGCCATTAGCTTCTTACGTATGTCAGATTTAGCGATATACATCTTAAATGATTTTAAACTCTGTTTTAGTGCAAAGCAATTAGAAACTGCTTTGCGAAAGATTTTTATTATTGCACTTTATCGAGCAGATTCGAGTTGACAATGTTTAATAAAACAGGGAAGGAAAGATTTAGACCGCAAGCATATTAATCGGGTTTTCATTGTCTCATTAGTTATTCATAAATTTCGGGGAATAGCGAAGGCCATTAAATTATTAATAATATTTCAAATGTCATTTATTAAGGATATTTATTTAACTAAAAAGCTTGAGTTTGCTAGTTATCTTTCAATGCTTTGTTTTACTTTTAAATGATCCAGGCACGCAGAACACATATTTCTAAGTATTTTTGCACATTTAACTATTTTAGCTCCGTAGGTGGTTCTGTCCATGTCTCCCGCTGATGCTAAGCTCGTGGCTCGGGAAGAAAATATCTATGCGTGTCTCAGATAGTGTTGTTCGGTTCATGATAGCTTAGAGACTAGACGAATAGGGCAGAGGTCATAGTATTCTTGGTTTAATATCTCGCATATGGGTGGCCTCAAGGTACTTTTGCCTAGTATTCGAACTGGGTTAAATCATCATACATCATCTGACTGTCACAGTAGATTTTTTTTTTTCCGCATTCTGGCGTCCATCGTGTGGCTATTCGAAATTTTCCACACCCTGTAGGCAGCGTTTATGTTTTAAATAATAGTATATATGTAGAATTTTTTTTTGTCCTCGGATTTGTACGCATATATATAGTGATTGTTTTAGATAACACGAATAATTGTTAGTTATACGTGAATTTTTTGCTTCAAGTTGTCGCAGTGGGACGAATGTCATTTTTTAAAAAAAAAATTTAGTACCCTGAGAAGTTTGTTTTGGTCTAATATATTTATATAAAAAAAATATATATATATAATTTTTTCTGAGTCTTGTTTCCTAATGTGGGCAAATGTCATTTTTTAAAATTAATTAAAAAGTTAAAGGTGTCATAAAGTAAAATTTTTTTTCCGAGTTTGGTATATATATGAAACGAATGTTTTACATTTAGAAAAGTTAACACTCCGTTAGTTTTTTTTATATATAGTGAATATAGATAAGAATAAATATCAGAGTTATAGCAAGATTTTTTTTTCCGAATGAGTAGTTTTGTCGATGGCCAGTTGCCATATCGTTGTTTATCGTATAAAGTATATACCTTCGATGAGGCGGAAGTGTCAAATATATACCCACCCGCCCTCTCTTAAAATAGCTTTCGTACTTTATGTTACTTTAGTAATGCTTAAATCTGAGAAGTTTTAATATAATAATGTTTTGTCGAAATATAACATTTTAGTTAAAAGTACAAATAGATAATAGAATTATGTTTCCGTTGTACAAATTTTTATAAAGATTAAAATTGATAACATTCTTTCGTTAATAGAATTTTTTTGTAAGATCAAAAAGTTTGATAAGTTCAAACTATAGTGTTTCACTTTCTCTGCGTTAGTTTCCTTAATTAAATCAATAATTTTAATCATGCAGAATTTTTTTTTCACTTTTAAATATTTTGAAATTACATTCCGTGCAAACAATAAATATAAAATAAGTTTTGTTTCAATAATAACAAACTTAATTGTCAACTTTATGAAAAGTAAATGCGTATGTTCGTTAATAAATATATATATTAAGGATATATTTTTGTATAACATATATGTCAGCCACCCTTTAGTTAAGATTTTTTTTCTCCATTTCGGATTATGCTATTGAATCATTTATTGAGTAACCGTTAGGTGAAGACCCTTTGAGTAACCGTTAGGTGAAGCCCTTGTTTTTTAGTAACCATGTTTGGTGAAGACCCTTAGAGTAACCGTTTAGGTGAAGACCCCTTACATTGTAGAGTTCTCGATTGCTGTGTAGCCTGAAATAATAGGTCTATGTCCGCAATCATTGCTTCCTTGTCATAGTTGCGACCAGCGTTTACTAGCCTGAAATAATAGGAGTATGCGGTTGGCAATTTGACATCTTTCTAATAAATTCATGTACATGATAATAAAAGAAATATTTGTATAGGTATATCTGTTTGTATATTTATATGTAGTCATATATATGCTTATTTAATGATGTACATATTCATATATATGGATGCATATGGTATACACTTCGTTATAGTTCGGTAAAACCCGTTTTTATATAAATGTTTTTTAAACAGTTTTGATTTCAATGCGTGATTCTGTAAAATTGCATGATAATTGTTAATCTATTTCGGGTGTGACCAAAATGGTAGTTGGTTTCGATCCCAAGTTCATAATTCAGAGTGGCGGTTATCATGGGATTTTACTTTTATTTTAATTGTTTTTTGTATTAATATTTTGTTTTGATAATCGTACTTTAGGCTGGTTAAATTTTTTTTCTGTCTTGACCAAAATGGTAGCGTGGTTTCGAACCCAGGTCAGACGTGTTACCTTACTTAGTTGTTATACGTCTTAGACTTACTTAATATTGTCATTTAAAATACCATTTACTTATTCATGCAGAGATTTTTTTTGAAAGTGAAGTGAAAATCAAAATAAATTGTAATCGCATTAAACTTTATAAACCTTATCAATGTGTGCTTGGATCATTATCCATTAATAGGTATATTTGATATGGCCATTGTCTTGTCGACTGGCGCCCTTCTCAAATAAATTTGTCGGCAAGTGCAATCTCTCATATCGGATATCAAATAAACCAAACTATAGTAGATGATCAAAATAACAATGTATGCATAGTGAGCCAATATAATTTTTAAACATGACTTACGTATATTTTGCTCACATTTTTTTATAAATATACTTGTATTAATGTAAATGCATTTTTTAGTTGTTTCAGGTGTCAGAGAAAGCCAGGTCAAGCTGTAAGTGTGTTATTTTAATTATATTGGGACAAAATAGCAGTGATATTTTAATGAAATATAACAATAAATAAAGTGAGGAGACTAATATGTAGTATAAATATTAAAGACAGACACGGCAGGATTTTATATATATATATTTTCATGTACAAACAGATACATATAGGCATAGGGTTAAGATAGGACCTCGTAAGGTAGGAAAAGTTAAATTTCTGAAAACATATAAATAAAACAGATAGTTGGAACTTAGAATAGTGACTTATTTTAGAAAGAAATAATTTTTTTTTGTGTGTTAATAACTAGTATAAAAATATACTTATCCAGATTGTTTATTAAAAGACAAACACATTTTACAAACAAAGTGAATGTTATATAACAAAATAGCCAATATTAGGCAAAAATGGACCAACCAAAGAAAGTTGCAGATTATGACAGCGATGAGGAGGTAATGCTCAACCTTCCAAATACAGCAACATCGACTCATAGTGACCAAGAAAACAATGTGAAAGATCTCATCACAGAAATGAGACAAGAAAACAAAATGATGATGAACATGTTAAAACAATTCATGAATATGACATCACAAAGACTGGACCGTTTGGAGGAAAACATGGCGCTCCACCAACATACTATTGTAACAAAAGTATTGCCAGACGAGGATACTCACTTTAAATGGCAACCCCAACAGAAGCAAGATGATACACAACTTAAATCATTGATAGATAATGAATTAGGAAAGGATATGCATGCCTTGGACGTGTCAGTCAAGCATCAAATACAGGAGGGAGAAGAAAATGGACAGATGAATGTGGATAAAGAGGAAATGAACATTCATCAACAGATAAATCCAATCCAGGCGCAACAAGGCAGCCAAATCCTTACGCCAATAATAATTAATCCGGTAACATCTCCTGTGGCAAAATTCGTACATATACAATGTTTTAGAGGGGAACCAGGGGGAAACCCTAGACACCACCCAGACAGTCTCAAAATGTTTTTTCAATTTCAGAATATGACAGAACAAGAAAAAGTGGCGATCTCCAGTCATCATTTAAAAGAATCTGCCAGAGACTGGTGGAACACTCTGTCTATACAACCACAAACATTTATGGAATATGAGAATGCAATGTTGTCAATGTATTGGAGTGCAGAGCGGCAGGAAGGTTTGATGTATTCCATAATGCATGAAAGATACCCAGCTAACCATCAAGAGACTTGTGCTCAGTTTTTTGTTAGGCAGGTAAATCGAATTAAAGCCCTAAGTGCATTCAATTATCCAGAAATGCAGATAGTAAGGATGATTAGGCACAACATGCTACCCTGGATAAGGAAAATATTAATAGGCACTCAAATGCAAGATATTCAAGGCACGATTCGGATACTAACTGACATTGACTATGGAAACTTAGAAGAAAACCAAAATGATAGGGTCATGAACCCGTCCAAAAGTACAAGGCAGTATATACCACCGGATCCTGGGAAATATAGACATTAAAATAGATACATAACTTGTTAGATTAAAACAACACGGACTCGTTTTAAGATATAGCAGATTGAATTATGGATAAACTGTTAGTTATTTAGTAAAAGAAAGAAAAAACTGTTAGTCAGTAACAAGTAAAATTTTACACCAAATAAAGAGTAGGCTTGAACTCACCTGGCACAAATTCTTACCTCTGACCTGATGCAACAGCATTTTTTTTTTAAACATTTTTTTTTTGCTCACTAACTATTGGGAAATGAAGCAATGGATCTGAAGTCCAATCCATGCTTCACATCTTCCTATAAACTTGATTAATATTGGAAACCTAAATTAAGTTTATAGTCCAATATCAGCAGGGTTTTGCATTACAGCTAAAATTAATTACATTTATTAAATTTGTATTTGCTTGTAAATATGTTCTTTTAAATAAATTCCATTGTAACATTAAATTGCTGTTAAAAATATTACTTGTGAAAACCGTTTAGTCAAACATATATATACGTCAAGCATATATATATGAGTTAATGCAAAATTCTGCTGAAATAAAACGCTTATTGTATTAAAAGAAATAAGAATGTATTTTACTTTTAAATCTTGTTCAAATATTTAGTATGATTTGATTTTGAGATAAGCCCACCAACATTTTCTAAAAGAATGTATATTTTTAATTAGTTAAGCCCATTCAAGTCAAATTAAAGATGGCCTTCTCTTTCTTTTTTTTTTAATTAATAAAATCCCAAAGTTTAAAGAAAGAAATTTAGAGTAAAAAAGTAAAAGTTATTTTTAGAGGGTGTTACTTTGAAACAAAGGAGCATGGGGAGGCTTATCAAGATCTCAGATCATACAAACAATAGAAGGTAGCTGACAGAGAGGGTATAAATAAAAGGGAGAACAAAAGATCAGGCACTCAGATTTTCCTTTTTGAAAAAGATCAGTCAATCAGAGTTTCCTTTTGGAAAAGATCGGTCATTCAGATTTGCCTTTTGGAAAAGATTATTCATTCAGAGTATTCTTGCGGGCTGTCAGATTGCTCCGTGGAGAACTTTAGAAATTTTGCTGTTGCCTGTTGTGATTTTATTATATGAATTCGATGGAGTCTACCATGCTTGGCTAGGCAAATAAATAACTTTGTCTACCGCCGAGGGTTCCTCAATACCAGAAAAATGCCGTAGTATTTACTCAATCGTCATCTGAACTCTGTGCCGTGTCTGGAGGACTTTTTGTGAAACCATGCTACCGATTTCCACTTTCCTTGTCCGGACAAACACATTTCATCAGACGGATCAAGCTACGCCCGTCGATGGAACATGACCAAGGAATAAGGACGGTAATCATATCTCTCCTCATGAACTATTTATTATGTTACCCTTTTTGTCCATACTTTTTATAATTGCTTCCTTGAATATTTATGGAATGTGTGCTTAATGATATAATGTAACTATTTTTATTAGACTAGTTAGATATATGTATATGTGATCATCTATCTAGATATTTAACCCCTTTTCCTTCGCTATTCTTCATTACTCCCATGTGTAAATATTTTAATTCTATTGCGGTTAAGTTTATTAGTTAATTGTTCATATAAAAATCCCTTTCCAGTTTTATTCATACTTGTAAAATTTAGTACGAGTAAGTTTCCTTTTTTTTTTGTTTGCCAACTTGATCTCCTCGATAACGCTTCTTTTGTCCGCCATTAGCTTCTTATGTATGTCAGATTTAGCGATATACATCTTAAATGATTTTAAACTCTGTTTTAGTGCAAAGCAATTAGAAACTGCTTTGCGAAAGATTTTTATTATTGCACTTTATCGAGCAGATTCGAGTTGACAATGTTTAATAAAACGGGGAAGGAAAGATTTAGACCGCAAGCATATTAATTGGGTTTTCATTGTCTCATTAGTTATTCATAAATTTCGGGGAATAGCGAAGGCCATTAAATTATTAATAATATTTCAAATGTCATTTATTAAAGATATTTATTTAACTAAAAAGCTTGAGTTTGCTAGTTATCTTTCAATGCTTTGTTTTACTTTTAAATGATCCAGGCACGCAGAACACATATTTCTAAGTATTTTTGCACATTTAACTATTTTAGCTCCGTAGGTGGTTCTGTCCATGTCTCCCGCTGATGCTAAGCTCGTGGCGCGGGAAGAAAATATCTATGCGTGTCTCAGATAGTGTTGTTCGGTTCATGATAGCTTCGAGACTAGACGAATAGGGCAGAGGTCATAGTATTCTTGGTTTAATATCTCGCATATGGGTGGCCTCGAGGTACTTTTGCCTAGTATTTGAACTGGGTTAAATCAACATACATCATCTGACTGTCACATTATATATGCTTGGTACATAGTTGATTTAATTTAGCTACTTCAAGGACTGAAAACATTCCAATAAGCTGGTTCTATACACTTAGGAAGGAGTTCCTAGGTGTAAACAAGGCATAGAAAGTTTCTCGATGCCTATTTGAAGATCTTGGTCAGTTGCACATTAGTAGGAAGGTAAATTCTCTACTGATGATCAAAACAATACAGAAAAAAAGAGAACTGATTTCAGCAGCCTGCTATTTATACTAAAAGTTTGTCTCTAAAGAATTTTAATCTCATGTTTACTAATAGAATTATCCTATGCACTTCCTATTTTTAAAACAACTAAAATTTTAAGCCAAGGAAATAAAATGTATGACAAAGTTTAATCATAAATCAAGGATAAAAGATTATTTTAAAGTTAACTCTGGTAATATAACAATATACTACACATTTTACTTCTGATTTTCAATTTAAGTCATTCTTATTTGGAATTCTTCAATTACAAAATTGTTTAAAGAAATGTTTTATCTCAATGAAGGATTAAACTCATATAAGAGAAAACTTTCTTATTTACTATCTAAAATAAAATAAAATATTTTTATTTAGCCCAAAATAATAGCATTTGTATTTAAATTTAAAATGAATATTTTTATTTAAACACAAATAACATTCCTTATATCAAATGTGTGTGTGTGTGCCTATATTTGTTCCAAATACAAATGTAACATATTATATTATATCTACTTGGCTATACCATTTTGACTTCCATTTCAATTACTAATACACAATTGAATGTTTGAATCTAATAAATTATAAAAATGAAAATTACTTCTGATTTTTAAATTTATTTCCTGGTTTGTTCAAATAATTAACAAAATCTGTGATACCTGAAATATATTTGCTAGTAATTTAATAACTTTTTGTTTTAAAAAAGATTTCCCATTAAATAAAAGGAGATTCTTTGTGGTTTTAAAGCAGAGATGGAGAGCCTTCTCTCTATCAAGGGCCATTTGGATATTTATAATCTCATTTGTGGACCATCATAAAATTATCGATTTAAAAATTAGCCTACTATATTTGATCAAAAATTTAATTCGTTTATCTTTGATAGAATAAAGTAGAATTATTATAAAGGTTGGCAGGAGAAAAAGTTGTTTGAGAAATGTATTTGCACATATATTTGCACTGCATTATGTGTGTATTTAAATAGAAGTCTTACACAGGTCCATTTTATGTATGTATGTGAAAATGTCAGGCAGCTGAATTGGCAGCTTTCGAGAGCCAAACTTGCCCTTTGGGTTAGATGTTATCCCTTCTTTAAAGAAACAAAGCAGGGAAAAGTCTTAATGTCCTATCCAATTGTTCTTGTTTTTGCAATTATTAACATATGATTATTCGCATAATAAACAAACATGGATGGATTTCTTAGCTTTTATTTACAAAGATGATAGACACAAATAAAGTATGATCTTCATTTTCTACAGACTATAAAAGTATCAACTAAAGCAGCAATTGCAATCAAAGATAAAAGGTGCTAAACGTTTCTTAATTATGAAGCTAAATTGCGAATTAATGATGATCTTTTATTTAATTATCTATAGCTGTGTATTGGACTTTAAAAAAATTAGAATGAGGAGGTGATTGATTTGATAAGTGGACATATACTTTATTATAAAGACATGAATATCAGAAGTAAAAGTTAGAATGAGATCATTATAAATAAAAAATGAAAGAATACACACTTAGATAGCTAACCTTTATATCCAACAAATTCTCATTATGATGAAATAAAAAAAACAAAAAACACTTTCATACAGAATATTTTTGAATTTCTCTAAACATGGTTTAAGAATTGTCAAAAGATTTTCATATTGGAAGTAGCAACTAAAAGATAAAAGTGCTGTGGATAAATTTAGTTATGGAGACTGAGATGAGATAGGATTTATGAAATTTGCACGTAAAAAAAAAATCTATATTATGAATTTCTCTTTTTTTAAAACAAATTCAAAATGGAAATGAACATGGGAGACATCCAAATAAAGTTACAAAAACGATTATATTTTGATTAATAGAAAATATTTATTTGATAACTGTAACATGTTTAATAAAAAACATTATAGCATAATATTGATAATAAAAAAAGCAAAATTTTAAATGTTATTTTAATTCATTTTCATAAGATATATAAAACTATTTTAATAAGCTTTGATTTATTTATTTTCTTGGGAAAGAGAGACTTTTTCACTTTAAATTAGTTTATTTCTGTATTTTATTTTTTAATGAAATATACCTTCATTATTACTGAAATTTAAACAACTATTTTTGAATTCTATTTCATAACCTTTGATGTTTTAATTTAGAATTCTCTTAGATATTTATCTGAAGACCTTGCAATATAAATGGCGATAAAATTTCAACATTTTTTCAGATCACAAGCAGATTTAAGATTCTTCCTTCAGGTAACAAGCCTATAATCACTTTAGTGGACTGTTCTATTACGGGTTAACAAATGGATAACCAGTCATTAACAGCTATGAAATAAAAAAATGAGTACATTGAACTTAGATAGGTAGGCGTCAATGTAAAGTAAAACAAAAAATCCAAATGAAAATTGACACATCTTTCATCACTAGTGATAGTGCAAGTGTAATATTCTATGATTCATAGTTTATCTTTATTTCTTAAAAAAAAATTACATATAAGTATATCAAATTTATAAATACACTCTTAATACTTAAAATTGAAGTATAAATACAGAAAAACATAGAATCCAGATAACAATTTCATGTGTGTATATATTGTAACCTAATAAACAGAGAAAGAAAGATTGTGAACAATAGCCTGCTAACACGAGAAACAACCAAGGACGATAGATCGAACCCTCAGACTGATCGCACACCAAACAAAACATGTAATGAACTGATATACAACCACTACTAGCTCAATAATGATAACATTGGCTAAATCATAATGATATAAAGGGAAAGCTCAGGGTTTGAATACCACATGCTACAATAATAAGCACAATAAGTGTACATAATAACAGATAAATATTTTTAAGACAAATGTAATATATTAGCAAATTAAGAGGAGGGTATTTCTCATACACACTTTTTAAATATAATAGCTCCTAATATTAAAAGCATACGTCATTAAAGAGTTAGGTTACTTGAAAATTCTCTATTCACAACATATCTTACAACCAGAATGAGTATCTTGTTGTCATGATCAGATTTACCATTAATTCTCTTTATTAAGCAGAAACATGTTATGTCACATTAACTTCTTCTTGATATGATTTTGTTCCAAGTGAAATAATTTTTCTCTAATAATCTTATATATAAAATTGATACCTCGGGGTTTATATGATGATTATTTTAATAATTATAAATTTTATTCTTCTCTTTTAATTTTTGAAAGTTATCAAATAAAGAATAAGATCTTGGTAAAATAATAAAATCATAAGACATACTCTTGCCCATAAGATAATGTCTCATTATATCACAATAATAATTTTAAAATTTAAACTAAACATGATAAAACTTAATTTAGAATAAAAACAATATACTAGGATAGCATTCAGATATAGTGAGTGGGTAAAGGATTTTATGGCCACTTAAAATATCACACTAATAAATCCTCTTTAAATATTTTCTGAATTCAAACCAAGTAATTCTATCATTTGAATTTATAATGATTAAACAAAGTAATCTCCTAAATGAGACAAAGTAATCTCTTAATAATATAAATATTTGAAAACCAGGCACTCTTCACAAACCTGGGAGCTTAATTGTAAGTATAGGGGATTTGAACTCTGATTTTCCAGCACCCTTTAACTATCCACACTATCTCATGCAACTGATACACATGACTACACACATGTAAAAAAAATACATAATCACCAATAAACCAATTTCGTGCTAAACCAGCAGTCATCAGTTGGACCAGATTATCATCTCTCATATATATATACAATCAGTGCTCAGTTTATATTAAGACAGCAAACCTTCACATGGATAGGCTAATATAAATTAAATTACAATTATAACACAAAATTATCTTCATAAACTGAGCATTTATATGTGTGGGAGATGATAATATGGACCAACTGATGAGTGCTGGTTTAGCATGAAATACGAATATTGGTGATTATTTATCTTTTCTACATGTGTGTGGTTATGTGTATCAGTTGTATGAGATAGTGTGGATAGTTGAAGGGTGCTGGAAAATTTGAGTTCAAATCCCCTATATTTAATAATATAAAGTGATTAACTAGCATAATGACCTTTTAATAAATGAAACTGACTAAAGTGATCTAATAATAATAAATAAGTAATTATTTTTAATAAATAAAATAATCTCTTTCTTGGATGTTTTTTTAACATCAGAGATGCAATTTTAATGAAGTAACTTTCATGACAAATTCTTAATATTCAAGTACTCTCAATGCATAAAAGTAAAGACAATTTATGATAAGCTTAATGATATTTATCATGTCTGAAAGTATGCAGATGATGAGAAACAGTTAAGAAAATAAGTTAACACTAAAAATAACATTTATTTTGACATAAGAGTCTTGCTATTTTACAATATTATCAAGCTGAATTCTTCAGATACACAAAACAAAATCTAATATGGAGAATTATAATTTACAGTTTAAAATGAATAAATAGAAAAAAAATAATATGGGATGTTAAAGAGAAATCATTTTGATTATTTGATTATACTTAATGTTTTCTTGCATATGACTGTAACTCCAAAACATGTGCTTTTTAAGGTTTTTTGTGGTTCAAACTCTGAGACCTGTGTAAACATTAATCTGGCAGAGAAAAGGTTACTGCGAGACTATTATTATTATTACTATCATTATAAAAAATTATAGATATCACATACATTAATAATTAAAACAGATAACCTTTAGCATTGAAAAGGGCATAAAATTATATGTAAAAAGACTTCAGTATAATATATATTTTTTGTAATCACTATTATATACTGAAGCTGTATATATGCACATATATATATACTTCATGTTCGAATGCTAAAAATTACAAACAAAATTTAAGTTTAAAAGTTTTAATAATTTTTTATAAATAAAAATTAAATATTTATTATAAATGTACAGATAAATGTATATGATATAATTAATTATAAAGTTAATTTGTGTTAAAAAGAAAATATTTCTAAAGATTATAAAAAAAGATAAATGATTCTAAATTTAACTTCAAACTATTTTAAAAGCAAAATGTGTTTTCCTGTAAAAATAAAAAACAAGTGAAAATGACATTCTAGAAAAATCAATTTAAATGCTTGTAAACAGATTACTAGATTAAGTTTAAGAAAATAAATAATTAAAATAATTTAATTTAAAAGGCGGTTATTCTCATTCAAAAATAAGAGCTTGCAAATAGGGTATTGTACAAATAAACTTGGACCTCAGCGAAAGTCATGGAGTTATCTATGATGAATAAATCAGAGAATCGAAACAACAAGAGAGGGATCCAAATTTTACAGATAAGATAGCTACAAAGTATATAAGTAAATGCTAAAAAGAATTCTAAAAAAACAATTGTGTCTTATAATTTTAAAGTGGTTAAGATTTAATTCATCTTATGATTTTGAAATGCTCACAATTATTCTGTCTTTATTTGGATTCCCCATCTGCTATTATTCTGAGAGTTGAATAATTAATCCACTAGTTCCAGCCACATCTTTCATGCAAAAGTAGAGAAACCACTATCCGCCTTGCTCTGTCAAGTTAGCAGATGGTAGGCTGAAAAACAAATCACCAAGTTCTAAGAAAAAAGTTGTCAACCATGGAAGAAACCAATCAAACATGTGCCACTATGGATCCATGTGAAATAAGTAAAAATCTGACATCCAGTGCTACTGGAAGAACTAGCTATTAAATCAAGAGAAAATCAATGCCGAATCTCACTAATCAAACCTAAACTGTGACTTAAAACCTTTCATCACAGTTACGATAAAGAATGAACTCTGCCAATACCTAAGGATTGAACATAAACCATGACAATCGAAAGAATAGGTATAAGCTTTAAACTCATATTTAGTTAGTAATTCTCTCCAATTTAAAAAATATGTTAGAGAATGGTTAAGTAATTAATCCATTTACAAATATGTATGGCAAGAGATGGTAGTTTGTTTTATTTTTATGCCACAATCTAGTGAGCGATAAATATATAAAAGTTATTTTATAATGACAATTAGCTTATAATCATGATCTTTGCCATACTACTAAATATTTGTATGTTAATCACTTATTTCCATTTTATTTAGTTAATAATAGTATGTTAAGTCAGTAAAATTTTAAAGTTATGAATGGGAGACAAGCATGCTGCATAGATAACTAGATAGGTTTCCATTAAATACATGTCAGTTTCAGCTAACTAATCTTGCATTTGAATTACTATTATTGATAAGAATGTATAGCTGGTACCTGTCGATTCAGATTGTGAGTTACATCTGATTCTCATTCTTATATAACACCTTAGGATTAGATAATTGTAACATCATTTGCAATTGCTGATCCTTTACAATCATTATCTTATTTAAACAGTGATGACTGCAGTATATGATTAAGTCCTACCATATTGCCATCCATTTTTCTTTCATACATGTCATAGTAATTCATATGTGACTTCTAATCACTAGATGCTATATACACAGTAGACAGTTAATTCCCAATATAAGCACATAATTATCACATGCATTTGCTCTTGTATAGATACTATTGTAGTACAGATGCAATTTCCTGTATTTTACAATTATTTTACAACCTACTGTACTAATATCATAACCTGCAATTGATCACAACAGTCAAGTAGTAAAATCATCTTTAATTTATAAGCATGTATTAGTTAGCATTAGAACAGCGGTGATGGTAGTTGAGAAGTTAGAAGTCTATGCAGTAGATTAGAATCCCTTCAAACAACATTAATAGTACGCTAAAATAGTGACTATCAAATATCAATTCGTTCAAACATTTAAGCATGCCATATATTATACTTGTATATAATTAAAATTAAATTAATCTAAGAAATTTGGAAAAGTTAATTTACTATAAGTAAATTTAAATACTTTTAGAGAAAAGCTTTAACTTTTATCATATGCACTTTGAACATTTATAATAGTCACATGTCTTTTTTTACTATAAAGGGACCTTTCAAACCTCAACACAAGATAGTGCACTGGTGGTTGAGAGGTCAGCGTGACTGCCTTGCACTTACTTGCAGGCAATTGCCCGGGTTGCGGGTTCGCATCCCAGCGAATGCTATGACACTTAAAAAAAAAACCACAAGATAATGACTTTATAAAGATAAGAACAATCATCTTATCTTTAATCTAAATTCTCACTTATATAGGCCAATCTGACCACTTGATTTGGGAGTATGAAGCTATTAGTCTCTCCATTTTTTAAATCCACTATTACCTTTACAAATTAACCTTCATGAAATCTTGTGATTTGCAATGAGTTAATATTACAATCTTTATACTGGAAATATATAAACTAATGTAAAGTTGTGATATTTATTATGCACATAGGAAGTACATAAATACTTTTAAAGAAAGATTTTATATGCGTCTTGAACTAAAAGTATTTACATTTTTTCTATATGCTTAATAAATAATCATAATTTTACATTAGTTTATATATTTCCATATAACAATCATAATATTAATTTATAAATTGCAAGATTTTATAAAGATTAATTTGTAAAGGAAATAGGAAACTTAAAAAGTGAAGAGAACAACAGCTTCACACTCCCAAATCAAGATGCTTCAGATTGGTCTGTATAAGTGGGAATTTATGTTAAAGATAAGATGACCATTCTTATCTCTATAAAGTCACTATCTTATGTTGAGGTTTGAGAGGTCCCTCTATAGTCAAAAAAAGACATCATATGACTATTATAAAAAAGCTCAAGGCACAAATGATAAAGATTAAAGCCTTTCTCTAAAAGTATTTACATATTTCCTATGTGTTTAATAAATAATGACAACTTTACATAAGTGAATTTATAAATTAATTAACTAAAGTCATACCAGTATATGCTTTGTGTTGTATATACGTGAATAAAAAGTGTTGTCTCATTATTGTGGGCAGTTTGTAATTTTATTTACAATCAATAACTTAGGTAAATAGTTAAGAGTATCTGACTGTAAAAGAAAAAAGTAGTTGTTCTGTGAGATCAGAGTGTGAAATGCACATGTTGATTGTCCTCGTGTAATTTGCACGAGAGTTGTGCAAACATTCTACAATATAGACATTTGACTAAGTTCTTTCATTTTTACAGAGCAATCATTGTATTATAATGTCCCTAATGAATGTATTTAATACCCTTATAAAATATAACTTACCAAACCATGTGGTGAGATGAATGCAGAAGATGTACATTCTTTACTGAAGCACACATACAATTTTAAAATTTTAATACAAAATATTTATCAGATTTATATCTTGAGGTGCTGACAAAGCACAGCTACAAGATCTATACATCAAAACAAATAAGCTACACTCAAACATACTAAGAGTGCAAGTGAAGATAAGGATAGTGTTCTCAGTACTATTGTCAGGATAAAGTCATGGTAGTATATTACCCATGGCTTTATGCAAAAATACATTATAAATAAATCCACATTAGAGATGATAAGGCAAATGCAAAATAAACTATGGAATGAACTCAAGAGAAAAGCATTTACATCTGAAGACAATAAATGAAATGGGACTTTATCACTATAAAGATAATGAGAATGAACCACCAAAGAAGACAATAATATAAATAGGATTTGCCTTAAATAAAACAGTAAATGCTTAAATATAGAATAAAGGACAATATAATTCACTGGAAAAATTTGTTACAATCTCTATTAAATACATCATTGACAACATAAACATCAACAAGAGAGACTAATACCACAATATCTTAAATATGCTGACAAGATAAACTACACTCAATACAAGAGAAAGACTAATATGACAATCTCTTTTTAAAAAATAGCAACAACTGATGTGTAAAATGGATAAATTAATAACTAGTGCTAAACATAACTTGATAAAAATTATGGCATAAAAATATACATCAGCATCTACCTCTTTCAGCATTTGCATATACATTCAAAATAAATACATGATAGGGACAAATATAACACATTTAAAATATCGATATTCTGAGAACTTTTGATAATATATTTTAATAAGTGATTTATAAAAATTATACCAAATAAAAATGCATAAAATAATATTAGCATTTTACAATATCATGAATATTTAAACTTAATAGCAATACCCTTTTATCAAAAATAAAATTAAAAAAGATCCTTCATCTTGGTTCCCACCATTTGACAGGATACAGTCAGTGAAATAGTTCTAAAAAAATATTGTAGATTTCCAGGAGGATATTGTAATATATCATATTTTACTTACATGCACAATATTTCATACAAAAAAGATGTTAGCATAAATACATATGTCATTCAAATTGATAAAATACATTTCATGAATAAACGCACAAATATTCACATTTAATATTTCAGTAGAATATCATATTAAACTTCATGTCATTTGAAAGCATATATGTTATCAGCAATAAGGAGCATTTTTTTTAAAAAGTCACATTTTATAATGGAGCATAATTCTATTAATAATAATAATGAAAGAGAGCAGATGTTTTGAAATATGTGGAGAATAAGAAGTTCCCAGATAAACTTTTATTCTAATTCACATTTTAATTATATGTAATTAATTTATTCCAGCTGTTTGTAAAAGCAATAATTTTGGAATTCAAAGAAATAAATTTCTGTTGATATCTCAGGAATATATCATAATTAAAAGTACATATTATAATACTAATAAATTTCCATGTAACAGTACATGTTAAGTTCATTGGATTAGGAAAATATATTTCCTAGTTTTACCTTCAAGTACACATAATAAAGATATTTCATGAATAAATCAATTTCACATCATTGTCAATAATAAGAATTGTCATTTAAAATAATAACTTCTTAAATAATTCATTTTTTAAATAAATGAATGTTACTCTTTAAATAAATGTTTCATAATAATAACAACATATAAAGTCCATTCATACTGAATTTTTTTAAAAAATATGTATAAGTATCCAAATAATATAAGCTTTATGGGGAAACCTAAGGTGTATGAAAAGTTTAAAATAAATTAACTCCTTATCGAGACGTATGAATTCAGGTAAGACATTTATAAAGTATTTCATAATTATGAAACAAGTTCTGCAATTTGGATTCAACGTCTTTTCATTTAAAAATAAAATAATTCCCAAAGAAAACTTTTGTTTACATACACAAAAAACTTAAGAAACATGCTTCAAATAAAAGCTGCTTAAAGAATAGTCTTTAATGGCTTCAATTTCTTTCAGCATATCTTAAAATTTGATTTTGTAATACCATCTAACTATACTATAGAAAATAGAATTAATAAAAGTTCTTACATAACAGGAATGATAATGACACTCTTTCCTTAAAATCCATTGAAGTATTTAATTCTAGTAAAAATGATTTAATTCTGTTGACTTTTCCATAATGCACATCTTGTAATATAAATTTAAGTGCTGGGAAGTTTGTCAGTTCAATGGTTGAGCCTGGATGAAGTTAATTTAGAAATTCATTCTTTTTAAAACAAAATAAAACTAATTAAAAATAGTTACAACTTAAGCAAAAATAATAATTAGTTGATCTTTAACCAAGTGTCTACAAGTACGCAAATGTGTGTAGGTATATTCACCAACATTATTTATAACATAAGCATATTTCCAGAGCTTTCTGGAAAAATAATAATGTCTAGACAGTTAACTAATTATTACATTATTTTAAATTAATATTTTTTTAAAACAAATTATTCAGAAAATTAAAATGTATCATAATAAAATGAAAAATATTATATAATGAAAATTATATTATTTTAAACAGAATATTACTTTATATTTTCTTTAAACACATTTTTTAAAAAATTCATTTAAAATCCCAGAATAGCTTAAAGTGTATATTTTTAAAATAAAGATGTTTAAAAATAACTCTAACATTAAATGCAACAAGAAAGTTTTTAAGAAATTAAAGCTTTACCATGCATGCATCCACACTCATATTCCATTCATTTAATTGTTAGTTTTAAAATTACTTCTTCTTTAATCAATTAAATTTGAGATTATTTAATTAAAATATTTTTACTACAATTAACATTAAATAAGATATTTTTTCACAGGTAATTTAAACATTTGCAACCTAATCTTAAGGGTTTGAACCCATTTCTAAAGTTTTATTCTAATATTAAATTTTAGTAAACACTGATAACTAAATTGAGATAGTTTTAATTTTAATATTTTAAAATTAAACTTACTAATACTTCAGGTCAATAATGATTTTAAGATTAAGTTTTTAAAAATTATAATGGAGTTATTTAAGGGATTTAAACATTATAAACTATCTCTTAAGATTACCTTTAAAGTTATAAAAATTATAAAAGTTCCTATAGATTGGTTAATTGGATACACAAATATTTAATTATTAATTAATAACAAAGTTTGCTTATCAAAAAAATTAAACTATTGAAATTTTTTTTAATACTATACTACCATAAAACTTGACAATCAGCTTTAAAAAAGAACTGAGGGTCACAATATATATATAAGATGGCACGCTAAAAGTAAATATGGAATTAATATTATCAAAACTAATATGGAAATACATCAATATTCTCAATCTCATTATTTACCTCTTTCACCTTTTTCTCGGTAAGTATAACAGCCAATATCAGTTTCTGAAAATAACAATAATATTAATATCAGAGTGAATGAATATTAATAATAATTAACATAATATTTTATATATTATATTTTATTCAAACTTTCCTGCCAAATGTATTCCATTCACAAATCAGAGATTCTTTTTTTCATTATTTCAGCCTATCGATTTCTAATATTTTTCTCTTCTATATGATAATGTATTGATTTGTAGTTCTATTATATGTATTTTTATTATTAAATAAATATTGAAAAGCTAAAACTAAATAAATATCACTAATCAACTTTAAAAACACACACATTCATAAGCAAGGTCATCTATAGAAACAGAATTATTTTGTGAATAACAAAATGATTTGTCTTTTATTTTATTCAAATTCAATTATTTATCAATTATTCTTCAGTTTTTCTGGTTGATATATGTCATTTGATCAAATTTTCAATACTCCATGAAATTAGCAAAAATTAAATAGCTACATTCTGATAATCAATTGACTACCATTAACAAGATTCTTCTCAGTAAACCTATTGCTATCATTAATAGACTGTTTTCTATTCTTTGATTTGCTCTTCAATCATTTATAACAATTCTTTTCTTTAAGATCATTATTCAACTATTTTCTTTTTTTTCTTTCTTCTTTATTAAATTTTTTTTAATAACATATTTGTTATTAAGTACACATTCAACAATATTATTCTATTTTAAAACAGGCAAAACTCTCCATACAGTAGTGCCACTCAGTTCAAGCCACAGTAATCAATGGATGCCAGAAGGCTTGTGCATAAAATCCCTATCTAGTGCGTACTCATTCAATATCCCCAGACTAGTTTCTAGCCTGTGGCTTTCATCAGTGAGGAACCTTGGATCTGAGAGCACTGCACTTAGATCTTAGGATCTAATGCAACCCTTCAGCAGCCACCTTTTATCTCTACTTAGCTACAAAACTATGAGAATAAAATTGAAAACACAATATTTCCAATCTAAGCTCATTAGCTTATATAGTCATATAAGTCTGAACTCAGTTTAGTACCCATACATTTTGGTGCCTTTGGTTCTTTACTAACCATAGACACCACTATCTTATTAGGCAGGATTGATATTAAACCACTAAATATCACATGATCACCATTTCTTATGCTTGCTCATAACTGTTACTAAAACAGGCAAAAACTCTCCATACAGTAGTGCCACTCAGAGCAAGTCATGTGATGTTTAGTGGTTTAATACTAATCTGCAAAGACACCAAAATGTATGGGTACTGAACTGAGTTCAGACCTATATGACTATATAAGCGAATGAGCTTTGATTGGAAATATTGTGTTTTCAATTTTATTCTCATAGTTTTGTAGTTACGCATCCATTGATTACTCTGGCTGGAACAGGTTGGCACTACTGTATGGAGAGTTTTGCCTGTTTAATAACAGTTATGTGCTAGCATAAAAGATGGTTATCATGTGATATTTAGTTTTGTAGTTGATTAAAAATAAAGGTGGCTGCTGAAGGGTTGCATTAGATCCTAAGATCTAGGTGCAGTGCTCTCAGATCCAAGACTCCTCACTGACAAAAGTCACAAGCTAGAAAATAGTCTAAAGATATTGAATGAGATAGGGATTTTATGCACAAGCCTTCTGGCATCCATTAATTACTCTGGTTTGCATTGAGTGGCACTACTGTATGGAGAGTTTTGCCTGTTTTAATAACAGTTATGAGCAAGCATAAGAAATGGTTATCATGTGATGTTTAGTGGTTTAATTATTCTATTTTCATAACTTCCAAAATAAATAATAAAATAATATTCATTTTTAATTCTAATATTTGTACAATGCTAGTGTTATACTCTCAATCTTTTCTATCTACTACAAATCCTTATCTCAAAATCTCCAATTTTCTCCTTTCTTTTTTTGATCGTTCAAACTTCTATTCTTTGTATATCTAAACTCCAAATGTATAATGATTAAATATAATGTCATGTTATAATTGTCGATTAGAACTGCCTTCTAGCTGATGTTTTCAATAACTTTTTACAGTAAGAAAATAACTATTTCTTACTGTATTTTAGATCTTTTTTGTATAGAGTGTAATATAAAATCAGCTTATTGATCTTAATGTACATCATTTAGTCTTGAGCATTATTACATTTATTATTTAAGTAACACTTTGGGTGCAATTTGAAAATTATAACTGCAGTTTGTAATATTATAATCAAGTATTTATTAGTCTGCATTCAGAACAGGTTAATAGCATATACTTATAAGCTGAATAATAAAAGTAGCATTAAAATTTTTTGTGTATTAAATAAAAAAAAAAAACAATAGTATTTTCCATTTAAATAATAGGCTAGTTGTACTAGTAACATCTGAAGAATTTAAATTTAAGAAAACATTAAATATTTTACAAATATATAAAAAGAATATAGTAAGCTAGTTTTTATCAGAAATTAAAAGATTTAGAATTAAAAAATATATATATACTTAAAATTATGAATGAAAGAATGTATATTGGAATGTTTGATGTAATATTATAACATAAATTAAATAAGCCACTAAACAACACATGATCACCTTCTTTATGCTTGCACAAACTGTTTACACAGAGACAACCCTCACAGTAGCACCACTCAATGCAAGCCAGAGTAATCAATGGATGCAGGAAGATTTGTGCATAAAATCCCTATCTAGTGCTTACTCAACCAATATCCCCAATAGAATTATGGTGACTGTGTAAAGAATAAAAAACTCCAAAAAGTATCGATGCTGAACTGAGTTCAGATCTACGCGACTATACAAGCTAATGAGCTTGAATTGAAAACTATTGTGTTTTCATTTTGGATTCAAAAAGCTTTATAGTTAGCTAATAACATAAAAGGTACTTGCTGGAGAGTTGCATTAGATTCTAAGATCTAGGTGCAGTGCTCTCAGATCCAAGGCTTCTCACTGATGAAAGCCACAAACTATAAACTAGTCTGGGGATATTGGATAAGTAGGCACTAGATAAGGATTTTATGCACAAGCCTTCTGGCATCCATTGATTACTCTGGCTTGCACTAAGTGGCACTATTGTATGGAGAGTTTTGCCTGTTTTAATAACAGTTATGAGCAAGCATAAGAAATGGTAATCATGTGATGTTTAAAGTGCATTAACATATGAAGTTTTATTCTAGATGCATTAAGGGCATGGTATTTGTTAGAAGCAAGTAGTACTTAATTATATAATTACACCTGGGTCTCATTTTATGCGGTAGATAGGTTCCACAAAAAACCTGCATTAAAAAAAATCGCACAAAAATAGACTTAATTTACCTTGAAAAAATGGGGGATAGGGTCTGTAATTTTCAGAATTACACATAAAAGCAAAGCAACAAGGAAAAATACTTTAAAATTTGCATTAAAAAAATAAGGAAATAAAGTATGACTAATAAAAAATATCAAATATTTTAAAAAAAATTGGTACAAAACAAACTTTTTTTTACTTTTTTTTATTAACTACAGTATTTAATTTGACAATTTTTCATACGAATTTTAATCATTATCGCTATTTTCGAATGTGCGGTTCATTTGTAAACTGGCAAGAAATCAGATTCATCAATGTGATGTGATATAGCTTCTTCGTGAACTAAGTCAAGAATCTCTAAGCAATTATGCACAGAAAAACTTGTTAGCCACTTTATTTTCCATTCCCCACTCTAATTTTTACCATATTCTGCTCCATCCCATTTACACAACTAGAGCCAATTTCAGTCTTGTGCTGTGTTAATGGTTTTTTGTTGACAACTGATTTTTACTACTGAAATAAATTTTAAATGTTCACATTTTGTTTCTATATTAAAAAAATGATATCGCAATCAAAACAAAAAGATTATACATTATCATTAAAAATATTTTTATCAGTTTATAAAATCAATAAAATCTTCGTTATTTATTTTAAAAATCTACATTATTTATTTGTTATACCTAACAAAATATATTTTAAAAGTTTAAAATTTTTGAATATTTCTTGCGATATTTTTATATGTAAGTATAAATCTATTATTATTATTTACTCATTAGTATAAGTAGGTTATTTATTTTAAATATAGCTCCAGGCCATATTCACATTAGCTGCTAATATAACGTTATATTTTTGAAAAAAAAAAGTATTTCAAGTCAAAATCAGTTATTAATAATTTAAATTTCTTGATATCTAATAAATATAGTGAAATATGAAAAATATTAAGAAGAAACATGAATCACATAACTTCAAAATCGCATTAAAATAATCCCATAAAACGAGACCCAGGTGTATGTATATTCTATTATATGCCATAGTCAATAAAATTAATACGTTAACGTTGATTAAGAATAAACCTTGGATATTTTTCAAGGATATCTATATGTTATAATTTATTGAGTATTTATCTTACTATATCTCTGATTAAAAATAAACCTTGGATAATTTTTGAGGATACATCTGTTTGTAAAATAACTAAAAAATAATTTACAAATGAGACTATTAAAAAAATAGCATTGTTTATTAAGGAGTTGATTACATATTGTGACAACCCCCCCCCCATCACTACTAATAATAAACTTTCACCTGACACACTTTCAACTCTAAACATATGTGCTTACATATATATTTAACCCAAACTATTTTTGACTTAATCACTAATTGATAAGAATGTCTTATAAATGTTCTTAGTAACTCTAATAGATTCCCAACGTGTATTTATGAACATCCATAGGATTCCAAGCGTCAATCTTATAACAAAATAAGAATTATGTGAAGTGAATATATTACCAATAATAGAAACTGTTTTAAGAGATTTGAGAGAGGTTTTGACTATCAGCTAGCTCAGACTCAGATCGGGTGGCATCACGGCCGAGAGAAGACATGAATGAGAGTAAGAGTTTCCATAACATAAAATACATATAAAGAAAAAATATCACAACAAAATTTCTACATACGGTTTCATTATTAAATCAGATTTATTAAACACTATTCCAAATGACAATTATTTTCTAATCACATAAGAAAAAAATAATATAATTTAACCCTTAACCTGTTAACATAAATATATTTAAAGCTTTGCCATTTTAATTTGTCACACACGCACGCAACATTCTTTCAAATATTTATTATAACTAAAACAAATAGTGAAGATTGATAGAGATTTCCCTTCCACTACTTTTTGTTTCTTTATTACTATTAGAGGTCACTTCACTAAGTTTCCCATGTGACCTCAATATCTAATAGTGATAATTAGTGTCCGCAA
Source organism: Epiperipatus broadwayi (assembly GCA_028023455.1). Taxonomy (NCBI): domain Eukaryota; kingdom Metazoa; phylum Onychophora; class Udeonychophora; order Euonychophora; family Peripatidae; genus Epiperipatus; species Epiperipatus broadwayi. The sequence continues at coordinate 5,289,928 of JAQFVV010000070.1, read as the reverse complement.
GTAAAATCTTAACAAAAAAGTTTTTTGTTTTTGTTTGTTAGTTGAATTCTCATGTGTAAACCTAAAGAATCTGTTAATAATTTCTTTCTTAGTAAATCAATATATAAAGTTCTTTTATTACCTGCACATCCCCGAGGAATTTGTGGAAGAATATATTTTTACTTCTAATAGTTCCAATCATCACAGCTAACCAAATATATGATCCATCGCGAGGTTTCCCATTCTTTGATTTATTATAGACTTCATTTGATGAGGATACGCTTTATGGTTCTGACATTGGTAGTTGTTTTAATTGAGAGAGGCATCTTGTTTATTGTTGAGTGAAGCAGCTGCAGTTAGTGGGAGTTAAGTTTCGAGCCCAATATGTTAGGCTTTTACCCCATAATTTCCTTTTCGGCCACCATTAGGTAAATTTGTGATTTTGATTTTGAAATTGAACTAACGATTCCGCTGTGTTAACGATTCAATCTCTGCAGGGACAAGACAAGGGGCATTCTAGGTCCCTTTCTTTTATAGTCCCCTCCATTCGTTCTAGAAAGTTCGCTCGATCTGCACTTCCTGTTTCTCCAATTGCCGCTTAACCAGATTTTAGTTGAAGGGTGAAAGCTTTTATCACCTTCTGCTTTTCTTGTAATAACAAAAGAAAGCAAAAATTCATTTCTGCTGGAAATTTCTAGGCTTTTATAATGTAAGTGAAATAAGACCTCATTTCTATCTCTCCAACCATCAAACCTAGTTATATACATGTTTGTAACATGCACATACATACTGTTTCAAAATGACAGAGCACCTCCCCCCTCGTTCTGTGTATTTATATAACCACCACCGTGTAATATAATAATTACATCTATATATACCATGACCACATATATGTGTAAAGACCGTCACCTCTTATACTAGTTGTGACCGGGTTCGAACCCATCTGTCACAATATAAAGAAGAATTCTATTTAAATTAGAAAATACATGAAAGTATTTAAGAGTGTTAAATAATAAATGAATACTTTGACTGTCTCATTTTAAGATTTGTAAATATTTGCTAAAGAATGTATATTTTCTTAGGAATAAATATAAGGAAGTGTACTGAAAACCACATTATTACAAATTTATAAATAAATTATTGTTTTTGTTATTTATTTAAATACATGAGATTTTAATTATTTTACAGGAAAATTGATAGATTAAATATCAAGTCCATGATCTATTTTGGCCTAGTATTATAGATAGAAGATGATGATTGATCAGTTTAATTATTCAATTTACATTAAAAATATAAGAAGAAAATCGTTATAAATGATATCAGTAAGGTACCAATGGAATATTTCCTGATGGTAACTATCAAATGGTGTCCAGAATTAGATAATGATCATGAGCTTAATCCTGAAAAATGAAGCAAATACATCATTTATTTAACATTATTATGCTTAAAGCATCATTATCAAAATAGATATTAACATATTTAAGTCATCTTCTACCATTATAACGTATTGTAGCAAAAATGTTTCTGCTAATTCTGTATAAGCTTATCATACATCCCATTGATATTATATCAGGATTAGTGTATTCACACAATAATGATAATGATTTAACCAAGTACCATTTCATTTGCAAACTGCAACTAATATGGTTATGTTTTCAGAATTCATTATACATTAGTAGTTCAATTTTATACTAATCAAGTAAAAGTCTTCTGACAGAGGCAGCTTTGTTTATATCTAAATCTAGTAAATTCTACTTCAGAGGGTACTGCTTCTTCGCTGAAGGGTTATCCTTACAGACATTTTAATCCTACTGCAATATACTTAAACATTACCAATTTCTAGTTGAATTCAAACACTTAGACCAATGATCGCACACCACAATCATTTTTAAACAAATAAATTGACCCATGGAGATAATATACACATATTAAACTAAAAAAATTAACATTTCTAGACCAAGGGAATTAAATACCTACCATAAGACTAAAGTTCAAATAGATATATCCAGCAGATACATATTTGCCCTGCTTTTAACAAAAACTATTTTGGCATATCAAAAATATATGCGTAAGTTAATTTAAATAAATCATACAATATAAAATATATTTATATAATAGCAATAATATATACAATAATAATAATAATCATACACATAAAACCTCTTTTCAGGAAATATTAAGTTTTGCCCTTTTTAATGTGCTTTATTACAATTACTATCTACATTGCACTCATGGCAACATCTATCTCATTTATATAAAATTAATTGTAACCTATTAAAACTATACAATATTTTTAAGGTATAAAAAAAAGCCTGCATAAATGTATATAATTCACAATGATAAAAAAAAAAAAAACTATAAAAATCTACTCCCTTTACAAAATTTCATTGACTTGGAATGAAAAAACCAAACCCCTCCCCCATTCTTTTAGCCAATCAACTTAGTGGACAATGGTAAAATTTAATCTTTCCCGATAAAACTTTTTCCTTCAAAATTTACAAAAAAAAAAAAAAAATGCAAAACTTTAAACGAAACTCCATACTCTGAAAACTAATGTGAGGCTAATAAACAAATATTTGAATTTGAAATTATATGTTGGACTCCTTCCATCATCTAATATTAATCATTAAATATTTTTAGAAAAATTCAAACTGTATTTAAACTTTTTATATACCTTAAACTAATAGCAATAGCACATAGATTAATATATAACACAATATTACGAGTGGAATTATTCTCATCTCTTCTTCTTTATGTTGCTGGCCTAACCAGTGATAGAGCTAGCAAAAGATTTGAATCTGGGACCTTTAAAATCGTAAATATTGAATTTAAAATAACATTCTAACCAATGATGTTATTCTGTCAAAGACAATAGTGAATAGAAATCTAAAAGAATCCTCTTGACTTTTCTACTTTTTTCTTAAGGGTAAAAATTGTTTGCTATTGTCATGTGACAGCTTCTTTAAGTTTTCTTTTGGGCTTTTTTCTTTCTGTCCAAAAAAGCTACTTACTTGATAATGACAAACAATACCATAAGTCAACTTAGTGTGGTATTTCTTAATGTTTGAAAACCACTTATTAATTCTGCCTTAAGAAAAAATAATAAAGAATTTAGGATGGTAATCCTCATAACAAAAGGTAACATAACCTAATTAGTTGGAGTGTTGTCTTAAATTTAATATTCATAAATCGAAAAGTCTCAGGTTCAATTCTCTTGTGAATATTGTTTCAGGTCAGGCCAGCAACACCTAAAAAAGAAAGAATGATACTGAATAAAACACTGTGTTATATTGTAATACCAATACGCCAATAAGCTAATGCACATGTGCTTTCTAGTTGTCACTATATAAATGAATACTCCCACTTTTTCAAGCACAAGATAAAGTCTTTGGGAAAAGATAGAATGAATCCATCTATCTTTTCGACCCAAACGTATATGTATGGGCAAATCTTAAGTGTTTGAAAATGAGAGAGTGAAGTTGTTAATTGATCACTTTAAATTACTTTTTTATTACGTGAATGAATGACACCTGTGAAATTTCTAGAATTTACGATATATCATTCTTATTAAATTAAACATATGTAAACAAGACATTTATTTTATATAGCGCGATGTTTTATAAACTGTAATACCAATAAGCCAATAAGCTAATGCACATGCACTTTCTAGTTGTCACTATATAAATTAATACTTTTTCAAAGCTTATTGGCTTATTGGTATTACAGTTTATAAAACATCGCGCTATATAAAATAAATGTCTTGTTTACATGTGTTATATTCTAATCTGTACAACATTACTAATAGCTGAATGTATTTGAAAAGTTTACATTAAATTTAAATTTTTCTAAAATCATTTAATGATTAATACTATATGATGGAAATAGTGCAACATATAATTATATCTACATTATCATCATCTCAAACTTTCAGACAAACAAATCTTTGAAAATATACATAAAATCTAAATTTCTAAGACATATAAGTATTATATTGTTTGAATATTAAATTAAGCCTTTTTAATATAAAGAATGTTCTTACATGTAAACTAACTTGGCAGTCTGTATGCACATGTTTATAAATTATTTATCTTACATAGCTATAACATTTATTTTTAGTGAAAATATAGCCATATTATTGAAGCCTATCTGTAGCACATTTGAAAATTGACTTAATTTCTTGAATCAAAGTATTCAAAATCAGTTTAAAGTATAGTCCAAATCCTTGTTATGGCTCTAAATACATTGTTATGCAGTTTATTCATTGAATTGTAATTGTAGGTTGGTTATTCTATGAATCAATTATTAGCCAGATTTTCTGATTATATTTCAGCAGATAATTCAGTAATTCAGACTTGTAGCCAGTCATCACATAAGACAATTACGCAGGCAACAGGTTTTTCCTGGATCTAACAGTGGGCATTCTTCCATTTCCAAAAAATTATAACAGCAATGAATAGACCTTAGTGAATCCTCAACTGCCATATCATGAATTATAACAATATAACTATTGGTTATCATATAGCTTAGATCAAATAATATATTTTAAATTATTTTCCCACTGCTAGATTATTTTTACTTTCAAGAAACTTGATCATAAGTGTTCTTGTACTCATTGTTTATTGTTAAAATTGGTCGATATTTCCCAATTTTCTGGTTCCTCTAGCTTGGGGTCAATCTCTGCAACAGAGTTTTCTTTCACTTCTAAATATTTACTGGAATATTTGATGATTCTATTAGATAATTAATACTGGAATGATGTAGATGAATTTCATGTTTGTGAAATAACTTTTTTCCACCGAAACGTCAAGAACTAGTCTCATCAGAATATTTTGCTACAAAGACTTTTAATTCTTTAATCTTTGCTTACCACATGATTTATTTTCTTGCTTATGTATCTTACAAAATACCTTTACAGGTTTGACAAGAATTTTATAAGATATAATTTTATTTTATTACTTTCAGTAATTATTGGTATAGTAAGACATTAATAGGAAAATAAGCAGTACACTTTTAAAAACTGCAACAAAGATAGCTGGTAGAAAAAAGCAGCAATTGACCAATAAAATTTCTACTGAAACTAGAGAATTTATGAAGAAAAGAAGGAATATGAGGATATACAACGATTTATTAAAAAAGATTGAATATCTCGAATTTTGTAAAATGGTGCAGAAAAGAGTTGAAAATGATATAAGAAAGTATAATTGTGAACTAGCAAGGAAAGCTGTAGAAGAGAAAAAAAGTCTAAAGAGTGTAAACAACATTTTGGTATTGGTAGGAAATTTATATTTGCAATAAAAAAAAAAAGATAGCATTATTACTAAAAAGAGAGATGACATCATAAAATGTGTAGAAGACTTCTATCAAGAATTATATAGTAATAAAGAACAAATATCTCCTATATATATTATATCTTCCAAATTGCCCAGAATTTTGAATGAGGAAGTGAGACATGCAATTAAATTTATGAAGAAAGGGAAGGCTCCAGGTAATGATGGAATTGTAATTGATATATTAAAAGAAGCAGGTGAAAAAATAGAAAAATTTTTGGCAAAGTTATATACCAAATGTCTAAATGATAAAGATGTACCAGATGATTGGAAGAATGCAGTATTAATATTAATATTTAAAAAAGGTGATAAAGAAGATATTAGAAATTACAGACCTATCAGTCTTTTATCAGTTTTATACAAAATTTTTACTAAGATAATTATAACTTGTCTACAGAAAATACTGGATTTTCACCAACCAAGAGAACAAGCTGGATTTAAAAGTGGTTTTAGTACAGTAGATCATATCCAGGTATCGAGAGAAATTATAGGAAGGACAAATGAATATGAGTTGCCATTATTCTTAGGATTTGTAGACTATGAAAAGGCATTTGATTCTATAAACATTTCTTCAGTGATTAAAGCATTGGATCATCAAGGTGTAGATCCAGGATATTGTCATATTTTTAAAAATATTTATAAAAATGCAACAGCAACAATTAGATTACATAATGATAATAGGAAAATCAACATTGAAAAGGGTGTAAGACAGGGTGACTCCATCTCTCCAAAACTTTTTACAGCAGTGTTGCAAGAAGTATTTTGTGGATTAAAATGGGAAGCTAAAGGAGCGAAAGTAAATGGAGATTATTTAAGTCATTTAGATTTTGCAGATGATGTAGTTGTTTTTGCAAATAATGCTTTAGAGCTACAGGAAATGTTGCAGGAGTTATCAGATGAAAGTAGGGCTAATGATAAATGTTAAAAAGACTAAAGTAATGTTTAATAGATTTTCTCAAAATATGAAAATAAAGATTGATTATGATGAGTTAGAAGAAGTTAACAATTACAAATACCTTGGTCAGATTATTAATACAGATGGAAATATAATGGATGAAATTAATCATAGAATTAAACTTGTTTGGAGTGCTTTTGGTAAAAATAACTTGATACTAAAAGGAAATACGCCTATGTGTTTGAAAAGGAAGGTTTTTAATAAATGTGTTTTGCCAGTTCTTACTTATAGATCTGAGACTTGGACACTTAATAGAAGAGCAATACAGAGACTTCAGACCACTCAAAGAAGAATGGAGAGATGCATGTTGGAAGTAACAAGAAGGAATCGAAAATGCAATGTATGGGTAAGAGAACAAACAGGTGTTACTGACCTCATTGAAAAATTAAAAGACTGAAGTGGAGTTGGGCTGGACATGTTGTTAGAAGAGATGATAACAGATGGACAATTGAAATTTTAAACTGGATTCTAAGAGATTGTAAAAGACCCAGAAAGAGACCACATGTGAGATGGATGGATGAAATAAGAAAGTGTGCAGGGGTGATGTGGAGAAGAGAAGCTAATGATAGGAAAAGATGGATTTAACTTGGAGACCTTCATCCTGCAGTGGATTGATAATGATGATGATGATGAAGTACATAATAATATATAAACCATAAATTACCAATAGCTGATTTCTAAATATAATTCACAGCAGAACAGTCAAAGCTTAATAAATCTATAAAATACCCACAATGTTATCAAGGCAATATTCTATTGGTTTAATGAGCTTTTGGTTGATGAACTGTGAATTAATAAGATATATATATATTCCTTTTTCACAGGTGATTCAAACTACATTTTATCATTTTCAAAATTATTGTATTGACAAATGTGACACTAAATAACCAACTTTATACTATATAATAATGTCACATTTATCTGTTAAGTCTAAATCTCTTCTGCAATATCAAAATGTTATATAGACGGTTCAGTAATTTTGGTGGGCATATATTTCTTCTTTTTTTTTATATTAACAAATTATATATATTCTGACATATGCTTTCCATTCAACTATGAATAGCTCTAAAAGTAGCTAATTCCTTCTCCCACTTGTTTCAAGTAAAAATACAATGAATAAAAATGCATGTGCTACTGAATCTATTCATGATTGATACATTTTATATAATATTATGTTTTGTCTGAATTATGTATATGATTTAATAATCACAAATACATGTAAATACATTTGTAATATTATATTCATTACTGAATATGAAATTAAATATACATTCGTATTTACAATATATTTTACAATGGCTATACTCTGCCTGGTACTGTTGGTGGAAGTATAGCTCCTAGTTCTAGGATGAACTATGGAAGAATGGGCTGCGATCACTCTTATGAGTTTCCTATGACTTCCAGCTGTATTTTGCAGCCTCATTAGCCCAATGTCACTTCCAGCTGTATTAGGACAGCTTGCCTCATGCCAATGTTTGGCTAGCAGTTTCCTGTTCTAAACGTGAGCTTGCTTTGCAGTGTCAACTATTTAGCTTAACAAGCGACTGTGTGGAGAACAGAGATTCTGTCTTTCAGGTTTGTAACACTAGTTCTCTAGAGAGCAAGTATACTGCTACTCAGGTTTAACAGTAGTTCTCTCAAAACGTGTGGAGAATGTGAATTCTGTCATTCCGCTTTATGATAGTAGTTCTCTTGACCCTACCTTCAAAAAGATTGACTACTATTTCCAGATCTTCATCCTTAAGTTCTTGCTATTGGCTATGCATTATTTATCTATATATGCATAGGTTCATAGTGATGAATGCACAAAATGATCTAGATAAAATGGAATCTGGAGTGGTCCATTATTTGAAGGCAAGGTGAGATATGATATATGTCTATTTTTATTTTATTTTTTAACTTTTAACACTTATTTCATGATAATAAAACATCAATATCCTTAATGCATATATATGGTTTTAGATCTTGTTAATCTATACTTAATCCTAAGCTATTTTAGTTGCTTTTAAGAGACATCTAAAAGAATAATGCATGTTTGCATTCGAGTAATTATTAACACTCTAAGCACAAAAGATTAATAGACTTTTTATTATTTTAAATTTCTATTCTAAAAAATGACTATAATATTTCATATCATTACAGTAAAGAAAAAGAAAATATTCAATGATTGTTTTTGGATTCTCCAATCTTTCATTAGCTGAGCTAAATCTCACACTAATTTAAAATCATATACTGACATTTCTAAACATATTTTAAATAAAAAATTAAACTATTGCTTTAACTATTAACATTGTATTCTTATAAAGGAATTTATAGCAGTCTTGGTAACTTTTGTATCAATCTTTTCTCTTTTTTAGATTATTCTTTGTCCATCTGTTCCTTATATTCCCAAATAAACTCTTACTAATTGTCCAATACAGCTTTAACTTTTTTCCATAAATATGTCATTATTTATACTGCTATTTTAGCAATGTAAATAATTTCCAGCTTAATTATTTAGAAATTCTCCTAAAATTTAATTCAAGTTTTCTTTATATTGTCTTTTTCACTAGGCTTTAGAATTAAATCATTATTTATTCTCTTTTATCTTCCACATTCTATTCTTTCATTATAGCCTACAATTAATTCAAATGGTTTATCTGAATTTAGTATTTTTACTTCTCTGTTTTAGTTTAGCAGTAGTGTGTCAGGGTCTAGAGCATAAAGTCCTCGAATCAATTTCTAAACAATAAATCCATTTAATTATTTACTTTATATTCATTTCAAATCTACTCCAAGTCATTAGTATCTTTCATATTGTAAACAAATTTTGTCTATTTTTTTTTAATCTCAATTATTTTGTTTTATCTAATTATCATTCTACTTTATTTATATTTCAAATATGCAAATTTCTAATGTCGCTAATGCAAATATATGTAATTATGTATTCAAACATGGAGATAAAATACATACAGAGATATTATAACCAGAAAATGAAAATCACAAAAAAACATACCTGGAATACAAATCTGATTTGAAAGAGTCCATAAATGATATTCACCTAAAATCATCATTTTATTTATAGCGTTTGCCTTAAAAATAAAAAATAAAAAAAAAACACTCTAAATTCTTTTTGATTAAACAAGTATTTCCTTTTTTACATAACACTATAAAACACCACAAACAATTTATTAACATCTAATCTAGTAAAATTTTCTCTTATTTGGTATTGACAATGTTTCTGTAATAATAATATTTAATATTTACAAGTCAATATTATCAAAATGAAATTTCTTGATTACATTTTGAAGATGTGTTTTTAAATTCTTCAATGAAAAAAAGCTCCCTCTGTATTACAAGTACAAAAAAATAATATTACGATCAGACGAAGAAAAATGTTATCGTATTCAATTCCTTTAATATAAACCAGCATACAATATATAGTGCATCCTTTCTCTATTAAAATAGTTTACATTAGGTTAATATTTTATTGGCTTGTTAAATATTCTTCATTAAATTTGAATACAATTGCTAAATTTTATAATATAGATAAAGTATTTTTTGGGTTAAACTGTGTACTATTTTACATTACATACCAATATTTTGATGAATTAGCATCTGCCATTGTAAAGGTTAACTCTAAAAAAAAATCATTAGATCTCAAACAATAATGTGACTGAGTGCGAGATGAAAAATGAGATTCAGCTTGAAGTAGTTTAGCATTCAGAATATGAGGCTTATCAAAATGTATATTTCCCTTAGTTTTACCACCCATTAATTTAAAGTTAATATTAGAAGACAGAGATAAAATAAGAGGTTTTCACATGACATATGTTGTGCTTCATCAGCCCTATTTAAACCAGTAGGTTTCTTTAATATTTCACTTGACTCTCTCATGGTTCTTAAATCATACCTTTCCAAATTAACAAGTATTTTCGCATTGTCAAAATCAGGTATGTAACCAAATTCTAAAAAATGTGAAGTAAAAACTGATGTGTTAATTTTCTGACTAAAAGCATTTTTATGTTCCCTAATTCTGACATTTATTCGCCTATTAGACTGGCCTACATAGCTTCTTGAGCACTGCAAACATCAAATTTCATAAATCCCCTGGTGTTACAAAATACTTTGTCTTTAGGTTTATGTAACAAATCACCAATTTTCTTGACAGTAGAAAAAGTAGTCTTTATATTAAAACAAAAAAGTCTTCCACTGATTTTATCAGTAACGCCTTTAATATATGGGTAAAACCATTCTATTATAAGATGAATTGTCAATTCTATCTTATTTTTGCTCTTTAGCATCAATGCTATGTAAAGTCTTACATATGATGTTTCTATTATAATCATTAGAAAGTAGAATATTTTTTGTAATTTCCATTTCTTGAGCAAGATGATCCTTATCAGACACACTATAAGCTCTAGCCAAAAGATTTTTTGCTACAGAAAATATTTGAGCAGGGTCATGATGAGAATTAAAATTAAGATGTCTCTGTGTATGGGTGGATTTTCTGTAAACTGATATTGATAAGGTAATTAAAACATCTAGAAAAGAAAGCGATTTGTTATTTTCCACTTTCATAGTAAATTTAAAATTAGGATGCCAATTATTTATAAAAACAAGAAAAGAATTTAAGGCATCAATGCCATGAGGCCATATATCAAATGTTTCACCCACATATCTTAGCCAAATAAAAGGTTTCTTAGTAGTTGCATTTAATACTTGACTTTCAAAATTATCCATGCAGAGATCAGCAAATACAGGTGACAGTGGAGATCCCAAAGAAAATCCTTTAATTTGTTTAAACTTTTGAGAATCATGAATAAAAAATATATTTTCAAGGCAATGCTTCACTAATGGAATAATAAAATCAGGTAAATCATTATAGTGAGCTATTATACATAATGCTTCCTCAACAGGAATATTAGTAAACATAGAAAAAACATCAAAACTAACCAATAAATCAGTTCCAGCTAGTTTTAAGTTTTTAATTATAGAAATAAAATGACTTGAATTTTTAATTCTTGATGGAATCTTGTCTGGTTTTATTTTATTTTTAAATAAGGATTTTATGCACAAACCTTTTTATATCCATTGATTACTAAGGCTTGCAATGAATGGCACTACTATATGGAGATTTTACTGTGTCCAGAGATGCAAAAAGCAAAATGAAAATGTTTCAGTAGATTGCAATTTATGGGTACCAAGAGAATAGCCGAAATAGTATTTAATTGATTTATGATTAAAGGACAGGCAACAGGTGAAAGTAGTACAGTATGAAGATTTAGATAAAGACTTTATGTCAGTATACTGGTACAAAAGGTGAAATGATTGTTAGGAGGATTGTTGAGGATTATAGTAATAGATGCATTAATAAAAAATAGGGAATTGGAGAAATGAAGAATTGGTATGAAGAGTAAAAAAAAGTTGAAATGTATATATAAAAGTAGACAGAATATTGAATGTTAATTTATAATAATAGCAAGAAAACTAGTTTGTTTAAGACTTGAACAGGATCGTTAGCAACAAGGTAATATACACATAAATGGAGAAATGTGAGTGATTTAGTCTGCAAGTTATTTAAGAAAGACATGGAAAATATTAGGCATTTGCTAATTGAATGTAAATGCTTACAAGCAGAAAGTGTACAAATAATGAAGTTTTGGGAGAATAAATATATAAAAAAGTGACTATACAAAGATTGGGTTCTTGATTTTTATGCTGTGTTCGGAAAAAGATGAGGATCTATATATAAAGGCCATAGAATGGACAAAAATGATGATGTGGGAATGGGATGGAGCAGGATAGAGAAGAATATGGAAAAACTTAGATTGGAGAATAAAAAGGGAAGGTAAATTAGCTAACAGGCTTCTCTGGGCATTATAGCTGAGAGATTCCTGACTTCAATAAAGGAGAAGCCATAGTGCATCGCATGTGTAAGCATAGGTAATGGTGATCATGTGATATTATAAAATACAAATGAAATTTATATATCACCAATAAAAAATATATTAATTTAATTTTTATAGGTTAATAAAGTTTAATTCATATAAAATTAATGTTACTTTATAATTGTGACAGATTAATAATGTCATTTATAAACTATATATTTATAAACTGTATATATATATACAGACATTTATCAATGCTATATGAACTTTATTACTTTAGCATTAATTATATTAAAACTATTAAAAATTATAGTTTAATCTAATTTATGTCTTAAAACGAAATATCTGAATATTTCTAGAATATGGAAAAAATTATGACTATGCAACAAAAGGGTTGAATTAACACTATAGTTGAAGATATTTGATTTGGTGCTTACAATATTAATAATTGAATACAAATAATTACATCTAGATATGACTTCTAATCGTGATGACCTTAGAATGATTATCTATGATGAAATGACAAATGGAATAATTCAGGGCGAGTGTTGATTCGTTCAGAGATCATTTATATCAACTGAATCCATACCATATATTTTTTTTGGTGGTTAAACTGAACTCTCTAGTTCTGAGGGAATTATTATTGAAATTATCTCCCCCAACAATCCACACACAATTAATGTTTTAGTTTTATTCAAATTGATACAAATAAGTGATTTTCATTTGATAAATGCATATATATATATTTGCATATACGCCTACGCTCAGAAATTTAATCTCACGAGCTATAGCAGAGGACAGTATGAGACGATGTGTTTTATGAAAATTCGTTTATAAGATATGAGCAAGGCCAATATAACTTAGAATTGCTAATAGTTTAAACTTTGATCGCTACTAAGTTACAAAACTTCCAGACTAATTTTACGCATGGCATGTGTAGACATAGATATAGACATATTAATTTGCCCATATAATTCATATTATTTATTTTTGTTATTGAATTTTAATATGCGAAATGGTAGAATGTTAGGCGATGAAATATAAGGTAATAGGATCAATCAATCCTTCTGGTAGATCCGGCGCTCGAATTCCTGAGTAATAAAGCCATTTATGGCATTCATAAAAAACAAATAACTCTAATAAGCAAAATTTTTAAAAAAAAGATGTAACCATTGCATAACAAAAACGATAATTAGAGGGGATTTAGAAAGATAATTATAAATCACTACCGTAAAAAATGTTAAAAATATTAATTTTATTAATTCGGATTTTTTTAATCCAAATAACTAAACAAAAATACTATACCTCTTAAATATATTTTGCAAAAATATAGTTTCAATACATATTCATTGTTTTAAGCATAAAAATTGATGTATTGTTTTCATTTAATTAATAAACATATTTAAATATTTTAGACCATTCAAATAACAATACAATTTGGAAAACTACTATAAACGTAAAGCCACCTAGCGGTTAAATTGATTAACAGAAGTATTTTATTTTTATACATCCGCCAATTATTATATTTCCTTGTTTATTAAAAGCATTATCAAAAATCTAACCTATTTTTATATTTATATTCTTTGATAAATAAGAATGGATAGATTAGATTTGTCCTGATTCTTTTTAAGCAATGCAATAATTTGTACTTTTTTTTTTTTTTTGGATATTTACTGCGCATGTATTTTTTACGTTGTCATTTCTGATAACCGGCGACTTTTTTTCCAACTCATAGGTCGCAGTCATGGTAATTTCTTTTAATATATATATTTTTATATAGCTATGTTTAATTATTTTAAAATAAAATGCAAATTACACACATGTTTAATTATTTCGATATAGATAAATTTAATTTTTTATATTTTTTACCATTTGAAACTGAAATATAATAATTACTAATTAAAGCCAAAGGTATTATTAAACATTACTTTAATTTTATGTTTTCATCATAAGCTGATTGTTAAAATATAGGATTTGTATGTACTTTTCTCATTGAATGTCATCTCACCTTTAATCGGTCTTGGGAAATTTAATTTTTGAACTTTGACCCTTTAATTATACTCTCGTTAGATGTTGATTCATGGATTATCGATCGTTGTTAGCCGAGAGGTCATCGCATCCGCCTTGCAAGCAAGTAGTTGGTTGCAGACGGGTGTGGGTTCGCGTCCCGGCTGATGCTATGACATAGGAAAAAAAAAAACATTTATTTTTCACTTCCCACTCCAAATCTCCGTGACATTGAATAGTGAAAAGGACAGAAAGAACAATAATTTATTTTATATGAAATGGAAATATAATTGCTAAACAATCTTTAACATCACTTTTTTAATTTTTACACATCACTTTTTAAAAAAAAAAAATGGGAAAGAGTGTATCGCATTTATTTAGAATAATTTAGTAGAAAGTAGGCAGGGCGAAAAAAAGCATGCGACTAATCTTGTTTTTCTTCACCGCCCTTTATAAATGTAAAAGTTTACAGTAATAAATCTTACTTTGATACGGTTCGTTTTCATTTGGAATTAAAAAAGTCTTCCTTTGCCTCCTTGTGGTGCTTTCATCTTGCTTAAATCTCAACTCAGTTGTGAACCACAAATTTTTATAAAACACCGTGATAAATAAATTGCCAGATGGTTTATATTATCTTTCGAAGCTAAAGAAATAACTATATTTAGTTATCTGAAACTTAAATAACATATTTACAAAAGTTTTTTCATTAAATACACAACTAAAAAAACTACAAGTTATATTCTTTTTATTAATATCTATGTTCTTTTATTACTTTATATAATGCTTTTTTATAATCCACTATTGACAGTTACGATTGTCTCTGCAATCTTCTTCAGAATTTCTACTTTCTGTGCTCTATTTTGCTTGACTTGAGCATTAATTGCCCATGATAAGCTATTCTCTATAAGAATCTAACAGGAGTTTTGCAAATATTTTTTGTCATTTATTTATTACTTAATTAAAAATTTATTATAAAGTAAACTGTTTTCATCTTAAACATATAATTTATAAACAAATCATTTTCAACTATAATCATCTACTGCAGAATTAACTCTCACAAGTTTAATCCAGTTTCTCCAAATCGTAGCCTCTTTCTCACATCATCCCAGCACACTTCCTTATTTCATCCGTCCATCTCACAGCAGTCACTTACTAGGTGTTTTAGAATCTCTTGGAATCCAATTTAAGACTTCAACTGACTATCGATTATCATCTTTTCTGGCAATATGTTCAGCCCAGTTCTATTTCATCCTCTTTAATTCTTTCAATGATATCAGAAACACTTATTCTCACTCATGTATTTGCTTTTCAATCCCTTTTGTTACTTCTAACATGCATCTTTCCATACTTCTTTGAATGGTCTGAAGTCTGTATTGCTCTTTTGTTACGTGCCCATGTATCTGATTGATAAGTAAGAAAAAAACACATTTACTAAAAATCTTCTCAAATAGATAGGCATATTTCCTTTTAATATATTTCTACCAAAAACACTCCATCTAAGTTTAATTCTATAATTAATTTCATCCATTATGTTTTCATCTGTAGTAATAATCTGAGCAATGTATTTGTAGTTGTTCACTTCTTCTAATTCATCATTATCAGTCTTTATTATCTTCTTTTGATAAAATCCAATGAATATTACTTTAGTATTTTTAGCATTCACCTTTATTCTTACTTTCTTATTTACATCTGATAACTCTTGCAACATTTCCTTAAGCACTGAAAGCATGTATGCAAAAATAATTGGTGCCGATATAGTACGCGCTCGGTACCATTTTGAATTTTAAAGCACCTCCAAAAACAGTCGATGTCATTTATCATTTGTATGTATCAGCAGTGTTTTTGGAGGATTTTAAAATTCAAAATGGCGCTGAGCATGTACTATATCTGTACCAAATAATTATGTCATCTGCAAAATCTAGATGACTTAAATAATTTTGATTTACTTTTATTCCCTTATTGTTACATTTTAATCCACAAAATACTTTTCCAAAACTGTTGTAAAAGGTTTTGGAAATATGGAGTTATACCCTTCCTAATGTTAATCTTCTTAGTATCACTATGTAATCTAATTATTCTTGTTGCATTTTGATAAATATTTTTCAGAATCTGATATCATTCTTGATGATCTAATGATTTAATCACTGAAGAAAAGCTTATGGAATGAAATGTCATTTTACAATCTAGAATCCAAAGCATAATGGCAGTATAACTTCTCTCAATACTTGAGTATGATCTACTGACTAAAACCACTTAAATCCAGCTTGTTCTTTTGGTTGGTTAAAATCCAAAATTCGCTGAAGATGAGTTGTAATTAACTTGATAAAAAATTTGTATAGAACTAATAAAAGACTGATAGGTCTGTAATTTCTAATATCTTCTTTAGTACTTTTTTAAATATTAATATTAGGGCTGCGTTCTTTCAATCATTTGGTACAACTTATAATGGTCGGGGTGTATGAGTCTTGCCGTATAAGGGCACCACCAGGCCATTCAAACCTGGAAAATTTATATAGTAGGCAGATACTTACTGTTAAGATCCAATTTTATTTTTTTTATAGACCATTAGCCCATGTCACTAGCTCAAGGAATAGCTGAGATGTATAATCTAAATTCTTAATGTACATATTTAAGAATGAAAAGATAAAAAAAAATTAATAAACTACTGCCAGTAATATTACGCAAAATACATTTATTATCACACATATATAAAATTGAATTGGAGGAATAAACATTATTACTTTAGTTTAGTTTGTATATTTATCATATTTAAATTTAAGTTTAGTTCGCACGGATGGAGATTCTTATTTATACATTTTAATCTTTTAATAGACACAAATACACTACATAGATTGCCCACATAAAACCTATGAATCCATGTAGCCATTTATGTCCAGTTTAAATTTTAAGCTTTAATATTTTGAAAACCAAATGAGCATGTATGCAGCACAACCGTCACCACGAATTATTCTAGTTGGAATGCATAAAAAAAGGTTATACTCTTAAGTTCCTTAAGACCCTCATCATGAGGTGTCACATCCACAAATAATGAACTTATAGGGAGACTTAGGCAAATACATTAAGACACTCAACATAAGGAGTCATATTTACTGATAGACGCCGAGTGTCGAGGTACATGCATACACATATACGTAACACATGCCATCACTTAATTTAACTAACAATTATAACTTTAATATTTTAAAAACTAAATGAGCATGTACATGTATACATATATGCAGCACAACCGTCCACCACAAATTATTCTAGTTTAATTATTATTAATTGGAATGATATAAAAAAAGATTATACTCTTATTGAGTTTCTTAAGACGCTCATCATGAGGTGTCACATCCACAAATAATGAACTTAAAGGGGAGGCTTAGGCAAATACATTAAGATATTCAATAATATAGTTCTCTCATGGTGATTTAAAATCAAGTCATTTTGTATATTGCTCACGTATTTTTAGAATTGAAGATCCAAGTGAGTTCTTGGTGACAGCAAGCTTCTATTTAGCATTCCAGCGTTTTTTTTCTTTAGGCTTTTTCTTCATCTCAGGGCAGCAGTTATATGGTACATTAGCGGGAAAAATGACCCCCACAAGGGTCAGAAAGATGGTGCATTTACTACTACATCATTTTAAGTTTCACAGCGACATGAAGTATGTTAACATTTTAATTAACTTTTTCTTTTTTTTAACAGAAAATTATTACATTATTTTCCTCATATCTATTTATACATATGCGCAATTTCTTTTCTGGTAGTGCATATACAGGATTCACTTTTATAACTATTTAAATGTTGACAAAAAAATTTCCTTTCAAAAAAAAAATATATTACTGGCTTAATTTTCAAGATACTCGTGATTTATTATACATCGTGCGATGTTGGGAATCCAATTATACTTATTAATTAGAAGAAATAAATTAATAGAAATGACTGTTTTACGATTACATTTAAAATATTAATAATTAATTTAACTTTCGATGTTGATCAGATAAGAGTTCATGATTTAAACTTGGTTAGGCCTTAATTCTTTAAGATATGATTTAAAGTTCATTTAGAAAAAGTTCTATTATAATTAGAGTTCATAATTTATAGTTTATACATTACATTTGAAGAGCTCCCGGTTCCTTGTGCCAATTCCCGCGAAGTCTTTTATTGTTCATACTTTCTGTTCATGCTGGAGTTATCAATCCGGAGGCGGCCTTAGCTGGTTTGATCCTGGAACTGTCTTATTGCAGTGCCCATATTTTTTCGGAATCTGCAATAGTGCCATTCATATTTCAACAGTCTCTTCATTTGGAGAGGGTGAAAAGTGTGTCTTTTCCCTCTCCTCCTCAAAAATCAAGCTGGAACTGTCCTTAATTTGAATTTTTTTTTCCTTTTATATTAATCCTTCGGATTCACTGACCATAGTTTCCTGTTTCGGTGGTTTTCATTAGGGTCCGAGTGTTGGTTGACTTTCCACAAGGGGGTAACGCAATCTTTTTCAAAAAAAATTTTTTTTATATCTTTTATCTGACCTTTAATTATAAATTTGCCCCAAGGGCTTGTTTACTTTGGATTAATTAAAACCATCAATCATTTCCATTTTGAGTTTTAACACAATAGACATTAATTTAATTACTGTACATTCTTTATCGTTAAATCTTTAAGTTTTTGCTTAAAATTGAGGTTTAAAATACTCTTTTTTTTTTTTTTTTTTTAAGTTTTCTTTTAATAATTTTTCATCTATGCGATTTATATATCTATGTTTTTGCCAGCTTTTAGTTTTCAATTTTTTAATTCCGACTTTTATTTAATAACCTAATTTGCGAACATTTATATTTTAACTCTTTTTTTTTTTTTAAATAATATAATGGCATGTGTGATCGTTACAAACTTTATTATACTCTTATTCTTCTCCTTTACTTTCTTTGCATTTTTTCATATATTCATATATATTGCTTATAATAATTCCTCTCATATACACTTTAATGCAAAAAAATTTTTTAATAAAACTTCTTTATTTTCTTGACAGTTTTGACTGTCCAGCAGTCTTCATCAGAGTGTTCTTAATTTCCTTTACCTTTTAAAGGAAATTTTTTTGCATTAAAAGTGTATATGAGTGGAGTTATTATACGCAATATATATGAATATATGAAGAAATGCAAAGAAAGTAAAGGAGAAGAATAAGAGTATATACTATTAAGAAGAAAATTATACAAAGGATTAGGAAGAAGAAAGGACAATATTTGGATATATAGTTATGGAGAATATAACCAATATAAGAGGAAATTGAGAACACTCTGATGAAGACTGCTGGACAATTGAAACTGTCAGGAAAAGAAAGTTTTATTTTAAAAAATGTTTGCGTTAAAGTGTATATGAGAGGAGTTATTATAAGCAATATGCACCTTTATTATTTAGACATTTATATATATGATTTGGTCAACAATTTTTTTATTTTCCTACCTGCTTTTTTTAAAATATCAATTATAATTTTATCATTACCTGAAGCTTTTTCTTTCTTTATAGATTTAGATTTTATAAAAAATATTAAATCTTTAAATTATTTAATAGATAATTATATGAATATATATAAGACATCAATAAATTTAATTAATAATTGGTCAATTAAAAATCAATGGAAAATTATATATAGTATTTATATGTTTATATACATATTGCATAAATTTTATAGATGGTATAATTAAGATTTTGCTATTAATTTATTTATATATTGTACAATACTTAGTTTTATTTTATCTTATTTTATTTTATTATGCATTTTTTTAATTTATCACGTATTGGTAATTGATTTTGTTTATTTTTTATAAAAAAGCTGTAGATATAATTATATAATGATATTTTATATTTATAAGTTATATTAAAACAAAACAGCATAATAGTGTTTATTTTCTTTTTTAATAACCTATTAAGCATGGAATTATGATATAACTCTTAACAAAAAAATTTTTAAAAAAAGATTCTATTAAGAAAACTCTGAAGTATGAGTATTTCACCTGCATCAAACAAATTGTCTTTGGCGATTTAATCTTTAGGATTAACAGGTTTAAAAATATATAAAAATTTAGAACAATTAAGAAAACTCATTGTAATTTTTATATACTATCAAATCTTTGGAAATGTCATTAATATCTTATTATTATGGTAAATGTAATTTATTTATAATATAGTTATAAACTCTCTATTGATAATATCTGCTAAATTAAATAAATAATTTCATTTTTCAATTTTGTTTTGTATTAGTACAAAATTTGGTTATTGAGCCATAATAAAGAAGCAAGTCTTCACATGTTAAAATAATTAGAATATTATAGAGTGATTTATTGCTTTTAGTGCAAATGTTAAATGTAAACAAGGATAATCATGCATATTATGATTGTGAAAGTAAAGAGACTTGACTCCAAGCTATATTTTTACTGTGAGAATTTTATATTCCATTTTATTCTATGGATCAATATGAAAATGAATAATACTGTGTATATATATTACTATTTACCTATTTTGGATTTTTTCTTTTTTAAAAATATTTTATATATAAGCTACTTCCAAGGAATCGAATGTTAAATGATTAGAAAGGTAAGCTTATATGTTTATTGATTGGGTTAGTAATTGCAAATCTTCTGAATTGGTATCATTCCTTCATAGCAGAGAATTATGTTAAATATTGGCGACCATCTTTTATTTCCTCTTTACGTTAAATTTATTTAGATTTTTGAGATCTAAAGTTTAAATTTTTAAGTTGTAATTCTATAAATAGAATAGTATAATTATTAACTGAAGAGATATTTTCAACTTGCATTTTTTCTATTGGGACGTTATATCAAAGACTTTCCTTTTTAAAAAAATGCCAACAGTACAATATTATTCCAAATTGCTGTAGAGTAAAAATTAACCGAGGCATATATAATCACGATGCTGTTACTAAAAAAACGCAAAAATATTTGCTGGCAATTATAACAAAGGGATGTAAAAATGCTCTAAAGAAAGAGAATAAGCTATGGGATAAAATGACCGCTCACAAAGTAATTCCCAACAACATTATTAACAAGCACAATAAACTAGAATGGAAATTAACAGTTAAATTCACGAAAAAACTAAAAATTTTGGCACCCAAGCAAAATATAGAAATAACGCCTACCAACGCTGTGGTTACATATATAAACAGACCAACAATAAATCCTCCAGAAGAAATTAGTAACATTCTCGAACTGGGGCCTAAGTTTATTGGGGGTCAATGTACAAGGCCAAAAATGGAAATTATTGCGGATGTCGAGGCTGGTCTTATAAACGAACCCAGCAGAGATAAATTTATTGAACGGGTTGTAAAAATTATTAAACATAAAAATGTACTTCCCAAGCATAACAGTTGGAATGTTAAAATTAATAAAACTAAACAATTTCTAGCAAGTAACTCAATTGTATGCACCAAAGAGGATAAAGGCAATAGATTCGTCTTGATTTCAAGAGCTGAGTACACAAACAAAGTGGAAGAGCAGATCAATAAACTTAAGTTCACATGCATTACTGAAAACAATAATAAAATCAACAGATAGATTCATATCCAATATATTAAG
The DNA here is from genome assembly GCA_028023455.1 of Epiperipatus broadwayi. NCBI lineage: Eukaryota > Metazoa > Onychophora > Udeonychophora > Euonychophora > Peripatidae > Epiperipatus > Epiperipatus broadwayi. Next base: position 5,268,201 of record JAQFVV010000070.1, on the reverse strand, counting down.
GACTCCTAAAGATAAAACACTGTCTAGGACTGAATATTTCCGAATATATCCATCATCTTCCATACCGCCTAGAATGTTTGCCAACATAAAATTGCATAAAGAAAACTCTCCTCTTAGATTAATGCTCGACTTTGGAGGCATCCATTATTTCCAAACTGCAAAAATGATTAATCTATGGCTTATAGATTCCCTGGGATTTGGAAATCACACTATCAAATCATCATTTGAATTTGTGGAAAGAATAAAAAATGCTAAAATAAATTTGGAACACAAAATGACTGTATGCGATGTCAATGAACTTTATGGCTCAATTAACAGAAAAAAATCCATTATCATCATCAAAGATGAATTAATTAAGAAAAATTATCCAAAAAAATGAAGATTTTATAATAGAATTCTTGAAGTGGCTGGATAACAACATAGTGGCTAAATTTGAAAACAAATGGTATGTTATGAATGATGGTTGGCCCATGGGACTACCTGTGTTGCTAGTATTGTCATAAACCATTGTGAGAGCCAAATTCTTCCAAAATATTTTACAACAGATCCAACTCTCATATACTCTCGATATATCGATGACATTTTTATTGCAGCAAAACCCTCTACCACTATTAACATACAAAATGAATTTCAAGACATCTCAGGATTAACTTTAGTAGAACAGAGGAAAACAAGGAACAAGAAATAAAATACCTAGACTTGTTAATAAAAAGAGAGAACACACACTTAGATTATAAAATGATGATTAAACCACTGCACATGCGAGGTTACACAAGCCCAAAATCTAACATCTCCAACACATATAAATGGGCAGGTATGAATGCTTTCCTATTCAGAAACCACCAGTTATGTAAATACATAGTGGATAGGAAAAACAATATAGACAGATATATAAAGGAAATGACTAACATAGGCTTTAAACCTAATACAATCAATCAAAGAATAAAAATATTTTATAGAAAACTAAGAAATAAATTGCCTAAAGACAATATGAAATACCTAACAATTCCTTTCATACCTAATGTAACACCAAATATTGTCTAACAATTTTAAATTTAGCTTCAGAACACCTCCCAATACTAACCGACTGATAAATAATTCTAAAGATAAAACAGAAAAAGATCAAGCCCCTCATGTGGTCTATAAAATGGCATGCCCTCAATTTGGCTGCCATGCATCATACTATGGTGAAACTCGGGCTAACCTGAACACAAGAATTTACCAACATAGGTATGTCTACAATAGGGTTAAAAATAAAAATGAAGGATCTTCAGTATTCTGGGACCACCAAGCAGCTACGGGCCATGTATTTGAACCTAGTTCTGCCCAAATAATTTGTACAGAAAAAAATGACGCCAAAATAAAAGTTAAGGAAGCTTTATATATAGCAAATGACGTCAATGCCATTAATAGAAGAGAGGCATGTTTTGCTCTCTCTAAACAATGGAAATTAAAAATTCAAACGCATTTGCATAAATCATAACAATCTTTATTTACAAAGCTACGAGTATGAGATTTGAACATGAAATCTCGAAAGCACTAAGCAAACCTATTATAAATTAGTGTAAAATTTATAGCTTCACTATTTAATGCGAAAAAAAGTCGCATATTTATAATTAATATTATTATAATGAATTTTTTCATGGAATAAATAAAATTGTAGAGTTTGGAAAAATTTATGAGAAAAATTAAGAAGTTAAAAGAAATCGATGTATTTAACTAGCATTGAATATTATATATTTTCATAAAATAGTTTGTTGTAATTGTTTTGTTGTAAACTTATGCTAAATCATTAAGTGGTATTTGAAAATAATTTTGTCATATTTCAGAGTATATTTAATAGAATGCAGTTTTGTTCATATGCCTAATTTAATTTATATAGGCTGGCATTCAATGATGACCTTTTTTTAGATATTTACAAATGCAAAATACTTTCAAATGAATGAAGATTGTATAAATTGGAAAAAGAATTGTCTAATATTAAATGAGACGTTATTGGATTTTGTGAAATTAGAAAGTGAAAAGATAATTAATTTAAAAAGTGGACATGTACTTTATTATAAAAGCACAAATGCTGGAATCACAAATGGAATTGAATTTATCATAAAAAAAAGAGGAAGAACAACATTATGGAGATTGATGGCATATCAAACGGAGTGGCAAGATTGGTTATTTAACTTAATAGAAAGTACCAAATGCAGATAATTCAGGTTAATGCCCCAATGTTCTCATGGTGTTGAAGAAAAAGAGAATTTTTCTATGGATGTAGAAAATGCTTTTGATTAGGTCAAACATTTTAAAATTGTTACTGGGAGACTTTTATGCTGGAATTTGTAAATGATTGAATGATGAAAGTGCTCTGGGTAATTTTGGTTATGGTGATATAAATGAGACATGGAGATTGTGGAAAAGGAAAAACAGTATGCTAAATGGGAATAGATACGGAAGCTTCTAAATGAAGATATAACAGAATTTTATTATATTTTGATTAATAGAAAATATATATTTCAATATTGTAATGTTCTTAATAGATTTAACACAGAAACTGATTCATCATGTTAATGCAAAAATGAATAAGAAAAATAATATTTACAGTTGATATTCCTAACCTTTAGGAACATTTCGATGAATTTAAATTAGACCTTACAAATTGTTTTAAAATACTAAGATTTTGAAGATGATTTAGATTTGGGTGAAATCAATAAAAAGATAAACTGATATATTATTAAGAGTTGTAACAAAGATAGCTGGTAAAAAAAAGAAGAAGCAATTTTCTATTAAGACAAGATAATGTATGAAAATAAAAAAAGAATGTGAAAATATATAGAAATAATCCATTAAGAAGAATTGAATATCTAGAGTTTTGTAAAAAGGTCCATAAAAAATTTAATAACAATATAAAAAAATATTTTAAATTGACATGGAAAACTATAGAAGAGAAGAAAAGTCTCATAAGTGTAAACATTATCTTGGTATTGTTAATATTTTAAATACAAATATACTCTATACACCTGGAATCCAGATGTAATATAAGGGATTTGAACAAAGACTTTTAAGTTCCTTTTAGCTATCCATTTTATCTTATACAATCGATTTATGAGATAGAGTGGATGGCTGAGGGGGGCTTGAAAGTCTGTGTTCAAATCCCCTATAATACATCTTGATAATGGTAGAAAACTCATTTCTGTAATAAAAGAAATAACTATTACTAAAAGCAGAGATGACATTGTGAAATGTATGGAAGATCTCTACAAGAATTATATGGTAACAAAGAACAAGAAAAAAATATCCCCTACATTTATTTATTCAATCTTTGCAATGAAAAACTCCAAAAAATCATGGAAATATAATAGATATAGAAAAATTGTTGGCTAAATTATATATCAAATCTCTAAATGATAAAGATGCAGCAGATGATTTGAAGCTTGCAGTAAAAAAAATACTGATGTTTGAAGAAATGGATAAAAAAAGCTATTAGAAATTACAGATCTATCAGTTTTATACAAATAATTACAGCTCATTTACTGTGAACATTTGATTTTAAACAACCAAACAAATATACTGAGTTTAAAAGTGTTGTAGTACAGTGGATCACATCCAAGTATTGCGAGAAATTATAGAAAGAATCAATAAATATGAATTGCCATTATTCTTTGGATTTGTAGATTATAAAAAGATATTTGATTCTATAAGCATTTCTTCAATGATTAAGCAATGGATCATGAAGATATAGACCCAGGATGTTGCCTTATTCTGAAGAATATTTATCAAATTGCATCAGCAATGATTAGATTACATGATGATATTAAGAAGATGAACATTGGGAAGGATATATGACAGGATGATTTCATATCTCCAAAACTTTTTATGGCAGTTTTGTGAAAAATATTTTCTTGATGAAAATGGAGGTTATCTAAGTTATCTGGATTTTTACAGATGTATCCCCCCCCCCCCAATAATGCTTCAGTGCTTCTGGAAACATTGCAAGAATTTTCAGATGAAAGCAAGAAAGTAGAACTAAAGATAAAAACTAAAAAGACTAAAGGTTAATGGATTTTCTTATCATAGAAAATAAAAATTGATAATCACGAATGAAAAGTTAACTACAAATATCTTGATTATTTTAATATATATATGGATGGAATTGCGTTTGGTAGAAATAATATTAAAAGAAAATATGCTCAAGTATTTGAAAAGAAAAGTTTTTAATAAATGTGTTTTATCACTGTTTACGTATGGATCTGAGACTTGGTCATTTAACAAAAAAGCTATATGGAAACTTTATATCTTTCATTTATATATGAAAAAATGTATAACAAGAACAGGTCCAAAATGAAATGTAAAAAATACAGATATTGAAAGAATTAAGAAACTAAAGTGGAACTATACTGGATATATTGCTAGAAGAACTAATAATAAATGGATGGTCGAAGTCTTAAACTGGATTTCAAGAAATTGTAAAAGACCAAGTGGATAGACAAAATATGGAAGTTTAGTGTCATGCTGAGAAGAGAGAGTAGATTTGGGTTGAAAATGAAATGGTAATGATCATTAAGTTCTTTGCCTGACAACAGGTTGAGGATAGATAGAGTGTCGGGTATTGATAATGCTTTATTTGATGACATATTAACTATAAAAGTTGATTTGTGATTAAATGATTATGGAGAGGATTTATACTACAGTTACCTTTCTAATTTATAATTACCAGAAAATAGAATACGACAGTTCTGAATGTCTAATATCAACTTTCGTACAAGAACTTCACAATGTCTTATAAATCATTATTATTGGATGTAAAAAAACCATTTTCCCTCTCTACTTTAACATATTGTAAGTTATCATTAGTTAACACATAGATAATAAACTATCACAATACAAGATTAGTTTTTAAATTTTGCCTTTATCATTGAAGATTTGAGTTCAAAGCTGGACTCAGTGCAATTATACATAAAGCAGCCACTTATAACTTATTTTTACATTCAGTTCTACTCTAGCTGTGGTTGTCTTGTTTTTGTTAGGAATACTAATACCACTACCACATCATTTGATTCTCAATGCTTGATATATTAATGAGCATTTCTTTCCTCTTCTAAGTCACTATCTATTATAAGTTTGAGTTTTCAGGTGATAATAAGATTGTCTTGAGTTCAAATTCTAAGTGTGTTTTTAATTTCAAACTAAAAGCATATTAATAAAAAAGAAGTTAAAAGTACAATTTGTATTCTAATTTTGATTCTTAAGTTCTCATTGATAAAGGCAAAAGAAAGAAATCAGTTTGGGAATGTGAATTAATTACACTACCATCTGAAAAACACTGATAACTCAAGCTTACACTAGATGGTGGTAGTGTACAGAGAGAAGAATATTTTGTGTTAATGAATTTTGAGAATCAAGTAATGTATATTATTAATGTATTATCAGAATTTATTTCTAGAAGAGATGTGATGGTAAGAATTTTTCTCTTTTAAAATCACTAAAATAACCAATGCCACAACATGACATGACTATTTATAGTATGTATTATATGTTTTACTAATAGTATTCCTAAGATCTTTATAATGAATAAATGATTAACATTTTTTAATTAATATTCTTTACTATTTTCTTGCTTTGCTATCATATTATGTATTGTATTTCTTCCATGATATATAAATATACAAGGTAATTATTTTAGATCAACCAACTTCCACACTTAGAACTGGATACTACATCTGGAGTTGCACTTAAATTTCTAATTTAGTTAGCAATTTCACTTTTATCTAATAAATTTTTCATCACTTTTGAATATATAAACGTTTATATTATGAGTGTTTATCATGGGAAATAAAGGTAAATAATTTTAAATTGTTTAATTAACAAAATGATAGATACTCATCATAGACATAAAAGTTATAAGTACAGAGGAATATATCCAAATAATTTATTTGCACTTGTAAATATTTTTTTTTTAAATTTCTTTTCTACATTGATTGATAATTTATTTTATGTTTGTTTAATATATTTTGTTTTGTAAATAAATAGGAAGTTTTGTTTAATTGATAAAGTCTCTCTTGTTTTGTTGATCTAGCATTTACATTCAATCCTATAACCAATATTTTGCACATGCATACACACATTATTGTTTGGTGAGCATGAGAGGAAAATGTTAAATAAAGGTTATTCCTTACTGATAAATAGGATGAGCTAATTTATTTATTGATTAACAGTCTGCATATGTACATCTCTGTTAAGAGAGTCGAACGCGAATTCTTCCTGAGTTCAAATATCTGAGGCAACGGTTCCGAAAAAGTGTGGTGAGATGTTAGATGAACTGATTTAAGTTACATGTAGATTTGATAGATAAGGCTTAGACTAGTCTATTGAAGATAGATGTAATCATGAGTCATGTGCTTCATCGTGTCATCTCTAGCATCCTACGTGAAGACCCTAGGTCTGACAGTAGCCAGATGCGACCTTCTCTTGTCACGTCATTTGACCCAACCATTACAATATATATAAATTTCTCATAACCTATACAAGTGTTTGTTATTTTAATTTGCATTTGCCTTTTATTTTATTGTTTATTTTAATATTATATTAAAATATTTTGTTGGGATTTATATTTGCATTATCTATAGCATAATCAATTTGGTTAGTTATGAAGAGTGAGTCCAAAGACTATTGCATGAAAGGTTTATAATGAAAAATAAAATTCTGCATTTAGATTTAATTATAGAATGATATTCTCGATGTTCAAATCGATGTTCTTCTTTTTAATACTTATAATCCAGCTAATACAAAATCTTTGCTTATTTCTAAACATAATAGAATTTATTCTAATTGCTTCAAATTCTGATATTAATCTTTGTGTTATAAATGCAATTTATCCATTCTACTTTGAACACTTTTTAGTAAAAATCTTTTATTGTACATATATGCATATACAATCTTACATTTCGACTGTCTGCAGTCTTCTTCAAAGCCACAAAATTTAAAGTAAATGTGGCTTTGAAGTAGACTGCAGGACAGGTGAAACATAAGATTGTGTATACATATATGTGCAATAAAAGGTTTTTGGTAAAAAGTGTTCAAAGTAGAGGATATTAAAGCAAAATAAAGGCAGTGGTGAATTTGGTAATATCGCTGAACTGTTACTGTTAACATTAATAGCTGATTTAGTGGCTCCATAAAAAAAAATCCAAAAAGTCAAATCTGGAGTGGCCACTCAATTGGATTATGTCATCTATTTCTTTTTTTCTGAGTGTTTTATTTATAAATTCACAAACCGCCACTGCAAAATGAGAATAAGGACCATCATGTCATGATCACATATCTGTCTGAATTTTTAATAGCATTGCATCCAATCAAAGCATTAAAAAACATATCAAAATATAATTTTCCAATTTAAGTTTCAGAGAAAAAAAAATTGACTAATTCTCATATCTCCCATCTTGACCAGTGTTGCATGTGACTTTCCTTAACTTCTGTGCTGATTGTATTATTTAGGTTAAAAAAAAATTACTTTGTAGCTGAACATATCTTTTTTTCAACAGTTATTGCAGTATAAATCACTGTCACTATTTCACAATGATTTCAGATATCATCTGGATTGTGAGACATTGTATGAAAGATTAGTAAATTGAATGTGATTAATTGGTCATGAACATAGACTTTTTTTGTATGTGATTTAATTATTTTATTTACTTTCAGCCACATATTTGCAAGTATGTTTCAAGATAATCATCAATTGTAGATGCATCCCAGTTTTGTGAAAATGAGCATAGGGTTTATTAATAGTTTGGTAAATTGTTAGCCTGCTAGTACTTAAAATTAGAAGTTTTTGTGACTGGAAATGAAGAAGCAACACCTTTTGCATAAGCTTCTCTCCCCCCCCCCCAACTGTTTTTATCCCAGCTGCTATGATGTAAGAATCAGTTTTAGTGCTATAATTAAAAATGTTAGAAATTATCACAATATTAACTATCACATAAAAACTTTCAAATTTAGTCTGTGGTCATTTGTTATAAGTTTTATATTTAACCCCCTGTAGGTCCAGACTTCTGATCTATATACACACAAAATCCAATGCCCATGTTTAATTACATTTATAACTTAATATACCTAGTTACCTTTTTAAACAATAGTATTATTTAATTACTTGTAATTTCTAGAATCCTAGATGAGTAAAATTATTATATATTTGTATATAAGATGGTCCTAGTGTTGGATCAATGTCGAATAATATGTTCTAAAATCAATATTTTTTTTAAAAAATGTATTAGAAGAATTATTATATAGGTTTTGTACATTATTTATAGATCATTTTGAAAAGATGACATTTTTTATTATTTAATTAATAAAGATTGTTTAAATTTTGATATTTATATTTTTCCACCAATATTTTTGTGATCTATAAAGCAAACCACTTATGTATATATACAAATATTTTTAAAATAATCAATATAAATATAAAAAAAATTATTTAATACATCAATCCAGCTTTCATTCCTTAATGGAATCTTTTCAAGATATTTCTTTTTACACAATCACAATCTCTCAGCAACTATGTCTAGAAAAGGCTACTTTTCCTTCACTTTCCATCCCCCACCTTAAGTTTCTCCATATCATGCTCCATCCCATTTCCACAACATAATCTTTGTCAACTCCATGGCCTTCATATCTAAGTCCCCCTTATTTGTTCCCAAACTCAGCATAAAAACCAATAACCCACTTTTTGTATAATCACTTTATTTATATTTAGTCTTCCATAACTTCATTATTTATACCCATTCTGCTTTCAAGCATTTACATTGAATCAACAGAAGCTAATATTTTCTATGCCTTCCTTACACAACTTGCAGACTAAATCACCCATATTTTTCCATTTACGTGTATATTCCCTTATTGCTAAAGATCCCCTTCGAGCCTTAAACAGTAATCTACTTTCCTTGCTATTATCATTAATTAACTCGCACCCAATGTTCCGTTTACTTGTATATATTTTTAAACTCTTTTTACTCTCCATACTAGTTCTCCATCTCTCCAATTCCCTATTCTTTATTAATGCATCTATTCTTCTATTTCATTCCTTACCACTATAACACTCAACAATCCTCCTAACACAATCATCCCACCTCTTGTATAAGTATACTGATATAAATTCTTTATCCAAATCTTCTGCATACCTTACTATCTTTCTCACCCATCTTGTTGCCTGTCCTTTACTCATAAGCCAATTAAATACTATTTTAGCTATTCTTTTATTATCCATAAACTGCAATCTACCGAACATTTTCATTTTGCTTTTTGCACGTCTCATAGAAAAACTTGACCATCTCATTTCTCCTTGAATTGCCTCCTTTGCTGTCCACACCTCTGCATCTAATGCATTCTTCCTACTACCCTTTGTACTTTTTCTAAGTAATCTAATAACCCTTTACTAACACATAATGCATCATTGCCATATGTTAACCCTGCTACTGCTATTCCCTTCCATACAAATTCTAGTTACATCATATTTATTATATGAAAACACTTAATTTCTTTATCACTCCCTTTCTTTTCTTTGCTTCATTTATCAATTTTTTCTCCCATTCATCCAAGCAATTTTTCTGATTACTCATATCTATTCACCACACTTAATTTTATATCCCTAATAAAAATTATTTGTCTTCTCTTTTCCCATTACTAATCATCATTACTTTGATTTTTCTTCACTAAATTTCATCCCCATTTCTTTACCCATCCTTGCACACATGATGTGACTTCTCCTTAAATGGAGTCAGGAATCTCTCAGCAACTATGTCCAGAGAAACCTGTTAGCCATTTTACCTTCCCTTTCCATTTCCCACCCTAAGTTTTCCCATAATCTGATTCATCCCATTTCCACAACATAACCCCCCCCCCCCAAATATATATATATACAAATATATAAAAAAAAACAATAATAATAATCCCTTTTATTTTTAAAATTATAACCCTAAAGTTTCCAATAATCCAACAATGCCCATTTCCCCCCTAATTGTGCTGGATCTTTAATTAACCATATTTACATATTTGTTTAAATTTTTTTGTGTAAACATGATTGAAGGTCCAGCACAATTAGGGAGGAACTGGTCATTGTTGGATTATTGGAAACTGTAGGGTTATAATTTAAAAAATAAAAGGGATTATTATTATTATTTAATTATTTCTATATATATATTATAAAAGGGGGAAAAGGTTTGTAATAATTAATCATTTTTATGTAAATGTGTATTTTAATAATTATATTTATTATAATGTAAGGTAAATAATGTCCATTGGAGGGAGTTGCTGTGGAGTAATTGGTCGTGTGATTGTAAAATGAAACATTTTGAAAAGATTCCATTAAGGAATGAAAGCTGGATTGTTATAATAAACCCTTTTTTTTTTATTTATTTATAATGAGTTGTCTATTTCAATTTTGTTTTAAATTGATTATTTTTAATTTTATATGTGGAAGGCAACATTATGGACAAATTTTAACATTGAAATTTGATCATTTAAAGTAACAAATATTTTTGTATGATGTTTATGTGAAATATGTATCTTTTTCATTCAAATATTTAGATATCTATATTTGAGAATGCTATGATTATATCATTGTTTTAACATCTAGAATAATTCTGCATTTATAAGTATGATGAATTTTTCTCTTTGACACAAATTGTTTTTACATGCATATTAGATGAATGTCTTTAAACTAATGTATTAGTAAAGTAAAATATAGAATTATAATTGCTTAATTTTTGAATAGAAATTATACATATACTGTACTGTGATTGTAACATGAAAGGATTCAAGAGCTCTTTTCTAAGCTATATATAGAATAAAATATTAGATGATAGGTATAATGGACAATTTTTGAATTTATGAAGCTTACTAAAACAATATCAGGGAAAGTGTTTGTCTGTACCAAATCATTAAAATATCGATAGGTTGCAATCTTATATAAAGCAAATTTTATTTGCTTTATTTAAGAGTGTCTTTTTGCTTCTCTACTTCGTGACCTCTTGGAAAAAATCTATTCTAATAAAATTATAAAGTAAAATTGTTTCATAAAATTTATTTTTCATGTCTTTTATTCTGTAAAATGATCAATTATATCATCTGACTTAAAAGTTTTGTATTGTTTACATTCGGTAATAGTAATACCAAATTAGATGACTTTTCTTGAATCCTAGAAGTTCTTAGGAATTTATTATTAATTTAGCTGACAAAAATAATTTTTACATACTGTAGATGTAAATTTGTTTATTGGCTGAGTCCTGTGTAAAGTGGCTTTAAACATCACAATTTGCACTAATAAATATGAAATTTATTTGTCTGTAAATAAACATTTATCATATAATTATAAAAATGGAGCCATTTTCAAAAATTTTATTTTACAGACAATAGCATTTTATAATTATGTTGATTCCATTTTCATCATTAACTTTCTATACGAATATTTTGTTTTAAACTAAAGCATAAGTTTGTACACTTACAGCACCTATATATATGCAGTTAAAATTTTTTACTTTATTAACTTGACTTTGTTTTTCTGTCCTCTACAAATTAGATTAATCATTAATCATAGAACTAGATCATTAATAGGGAGGGAAACGACTTGAAACCAAATATAATGATTATGGCAGACCCTAATCAATTATTAAATATGATGAGTTTTTTATTTTTCAAGAAACAGATGTGTAATTATTTTCTGGCTGAGTTAAAGATTATAATCAATTCCATTTTTATTAACTTTATTATGACTTTACATAAGATATTTACTTAATTCAAAGATGATAGATAAACCTGGCTAGAGTATAATTATGTACTTTCTGACACCCACAAAAAATCATCACTTAATATTTGAGTCTATTTTATTTTTCATGCTTTTTAATAAACTACGTAAAATCTGCTTAATATAAAATAAGTTTACAGTATATTCTGTTTTGAGGACTGTAATATTTATAGATTTGGAATAGTTTATGGAGTTACTTATTATATATTTAATAACCAAACTCCATGTAAACATTAAATAATTAAACAAATGCATTACAACTACACTCTATCTATTCTTTAATTTGCTAAATGTGGTATGGTGGATTTGTTTAATTAGTTCATAACTAGATGAAGTTTGGTTATCTCTGCTCTATTCACATCTAATACCTTCTTTACATAGAATTCGGTACTGGATACTTTATTGCTCTAATCGTGTAAGTTACATTCTATTACTATAACATTATATAATTATAAGGGACAGCTCTTTATAGCTAAGCATTTAATCTTATACAACTGATACATTGACTACCCACATGTGAAAAAGATAAATTATCTCCAATTTACATATTTCAGCATTCATCAGTTGGTCCAGCTCACCAATTCCCACACATATATACAATCAGTTCTCAGTTTATATTAAGATGGAAATCTCCACACTTCAACTCTTCAGCCATTCATCTCATAGAAAATCAGGATGAAATGCTAAAAGCGCTTGCTGATGCCAATATTATTGTTATACTCATGTCTCAGTCTGACCCCTCAAATATAGGATCTTAAAATGTCCATTTAATGGTACAGAAGAGAAATGGGCAAAATACAAGCTGAATTTGTAGTATTTAAATACATGTATATTTTTTATATGTAAGGGACTTGAACTCAGACTTTTAAGCTTCCTACAGCTATCCAATCTGTTTTATACAACCAATACATGTGGACCACGTACATCTGAAAAACGTAAATGATGTCCAATATAAGTATTTCGTGCTGAAGCAGCACTCATCAATTGGTCCAGATCACCATCTTCCACACATAAGTATATATTAAGGTAGCAAATCTTCAAACTTTACTGGACAAACTTTAATGTTCTCCACACTCCAACTCTTCAGCCATCCATATGATAGAAAATCTGAAGGTGAAATGCTCAAAGTCTGAGTTTAAGTTCCTTATAATTACATTAAGTTTAGTATAGAAAATATGCATTGTGTAATTTCTTTTAAAAGTGTATAATAATCTTGAAGTATATATTTAATTTATATATATTTGTAGACACCTCTCCGAGTACTCGTAACTGGGGCTGCTGGGCAGATTGCCTATTCTTTACTTTATTCTATAGCCAAGGGAGATGTTTTTGGTCAGGATCAGGTATATTTTTTGAATACAATAGGATTTATTTTTAGAGTTAATTTTTAAAAAAATCGTATATATTTTAAATTGCTATAAATGAAAAACGAATATGTTAATGTAAAACCAAAGTTAATATGATATAATTATTTATATACCTTTTTTTTTTTTTGCATTTAGCCAATTTGTCTCCTGTTATTAGATATTCAGCCTATGATGGGAGTCTTGGAGGGAGTGGTAATGGAACTAATGGATTGTGCTTTACCTTTATTACAAGGTAATATTTAATAATAAAATTCTTTAGAGTAATCAAATTTTTAAAAAATCTATTTGAAATACTAACAAATATCCTTATTTTGATTTTACTAAGACTTTTTAGTTTATCTTGTGTATAACAGTTTGTCAAATTGGTGATAATGTTGCATTTGATTGGTTTTGATGGGAGTAAAGCAAAAAAAATATCTCAATTTTTTTCATTTGAATGCAACAATTGTTCTGAGCCTGTTATTTTCATATCTGAATATCACGTGATTGTTTAAGCAATACAATTATCTAATGTCTGATTTTTCCATTCAAAAATCTTCTGAAACAGATATCTTTTATTGTTCATAGAATTATGAAATTTCATTATTTTCTTCTATAATTTGTTCTTACAAATCTTTAAAAAAAAAACCTACACTCCTAGTTTCGACTATTTGCCAGTCCTCTTCATTTTAAAAAATTGTATTACATTATTTCTTTTATATAATCATACAATAATTTCATTTTATATATATACTGAAGCTACACATATATACATATTAAATATATATATATATATGTTTGCTTCACCATTCACTGTGGTTTAACTAAAGACCTCGAGTCCAACCACAGTGAATGTAGGCTAAATTTAAAGTAAGTAGAAACTTTAAAAACATTCCATAAATTTTATGAAATAAAAATGAATTATATAACAAAATAAAATTCCTAGAATCCCAGAACTCATTAGAGAAAAAGATTAGTTAGATAGGAATAATTAATTAAAAACACTGTAATTAAAAATAAGATAGCAGAACAATGGCATTGGAATGTAAGATGGCCAACAAGTTAGGTATAAATTGAGAGCGTATCTTTTGTTCTCAGTCTGGTACCCACGGAAACTCTACTGTTGAAAGCAGCAAAGAAAACTGTTTGAATCGGAAAGAAGTGAAAGCAATAAGATTTTTTTTTTTTAGACAGAGCTCTGTCTGCAACCAGGATTATACTAGTTCCCTGCTGTACATTTTTGAACTGCCAACATTCAAAGAAAACTTAAAGAATTTTTGGGTGCTATAATTGAAATGGCGAGTAGATCCCCCCCCTCTCTCGTCGTTTTCCTGTTTGCTGGAAGTGGAATGGTATAACATCAAAAATGTAGAGTGGTGCTAGAACAATTTTTGCCTGACTAATGCCTGCTGCTAATGGATGACCAAAATCACAATAAGCCATTAGTATGGACTGTGGACCAGAATGTCTCCATGGCCTTTGAATAAAGACGTACGCAATCATAAATGGTTATTGGTAACTTTTATATATTTTGGCTTAAATTATAAACTTAAGTCATCTATGTATTATAATTATAATGTGTTCATATATATATATAGCCTGATAATTTGTAACATTTTCATTATTATTTTTCTTAATCCTATTAATATATACATAAATCTTTTTTGTTGTTGTTGTTAACGGATTGCTAGTATACATTACTTGAATTGTATACTATTTACATTTTTTTTTTAAAGAAAGAAACACGATTTCTTTCTTATGGCTTGGAGTAAACATATGTATATAGGAGGAACTGGAAGGGAGACATAATCTAATTTCATTTATTTCTACTTGTTTGACTCGCTATTAAATACTGGAATCTTTCAGATTTATTAGACAATTCTTCGAATAAAACTTCTTTCAATTCTCTCCTGCCGCATTGGTTTGACTGATTTTTGTTTTTTAATATATATTTGAGAGAAAAATGCAGGACGCGCAATTTTTTTTAGAAAAATAATTCAATGTTTTTTTTTTTAATTTGTACTGAGAAATATAAAAGAAATGACATTCGAGTATGTTAAAAGAAAGATATAATCCTGCTTTATATTTTTTTATCACTCTTTAAGTCAGCCTGGGTTTTACTAACATATATCTATTTGTCTAAAATGTATATAACTTAAACATTTGTAATTTTATTAAGTGTAAGAAACGGTACAGTACAGTTATATACATAAATTAAAGTCTCACGTCTTCTTTAACTCTAAGGGTGAACTAGTTAAATAGTGATTAATTATTAATTAATATATATATATCTTTCTTATATATTAATGTTAGTTAAAAGGTGTAAAATAATAATTATTTTTAAGAGTGGATATCTTCTCAGTTCCAGAAAAATTTTGAAGTTATTTTATTTTATATACATGTTTTACCTAAGGATTTTTTTTTAAAAGTTAAACAATCGGTTGACCACATTTTTTTTTATATTGTGCTATTCAGTGATTTGTGTGGGGGTCTCGGCACATATCCATAGCTCCTTTCATCTTTGATTCATAGACCAGCACCGCTCCAAGATTGCCATTGATGATAAAGTGGATCCCAACCCTTTTTCAAATATTACTACTGGACACAAGCATGTGTACTCCGTCCTGAGCTCGGATAACGCTGCGGCGAACGAGTTCCATTTCTCGAACTCAGGTTAGACCCGGAGTGCTATCCAGACCTCGAGTTAGCCATATATAAAACCTTTCTGCCTCCAAGACTTGCTTCTAAACTCACAGCTCAAAATATTGCTGTGTAGGTCTGAGAAATGTCCACTGGGGGGATTTTTCTTTATTTTGTCATTTAAATGCAGGCTATATTTGAACATGGCCTTAATCTATTTAACTAGTTCTAACCAATTATTCATTTTTGTAATTTCACCCTAGAGTTATGTTTTTCGGTCTCTCTCCCTTGAAATTAAGCACCCAGTTGTTGGCTAAGTATGGTATTGTTATGTAATTACTGTACTATTGTTTAATATATTAATTGGATCTTACTAATGCATATCAATACATATCCATGTTTGTAGATGCAAGAAAATAACCTGCAACATTTTTTTTTTTTTGTTAATTATTTCTTCAAATTGTCATTTCTTTTAATTGAACAATAAACTTTCATTCACTAATCTCATCAATATCTTGTCTTTGTCATTATATAGTCTAAACCTGATTTTTTTTTTTTTGTTAAAATTCCTCTTTAGGATCTCATCTCTCCCTGATCACCGGGAATACATTAAGAAGAAATTCTAGTGAGGTTTGGGCAGTAAGTCGCTTAGTAGCAATCTGGAGGAGTAGGTGAGGTTCGAACCCCCTTTACCTGCATCTCGTGGTTAGGTTAAAGCAGCTCTATTTTTCATACTGTTACAACGCACATACATATATATTTCCTATTATTGATAAAATATTTAAAATACATTTCAAAAATGGAAGTAAATTAAATCCATGTCAGCAATAATTGTTTTCAGTTTACATAGATATAGCTATATATACAATGTAAATTGAAGCTTTAAAACAGTTTACATAACATTGTTAAGAACAAAAAATATTTGCCAAATTTTATTTTATATTACATTGTGTGGTATATTAAATTACTATACATACATTATTTTCCATAAAATTGAAAACGATATATCTACATACTTTATAATTTATTACATTATTATTATGATTAAATCATTCATTTCTTTAACAAATATTATTTCAATTGAGATTGTTTTTATCTTGCATTGCTTAAAAATAATTACAAAAAATTATTTATTTTCTATACCTTTCAAATTATGATGGAATGATTTTATTATGACAATTGTATTAGGAAACTAGCAATTTTATAAAAAAGATTTGATGTAAGCAAGAATGGATGGAATGTTAAACTTTCATTCCATTTCATCTTATTCTAATTTTTAAATTATTACATAGAATTTTGTTAGTTAAAGTTCTGTGTCTTTTCAAAATAGACATTTTAAATCTGATTAATAACAGGATGTTGTTTTGGTTTTTTTTGTTTTTCGGTATGTGTTTTGTTTAATTTTTTTTACCTGATTCTTTTATAAATTTAAGTAGAAAAATGTAATCTTTGAAAAATGTCATGGCCTAGATTTGAAAGTATATGTGAGAAAAATTTATTATTATATCTTTAATTTGGGCTTTTTTAAAAAAAAAATCAATCTTCTCATAATTATTTATTGACTTTTCAAATGTTATATATATTTTATGATGTAACCTTGTTTTATTTTTTTAACATTATGATGGTAAATTTTGAATAAAATATTTTCATGTGTTTCATACTTTTGAAAAGAAACAGGAAGTTATATGATGTTGAGCAAATTGAAATTTTTTTTTGTTTACCTGAGATTCAAAAACTACAAACTCTATTTGTGCCTCTATCATTATTTTTGGTTACTCAGTTTATATTCAGTTTGCTGTATAGATTATTTTTGAGTGCTTACTAATCAATCTTTTTACATATTTGCTTCTCTTAGTTAAATTCTGTCAATCTTCAGCAGCCCTGGTGACTTTCTGGATAAATATGCTCTAACTATCCAAATTTTTATACACTCCTTTAGTTCCATGTTAATCAATATATCTTCACTCTTGTTGTATGTTGACTGTTCTGTTCTTTTTTATTATTTTACATAACATGATCATCTATTCCATTGTTGCGTCTGTCTTTATATTTCTTCAATATATACTAATTTTTAGTTCAGAATTTTTAATCCCAATAAATATTTAAAATTACTTTTTTCGACCACAAATATTAGTTTTTCTTGTAAACCAGAGTATTCATAGCAGTAGAAAATCACAAAACTTCCACATTCCTTTTTTTATTCCTACATAAAATAATTTAGATAATAATGCAATTTAATGTTGAAAATTAGTAAATTTAGATATTTTAACTTTTATTGTAATTGAAATATTTTATAGTTTTAAATAGATTTTCCAAGGCTTTTTTTTTTGCCCACAGTTACTGTTGTCTAATTAATCGTCATAATCTGCATCTTTTTATTATTCTCCACACTGTAGTGCAAGCCAGAATAATCAATGGATGCAAGGTTTGTGCACAAAATTGCTATCTAGTTCCTACTCAAACCTTCTTGCTTCCATTGATTACTCTGACTTGCACTGGGTGGCAGTACTGTATGGAGAGTTTTGCCACTGTTTTTAACACTTTATCTAACCATAGGAAATAATGATCATGTGATTATTATTATTATTATTATAAGGAAGTACTCTTTATATCAAAAATATTTATAAATATAGACATATATCTCATCTCAATTAAAAATTCATGCTGAATCCATTAAATCGTCACTACAAAACTTCAGTGAACTATAAGAAAACGTTAAACTGTATTTATTTTGCTTTATTTGGAGTCAAATCAGCCAACAGCTCAGGTATAATTATCTTTTTAAAACTCAATAACATCTCTGTCTTGTTTAACAATTGCTATTTTCAAGAA
Source organism: Epiperipatus broadwayi (assembly GCA_028023455.1). Lineage (NCBI taxonomy): Eukaryota > Metazoa > Onychophora > Udeonychophora > Euonychophora > Peripatidae > Epiperipatus > Epiperipatus broadwayi. The sequence goes on along the minus strand of JAQFVV010000070.1, from coordinate 5,249,598 downwards.
ATTTTAAATATTTTTTTCTCATTTGGCATTCAGATTTTATGCAATTGTTTAATATTCCCATTTTATTAGGCCTACAATGATCCATTTTATACATCAGGTATATAATCACAGCTTTCTTATCTACCAGCCTTTTAAAAATCTTTCTTGAATAATAATAATTTTTTTTTTGGTACTGGCTGTTAAAGTCTATTGTTCTATAATTAGAAATTTTTTTGATCAATTTTTTGAAAGATTTTGATAAACATAGTTTTATCAGTCTTTTATGCTTCATGGTTTAAAGGATTCTTAAAATTTTTGTAACATTCCATCGGTTTATATGATTAATTCTATATAGTTTGAAATTTGGTGAACAGTTTTTGTAGCTTTTTCTTCTTTCTTTTTACTAAGTTTTTTTTTTTTCATATATGAACATATATATAGCATTGAAATGTGATCAAAATATTCTTGGAATTATTTTTGGATTTTTAACTTTATATTATACTATATTTATTGTCACAATCAGCAACTGGTAATCTTAGATGTAATGAGTACATTAATATTTGTACATAAACAAGGAAGTTTTCTGCCTAATATAATGTTATTCATTTATCAATTAGAATGTCATTTCTTAAGATGTTAAAAGAAAAAATTGGTCATAAATATTCTGTTTTTTATAAATATAATTCTGTATTTTTCCAAGAACTATTAATGAGATATTTATTTTATATAGCACTATATAAAATAAATATCTTTACATATGTTTAGTTTCATTTAAGAATGACGTATCGTAAATTCTAGAAAATTTCGCAGGCATCATTCATTCAGATATAGTAAAAAGTAATTTGAAGTGATTGGTTTATCTTCATGCTTTCATTTCCAGTGCTTAAGATTTGCCCATACTTAAGCGTTTGGGTTGAAAGAATAGGTGGATTCATTCTATTCTTTCGCAAAGACTTTATCTTGTGTTGGAAGTGAAAATATTCATTTATTATTAAGATTCATAAAGCACATGTGCATTAGCTTGAAAAGCTGATCTTTAGTTTAAGAACTCTTAATGTAAATCCTTTTTTTTATTTACCATTAAAATGTCTACTAAGGATTAAATCTATTAGCTATTGGATCTGGTGATATTCTCAATAAAAGCCATCATTTTATAATTTATTTGGATTTATAAATAGATATGCTCATATATTAATGTAGTCAATTGATAATATTTGAATCTTAGTAAATATAATTGTATCACTAACTTATTACAATATATTATTGTTGATGCAATCTACTTTGCATAAATACGACTTGTTTCTAGCTAGGACTTTCTAGATTAGAAAATTTTCATTATTCAATTGAAAATTCCATTTTTGTCTATTTTAAATATCATCTTATTTCAATGCTTGTACTGGACACATAACAGATTACAACCCAGAAGGTTGGGGGATTGGACATCTTAGATAATCATACTCATCCTGCTTCAGTTATATTATTTTTCTTTTGGTTTGCTTATTTACAAGGAATCTTTCTATTTTGTAATTAACTTGCAAGTCAGAAAGTCTCTCAGCTGTTAGTTTATATTTGATTTTAGCTCCTTAAATTTAAGATTGTATTTTGACTACCATATAGTCTGTGCTTCTCTTTCTTATGTAATCTTTATGCAGATCATACAGAAGAATCTTATATAAACTTTTTAAAATTTGATTTATATTTATTTGATGGTATATATATTGTGAAGGGATGATAATGATCGAATCTCATCACAAGTTAGTATTAGGTACATTTATAACTATAAATATGTTAATGAGTTTATTTTTAAAAAAATCTTTAAGCAAACAAACATAGATTGAGAGTGAAAATAGATTTTTGTAGATTTAATATATATATAAAAAACAACGGAATATATTTAACTTTCGTTATTGTATTATTGATATTAGCGGACATTTATTTGGTTTTAATATATATATATATATGCATAGAGCATACAGATTTTATTCATAAATATAAAAAAATAAATACTGGAAGAATTTTCCAATATTTGTACATATATAAATTGTACACCTTTCAATTGTGCCTCAATTAAAATAGTGAGATGCACAAAGTAGCAAAAATTTTAAATTTCAAGTCAGTAGTATTATTTGTAACTTTTTAAAACTAAAATTACAGCAATTGCACTTAAAACTAGCTTATATAATGTTATTAATGTATTAAGTAATATTTAAAATGTATACTAATAGTCTATTATAAATACAAATTTTAATAATAATGTTTAAAATATAATAATATTTATTAAAATAATGGAGTGTTTATTGTAAGCAAATCTAAATTTTAATAGCTATCAATTAAATCAATAAAGTTAGTTAGCTTAAAATATTTTAAATAAATTATTAGATAATATTAATTAAGGCAAAGCATTGTCCAATGAAAGCATTTCTAATAATATGTGTGTATGCTTGCTCGCATATATTATTTTACAAATTTAATTTGCTAACAATAATTAGTATTTTTATTACTTTATTTAAAAAAGTATTAAAAATTGACTTGTATTTAATATTTAATAAATATTAAATAGATATGAGAAATTATGTCATACAAAGTTTATTTAATATTTAGTCTATTAAATAATTATATTTTAAAAGAATATTTATTAAAAATTTAAATATTACATAAGTTAAGTTGCTATTTTTAAAATATTTTATTTCTTTCTGTCATTCTTTAATTAAATTGAAAAATAGAACTGAAACTTGGTGATTAGAAATCCATTTTATTGGATGATTGATTTCTGTAGTCAGGTGATCAATTGGGTTGTTTATAAAACAGATAGGTGTGTGTGTTCTTGTGCTTTTGTTTTTTCTTCTGTATATGTGTGAAAATTATTAAGAAATTGATAGTTTAAAAAAAGAAACAGTTATTTATTTTTTTTGTTTTAAAAATGTGTTTAAATTATTTTTTTTTTTAGCATCATTAAAATGAAATAAAAACTAAACAACTAGTTCACTATTTAGAGGGCAATATTGATATCTACTTTATCGGAAAAATTCAAAAAAAAGAAAACACATGAATGGCTGGAAGAAGGTTACAATATTACTGGAATTTTCACTTTAATATGAAAAAAAGTTGATTTGTATAGAAACAATGGACAACAATGCAAGGCAGTATTACATAAGAATTTGTTTTTCATGTTATAGAAATATTTTTTTATTTGCTTAAAAATATTTCAGGATTTAATCTAGCTGTCTGCAGTAAAGCTAAAGATTATAATCCATATTTATTCTAATTGGAACCATTTCTAAAAGCAATGTTTTCTTTATACTGTGCTTATTTTTGGATATTAAAAGAACTAATATTTAAATAAATAAAAAAATGTTTTCCTTAAATATTAAAAAGGAATAATATATGTGCGGACAATTAATTAACTTTAAGAGAAAATGATTTTTGTCATTTCTAATTTTTAAGCTTATTTTCGGCATTGTGAACGGGCGGAGGAAAAAAGAAAGATTTCAATAAATTAACAGACTGTTCAATCTTCTGTTGAAACTTACATTTCAGGATGTGTTTGGTAAAAGAAAATTAACTTTTATTAATTTTATTTTTCAAGATTGTTATATTTAAAAGAAATTTACGTTTAATGTTTTATAATTATCATTTAAATTTTAATAGATATTATATATGTGGATATAATAGAGTTATGTATATTTTAAAATATATGAAATGTGTGGTAAATGGTTTATTTTTATATTCAAAAGGAACATCGATGGAAAAGTGTTATGGACATTATAGCACTTACTGGTAATTATTATTGTTTGCTTTAATATTTCAAAGTATTACTCATATCTTGTAAATTGCTATTTTAAAGGTATAATGAATATATGCTTATGAATGAAAGATGTTTATTTGGAGATTAATTATTAGTACAATCACGATATTTATATTTTATGAAACACATATTTACATGTGTTAATTTTTCTTTTCTCTGTGCATTCTAGTAGTGTTAGAGTGTAAAGTCCTACTATCGGGCATTTATTAATTTTTGTGGTGGAATTTTGTGTTTTAGTTCTGAAGAACATTTCAGCTGTTATGATAAAATGTTTTAAGATGTTATATTTTCAGTTTATTACTTGGGTGTGCTTATAATGTTTAAACCTGAAGTTTTCTTGTCAAATGTAACTGTTTGGATTTACATGGGTATTCAGTCCTTATATGTTATTCCCATAGCACATAGTGTAAGTAATTTGTGGGGAAAACATGTCATCTAGTCATGAATACAGATGAGCCATTTGATATAATTCCCATGAAATTCTTATATCTGAATTATTAAAAGTGCTTCTATAAAGAACCTGGTTACAGACATCGCATCTAATATAGCAATGATATATATTTGAGAATTTTGAGACAAGTTATTCCATCCATATAAGCTTGTATATGTTTACATAGGTACAAAACCTAGGATTTATGATCTCTATGAGTATAAGATTATTAGTATTATGAATGTTAGTTATCATCACACATAAGCAAAGTTTAATAATAAATATGTAAATATCTCCTAGTGCATAATCGTGATTTTGCTAAATAATCCTGAGAGCAATGGAAACAGATAATTAAATTGCAATTAATTTTGAAAGATGCTAAATAATTGCTATTTTAAGAAAAATAGGATTTGCTAGAAGATAGATTATAATAAGAGTAATTCCTATAAGCTAATTTTAAACCAGTACATTAATGTGAGATATGACTTGGGCTATTCTTTAGTTCAAAATGCTTGTTTTGTTTTTACATATATGAAATAATATTATTTACTAAGGCAATAAACCTTTAAGCATGTGCACTTGAAAATGCGAAGGTAGGGAATTTTCTAGAAGTCTACTGGAAAATGTATAAATAGGCCAGGAAAACAATAGGAGAGGCCATTTTTTATTTTATTTGGAGAAGCAGTATGGTAAATCCACGTCAGTTTATTTTAAAGGATAAGTGTGAAAATATGATTGGGGTAGGCAGGACCCGACCTGCTCGGTTCCCATTGTCCCGGGATGTGATCGTAGAAAGACCATGAAGCTGGAAAATTTTGGTAAAATGTTTTTGACTGCTGAACTGTGAAACTCTTGAAGTAGAACTCAATAACTAGCTATTCCTATACCAAAATAATAAAAACCACCATTAAATTATTATTCTGTCGTGGGACCTAGATTTCAAGTTTGGATTGCTAATAAATTAGATAATGACTTTAAATTGTTTTATATTCATAACCTCCTAATTTATTTTTCCATTTCTAGTTGACTTTATAGTTAATTGGGTAATAGTATGAATACTGAACCCTACCGTCTGATGGCGCTCGTTTTCGCCCAATTCTCATCAATATACCGATTCGCGGGTCATTGTTTAAATTTACATAATATTATGGTAAAAGATTTTTTTTTTTCCCAACCGGTTTTTATTATTTTTTCATCGGCGACGGTAAACCACCAAAGTTTTTTTTTATTACATAATATTACGGTAAAAGTTTGTTTTTTTTTTTTTTTCAACCAGTTTTTAATTTTTTTTCGCCAGCAACAGTAAACCACCAAAGTTTTTTTTTTATTCCACCTGGGTTTTTTTTAGTTTTTTTTTAATAAACAAATACTTTGTTTTTAGATAGTCTAGGGGTGTTGGTTTGTTTGCAAATTAATGACTTAACTGTCCGTAGATTGCTTTACATAATATTACTTACGGTAAACCAAAGTTTTTTTTTTTACACGGTTTTTTTTTTTTTTTTGGTTCGTTTTTTTTTTTAAGAAATAAACACTTTGTTTTTAGATGGTGTTAGGAGTGTTGGTTTGCTTTTAATTATAGATTAATGCTCCGTCAGTTTGTTTACACAAAAATATGGTAACAAACACTTTGTTGTTTTTAGATGGTGGGGGGGGGGTTGGTCGGTTGCTTTGAACTTATCTTCTTTTTTTGGTTGATGTTTTGATTTGCTGAAAGACTTCAACAATTCAGTACTTTTGAATAAACCAACACTTGGTTTTTTAGAGGGTGGAGGGAAGAGGGATTGTTTTGATTTTGAATTGTCGTCTTTTTTTTTTGTTGTTAATTTATTACGAGGCTTTTTTTTTTTTGTTTCAAATCTTTACACTATAGAAAGCTTTATATGATAACAAAAAGTTCTTCCTTAATTTTTTGGGCCTTTAATGTTAAAAAAAGACATAAACAGTTTGTTTTTAAAGAACACTTTTTTTTTAAGCCGGGGAAGGTTTGTTTTGATTTTTAATTATCGATTTCTTTTTGGATTTTTTTTTTAAACATTTTATTATGTTACCACACAGTTCTTTATTATTATTATTATTTTTTTTTGATGGGGCCTTTTGAATAAACTCTAAACACTTCTTTTTTTTTTTTTTTTTGGTATAATAAAATATTACCTACTTTAACTGTTAATGAAACTTATCAAATATTACCTACCTACTTTATAATCATGTGAATAACAAAAACAACAAGTTTCCCCATAAAATAGTTTATTGAATCAAAAAGAATCGAAACTTTGGACAAGTTCTGAAGCAAAACAAGTAAAAAAAACAACAAAACACACCATTTATGGGGGCATAAAAAACCGCAGCCAAAAGTAACATGCAAATAAATTAACAGGGAAGTCTCAAAGTTGTAAGTAATGAGATTTTGGAGCCTTCGAACCAATAACTTCCTTTATGCAGACTTACATACATATGCTTGCAGGAGTTTGTCTTTCTGGGAAAACACAATATTGTGCGTCCACTTGGTGAGACCAGCCGGCAATTCACTCAGCTTCGACCAATTCGGACAACTTGCAGATGATATTTGACAGTTCTCACACGGATTCGCGCGTAAACGGGCATTTCCACACAAAATCGGAAAAAAACTCTGCTGAAAAGAAGAACCTTTTCAAGTTATGTGCAATTGAAAAGCATAGGGAAGCATGTGTGATGACATGACAATTCTTAATATGGAATACTAATTCCACTATGCTTTCTAAAAAATTTCCGACAATGAATTTTTGCAGAGTTTCATCTCTTTCAAATCGGACCGTAGCGAGAGTTCAAGAGCATTCACTTGATGAATACTGTCGCAATGCAATGGGTGTAGTATTTCATTACATAATCGTAGAATACATGTCCCTCAGGTGGCCTGTTATGGCTCAAAAAACACCTCTTGTACTGTCAGCCATAAGTTAAGGCCGCTAAAACTGTATATTGATGTGTGTTTTGTGAAAAAGAGCGCCATCAGAAGGTAGGGTTCAGTTTTCATACTATTACCGTTAATTGATATATCAAGAAAATGTCTTCTAAATGTAATTCTACCTAAATATATATATATATAAATACTCTGTGAACCAAACTTTGTAATCATGACTTCCTGTAATTAAATTTAATGTTTTTGCTATATGTTTATCTGTCCTAACATATGCCTCCCTTAAAGTAAAAACTTCCTCATAACACGGTCTATGATTGATCTTACCACTTATCTATAGATATATTGTTTATATTTATTACCATGTGATTTAAAAAGATATTTGTGTGCCAATTTGTTCCATCTCGACAAATTTATGCTCACCTTGTCCTTTTGGTATTATTACTTAAAATGATTTTATACCTATTTCCTAATCAATGATTGTCGGTAAATAAATATGTATTAGCTCTTAATGATTATGTAATTAGATTACTTTTTTTGTTGAGATGAAACAATTTTCTATTTTTATTATTTTTTATTGTTATTTCAGAAACATGTTCAATTCAGGCACAGGGTTGTTATCTAAGTTCCGAGAAAAGAAAATGATTTAGTTTTGGAAACACTAACTCAAGGGTGTAGTTTGGGACTAGATTATATTCAGTTTTAAAATATCAGAAAAGGAGGTGGGGGGGATTTATCCACACTAAATCATAAGAGAAAATTTAGTAATATTAAATCTAAAGTGTTGGTGGGATTTTATTTAGAGGGGAGAGACGCATTGCCTTAAACAAAAATATGATATTCGAATAATAGTTGAGGTTTATTTGTTGTGATCTGATCTTTGTCAATTCATTACTATATAAACATAACCTTATGTGGCTCGGTCTAAGTTTAATTAAGGCAATTTTAAAAAGTGTTGTTTTTCTAGTATTTGTTTTTGACATCTCCAGTGTTCCGCTTCATCGTGATTGTCATGTTCTTTGATCACTGTTTCATGATTATACCACATAAAAGATTCACTGGTTAAAAAAAATGTAGCTCAGGAGATGAAAGACAAAAATTGGAAGACTAGGTAAGCTAAGCTTAGCAAGCCTTGGTGATTCCTGGTCTTTCACTTGAAATATTTGTGGTTTTGCAGATTTGGCAAAGCATGTCTCTTGGGGCAGTGAGCTCTATTCTTTACATCACTGGAACGAGACAGTGGGATTGAGTTTGCACTGGCTATGTTATTTCAGATGCTGGATGTAATTATATTTTTCTTTTGCTTCTCCGAGCATATTGTGGCAGGTTGACTATGATTTGATCAAATTAGATTATTTATTTTTTGTTGTTATTATTAACATAGTTTATTTGCAAATATCATGATCCACTTGCATTCAGGTGTATCACTCTCCTCGAGACCATTTCTCAAAAATATAATGAATTTTCGGGTTGATCGGAGGTAAAGTTGTGGCAGAGTTATTGGGTATATTATAATTTTATAGGCAAAATTATTCATGTCAAAACTATTTCAAAAGTTAATTTTATAATTTTTTTTTACTCCCGCATCTGCTTGAATTGGCATCTACCAACGGACTTTAAACACCTTTTCTGCTGTAAATTAACATACCAAATATATCACTACCTTGGGAAAGGCATGTGTTAATTATATTATTGAAAGTGTATATCAGTGAGCAATGAAGTGAGATAGAGAGATATTAAAGAATAATAAATATGTGCGTTATTAAAATCATATATATAAATTTAAACTACCTGTGGTTTGTGTTAATTAATTTTTTTTTTAAGTTAGCATTTATATCTCGATATTGTGCTGCTCTCTGATGACTCAAAGACACATAACTCCCCTTCATCAAGACATGCATACGTGTAATTAGGGTAAATGTCAGTGTTAAATGTTAAAAATACCTGATGCTCATGTTCCACCGCTGACACTGCGGGCAGGAGTTTGGAAAAGATTAATTGCTTACCTTGAAAGTGTTGTTAAGTGGTTGTTAGATTTAGAGAGTGGGTAAACAGATTAAATATTCTTGATCTTTGATCTCACGTATGATTGCATTCGATGTACTTCTGCCCAGACTCTGAATCGTGTTGACTTAACATACAATTTCGACTGGTTCAATATTGAGGATAAGTAAATGATTAAAAATCCTCATGTAAGTAATCTGGAAAAAATTTTGTTTAAAAAATACTGTAACTTATATGAATGTCCTGGTGTCACTGTAGAATGTGAAGGGGACTTCACCTTTTGGGTTGGTACTGGTCAAGAAGTAAAAGGCACCTATAATGCTTGATTGTTAAAACCAATTTTATAATTACTGAAATCTGATATTGTATTTGATTAATATAATTTAAGAAAAACATTTTTTTTTCTTTTGTTTAGAAGTCCAAATGATACTCAATGTTACCTTTAAAAATATTTATAAAAAGATATATGTAGCTAGGATCAAGGAGAGAATGAGTAACCAAACCAAACAAACAGATATGCTTATTTATTTCAATAGATTTTGATCACTGATGAATTTCTGAATATTCATCAAAATAGGATTGTTGGTCTAGTCTTTCATACTTTCTGTTGTTTGAAATGAATGAGGGTTAGTGATAAGTTGAAGACAACTATGTGGTTAGACTAATCTGCATAGCTGTTGCAAACTTTGCACCAACTCTGATAATTTATAATTAATTTCCACTTAGTTTAAAGTAAATAAGACTCATTTTGATTAAATCCTCATCGTGTGCTCATGTAACAACTAGGAAGATTGACATAAGTGTAGCATTGTTGATGGAAAATCATTTACGTTGATGATGCTAAATCATTCTTTAAGTCTTTGAAATTATCCATGAGCAAGGATTTGAATTTCTTCTGAGGATGTGGAAGCATTTTATGCTTATTATAATGTTTATCAGTATGTTCCTTAATTTAGTGTGTTTTTTATACTGGTAATTAGGCTCATTCAATAAGTAATAGTAGTTCGATGATTGGATTCAATATAGCCCAATGAGTGAATTTTCCATAGTAAATTATTTGAATTTTAATAATAATAATATAAAATTTAATTTACATCCATAATATCTGTTAACTTGTATTAAAATATCTGTGATATCTATTTGAATAAATTGGATAGGATCATGAGACATATATCTATATACTGCTATTTGTGTGGGTGAAGTCGATGGAAATGGTTAACTCACATTTAATGGTTTCAGGAAAGGAGAAAGTATAATGGGATGATAATGATTGAATTCCATCCCAAGTTACTATCACTAGCTCTATAAATATAAGTACATTAATGAGTTAAATAAACAAATATAGATTGAGAGTGAAAATATGTATTTGTAGACTTAATAAATGTTCACATACAACATGTTGACTTTATTTATCACAAAGAAAATTAAGTTTTGCTTTTTATTATCTTGTCAAGTGTAATTAATTAAAATGATAAAATTATGAAAGCTTTTTTTTTTAATTATCATTAATATAATTTTTTTTTTTTTTTTGGAAATGAGAATTTTGCTTTTTCTTATTAAAGTTAAAGATTTGAAAAATATATTTTTTTGTTTGTGTATTGATTAGATATTTTATTTTATTAATTAAAAGATTTAATTAAAAACAAAATAGCAATAAGAAAAAGCACACTGGGAGCAGTTTCTTTTCATGTGTACTTCTAGAAATAAGATTTTAAACTAAAGTTGGGGATATTTGTTTTTGGATTATTTTTAGAGAGAAAACAGTACTTTTGAAAAGAAACTAAGTGGGGAGGGGGGAGATTAGTTGAATCCATATCCTGAAAGAGTGGATTACTGGTGAGAACTGCACAACCATATATCATTACTGAGTGCAATCACTTCCATGTTATTACTCTTGCCTTACCAGAATGCTATTTGCTGATTTGATTAAAGAAAGCAAGATGGAGTCAAAGCTCATTTTAGTACACCATTCCCTCATAACCATAGGAACCTATACAAAATTGCTGAGTGCAATGCTTGGCTAATGAAAAAAATGATCCTGTAAAGTAGGTGATTTAATGTAAATCCTTCTGTCTCCTGCTTTATAGTTTTGCACACGAATATGTTGAAAGCCTTGAACATTGGTCACTTTTTTTAAAAAAAAGAAAAAGGTATGATTAAAACATTCTGTATTGAAAAGAACTTAGCTCCAGATATTTCTTTGTTTTTAGCAAATCAGATGTTTAAAATAGAAACGAAAATCATACACCCTGTGAATTTAAGGTTAATCATTTACTTAAATTTAACATATTTTAAACTTTCTTTAATATATGATTTTTTTTTGTAAGTACAACTTAATAAGTTAACCTTTACTTATAGAAATGTATGTGCACTTATAAAATCTTATTTTATTTTGTATGGATGCATTTAACCATTTTAGGTTCAATGTTCTTTAATTATTTATTAATTTTTAATAATGTGGGTATATATGTGTTTATAACCATATATTTCAATGTAAGTCAAAGAAAAGGGGGGAGGGTTACTTATATCTAGATATTGTATTTCTTTTGTGTTAAATTGTGGTTATGGATTATATTTACTTTATATAATATTAATAATTTAGTTATTAAGTTCAGTCAACATTTGATGTTCAATTTATCTGCTCGTTTCATTCCACAGTAAATATAAATTATGTTTTGTCTGTTTTTTTTTCACTACATGCCAATCACCTTGAAAGTTTAAGAATATTACTGAGCTTGAACCTAGAATATGCTACAGGAACTGTGGATGGATCCATGTACAGTATTCTTTTTCTGAAAATTGCACATAAAAGTCCATATGATTTGGTCTTTATAAAAATGCTTTATTAATGATTGATATCAAAAGAGTAATCAGGAAATATAATTAATGATTATTAGTTTGATCCCCTTTTGTTATATATAGATTTATCAGTGTGTCTATCTTTTAATTGCCTTGAAATAATATAACATGTGTGGATTTTGGATGTGTCATTAAATTGACTTGTGTGCCACAGATGAGACGTGTAGTAGTTAATTAAACTAATTAAATGCCAATTTCACTGCACAGAAATTTATAGTATCATGTGCAGGTCGGAAATTAGTTGCATAGAGTTATAAAGTAGAATGTAATAGAGTGAAAGGGAAAGGTTAATATGTGTGTATTTATTAAATTTTAAATGTATTAATAGTTTCTGCAAAATGCTTATTTTGTTGCTATTAAACTTATATGTAATGTATAGTGCATTTTCAAAATTGTAAAGTTTTGTCTTTTTTTTTTTTTTGAAGAAGTGATTCCAACTGCTGAAGAAAATGTAGCTTTCAAAGATATTGATGCTGCTTTCTTAGTTGGATCTATGCCTCGTAAAGAAGGTATGGAACGCAAAGAGCTGCTGTCAGCCAATGTTAAAATTTTTAAGAGCCAAGGGCTTGCATTAGATAAATATGCCAAAAAATCTGTCAAGGTAAGATTTTTAGAATTATCATATTCAAATTTTCTATCAGTAAAATTATTAAAAGAATTCAAATATAGAATTACTATTTTTTTTTTTAAACTAATAGTTTAAACCATTAATTATTATAAGTTGTTAGGTTTTTTTTTTTTTTTGCATATATAGTTATTTATTTTTAAACATATATTTCACATGGACTAAACTTTTATATGTCTGGATGAAATATTTTTTTCTTTTTCCTTTCCATTTTATATTTTGCCATTGTTAGAGTAATTTTTTTTTGATTGTTAGCATTTTGGGTAATATTTTTTAATAATTTAAAAATAATTATATTTAAGGCTAAACATTTTTATATATTTGTAATATGTTTACCATGGTATTGGGATCATTGCTTTATAATAGATTATGATTATAATAATTTTTGTTAAGAGTCAGTGGAAAGTCACCCACTGATGATGATGATTTACTTTTTTTTTTACTTGATCCCAGCATCTTTGAAATTATAAAAACTGATTTTTGTCAGATATAAGTACATTGTAGTAATATATCTGATCAGGATCCAAATTGTTTTTAAATGTAGTGTTTTACTACTGATGGCAAATGGCTCAGAGAACAAAGAAAATAGGAAAGATGTATTCAGTTATTTATCAAGCAACTGATTGTACTAATGAACAAGATTGCAGAATTAATTTAAGTTTGGTTATCTAAGAAATGCTGACTAACAGTTCTTTAATAGATATTATCCAGCTATATCTATACAATTAACAGAAAATATCTCATAGTAAGATAAGAAAAAGACTATTTGTGTGTTTATGTGGTATATATTGATATTGGAAGTAAAGTTTATTAGTAAAATTTTATAATCATGATCAAACAGTGCATGAATAAATTTCTCTAGTTATTATTTACATATGAATCAGTATAGATTTATGCAGGTTTAGACTATTGTAAAAAATCTTGCAAATCTACTAAGTATATGTATGGCTGTCAGTCAGTAAATTTTTTCTGGACTGTTCTTGATCTATAGTTTGTAGTGACAATAAGCAAAATGTAGATTTGTCATATGTAGTAGTTGTGCATATTGTATGTGTATAAGAAATCCAATAAATAGCAACCCCAATAATCAAGTTTATGGTGCATGTAAAGAAGTAAATCACCAAACAAGAACTTTATTATGGCCTGTAGAGATTACAAAAGTAATTTCTAAGAACTGTTAATTCTTTTACTTGTATATGTTTCTTTTGGAATTTGTTTGGCAAGTTTAATTTGAGTGGAATTTTTTTTAATAAGACTTATTGACTTATTGATTTTATTTAATAAGACTTCAGACCATTCAAAGTAATATGGAGAGATGCATGTTAGGAGTAACAAAAAGAGATCGAAAACGCATTACATGGGTAAGAGAACAAACAGGTGTTATTGACCTCATTGAAAAAATTAAAAGACTGAAGTGGAGTTGGGCTGGACATATTGTTAGAAGAGATGATAATAGATGGACAATTGAAATCTTAAACTGGATTCCAAGAGATTGTAAAAGACCCAGAAAGAGACCACATGTGAGATGGATGGATGAAATAAAAAGTATGCAGGGGTGATATGGAGAAGAGAAACTAAAGATCAGAGAAGATGGTTTGAACTTGGAGAGACCTTTATCCTGCAGTGGATTGATATTGGTTAATGATGATGATTGATGCTATCTAGTTCTTATTGTTAAAAATACCCCTGAGACACAATAGAATGATGAGAATCAACAATGGGAAAATCTGTGCAAGTAAATACAATCATGTAGATTGGCAGTTGAGTTTTTCATTGGAAATAGCAATATTAAGGAGTGGTTGATGTATTTGGATATTAATAGAACTCCGTCAAACCAAGCAAGATGCCATTACTAAATAATATTTGTCAATTTGATATTAATAAAATCCCCAAAGAAGTATCAGATTAAATGTGAGATGTTAACTGCTTATTTTAAACCAGTGACATTTAAATGGATGGCATACTTTAGATGCAGAAATAGACAAGTGTTACTTCAAGAAAATATCAAGATTCAGGCTTTAAGGATATTGTCTAAAGAATGTAGTTTTTGGATCAATTACTATGGGGAATGACAGGTAACAAATTCAGGAAAGTTCTAGTGAATGAACTGAACCTAAATTATAAGTATATAATTAGAAAATATATAGCACAGGAAAATGTATTAGAAAATTATAAAAAAAAAAAAGAATTAGGATTATTATGTGAGACCTTTTTTGCTTAACTGTAATGATGAAAAAAAGCATCGACTTTTTTTTTTTTTTGCTTATGAACTTTTGATAATGTTTGTTTTTTATGTGTAGTCCAAGACAACTTTTTTTTTCTAATGTGGCCCAGAGATGCCAAAAGATTGGACAACCCTTAATTAAACTTTTTTTTTTTTTTTAAATGTAGGATGTTTAAATAAGATCAAAATAAAGATAAAAATGAAAGTAGTTTTTTTTTTACATCTTTATATGAGAATAGGATATTGATATTAATGAAAAAGCTTTTATTAAAATAGAATAGAAGAAATGTTAATGACTTGGTGAGTATATGTTGAAAAGCTGTAATAAAAGAAAAAAGTAGATCATTTACAATGATGGTAAAAAGTTTCAGAAAATACAGAATGCTAATAGTCTTGCGCACGGCCTGTCTACAATCTAAAGAAAAAACATCTTACATTACCTAGTATGTTTTTGCCAAGATATTTGAAATAATTAAACTTTTTTATTATGATAGGAAGTATTTCGTTATAATTATATTATTGGCTAATCTCAATAAATAACTTGACAATGATAAATTAATGCATTCACTAATTCTTAATGGAAGCAGACAATCTATA
The DNA here is from genome assembly GCA_028023455.1 of Epiperipatus broadwayi. NCBI lineage: Eukaryota > Metazoa > Onychophora > Udeonychophora > Euonychophora > Peripatidae > Epiperipatus > Epiperipatus broadwayi. The sequence continues at coordinate 5,234,182 of JAQFVV010000070.1, read as the reverse complement.
TAAAAATTTGGCGGAAATAATTTAATTTTTGATATATAGCTTTGCAAAATTGACTGTCTCAAATCATACCTTTCTTATAATATAAGATTTTTCTGTTAAAACAATTATCAAAAAAATTTTCATCTTCCAATTAGTTATTTGAAGATGCTTTAATCAAATTTTAAGATCTCAGAATCAAAAAAATTACTAAAGGTTTAGCAAAATGGTCACAATATGCTTTCATGAACAATTTTCCAAAAATGTATAATAGTTAAAGAATTTGTAAATTTTATTTAATATTTTTGTAAATAATCATTGATTTTTAATTATCTTGGAACTAATACCCATCTTTATAGTGCTTTGACATATTGAAATTTCTATATGGCACATATCTTTTTTAAAAAAACAAAGTTTACTAATATTAGTATAAATAAAGCTTAAAGACCTGTAATTTTTAATATGTCAGTATTATTTTTGACTCAGCTCAAGTTTTTGAAGTATTTCATTAGGATATGAAAAGAATGTAAAGTTAAATAATTACATAACTTTCTTAAATCTATTCAAAGTACATAAAAAGATGCAGGAAAAAAGTTATAAATTAATAATGCATTGCTTACGATAGTTGACTTTGTGATGCTCTTTTTTATAAAAATAAATCATATCCTGCTAAATACCAATAATATCAATCAAATATGTTAGTTCTTATATATATCACAATATCAATTTTTTTTAATATGGCTGTAATTAAAATTATCATCTTCGTAAATTGTGGTTTAATATATTGATATTTTATACTTCAATCTCTGTTTTATCACTTTCACTTCTTCTGTTTGTGTATTATTATTATTTGCTTATAATGTACAGTTGGTGACTATTCTAGTGGGTTACAAATAAGGAAGAGTTCTACACTATGTTTTATTTTTGTTTAATGAACTTTCAACTACAACTGGAAATATTATTTATATTATAATTCTTTTAGAAGGGAGGATTATACATCTTTTAATGCTTTCTGATTTTTATTACTATGTGATGGCCGCATGTACATTTGATAATGTTGGGATATTTACCTGATATTACTTAATACATAGATAGTTTCTATTGAAGGCTTAATACTTATATTATTCCTCGGATTCTGTAGATACGTTTAGGTGCATGTTGCATATTGATTAATGAGTATTATAATGTTATTTATTGGATAATAACTTAGTGTTTAATATGTTATAAACATTTGTCTATGTATATTGTTTTAGATTATAAATTAAAATGTTTAATTTTGATTTAATATTTGGTTTCAATAAAATTTGGCAACAACTGACGCACATTAGTTCATCTAGCTATTCAATTATTGATTAATCAATGATTATTTAGTATTCTTAACTAGAAAGTAAAGCAAGGAGTAAAAATCATTAAAATTCTTACTATATTATTAGTGGGTTATTTAGACTCTTGCATCTTTGTTAAATAACTTTAAAATTTAAAAGATTTGAAATGTTTGCATTCCCTAAATTAAACTTTCTATTGGCTTTTTAATAAAGTATTGTGAATTTTGTTGTTATTGTTTTTATTTTTTATTCCTTTGTTTTATTCTTGCGATAGTTATTACAAAATTCTTTCTTTTGAATATTTTTATTAATTAATGTTTAGATAATACTTTAAAAATATTGGCTAAAACTCTCCATACAGTAATACCACACAGTGCAAACCAGAATAATCAATGGATGCAAGGTTTGTGCATAAAATTCCTATTTATTGCCTATTCATCCAATATCCCAGACTAATTTCTAGTTTGTGGATTTTATCATTGTGGAGCATTGGATCTGAGAGCACTATACTTAGATCTTAGGGTCTAATGCAACCCCCCAGCAGCTACCTTTTATCTTATTAGCTAACTATAAAACTTTGAATCCAAAATGAAAACACAATAATGTTTTCAATTCAATCTCATTAGCTTGTATAGTCATATAGATCTGAACTCAGTTCAGCATTCATGCTTTTTGTTGTCTTTGATTCTTCAATAACTACAGTTACCATAATCCTATTGGTCAGGATTGGTATTAAATCACTAAGCATCACATGATCACCATTCTTTTTGCTTACATAAACTGTTTGGACAGAGGCAAAACTCTCCATAAAGTAGCACCACTCAGTGCAAGCCAGAGTAATCATTGGATGAAGGAAAGTTTGTGCATAATATCCCTATCTAGTACCTATTCATCCAACATTCCCAGACTAGTTTTTAACTTGTGGCTTTCATCAGAGCACTGCACCTAGATCTTAGGATCTAATGCCACTCTCTATTAGCCATCATTTACTATTTTTGTTAATCATAAAGCTATGAATCCAAAATGAAACCACAATCATGTTTTCAATCCAGCTCATTTACTTGTATAGTCATATAGATCTGAACCCAGTTCAGCATTGGGTGGCACTACTGTATGGAGTGCTTTAGCTTTGTTATAACAGCTTGTGTAAGGATAGGAAATGGTGATCATGTGATGTTTAGTATTTTAAAAATATTGGCTACTACTATTTTAAATTTTTAAAGAAAGTAAAAACTTAAATAAATTTTCAACAAACTGGTGGTTTTTTTTATTAAAATAATTGTAATAAAAAGGGTTGTTTACAAATTATAGTTTTATATATATATTTTGTCTGAATTTTTGTTAAATAAATAATTGTTTTGTTTTTTATTGGATAGGTTTTAGTTGTTGGCAATCCAGCCAATACCAATGCTTTTATCTGCAGCAAATTTGCAGCAAGTATTCCTTCTGAGAATTTTTCTGCCATGACAAGATTGGATCAAAATAGAGCCACTGCACAGGTTATTATTAAACATTATTCATGCATAACAATTATTAGGAATTAAATGTTGTTGTTTTTTTGTAGTATGGGTAGTAGAATATTGATAAATACAGAAAATTTATTATAGATTTGAAGCGTGTTTATAAATATCTATTACTAAATGAATATGAAGCAAATTGTTTGTCATAAAAACCAAAACATACACACAGAAAGAAAAATATTTTAAAAATAATCATTTGACATTGATTTACCCAAGAGGCAACTGAACACAATGATTTCATTTAATTTACCAAACTGACATTATTATTTTTCACTTTATAGTCAGATAACATTGATTCTGTCAAAAGTAGCGTTTTTAATGGGAAGCATATTACTAAAATAATGATTTTAAAAGAATTTTAATATATATTTTTTAAAAAAAGTTCTATGTATTGATTTATATAAAAATAAATATTCATTTAGACCAGGCATTGGGAAACTTTTTCTTTGAAAGAACAAAAAACAAATTTTAAGAGTTTTCTTGGGCCACTAAAAGATATTACCGAACAATGCATATAATAATGTTTTTTAAAAAGAAATATTTTATGTATAGATGGGACAAATTTAATTGCAGTGCTATTTTCTATTACTAGTAATCATTCCTAGTAGTTCTTACATAGATTAATATGGATTTATGTTTAAATAGAGATGGGGGGGGGATAAAAACATCATTTTTATATAGGTATTATAAATACTAAGATATATATATATAAAGTGTTTTAAAATATAAAAATTTTACAAATGGGATAAATAGTTAAAGAAATTGATAATAGAGGGAATTACGTAAAAGAAGTCTATGAAAAAGAGGCTATATAAAAAATTTTTTTTTAAAAATAGCCGGTTATGATTGTAAAAAAGAAAGGCGAAGGTTAAAAAGAGCTAAGTTAAATAATATAAAATGATAATAAAAAATAAAAGAATAAAAATAAAATAAAAATTACTTATAATGAGAATAAAGTCTATAAAAGAATGAATACAGATATAGAAAATTATAAAGAAATAATAGAAAGAAAAATCAAGATAAAAGAAAAGATAATAATAGAAATGGTATAATGATATATTAATGAATAAAAATAGGGGTAAAATAAAATGGAATCGAATTAAAATGATAATAAAATAATAGATATGATTTAAAAGATGTAAAAATATATAGTTAAAATTAAATATAATTATATATATAAAATAATGGCTATATAATTATATGTTTAAATGTTGTAGCTCTGATGAAGACTGCAGGACAGTTGAAACTGTAAAGAAAATAAAGGAGTAATTATATATAAAATTTGCATTAAGGCATATATGAGGAGAATATAACAGTTTAATATATATGTTTAAATTCTCTTCAAGTATTTGTTTTAATTAATTTATTCTGGTGTTTGGTTATATTGAATTGATGAAAATTATATTGGCAACCAATTTAATCACCAGAGGAGCTACAATCAAAATACATGAACAGGAAAAAGTTTATAAAATTGTAGGGAAATTTAATTTTTTTGAATAACTTTTATGAAATTACAAGGTATTTAAAATCTTTGTGCTTAATTTTGATATTTCTGCTGGCTGTATTTATAATTCTTAAAAAAAAATTATTTTTTTTAAATTTTTTTTGCTATTATTGTTTTCATTCCATTCATTTAGCTTTAATCTGTTTTTAATTTTAAAAAATATAAGTTTTTCATCTTATGATGAAAAATAAAATGATTTTTATGGTTTTTTAGTACAAAAATGAAAAATTTACCTCATATGTGCTGGTATATAGCTTTTTTGTTTCATTTATTGGTTGCTAATATTAAATAATCAAAAAATAACCTTTTCCTTTTTTTGTTGCTTATAACGAGATCGAAAAATATTTTATTATTTGTTGATTATAACTTCTTTATACCAAGCAACACAACTTATTGCTGGCGATAGTTTTCCGACTCCTGATTTAGACTAACAAAAAGAACTTACTAGCTTCACACTCTCAAATCAAAATGCTTTAGATTTGCCTATATAATTAGAAAGTAGGTTGAAGATAAGATGGCTACTCTTATCTTTATAAAGTTGTAATTTTGTGTTAAGATTTGTAGAGGTCCCTCTCATGGTAAAATTGAGCATTCAAGGTGCATAGTATTATGGTTAAAACCTTATATGTATTTATGCGCTTAATAAGAATTAATGTTTAAAATTGTATTGTAATACTAGTGAATAAAAATAATAGATTTTGAAAGAATTTTAAATTGTTTGCTAAATCGTGATAGTAATGGTAAAGTCAGTAGAATAATTCTTTTAAGAAAACTGTTTGTTAACATAAATAATTTAAAAAAAATAAAATTAAACTAAAATCTTCAGTTTTATTGTATCTTCGCCATCTCTACAATAATTCATCAGTTTGTCTAAATTATTGTATAGAATTAGTTATGAAATATTAACAGTTTGTAAATTCAACTGAAGGAAGTATTGATTTTCAATTTATCCACTTTCTCCAAAGAGGCTGAGAATATTCCACAAAGACTAAACAAAAGTAAGTGGCCATTTTTTAAAACAAAATCATTATTATTTTTTTTTACTATCTTATGAATAGACAATTATCCAAAAAGGGAAAATTAAGGATGTTTGGGATCTCGAAACACTGTTAGCATTAATAAAGAAGTTTATCTGTTTTAAAGAAACTGAGAACCGTAGTAAACTTTAACAGAAAAGTCAGCTAAGTGTTATCACGTGAAAATGTATGTGCCAAAAGCCATAATCTTTCCAAAAATAAAATTTCTTCAGTCCAAGGACATAAAAGTTGAGGGTTGTTGAAATAAAAGACATAAAATAGGCCACAAATATGATGATGAAAAATTTCCATCTCATAAGATATTAATTATGATTCTGAAATCTTTCCAAATTGAGAGACCATATTAATCATTAGATCTTATTATTATTGAAAGACTTTTATCTCAATTATCCCAATGGCCTTTTTTGACCCTTCAGCAAGAAGAGAATCAGGAACTTTTACTCACTAGTAATCTATTTTTTTCCCCATTGACCTGTTACAAAAACATGTTAAGTTGTTTTTAATTGCTCTAAATTAAATAAGATGATGTCAATTATTATATTTTATAAACTTTTAAAATAATTATGTAAATTTATGCAGTTAAAGAAATATATTGTAACTGATAATGTATCTCTTTAGAATATTTTTATCGTTGTATTTTTTTAGTGTTTATAATAAGTTAAAACTAATAAAAGATTGGTTTATATTTTATGTGCTTAAAGAATTGCTTTTATTTATTTATTATTCAGATTGCAAAACATTTAAAAATTTCAAGTAGTCTAGTTAAAAATGTGATAATTTGGGGGAATCATTCGTCCACTCAGTTTCCTGACGCACTTCATGGAACTGCAGTAATAAATGGAGAAACTAAAAAAGTCTACGAAGCTGTTAATGATGATGCATTTTTGACTGGAAATTTTATTACAGTAAGTATTACTAATGAACTGTCATTAAAATAACAGTCTAAGTGGATTGGGTGTATTTGTTCATGTCTGTAAAGTAAAGACACGTGTAACAGATTTAAGAGAAATTAAGCTAATGGCAGTTTCAACCCTTGCAATTTAATTTATAAATTTTATTTTTTTTTTTTTTTTTAAATAATTAAATGTGATATGTTGGACTATACCATCATCAGAAACCTTCAGACAAAAACTAAAATAATTATTTCATTTATATGCTATCCAGAAGAAAAATAATAAACAAACAAAAACTAATGCATCCAAAGTAATAAATTAATTAACAATATGCAGATTTTGCATATACACCTGGGTCTCTTTTTACGCGGACTTATTTAACACGATTTTGAAGTTACGCAATTCATGTTTCACTGGAGGTCGAACTCCGATAATGCGATATTACTTTAAATAATAAATTTCGCGTATATTGAAAGTAATAGCACATTATTGGAATTCGACTTTCATCTTAGTAATTTCAATATTTTCAGTGCTTTATAATAGTAAGATTTTATGCAATAATGAAATTAAAATCATGATTTCCACATTTTATGTATACACATATTAAATTTTACAAGAATATAATGTAAATTTGTTCAAACATTGTGCATGTTAATTTTGCATTTTAAATCACATTCTGTTTTTGCTTTTTAAGAAAGAACGTAATCAATTATTAATCATTTAGTGTCCGCAAGTTTATTTTTAAAAGGTGAGTAATAGCAGTGGGCACAATTAAATTTGACAATTAAAAATTAAAATCTGATTTTTAATTGTAATTAACAACTTAAAAATTACTTATGGCGACTTGAAATTAATGTGATGTAAAACGAAATTTGATTTTTAAACAGAATTGAAAATTAAAAAATTAAAGACAAAAATAAGAATTTAATTTTTAGTTGTTAGTTTTAATTAAATTTTTCCCAGCAGTGGTGAATAAATCTCTTTTTATTATCATAAGTCTAAGTTCATAAACAATTAATAAAATCATTCTCAAAGATTAATTACTAATTACGTTGTCAACAGAAAACCATTAACACAATATGAGAGTGAACTTGGCGCTAGTTGTATTTCCTCTTGTGAAGAATATTTTTTACCAGTTTGCAAATGAAACTGTTTATCAGCAAATAGCGATAATAATTAAAACGTGTATAAAAAAATGTAAATTACTGTACTGTAAATTATGCATAACAATATATTATTTTGAATAAAATTAAATATTATAGTTAAAAAAAGTTTGTCTTGTATCAATTTTTTTCAAATTTGAAATTTTTTATTAGACATATTTTATTTCTTTATTTTTTTTTTTTGCGTGGATTTTAAAGTAAATTTTACGTTGGTGCTTTGCTTTTACGCGAGTTTTGAAAATCACAGTCCATATCCTCCCCTTTTTCAAGGTAAGTTACGTCTATTTTTGCGCGATTTCGTTTGCGCGTGTTTTCTGAGGAACCTATCTATCGCGTAAAACGAGACCCAGGTGTATATTAAAATTTCCATTATGACATGTTCTTTTTTATAATACCCTTTCTACATCTTGCAGTGTCAAATCTCTTCTTATCATTTCATTTCATGAATTTATCAGTCTTAGTTTTTTGCAACATTAAATGAAAGCAACATGTATAATCTTTTTTTTTAATCAAATATTTAATTTCAAAACTTAGTGTTAGTGATCATAGCAAGTATAAGTGAATTTATGAAATGCTCTCTGTAAGTGATAAAATAATAATTATTAATTTAAAAAATCATATTCTGTAAATGATAAAATGATAATTATTCATTTATTTACAAACAAAAAAAAAAATCTGAAACCTGCTGTCATTTAAGAAAAATGAACTATTCTTTCATCCAATAACAAAGAAAAGAGAAAAATAATTCTTATTTTTATATCAATAAAGAAAAATACAGTATTGTTTTATTTATTTGTGTGATTGTAACTGAATTAATGTATACACATATATTGCATTTATAATAATTTTTAAATTCAATTGCATTATAGAAGTTGCTGTGTTCTGTGTGTGTGTGTAATGAAAGCTATTGTGTAATATAGATTAGTAAACAGCATTGGAAACAATTCTTGAACTATTATTAATTAATTTATACTATTTACTGGAAATCTTGGAATCAAATATAGCAACGCCACTGCATTCATATATAATAAATGAGTTCAAACTATCAAATCAGCATTAAACTTTGGAGTCCTTTTTTAAGGCTGTCTTAAGTTGAGAATAAGACTTATATTTATTTTTAAAATTAAATGCATAGTCTTAGAAATGGTTATTTTTATTTATTTTTGAAGCCGTTTTTCCAATTTTATTATTTTATGAGTTTCATGTTAAATTTTTTTTTATACTATCTACAACATTACAGTTTTATATTTTGAATTTAAAAGAAATTTAAATTCAATTGTTTCATCATATTAAAAAAAAACGGAATTAGATCTAAATGTATTTTTACAACTATTTATAGTTGTTTTTTTTTTTTACCTGTATAATTTCATTTGATCTTTTTGAATAAATCGTAAATATACTTTAAAATAACTTTTTGATTTCAAAATGCCTTTTTGTTCGTGGAATCATTAATACAGTCATTAGTAATATTGTACGCATTTAAAACAACATAGCGTAATATATTAACATTAAGCAGATCAAGGTATCACAGTTGAAGACTTTATCGTATTTTTGTTAAATAGTTAGCACATCATCACTCTTGCTCAATGTAGATTTATAGAATCTTCAATCTCTAGCTGAGAATAATTGAATACTACCTTATTAACCAGTAATTCATTAGTTAATTGGATTATCTTTAAAAAATACCCAAATTACATACAGATTAAACTCCAGATTAATGGGCATAACAGAATAGAAATGCTATCCATTATTCCACTTGATATTTTTTAAAATATTGAATTCAAGAATCTTATTTGTATTCACATCCAAAACTTTATGTATCTATTCAGCTGTAATCTTATTTAAAATGAGGTTATAATGAGTTAATTGAAGTTTTTTAATCTCCATAATTTGTTTTCCCTCCAGTTCTTTTTAATTATATTTCTATTGTGTATTATATATACACTCAGATTTGTAATTTAAAATTTTCATTAAATATTATAATTGGTATAATAAGCCAATTTTTCATAGGATCATTATTATTAACATCCATCTTACTCATTATTTAGATCCAAATATGTATTTTATCATGAATTTCATAAAAATAGTAGCAATCTGCTACATCTCTTTATGTCTATATTTTATTATACAATTTCTTGCAATATATGCTTTTTTTACCCCACTATTTTTCATATATTTAATAGATATTTAAATGTATTTTTATAATCTATCTTATAAAAGATTTAATTACTTCTTTCAAACATGTTTGTTTTAGTAAAAATGGAAATTCATTATCTATTTGAATTCTCGAATTCTTCAATCACACAGAAAGATCTCCATGAAATGAATTTATCTCTAATGTTGTTTATACTATTTTATTCTTATCTTCATATATTTACGATTATTTTAATCGTTACAAATTCTGTTCCATGATCCCAGTATACTAATTATATATTTTTCAATATTGCTTGTATTTACCAAAATGTTCAATAATATTGAGGAACATTTTATGGATAATCATAAATTAAATTAAGTATATAGCCATAAAGATAATGCTTTTATTTTCCATAGCAACCATAACTCTTCCTCATCACTTTTATTGTATTCACTGAGAACCTATTAGCACTCAGTCTTTTCATATTTCAAAAGTCTTAAACTACTCAAATATTTACAGCTAGTGCAGTTAATTTACCTTTAAAAAAAATTAATTACAATCTTTTGGACTTTGTGTTTTTTTTTATTTATCATTTTAATAAATAAACAAAATTAAGTATTGAATGCAATATTCAGCCATAAAGTTTATACCATGTGTTGTAAGCCCCTAAAAGTGGATTATCTAAAATCCAAATGGCTGACAAGCTTCCGGCAGGCATACTATGTAAGTACCCTGTATTCTATTTATTTTCTTTTAATTAGCAATTGATTAGCTTTTAATTGTTTATTAGTTCATCTAAATAAAACCAAAATCAATGCATTTTTCTCATAAATGTGTACCTTATTGTCTTGACATTATTTTTTATAATTTTTTTTTGCATTGCAGTAGTACTTATAATTGTGCTATTACTTCATTTATTAATAATTATTGATATCTAGATGTATTTATTGATTGTAGATTATCATATTCAAATCGTATTGGCTTTCTTTGTTCTTGTTTATGAAAACTAAATTATATGCTTCTTCCATTTATCTTACTACAAACAGCTTTAATTACTATTTAAATTTCTTGTTATCAAAGCTTATTATGTTATATCTCTATTTGGGGGAAGTGTTCTACTTTAGTAATGTTTATTTTTACAGAATTATACAATCATATTATTTTTGGTAAAACTCATGCTACATCTGTTAGAAATATTTATGAGATTCACAATATACTAGATTTTGTTTATTTATATCCATATTAAACAATTCTTGGCATTATCATAGTAATAATAATAATAAATGAAGACATTTAGCAATTTTATTATAAACTGTTATAGTTTTTAATGGAATTAATCTATAAAATTTGACTGAAAAATAGTAAATGTAAATTTTAAATGTTACATTTAACAATCTACAGTAGTAATTAGGGAAAGAGTCAGTTGAAACCCTGCAAAACAGTTTTAATTAACAAAGAACACTGATATGCAAAATTTCTACCAGAAGTTTTTCTTCTGTATGTATAATTTAACTGGGATTATGTTCTTATAGATCACATGCCCTAGTGTATATATTTACCTTTTTATATGTTCTTTAAAATTTCAGTGTTATGATTAATTTTAATAAGCTTTTTAACTTGTGAAAAACATAATTAATATCTAATTCCATGAAATCTATACCAAGTTTATAAAAACGGTTTCTGTCTTTTTTCTTTATTGTTTTCTATTTTTTCTTGCTTGTTTCTATTTGTTGTTTTTTTTAATATTGTGTTATTAGTGTCTATATTGGGCAGCATTAATATGGGATAACACAATACAGTTGCTTCAACAGCAAAATATTGCAAATGTAGATGAAAGCAATTATTTCCAGTATTTTTGTGATGAAAATTAGATGTCTAGGCAGATCACCATTTATATACTATCAGGAGTCAACAATATTGTCACTTAGTAAATTGCAATGTTATGAACAAAAAATAAAGATTCATAGTTATATACTATTAAATATTTTTACACAAACATTATTGCAATATATATAATTTAATATTTTTTTAAAAAAATAGACAAATCTCTCTACCATCTTGACTTAGAATTGGAGTTACATTGTGTTAAATCTTTCTTGTATTAATAATAGTAAATTTGATTTTATGAGTCCACTTCTGAAGATTATTTAAATAATAAATTACTATCAATAAAAAAAATTCAACTAATTGAACACATTCCTCAGAATTTACGATCTTCAATCCAACTCAGTGATAGAGTAGAAACAGTTGTGGAAGAACACATGATCATCAAAGAACAAAGATTTAGTGAATTAAGAATGAAGATCCCAGAAGATTAAGAATTTGAAGGAATCTGTATGATGCAAAATTTTAATATTCAAAGAATTTGTAAAAGATGTGTAAATGAGATTAATATGAAATTTACATACACTCTCCTAAACAATAAAACATTGCAACAATTGACATAAAATAATAATAGAAGTCCTAACAAACTTTTAATATCTGCAATGGGACGCCCTGACAAACATTGCTGAATTGTCTTTCCAGTTACTTTTCTATAATTACCTAGTAAATTTTTCATATTGTTATGGATCTCAAATAAACAGAACTACAAATGTGAGAATTTTACCAGATATAGCATTTGCACATGCTATGCTTTATCAGAGATTTCTCTCATGGTACTCTCGTAACTGTTTTACATTTATGGTCTCATTACTTAATTAGGTAAATAGTAATGAAATACAATTAATTCTAGTGTTATTTTCTCTTATTATTTTAATAAGAAAAATGCCAAAAAATATGTTTGCATATACTATGTAGATTCTGTACAATATAATAGTTCATCTACTTTCCATAACCTGATTGACTTTCAAATCTAGGAAGATTAAAACTTGCAAATTTTTGCAGATTTCAGTTTTTTTTTCTTTTCGGATACTTAGCTCATAGCCAAGTCATTGAATTTAACTTGGTCTATTATTTATCGCATTACTGTAAAACCTTTTTTTTAAAACTTGTTAAATGGAATTATTTTTGTAGAATAAAGCATTTTTAGAAGGTTTTGTATCCTAACAATATTTTTATTAATTTCAGCAAACTGCTTTATATTATAATGATTTACTTGTTAAATATTTTGAATATTAATATGTGTCTACATTTTATACATTGTGATGATTCCAGGGTGTGTCTATGTAGATATTTAACTTAATTTTTATATATATAGCCTCCAGTCTTGATTAATGAACCAAATGTTATTGATAAGTATTTTAGCACCACAGTTTATTGCGTTGCTCAACCAACATAATATGGCTGTTTGAATTAACTGCCCTAAATTCATATAAGGATTAGAAATCTATTAATTTCAGACAAAGCTGAAATTATTACAATCAAGATGTAAACAGGACTTCATTTATATATGGATTAATTCAAACTTTCATTGTAGAGTCCATTATTTGTTCATTTTAAATCCCTTGCGAGTAAAAAAATTTAAGTAAACTATTTGTAATATAATAAATATAGTATCTTTATGTTTAACTTCTGATGTTGGCCAACAAACCAAAAGCTGTCGATAAACATTTCAGCATCCTCACTTTTCTAGATTGCTCAGTCAATGCAAAATGACCATTTACATTGTCTTGGATGTACATAATTTTTTCACACAAGGATGAAACTATTACAGTTCAGATGAAAACACAATCTCAATTCTATATGTTGTAATTCCAATTTTCTGGGGAGAGTCCATTACTTGCTCATTTTAAAGCTTTTGGAAATGAAGAATTCAAGTCAAATATTTGTATTATAATAATTGCTGCCATTATTTTCAACTTTATATTCCAGCACCCCCACTTTACTAGATTGTTTACCTAAAATGTTAATCATCAGTATTTGGTTCATTGGCCAAAATTGGAGCTTACATATAAAGTTGAAAATAGGGTGGTATTTTTTATATTAGAAATATTTGATTTAAAATTCTTCTCTTCTATGGTCTTTGGAATGAACAAATACTGATTTCTCCGTGAAAGTTTAAATTGGTCGTACAGAAATGAGGTTCTGTTTATATCTGGATTATAATAGTTTCACTTTTGTTTGAAAAAATTAGTAGTTTTACTAATCTTTATATACATACAGAATAGCTAATAATTGAGCAGTCTAATGAAGTTGGAATGCTGAAATGTTTATCAACAGCTTTTGGTTTATTGTTTAAGACCAGCAGTTACATATAAAGTTGAAAATAAAACTGTATTTATTATATTAGAAATGATTACTTAAAATTTTTCACTTGCAAAAGATTTAAAATGAGTAAGTAATGGATTCTCCCATGTGTTTATATTTGAATTGTAATAGTTTCATCTTTATTTGAAAAAAGTACTACATTTACTAATCTTTATACACAATCAGGGCAACTAATGTCAAAAGTCATTTTGCATTGTCTTAAAAATTGAGTAAGTAGGTGTGCTGAGTAATAGCATGTGGTTTATTGGTCAAGACTAGAATTTCACATAAAGTTGAAAATAATACTATTTATTGTATCATTAAAAGCCAATCAACACTTAAACAATATCAATAACAATCAACAATTTCAAACTGTTATCAAGGCAACCTCCTTTTAACAATAAAAGGGGATATTGTTAAAAGGAGGTTGCCTTGACAACAGTTTGAAATTTTTGATTGTTATTGCTAACGGAATCGTTTAAGTATTGACTGGCTTTTAATGATTACTTACAAACTCATTTAGCCTTGAGCATTATTACACTTATTATTTATTATATATATATAAATTTTGTATATGTATATAAATTAACTTGATATCTTTTTTTTTTTTTTTTATTCCAAGATTATCCAAAAGCGAGGCGCTGCTGTTATAGCTGCTCGGAAATTGTCCAGTGCCATGTCTGCAGCAAAAGCTGCTTGCGATCACATGCGAGATTGGTGGCATGGCACTAAACCTAATGAATTTGTTTCTATGGCAGTCTGCTCTGATGGATCTTATAATATTCCTAAGGGTCTTATTTACAGCTTTCCTGTGACTACAGCTTCAGATCATTCATGGAAAATTGTCAAGAACCTCAACATTTCCGATTTTGCAAGAGAGAAAATGGATTTAACAGCTCGAGAACTGGAAGAAGAAAAGCAAGAGGCATTGCAAACTTGTGCCTGACTAAATACTGCAGTGTCACATTTGTAATCAAATAGTTAAAGTTGCTTGATATTACAGTTAATGTAAACATTATGTAAAAATATGAGATTTTCTCTTTTCATGTAGTTGGTGCAAAACAATAATAATTAGGGATATTTTTAAAAATGTTCAAGTCATTTTTAAAACGCTATTAAATTTAATTTAGCCAAGAAATCGAATTTTAAAACTGATAAAAGATGTTTTAAATATATATTTATTTTTTATTTATTGACAGTTATTAAATTGGATTTTGTAATGATGACTTTGAAATGTAATTTATGAAGCAGTTTTGTTTTTTTTTACTTAAGATGTATATTTTTATATTAATCCAAATAGTAAACAAACATATCTTTTGTAATTTTCAGTTCACTTTAGAATTAATGTCAACATTAGTTATGTTAATAATTTTTAAAAAGGAGAGGAAGAACATAAACAGAGTAGTTGTGTCAGTAATTTTTTTTAAAACAAAAAATGTATTTGATAATTGTTAATAAGTGATGAATAAATCATACAAATTTTCTTACGTTTATTTAATTTGGGTATAATGGAAGTAAGAACAAATACAATTTATAGGATTATTATGCAGTTATTAAATTATTACAGTTTCTCATAGTGTTTATTAAAAACATTGTGAAAAAATGTATAGTAATTTGATAAACTCATGCTAATCTTTACAACCCATACTGTAATGTGCCTTTAGAAGCAGTTAGGCTTCTGGGGAATAATGTTGGACACAAAATCTAATGATTCCTAAATTCATTTGAATGGAATTATTGTGTTTTATATATCTTATGGTGCTTGAACATCACATCACTTGGGTTTCAGAGCAACAGATCATATAATTTATTTATTAAATTCTTAACATATAATTTTCTAGACTTTCTATTTGTCCTGTAAAGAGTTACAAAATATCCTCTGCCTGAACTATCTATGAAAAATGAGTAACCAATGGACACTAATTGAGATCCTAGGCTAGTTCTGATTGTTATTAGTAAAGAAGTTACTATCTTGAATTCATTGTTATAAAATAATTAGAAATGGGGGGGGGGGGAATTATTGCCATCAGATTCAGATTTAGCATGGGCCTAGAAGGGTCATGTTTTGTTGTAAGGGATGAAATTATATAACATTTGAACAATATGTACAGAAATATTAATCACCATGGCGAGATATTATTGAAAAGTATTCAGTTTTTCATTTTTTGTTTATCAATAGCCAAAAGATCAGCACAGCCGCCTTGCAAGCAAGCAGTTGGTTGCAGACGGTTGTTGCAGGTTCGCCGCCTGGCCGATGCTATGACATATGGGGTGAAAAAAATAGCTTGTAGAGATTTATTAATATTTATATTGTAAATATGGGGAATTTGAACTCAAGCTTTCAAGCACCCTTCAACTATCTACACCATCTCATACCACTGATACACATGACCACACACATGTAGACAAGATAAATAATCACCAATATATGTGTATTTCGTGTTGGACCAGCACTCATCAGTTGGTCCAGATTATCATCTCCCACACATATATATAATCAGTGCTCAATTTATATTATCAAATTTTCATACTTTAATGGACAGGCTTCAATCTACTCCAACCCTTCAGTCATCCATTCCATTGAAAATCTGATGATGGAAAACCCAAATCCCATGCTGATGCCAATATTATTGCCATGCCCATGTTGGCCTCAAGGCACTCTGATTCCTTGTGTATAGGACCTTATCTATTTAAAAAACATAGAAGAGGAATGGGCAGGATGCAGGCTTAATGTGTAAATACTTTGAAATACAGGCATTCTTCATATACCTGGAGTTTAATTGTAAATATTTAAATGGACATGGTCCTATACATGAGGGGTCAGAGTGACTTGAAGTCAACCTGGGCATGGCAATAATATTGGCATCAGCATGGGATTTGGGCTTTCCATCATCAGATTTTCAATGGTATGGATGGCTAAAGAGTTGAAGGTTGGAGTAGATTGAAGCCTGTCCATTAAAGTATGAAGATTTGCTATGTTAATATAAACTGAGCACTGATTATATATATATGTGTGGGCGATGATAATCTGGACAAACTGATGAGTGCTGGTTCAGCACGAAATACATATATTGGTGATTATTTATCTTGTCTACATGTGTGTGGTCATATGTAGCAGTATATGAGATGGTGTGTATAGTTGAAGGGTGCTTGAAAGTCAGTTCAAATCCCTTATATTTACAATTAAGCTCCAGGTATATGAAGAATGCTGTATTTCAAAATAATATTTTAATATTTACATTGAATATTTGGAATGAGAGATATTTAACATTTTCATGTTCTACATCAATTATTTTGGAGTGTTATCTTGAAAGATGGGACTGTCATCTGCGAAAAAAATTAAATGTTGCATCATAAGATAAATCAGTCTTAAGTGTTATGACTTATTTATCCAGATCAAAAAAGTTTTCATCAGTAAGTTTATATTTGAGAGAATGCAATCTGGTTTTTAAACTTCTTTTGGCAATTCCAGACATAAATCTAGTTGTTGAAAAAAGTATAAATGATTATTAATGTGATTAAATGATGGAGTTTGACCATTCATTGTCCACTCATGATATTATTGCTTCAGCACTGACATCATACAAACAATGACTAATTGAAATGGTGTGTGTTATTCACAGTGAATTACTTTGGTAAACATTAGTGTTCAACATATTTGTGGGCAGCTGAAGTTGTGTTTCTGTTTTTGTTTACTCAGTTTTGAGGCTGTGTATACTTTCTGAGGAATAATCCTTTATTTTGACTAAGCATTGATTTCTGTTATAGTTCTAGCAGATTTTTTTTTTTTTCATGTGTCATAGCATCAGCTGGGAAACTAACCCAGGACAACTGCTTGTAAAGCAGCCATCGCTGACCTCTCAACCACCAATGCTTGACTAGTTCTAGCAGATTTTGTTTTCCTATTTCTAATTAATGCAATTATCATTAATCCTGTCAATTCTGAAGCATTAAATGGTTCAGCAGTTTTGGACAATACCTCTCCATTCGATCAGATATCACCAATTTGCACTCGCAAACTCAACCAGGCTTATAAAATTAACTTAAGTTTTCCTACTGTCTTTTTACAATTTTATTTATGAAAAATTGTTTCATTGGTATGAACTTTTATATATTTTTATGATGTCAAGTATATAGTATTAATATGACAGGTCTATTTTGCTAATGCTTTATTACAACAGACTTAAGTAGCCCACTATGGAGTGAAATTTTTTCCGTCAGTCCAAATGGACAAAGAGAAGACAATACTAGACTTGCCAACTATTGGATAATAAGATTTTATGGTTTTCCTTTTCTATTTTATTCTCTAAGTAAGAAAAGGACTAATAATTGGATGATTAAATAGGTTGGTTATCAATCGGCTGCCTGAAGAAAAATCTTCAAATTTGAAACTGTTGTGAGCATGGAGGGGAATATGCAACATATTTTTGTACACTTATGTTATTGAAATGGGGAATCCAAATATTTAGGTATGACTTAGATTATTGGTCATAAATAGTAACATCACTTCTGTATGAGTTTAAAAATGACTCTTAGCAGTGATACAAATTTATTATGTAATTTTTAATTTTGGGATGTCATCTATAATTCTAAAGAGAATTATAGAATCCACACGCACACAAATAATCCATTATTATTAAGCGCTTAGCTTCCTTTCATGGATGGGAAGGCAGTCAAATAGTATTTAAATTTATTATACCCAATTCAAAAATAATGATTAATAATTTTATTAATAATATATGAAAAATAAATCATGCTATTTCTAAAAAGCAATATTCTAGAATGGCATAAATAAATAATGTCTGATTACCTCTTAGTTATAAATATCACACATTGAATTATTAAATAGATAAAAAAAATAATAAATGTAATGCTTAATTGTATATATGATTTACAAGTGTAAGTACTAAGTTGATCTAGATATAGATATACTCGTGCACATGTGCATTTTGTAAAATTTTAAATATATTTCAATAAATTAACATTGTATAAAAGTATTTAACTTTAATTCATTCACAGTTGTTTCTCTTGGACAAATTTTTTCTTTGTAATTTTCCTTGAAATAGCAACTGAATTTTCCTTCTTTCACAGAGATTTTAATATAAGTGAACTTTATTTAGAACAAATAATCAATGCATTTGCTTTCATTTAAGTAACATTTCTTTAACACTAGAATTATGTGATGTACTGTAGCTTCTCCTTAAATGGAGTCAAGAATCTCTTAACAACTTTGCCCAGAGAAACCTGTTAGCTACTTTATTTTCCATTCCCCAGTCTAAGTTTTCCCATATTCTGCTCCATCCCATTGCCACAACATAATCTTTGTCAACTCTATGGCCTTTATATCGATATAAATTCTTTATCCAAATCTTTTGCATACTGCATTACCTTTTTCACCCATCTTCTTACCTGCCCTTTACTCATAACCCAATTAAATACTATTTTGGCTATTCTTTTATTATCCATAAACTGCAATCTATCAAACATTTTTATTTTACTTTTTGCATCTCTCATATGAAAACTTGACCATCCCATTTCTTCTTGAATTGCCTCCCTTGCTGTCCATACATCTGCATCCAATGCATGTCTTCCTACTTCCCTTTGAACTTTTTCTAAGTAATTTAATACCCCTTTACTAATACATAATGCATCATTACCATATGTTAACCCTGCTACTTCAAATCCCATATAATTCTAGCTACATCATATTTATTATATGAAAACACTATTTCTTTATCAATTTCTTTCTTTTCTTTGCTTCATTTATCAATTTTTTCTCCCATTCATCCAAATAATTTTTGTGATTACTTAAAATAATTCCCAAATAACTATATCTATTCACCACACTTAATATCTCCCAGTAAAAATTCTACATCTTCTCTTTCCCCATTATTAACCATCATTATATTTGATTTTTTTTCACTAAATTTAATTCCCATCTCTACCCACCCTTGTACATGTCCTCAGTATAACTTTCATATCTTCTTTCTGCACACAAAAATATATCCGCAAAAAAGGACCTGACAAAATATTAACGGTATCTCTATCCCTCTTCCTAATCTTTCTATTGATCTTTCCATTTCACTCAAATGCAACACAAACAAAATAGGTGACATAGGTCATCCTTGCCTTATTCCCACCCCATTTTTAACTTTAACTGATTCTATATTCCCTAATTGATATATATAATAATTATTTTCATATAATTTCTTAATAATATCCACTAAAGTTTCATCCATTCCCAAATTTGCTAAACTTATCTATTTCTATTTACTCTATCATATGCCTTCTCTATATCTATAAAACTCATATAACTGTTTGCCTGAATTCCTACTCATATCCATAAGTTGTGTAACTACAAATAAACTATCTCCTATATGCCTATCTAATCTAAAACCTCCTTGCAT
Source organism: Epiperipatus broadwayi (assembly GCA_028023455.1). Lineage (NCBI taxonomy): Eukaryota > Metazoa > Onychophora > Udeonychophora > Euonychophora > Peripatidae > Epiperipatus > Epiperipatus broadwayi. Next base: position 5,214,035 of record JAQFVV010000070.1, on the reverse strand, counting down.
TTCCCCCACTACATTATTCCCTTCCCTCCATTTTACAACTTTTCTAGCCACCGTATATGAGAAAACTATATAAAACTGATGTTACCACTATTGGTCTATAATTATTTAACTTTTTATGAGCCTTTCCTTTAAATAATAATCTTACTCTTGTATTACTCCAACTACTCAGAAAAACTTCTGTGCCATCTTATTAAAACAGGATAATAACTTTACTTTTGCCCTATATCCTAAATTCATTACTATCTCTGCTGCCCATACATTTAAACCTCTTGCCTTTCCACTTTTCAATTTTTTCTCTACTTCATTCAGTTCATTTTCTGTAAACTTAATATTTCCACTACTATATACTTTCATGTTTTCTATTACTCTATCCTTCACATGTAACATCTTTTCTATATTCATTACATATCTATTTAAGATTCTCTCTAAATCTTCTATAGAGCTACACTCTATTCCCTCATCATCTAGTAATACTTTCTCTCCTGTACATTTCTCCTTTTAATGTAATTCCAAAATTTTTTACTCCCATCTTTTCCACTTTTATTAATATTCTCTAACAATTTACTATATTCTCTACATGCTTCTTTCTTCTCTTTTACACTTTTACTGATGTGATGTGATACACTGTGACTTCTCCTTAAACGGAGTCAGGAATCTCTCAACAACTATGCCCAGAGAAAACTTAGCCACTTTACTTTTCATTTCCCACTTTATGTTTTCCCATAATCTGCTCCATCCATTCCCACAATATAATCTTTGTCAACTCTATGGCCTTTATACCTAAATCCCTCTTATCTTTTCCCAAACCCAGCATAAAAACCAATAACCCACGTTGTGGATAATCACTTTGTTCATATGTATTCTTCCATAACTTCATTATTTGTACCCTTTCTGCTTTCAAGCATTTACATTCAATTAACAAATGCCTAATATTTTCTATGCCTTCCTTACACAACTTGCAAACTAAATCACGCATATTTTTCCATTTACATGTATATTCTCTTGTTGCTAAAGATCCCATTCAAGCCTTAAACAATAAACTATCCTTGCTATTATCATAAATTAACTCGCACACAATATTCTATTTACTTCTATATATATTTAAACTTTTTATTCTCCATACTAATTGTCCATCTCTCTAACTCCCTATTCTTTATTAATGCATCTATTTATTTTATCCCATTCCTTACCACTATTACACTCAACAATCCTAACATAATCATCCCACCTTTTGTACAAGTTACTGATATAAATTCTTTATCCAAATCTTTTGCATATCGCATTACCTTTCTCACCTATCTTGCTACCTGCCCTTTACTCATAACTCAATTAAATAGTATTTTAGCTATTCTTTTATTATCCATAAACTGCAACCTACCAAACATTTTCATTTTACTTTTTGCATCTCTCATATGAAAACTTGACCATCCCCATTTCTTCTTGAATTGCCTCTCTTGCTGTCCACACATCGGCAGCCAATGCATGTCTTCCTACTTTCCTTTGTATTTTTTCTAAATAATCAAGTACCCCTTTACTAACACATTACCATTTGTTAACCCTGCTACTGCAGCTTCCATACAATTCTAGTTACATCATATTTATTATATGAAAACACTTAATTTCTTTATCAATCCTTTCTCTTTACTTTATTTATCAATTTTTTCTCCCATTCATCCAAGCAATTTTTCTGATTATTTAAGATGATTCCCAAATAACAATATCTATTATCCATACTTAACTTTACATCCCCCCTAAAAAAAAAAATTCTATATCTTCTCTTTTCCCAGTATTGACCATCATTATATTTGATTTTTCTTCACTAAATTTAATCCCCATCTCTTTACCAACCCTTGCACATGTCCTCAACATAATTTCTATATCTTCTTTCTGCACACAAAAAGACATCATCTAATTTTTAAATAGACAGTAGCCCACTCAGTGCAAAATAGAGTATTCAATGGATGCAAGTTACTATAGGGAGAGTTTTGCCTCGGTTTAAACAGCTTGTGTAAGCATAAAGAATGATGGTTAGTGGTTTAATGTGTTATATATATATATATTGCTACTGGATTTCTTTCTATCTATAGTAGATTTTGTTCATCTATGCATGTATATATTGTAACAGTATAAAAATTAATTAACTATTAGGAAATCTAATGGAATAAAATTGAATGTATCGTAATTAATTTACCAAATAGGTCATCATGGCTGTATACTTTTAATTAATTTTATTGTACTCTAATTGAAATATCAAATGATTGTAGAACGAAATATTAGTAAAATAATACTTAAAGAATATAAATTTTAATTATAATATTGAGTGCATATTTTCAGTTTAGAATAAATATAATAACCAATTAATGTTTATTGAGACATTAGCTTAACTTTTGTAATCATTAAATTGTAAATAAGAAACCCATTAAAATAAGATAATTACTTAAGATATATCAATGTTTATTTATACTTTGATTAGTTAAATATTTAATATTAAAATAGAATTATTTTGAGTCTCTTTAAATTAATAGTAAAGTATAATGTGATCAATAAACTAAAAATAATTATGAGATTGAAATTTAATTAATAAAATAAAATGTACTAACATAATATATAAATAATATATAAATTGATGAATGATTATAATAATTTTGACTAGAATATTGGATTATAACATAATTATAAACAATATAAAGGTAATAAATAATATAAAAGTATATATTATTAAAATTTCTAACTTATGTATCTATGAAATGATGCAAAAGATGATATACTAATAAACCAGAAAGAAAATAATTATCTGTATAAGCAATAATAAATAAATCTTTAAAATATGTTTTAAAAAAATAACTGTTTTAGTTTGTTCTTATTCTTTTTACTGTCATCAATGAAAGATGACCAACTTATTATAAACCTATATTTCACAAATGTACATGAATTACGTATTGTCATAAATGTAACTGGTTTATACCTATCCAAAATATATTGATTTACAAACTTATATAAAATAATGAATAAACAAAACATGCTTTAAAATGTTATATAAAAAAAATCAAGGTTAATATTGAAATGGTCAATCTGAAAGTCATCTTGAGCTTCATGGTCCCATCCTATATCTCACCACCAGACAGGATTCAAACCTGATCTTTCGCATATATACACCCATCCCCAAAAGAAATTTTTGCTTATTTTATTACTTTCTCGTATAGAATCATTTAAAAATAGAAAAAAGCAAATAAATAATCCAGTTAATAAATACAACATTGTACTATACGATGATTATTTTAAAAATCATGTATGTGCAGGAAATATATATGTATTAGGTGAGTAAACATTGTTCAAAATAACATTTATTTTTTATTCATTAATCTTTATTATATTAATCATTTTTTCTATATGTTAATGTATATATTTTCTAATGACGGAAAAGAGATGATGCAATCTGTTCAAATATTCTTGAACGAATTTAAAATAATTGAAAAATCCGTTAGTCGTATTAAGAAAGAAAAATTATGTGTAAACCGTTAATGGAAATTTTATCCATTTTGAATCTATTTTTAAAAGCTGGAAATAGATTTTAAAACGATTGAGAATTTATCGACTGGATTGCATTCTTCTTACTATTAAAAAACAAAAATATGTATCCTGTTTGTAACCATATGATAGTGGTGGTATTTTATAATGCCTCTGGTTGTGTTAGTTAAAAGCATTCCTGAAATATCGCTAGAAGTATAGGGCTTGAATTTAAAGCACGGGAATTGTGTGTTATATTTTTGATTGAGTTGCTTAACTAATCCATGCCAGCTAAATTTTCAATAAAATGTTTGCTGAGTAGAAGGAAGAAATGCACCTTTCCTGGTCATTCCAGAACCATCTCCCGCAACGATGCCGCCCTATACTTATAAACCTATGAACTATTATACTATGCTTAAGGAATGAATATAGGAACAATACTATTAGATCTGCAAAGAAGAAAGTAAAATATAGTTAGGCCCTAAGATGAGTGGCATTGGAGGGACCTGTCAATCAACAGGCAGCTCAGAAAAAGCTGAAGATGATAATGCAATGCCGCCATCAAAGAGTTTACGAAACTTTCTTCTTCTTTTAAATGTAGATTTGTCAACTATTTATAATATATAATTTAATTTAAAACTAGGGCTTAGGCTGTTATTTAGAACCTATTGTAATGTATTAATTTGTTAAACTATTTCTGATTCTATAAGCTCAAACTAATTTCTATATTTATGCCTCAGTTTAATCTGATTTTTTTTCTACTTTGGTGCAGTAGTTATTTTCTTATTTAATATTATATGTCTATTTTTTTGTATTGTCTTAAATTAAAAGTTAGTATGCCAATAAGATCCAACCTCATGTGTACTTTTATTTCAATTCAGCTACCTGTCATTAAATGAGAGTACTAATCAATTAATGATATTTTAATTGCAGGCGCCAGGTTGGGGAGATTTTGAAAATGTATTCTCATTATATATTAATGATAGGGTGGGAAAGAAATTACTCTTTGTATAAATACTATCATAAATGTAATTTATATTACCAGTATTAAATTATTAACTATTTAAAATTCTAAAATGGAAGTTTAGTAGTTATTTAAATTAAATTTATTACCTTCGTTTGATTTCAATGACCACTGCCTGTTGATTGTATATAAGATATAATATGTTATTCTAAACATGTTAAAACACACCTCTGATCATAATATTGTATCCTTATTCAATGTGTGTGGGAGTAATATGTTTTAAGAAATATAAAAAGGAGTCTTGGCTAACTTAATTTAGATTTTAGATTATTTAAATTAAAACTTTCATTGCCATTCAGTAACTAGGTCATACCATTATGCATGATATTTTTATGATATAGGTTACAACTCCATTAGTGGCATTAATGACTTAGTATAAGCATTGCCAACACAGGCTTTATTATCCATATTTTAAAAAGATCTTGCTTTGTCATGTGGGTGTATCGGAAAGCCGAGCCCACCATCTCTTCATGTCAAGTTTGAAGAACAAGAGTGCAAGTTGACCCTGGGACAGCTGGCCCATAGTATCTCCATCCTGGTTCCTCTTCAAATAAGCAGATTCTGCTATAGACTTGGAAACAATATCGGTTTATGATTATCATTGTGTTTTTCTAAAATGATGAAGCCTTTTGTCGGATCAAACAATCATGGATTGCTATTATGCTGGTATCGTTATCATTTTTATTTAAGTATAAACTTCTATGAATAGCTATAAGACATAATGTTACAATCATCACTGAAACCATTCCCTCTTTTTAATTGATTTGTTTCGGCATTGCTTGTCAACCCTATTCTACCTATATTTATAATAAATGCTTTCCACATAAGTTATTATTTCTTTTATATATTAAAAATTGTGAATTATTTGATTTTCAAATATGTAATGAATTAAAATAAAACTCATTCAATAATTCACAAAAAATGTCCCCAATGTTTAAAACAATCAAGTGTTGCCATTAATGAATATTCAAGGCTGGTCATCCGATTTTGTGTATACTTGTATATAGCAGCGCTAATACTATTATCTACCTGTGTGTATTTTTATATAACAGTGTTAATAGTATTGTCTATTTGGTGTGCATTTTTATATTAATGTGAACAATATTGTTGATGTTGTCTATACCTGTATGTAGTAGCATTAATAATATTGTCTATCTTGCTTTTGGATACATAGTTATTGGCATACAAATTAACCGCACCAACATAATGTATTTGAAAATGTATATATATTCTCATGCCTAAGTATAAATTAATGATCTCCCCAAATAAAATAGAGTGCAACATGAGGCTTATAACAACATATAGTCGACCAATATGTAAATGTGAACTGTAATTATTGTATAATTCTTGTTATTAAATTATCTTTTGAATTCAGTAAACTGTTTCGAATCATTGTCTTTTATTGACATGAATTCATAGATTTTCTTTTATTTAATTTATAAAACATATTGCTAGTTAGTAAGATCTCTCGATTATATACATATTGCATGATAGGGTAGGCCTCGAGGCTATCTATATGTGTAAGTGATGTAAGCAGGATTGTATAAAATGGTGTTGCCATGGTGCCAGCATATAATTAGTCTTCTTGTTTCTCCAGTGTGTGTAGCCGGCCAGGAATAATTAAAATGAATTGGGTATTATTGGAAATGTTGCTCATAAGTTGATAGGACTGGAATTTCGGCAAATAGGGCAGAATTCATGAGTGCTCCGGACCTGTGTATCTCGAGAATGAGTGGATTCGAGGTACTTTTTCTCAGATTCTAGATCTTGTATGAACATACAAATCCTACTGGTACAATATTAACAAAAATATTTGAAATTTTATTTTTTAAATTATCTAATTTTTTTTTTTTTTTGGTTAACTTATTTATGCAATATAAATAAACACATATTCTACATTAAACAAATATATAAATAAATAATTATAATCATAATAAAAATAATAAATTATGATTACAATTTTGTTTAATTAACGGACATTTTATTTATATTAAATAAATAATTATATATAATAAAACATTCCATGGATCATTGGATATCCCTTTTATAGATTATTCAGTTGAAACATTTATTAATATAAACAATGATAGTAATAAAAAATGCTTTATGAAATTACAATTCACAAGTCCTGGTATTTTTTAGTAATCCTGATTCAAGATGAAAATCTTTTAAACATATATTTCTGAAATTCAGCTAGTTTCCAAAAACATTGTTCACAAACAGAATTTTATTCAATTAATGAAGTAAGCATTTTTGAATAATATGTCCCATAATGAATTCTTATAATGTTAATATTTCTATTTTTATATGAAAGTAAACACTTCTTTTTTGATAAATTAAATCTATTGGTAATTCAAACTATTATACTTTTCATTTTATATCCTTTTTTAATTTGTTTATGGCAAGCATAAATTTTTGTTAACAAGGAGAGCATTCCACATTTCTTTGAACTTTAATATCTTCTATGATGAGACAATTTTATTCTAAAGTGTGTCCAAATCTCTCAAAAGACAATGTCTTTTAGAGCAAACTTTTTTTATTTAGCCATCCATTATTATACTGCAAATTAACATCTATATAAAACATTGAATTTTTGGTTACTAACGAGACAGAACAAGAGAGGTTTGATCTCAAAACACGGGCTTTTGTATTCTTTACCCAACGATGAAAATATTGATGCCTGTAGCATAGATATCATTTCTATAGCTTCCACTCATTTCTCCCATCTTTGTTATGAAGAATCCAAATTTAACTTAAGTTATTTTAAATATAATAGTGTTTTATGAATTAAAAATGTCTTGACTTTTAAATAAATAAACAGTTTGTAAAATAAAAAAGTACTGCAATGAATTTGCAACTTAAAATACTTTTTTTTTTCTCATGTGTCATAGCATCAGCCGGGAAGCAAACCCGCTAACCCAGAACAACTGCGTGTAAAGCAGCTGTCGCTGATCTCTCGACCACCAATGCTTGACTAAAATACATCTTTTAAAATCATAATTTGACTAAAATGCATATATTTTAAACTATCAATTGAAATAATTATATATATAAAAAAAAAAAATTTTTAAATATGTATAATTTAAAATTGTTTTAACCGTATGTGTAAACAAAACATGCAACTGCACAGACTCATGAAGTAATAATTTACTATTTCTTTATTTACATTTATGTATTACTTGTTAAATATATGCAGTAAAGTAGAAAATAAATGAATCTATCATTACGTATTTTCATCTAATCTTTCTAACAATAAAATATTAACTTTATTACAATATACGATTTAATATATCTGTTAAGTAAATTAAAATAAAAAATCATGAATGTCATATTTTATATTATGCTCTAATAGCAATGATCATTTATCAATAATGCAAATCATTTGATCTTCAAAACAATTGAAAAATAAATAAATCAAAATTTTTCTTTTTAGGGGTGTAATAATTCCAGGTTTGAATCTAAATTAAGGTGGTACAATATATTTAAATCAGTTTCACATAGAGATTGTCTTATAATAAATAATATGCTTAATGAATAGAGAATCTATACAATTATGGACAATTTTCAATCCATGGTTTAAAATATGGGAGGCAAGCAGCAACTAGCTATAAGAATTAGAGCAGTGCATGATGGATTCATCTACAGATACTATTAGTATGCATCTTCTGGTCCCAAAACTGCCTAGCATGGAGTCATGCTAGCAACAGAACTATACTTAATACTGCAAGCTTTTGTATTTCTATGTGTCTCAGTAGATATAATTATCTAGTAAGGATCGTGCAGATGCAAAAACAAGATTAAAGCATTATATATATATTTCTTAATAATAAATTATTTCATAATACAATTTTTTTAAATTCATCAAAACAATTGCTTTTTATTGGAATAAATAATTTCTTAATATTAAATTTTTAAAAGCTGAATAAAAGAACTATTTGTAATCTTACAATAATTGAGGATGCTCTAAAGAATATGGTTTGATCCTGGTGTTATTTATCGGAAGATTTTTTAGTGATTCTGCAGAATTAAATTTTAAATATTTTTATCTCATAAATATTAAATAATTAATTTTTTTAAGAGTGAATAAAGAGATTTAGCTATTGTTTATAGCAGTTATAAATACTGTACAGAATCCTTTAGTATAATATTTTTAATCTGCTTTAATAAAGATTTTGATTATTTGCTCCCTTTGATTTCAATGACAACAATTATTCTGGACCAATTTAAAACCATTAATGAAGTTCTAAGTAAATTGGAATAAAATTCAAAATTGTCAATAAAAACTTGAATTTTATCAAACGTTGGTGGTTGAGAGGTCAGCACAGCTGTCTTACTAGCAGTTGTCCCGAGTTAGGGAGTTCGCTTCCCAGCCGATGCTATGACACATGGAAAAAAAAAAAATTGAATTTTGAATGAAATAGATCTAAAATAATAACTTCTAATAATTGTCAAGACATTTTTATTTTATAATTTGCAATTACTTTTATTGCACAGAATGATTTTTTTAAATTTATTACATACATCTATGATTATTCAAAGACTTAATTGATGTTACATTTAAATATCATTGATAGGTTTCTGTCTCCTAGATGGTTCCAGAAAGTAGTCGCATCACAAATTCATCCATTTTTTTATCCCATTCTCTTCATAGCTCTGCTAATGAATTCCATATATATCAACCAGCAAGGTCAATCTTTTCTATTTTTTTCTTTTTCCATTCACCATTCTTTCTAAAATGTACTTCATTAAACTATTTGTTCTTCTCAATATATGTCCAATCCAGTTTTTCTAATTTTCTCAATCAGATTTTTTTTATTTCCTCTTTTCAGAACTTCTTCATTTGTCATTTTATTCGTCCAACTAATAGACTTCCTATCTGTTCCTAATTTTTTTTACTCATTGTCCATGTTTCACAACCATATAATCGTTTTCTTAATTCTTTTCATAGGTCCACAAAAAAATTTTTTTTCTCTTAACAAATAATAATTATTATAACTAAAAAATGTAAACCATATTTAACCACATTAGATTATATGAGTTTTTCTAATTCTATGCACCATCAAAATCAAATTGATTTTTATTGGATAATTGCTAAGTTCATCATCAATTTACATAGTTTCATTGTTCAAAGTATGATCTTTAAAATAGTGTTGAAGAATTGGTTATATTTCTCTAGCAATCGTCCCATTTCTTTGATTTGATTATAAAAAGATATTGGCTTGCATATTTCAGCTTTATTTATTCTGAAGATAGAATTGCTTCTTAATCCTCTAACATTTATCTATCATTAAGGAAATGATTTGTTGATCATAATTATTTTTTTAAATAACCATATCCCCTTATATTCTAAATGATTTAGCACAATAAATGGTCTGCAATCACAGATATAAACATATGTCATACAACTAGATTGAGAATAGAATGTAAAAGGGATATAACTATTACTATTAAATTTTAAATGTTTAAGAATAAAAAAAACAAAGGCACAAAATTATGTCGCACACCCAAATATATAGATCACTCATATAGCATGCATTACATGTGTATATTTCTGTTGGGTTTATCTTATTTAATTATTCCTAATATTGTGTAAGAGTGGGAAGAAACCTCTTCAAATATATATGTCTAATGCCCTCATTCTCTTAAAAACAATTATCAAATACATTTAATACGTTAATGACATTTTTAATGATATAATTTAATGTTAAATTGTTTATATTAAAAAAATATAAGTTAAAACAAAGATATTAGAAAAAAATCAAGAGTTCAGTAATTACCTTTAAGGAACAATAGAAAAATTATATGGTATTTCTAAGCCTTCCTTCAAATATTTCACCAACGATTACATTTTCTTTAGTAGCATACATTTTTTCTCACCACAGCTATATCACCTGATACTGTATGAGTAACTTAACTGCTCTTAGGATATATTTTTGTATATGACAGTGAATAATTTCATTATAATGGCAATTGAAAATGTTAATGTTTTCAATTTTTGCTAGTTGATATTTTTCCATTTTTATTGTAGTCAATACTGCTATTTCTCTGGGAAATCATATAATTAACTTTATTATTTAATATTTATTTCATCTTGGCAACTAATCATTCTGACAATTGACTATAGTGTTAATCATGTTCTTTCCACATAATCTGTACTGCCTGAAATAAAATCAATACTACATTTTTAAAAAAAAAATGTTTATGTAACGGAATATAATATGCTGTTACATTATTTTAAAATTAAAATAAAAAGATCATAAATAAAAATTGATTTATTAAAAAGAAAAAAACTTAACTTAAAAACTGAAATTTAAAAACTGTTTAACGTATATATAGATTGCATGATGGACAACTTTAAAAACTATTTTAAAAAATAAAAGTATTTGAAAGTAATTTTTTTTGTAAAAAATGTAAAGATATAAAGATTTGATATTTTTGAAAATAGAAATAATGTTGATTTCTATAATCTTAGAAAATGGAAATGATTGCTTTATTAATTAAATGATTGTTCTAAAGCACACTAGCCCTTGGGGCACTCTAATAATTAAATGGTCAGATAAAAGAATAAAAAGAAATTAAATAACCAATGCAAGCACGAAAACCACAGCACGGACCGTAAATGAAACACGAGAGGATTAGTGACGTCTTGCTCGTTGAATCCAAATATTTGTTGATAAGAGGCTAATAAAAATATAAAAGCCAAATGATTATTATAATTGTTATCTTAGAGCTGACTATGAATATACCGTTATAACTAGCTATATTGCAGATTTTCACGATGTAGAAGTCTGCAATTAATTTAATTTTCTGGACAACCAGCTGAGGCCTCTGGATGACAGTTCCTGACCAAGTGAATGGCAAGTAGCGGTTTCATTTTAAAGAAGGACAAAATCTACAAAAGTGATCATGAAGATGGATCTCTAAATCTGCTCAATCCATAACATATGAGCTCTTGTGTTTATCTAACAGGAACTTTTTCTAAATTTGCATTTAATAACTGAAAATAAGAACTATTATCTGGCCTAAAATCAATTATTAGTAATTTTTATGCATCTGTTTAAGCAATCATTTCCATTTCTCTCCTTTTTTTGTGTTAATTAAAATGTATCAAATTAAAAGTTGGGTGTAGATAGATGCATGGATAAAAAATTAATAACTATGTTTAAATTCGTTTATGTTTATTTTAAAGGGTTAATTTCAGGCTATTTGTTTCGTAGTTAGGACGATGTTTGTGGAGGGATATATGGGTGCTTATATCAATGTAATGTGAAGCATGATTTTGTGCTAGCATCTTCATATTGCATTGGTTGTGACTATATATATCTGGAAGCAGGCATTGGTTTGGCTGCGAACTTTTAGTCTGAGATTGAATGAGTGTTTTGATAAGTTTTGTTTACTACAAACATTCTTTTCTTTTTTTTTGTTCAATTAATCTCTATCTCAACTATAAATTTAATTAATAAAAAATTGAACATAGAAAAAATGAAGATTTTTAAATGTATGCCATTATATCTTCTGAGATTGGAAATGTAAATTTCAAAGCCACTGGTCTTTATATATCAACTATTAAAAATATTTATAATAAAATAAGTTGTATCATAATGTTCTATTTAAATTAGCTCTAATAGTATCTAGCTACCAATAAAACTATAAATATCTATTAAGCATAAATACAGCAGAGTTTTCTATTTATTGAAGAATCATTTTTCTCCTGTTAAATATTATATTTTACCACTATTAACTTATATTTTGATCACTTTTACTCTACTTATTTATGAAGCAATATTTGATTTAGACCCTAAAGCTTATAAATTGATTAATGCAGTATTTTTCTTTTTAAATATGGACAATTGAATCAAGAGCCTTTCAATTTTTATCCTTTCCATGATCATACTTAATGTGGTAAATTATTGGCTTTTTTTTTTCTAATTAATTTATAATTTAGTCTTATTTGGAAATTATTTTTGGACAGATTTATCTAACTTTTAACATTATAGCACTGCTCTTTTTGAAATATCCAGATATATTCTATTAAACGAGATTTTAGTATGTTCAATTAAAGTCTTGCCTAGGTTTTCTATATTTCTTTTATTTATGATTTTATTTCATCATTTTTGCAATTTGTTCTGTGCTTACGAGAAATGCTGTTTCATTTTTATATTATTACTTTAGGGAAAACTTTCTCTAACTTTTAAAAATAAAATCAAAATAATTTTTGATTATAGCTACAATTCTTTTCTCAAATTTGATCACGGTTATTCTTTTATTTTGCAGGCTTTTTACACAAATAAAATTCTCAATTCTTATATGAGAATTAATTCTTAACCCATCTGTAAAGATTCTTAAATCTAATTTATTGTTAATATATCTCAGTTACTCTTGAGGTATGTTCATTATAAATGCTCATTTAGATATTTGTATTACTATAAAAGTAATCAGTTAGTTTATTTATTCGTGTAGCTTAATTTTTTATTATACATCTTTTTCTTCTAATATTTTATTTTGAGATAATGGTAATGGTTTAACTTTCTCTTTTATTTTGCCATTTTGAACTAGAAAAATATATATATTTCTAGTTTTTATGTCTATTTCAGCATATAAATAATTTCAAGTTGAAAATACCAGAACCTTTTTTTGTTTCTGCATTCCAGCTTTGAAAATTATATCGAATTTCATTTTTCCTGTTGTAATATCAAAGTTTCAACTCCCATATTGCTAGAACTTACAAATTCCTTTATAAAGACAGTGATTTCACAAATAAAATATTCTAGCACATTACATAACTGAAGTGAACTAAATAATATTTCAAAGATTTTTTTTCCTAACTTTTAAGTATAAAATAATATTTTTTAGACATTCATTTATTCTGAAGAAAAATGACATTATAATAATCAAACAGACTCTTTTTTTTGTACATGCTTTTTATATTTATTTAAAGTTTTTGAATAAATTTGAGTTAATCAGATGAAAATGTTGAAGATAAAAGAAAATTAAATTTAATGACAATACTTTATTAATATTATTATCAGTATATTTTTATTAATTATAACTGTGATGTTTATATGTGATGTAATAAACACAGACATGTAAATATAATTAAATATTTGATTAATGTACATAGAACACATATTTACAATATTATATGATTTTGCATGATACCATTTGCTAGATATAGCATCTACTTACTGTGCAACTATTGAAGCATCAGACTCAAATACTCTTCTAGGTTTACCTAACATTTCTATCTGCACCATGATAGGTTATCACGCGACAGATTTAATACCTAGCAGCTTTCAGTTTACTGTGAACTTGCTTCTCTGATTTAACAATATAGTGGATAACATGATCATATTCAGCTTTGACAGTTATTTGTTGGCTGACTTATCTTCAAATGGATTCCAATTTATAGCCAGATCCCTTCTGTAATGAGAAACAATTGGATTCACCAAGCATCATTACCTATTTGTCTGTTTCTGCTATTGAATATATTTTATCTATTCATTTACATTGGTCTGTAGTGATAAGTGCTCAATTTGGTTAAGATAGATAGAATCTGGACAAGTCCATTAGTTGAAGGTGGTAAGTTGAGTCATAACATTCTCTCTCTTTGGCTGAAATTAGTCATGACTTCTTTAGGACTGCTTCCATTATTATCAAGTTCAGAGACTTCATCAGTAGGTAATGTTTATTCAGAAGGTTTCCTACCTTCACTTGTAGATCTGGTATTTTTATCAGCAGGTCTAGGGTCTTTGAACTTTGTAGACTTTTCACTGCCAGCTGGTGTTTCATCATTCAACTGTAGCTGGTCTTTGGGCCTAGTCTATTTGCTATTTGAATAACCACTGTTTGCAATCCTTTTAATTTGATCACAACTGGTGGAATTCATTTGGTGATTCCCTTCAACATATTGCTTAGGATTTAGCACATATCCACATTATAGCTTTTTGTTTTCATGACCAAGCTGACTATGCCTAAGAATTAACAGGTTTGTCTAGTATTCAAACCCAGTTTATCAATGACATCCATGTAAACCCATTTTGACTTTTTTTTGTGAGCTGGTTCAGTTTAATTACTGTAAAGCCCAAGTGATTGAACCTGTCATGGCCTAATAAAATATGCTTACCAGAAGAAACAACAAGAAACAGATTAAATATTTCACTAGGTGTAATAACTAATATTTGTTTGATCCAAGAATATTTGATTGCCTTGATAATCACTATTGCTAGGGTGCTGGTAGTTATTATTTATCAATAATATCCCATGTGTTTTTGATACAGTAGACACTGTAGATCTGGGATTCCATTTCATTGTTATTGAACTATCATTAATAATGATTCTGCTTTTCAAGGCAGAATCAATGTTGCTCATATTATTTAAATGGGCATTGGTTTTACATAGTTTTTCTGATTCTTTAGAATGGATGTTTCCATTCTTTTCTGAGTGATTTGTTGTTTCTTTTTTTTCTTCTATGTGTCAACCACAAAATCTATACACTATATATTAATGTATACATTCAATGTGTGTATTTTGGTTTGTCACATCTATCCCAAGAATTTTTCATTTGGTTTTGCCAATTTGTTAAGGAAGTTTTTATTATTGTTAGCTCGGTATTTGTTTGATCCAGTTTTCTGATTGACAAATTTAATATTGCAGTTCATTTTCTTCAATGGCACTGCCCAGCTTAGTGGAATCAGTTGGCTTCATGAGAGAGAGCTGAATCAAATATGATATCAAAGTTTATCTATAGCTTGATCCTCTTTCATTCCACAAATAAAATATCTCAAAGCATTTAAAAAATCCCTAAAGTCACAGTTTAATGCTAGCTTTCTGAGTTCTGTTGAAGAATTCTAGATTTTCCACCTCTCGCTGAACACAGTAGTTGAAATTATATGTTATTAAAATTGTTACAAGTTTTATATAAAAATATGTTGACAATATTGCTGTATTAAAATCTACCTCAGACCAATGTGTGAAGGCTGACAGATTTCAAGATTTTATTGATTGAAGGACCACAAATGCTTATAAAAGTTTTTAACTTTAGTTCAGATTTTTTGATTTGGTTGGCCATCATAAAGAAGTGAACTTGATCCATGTATGCTGGCCAATTTTTAAAATAGGCCAGATCAAACTCTTTGAGGTGACCAATTGCTCACATTTGATTCTTTCATTTTTATTAACGTTCTCAAAATATTAGCAGTCAATGTTTTGTACTTAATGACAAAGATCTGAGATAATTCACAGGAGTAAAATACTATCATGACCATCAAATCTGTATGATTGTAATAAATGCAGACTCGGATGATTAAATATTTTATTAACATGTATACAATATATATTTACAAAATGTACAATTAATATACCTTTACTGGGTATTGTTGGGTGGATATAGCATCTAGTTGCCATGCAATTATTGAAGGAAGAGATTCAGATGACTTTCTAGATTTATGTAAAATTTCCCATTGTACTGTAACAGCTTACCTCGTGTCATGTTTAATATCTAGCACCCTGTTTCAACATGAACATGCCTTACTGTTTTTGACAAAATAATGGTCAATGTTTTCACTGCCATTCAGCTCTGATAGTTAATCATTGCTGTTCTGACTTTACCTCCAAATAGACTACCAAAATATAGTCAGATCTCTGTCCATAATGAGAGCAATCAGATTCATTGTGCATTACCTATTTCTTGTTTCTGCTAATTGGATGAATCTTATCTATTCATATATCTATTAGTCTAAAATGATAAAAAATCAAGTCAGATGTCACATGACCTAATTTTAATAAAGCTCATATTTGCAAATGTTATATATAGAGCCCACAAAAGAAGCTCTTAAGCTTTGAGAATATCCTCAACCCCAGACTGGTTTCCGCATCTAGAATCATCAGTGAGGTGCCAGGATATCCATTAGATTAAAAATACTAGGACAAGCCCAGCCCTTTATCTAATGTATAACTATTAAGAATAAAATCTGATATTTTCAAACATCCGTATGTCTAAAAATCCAGCTATCTAACTCAAATAGTCATATGGGGCTGAACTAAGTTCAGATACACTATATATTAATAGCTTTAGCAATATAAAATCGCCAAAGCCTTAATAGCAAAAAATAAAATGGGGTTGAGGATATTCTCAAAGCTTGTTAAGACCTTGTTTTGTGGGCTCTATATATAACATTTGTAAATACAAGCTTTATTAAAATTAGGTCATGTGACATTTGACTTGATTTTTTTTATCATTTTATTTTTAGCTATTAAGGCGTTGGCGATTTTATACTGCTAAAGTTATTAATATATTGTGTATCTGAAGTCCCATATGGCTATTTGAGTTAGATAGCTGAATTTTTAGACATATGGATGTCTGAAAATTTCTGATTTTCTTCCAATAGTTATACATTAGATAAAGTGCTGGGTTTGTTCTTGTATTTTTAATCTAATGAATATCCTGGCACCTCACTGACGACACTAGATGCAGGTCTGGGGTTGAGAATATTCTCAAAGCTTGTTAAGAGTTTGTTTTGCAAGCTCTATACATAACACCTATTAGTCTGTAGGAATGAATGCTCAATCTGATCAAGATATGATGGAATCTGGACAAATCCATTAGTTGAAGCTAAGTTGAGCTAAAACATTAAAATAGCATTAATAAACAATAATAATAAAATAGTTTTACAGCACAGACATGTCTCAGTATACGTTCAAAGCTTTTGCTACTGAGAAAGTAAATGTGAGCAGGTTTGAAGAACTGGCAGTTTTTAATTGTGATCGTATATATAGATTTGTTCATTGTAAAATTCAAGTTTAATTTCTTATTATTTGTCTGCTTTTTTTGTGAAATTAATAGTTGAATTATATTTGTCTACTGATTATGATACATAGTGTACGATTTCCATTAAGAAAGTTTCTGTACTGAATGACTTTAAATAAAGTATATTATAACCATCCAATAAAAGTAACTACTTTATTATAGTCATTGTAAAAATAGATAGTAGACCACTAATTATATATATATTATAACGGGATGATCCTTTTCAGGACTCGAGGAAGTCACATCTAACTATAGTCAGACGTTGAGTCTTCTTATAGAATGCCATGGATGATGTTATTTAAAATATAATCCAATTCACTCCTCTATTAATAACCTCGTTACTCTTGGAATTCGAGCTCAGAGTAGAAATTTGCAATCGACTCTCTTCAGGCATTTCCACAAATATCCCATAGTAATAATAAATTTAATATAAGCTATATATAACTTCTTTATAAATATTAAATCACTAAGTTGATTTAACATATATATGCATGAGTATGTATATTTATGAATATTGGTTTTATAAAACGACTAAATAAAATAAACAAACGAGACCTGTTTAATTTTGAAATCAAGTTTAACACATTTTAATCAGTAATAAAAAACAAAATATTATCACATAAAAACATTAAAATTTAGAATTATAATCTGTGCTTATATACACTAATAAATTATTTAATACTCAAAAAAAAAATAATGTAATCATTTACATATATATATATAATTTAAAATCATGCGTATAATAAATACACATAACACATTATAAATCTACCTATTGTGTCATTAAAATAATTCAGTGTGTGTTGTATGTCTATATACAATAACATCCATTCACACTAGATTAATAATAGAATGTATTCTGATATAAGTTATGTATGTTTAAAAATATATTATGTTAATTGTCATGTAAGATTCAATTTGGAATATAATAAAACGTACTTCCAAATTGAAATAATTTAAAAACATTTACCTTAGTCAGCTGTCATTTCCATCAGAGTATATATCAAAACATCAATATCTAAATTTTATTAAATAAAATTAAAAAAAATAAAGTGTTCATCTTATCAGTTCCCCACTTTAATATACGAAGTAATTTTTCTAAGTAAATATAATTATCCACAAAGGAAATAAAGTTTAAGAGTTCTTAAATTATACAATGAAGTAATCCAAGATGAGAAAGAATGCAGTTTTATATCCCTCCTTAGACGAAATAAAATGATGATGAATGTTGAAACATAAAGTTCATTGATCATCCTTCGAAGAGGCAATCCAGATATTCATTCTTTAAATATTTATGTAGTAAAATATTTAACATCTTCTTCAATATAATACTCCAATATTAAAGCAGCTTTTTAAATGAGAATTACGATGATTATATTTTAGGCATTGATTAAGTAGGAATAAATTTACATGTTCGGGTTTAAAACATCAGTAGAAATCCCTGGCATAAATTATCTAGCCACAGAACATCTTTATAAATTTTTGTCTTCTTAAATATATATTTTGTAAACTCATTTTGAAGACGTTGATAACTTTTATAACCTTGTTAATTACAATGATTATTTTTTTATAGTTCTTTATAATATTCAAAGGCAGTAAATTAATTACTTGAAGCAGGTTTTAAAATATTGAATCTTCTTTTTTTTAATTTTTCTTAAATGTGTTCTAAATTCGAACACATTTAAATTTACAAACGTAGTTCTTGCCTTGATAACTAAATAGAAGATTATTGTTGTAACAATATTAGTTCGTTTTTATACTGGATTAATTTCAGCAAGCATATCACATAATCACGCTCACGCTCTATTGTTTAAAATATACAATTTGTAATGAACCCCAAATGTTTATTTCCTTTGTTTCATCTGATAAAAATGCAATGTTGGCTTAAGGTTTTGTCAAATGTCAAGTTTTATATTAACAAAAAAAAAATACTATTAGTTAGGAACATTTTATTTATGTGTGTGTATATATAAACTAGAATTATTCATTTTTAGAATTATTCTTTTAATACTAACTAGTTTATATATATATATATACAGCTGATACATGAAAAGCTTAAGATAGGTGTAAGTTATTTATATCTGTTGATTCGATATAGGCACAGTTAAATTCACAAAGAAACACAAATTGTTTTTGGTGAGGCTCATATGGTACTCTCACATTACCCCCTTCCCCTTAAAAAGTTCAAATTTTATATTTACCATTAAAATTTGGACACTTAATGTGTGTCAATGTATGCATTAAATATAAAGTTGTGGAGCTTGTTTTTCTTTTCTGCTTTTATCAACCCTTATTATTTGCTCTATTTTTTTAACCCTTTCTCTTTCTCTACATTAAATATTATTCACTTTAAACAGAAGGATAAGGAGGTTTATATATATAGGGTTCTTTCTTTTTCCTTTTCTATTTATTTTCCTTTGATTGATTTATTGTCATGTGCATCTTTTATAGATGTCACATATATTTGTTTGGTAGTCTCTATCCTGCTTTTCTTTAAGACTTATGGATTCTTTTGAGAACTATCCAAAACCCGAGAACATCCATCATTCAGCATGGATTAACTCTTAAAACAGTTTTAGTTTTCAGGTATCCTAAGAATTAATTTTAATTGCTTAACATACCCTCATCAAAGAAAATTAATATCTCTTTTGACTTATATACATCCTTATACATATATATACCCATATACTTTTAAATGAAAACCTTTTTTTTCCTAACCTATTCTAAATTATCTTTTCTTTCAATATTTTAGTTTATACATAAGTAAAATGTGGCAAACATTATTAATTTGTTTGACCAAAATAGGGTTTTAAAGCTCTAGCATTGTAAGTGCCTTTAATGTCTCCCTTTATATTTATCCAGAATGCATTGGGACCTGTTTGCTTTATGATAGTATAAGGTCCTTCATATTGATGGTAAAACTTTTGATATTTGCTCTCTTGGAGTTTACTCATATGAGGTGTTTTTATAAAAACTTGATCCCCAATTTGGAACTTGTGTGAAATTGTCTTCACATTTTTATTTCTTTGACTGGCCTTTTTTTTAACAAGTTGTTTATAAACTTTTACACTATCCTTTTATATATTCATATATACATCCACAAAACGCATGTACATTGGTTTAATGCTGATTGTTATTACAATTTAACAACATCATGCTATATGAAATAAATCTCTTATTTATACATATCCATATCAAAATATATAATAATGGACTTGCATTTTATAAGTAGTATCAACATCAAATTGCATTATCATGACGCTTAATTGATCTACCATTATTCCTATCTACTAACCATAACTTGTATTCTAATAAACCTGTAAGTATTTTTTTTTCATACTTTGGTTAACTTGATGCATTTTATTATTATTAATATCAACTTCAATTATTTATATACATGTACACAATTATTCTCCTAAAAGAATAGCCTAATGGATTCTATCATTACTGAAAGTCCATTGTCACATCCCAAAGTCGTAATCCATGAAGTCCTTCCTTATATATATGCTTTACTTTTTAAGCACATCCATTAACATGTTCCATGAATGTGAAGGGACCTTCATAAGTATTACACAATCTATGGAATTGTGAACCTTATAATTTGTTTATCTTCAGGATTATGGTGATGCTTCATACACCATAATTTACACTTAAGACAATTAAATCTATTGCCTTCATTCATATCTTTTATATTAAACCTTCTATTAAGACAACCTTCTTTCCATTAAATATTATCATTGATAATGATATTATCACATGGCTGTCATACAATTTATCAACACCTTGTTGATGAAACGTTTTACTTTTGTTTTGGGAGTAAACACAAATATGATGGGCTGACTCAAAATACACTTCACTGTTGTATTCATCTATTACATCTTTAGATAGTGGAGTCATCTCAAGTTTCATGAGTTCATGATTTAACTTGTTATTAATACAAGAAATCCGAAGTCTTAATTTATCTAGACATTCAGTATTATCAGTTGACTGTGATTCTCTCAATTCCTGAGACTCAGAATTTAATTTATATTTCACATGATCCATATCCTCTTCTTTTTCTAAGATTTTTGGATCAGATTCAAGCACTTTATTAATGCCGCAATGATCTTCTACTTCATTGCTCTGCTGTATGGCAAAATGATAGTCATGACAGTTTTCTTCTGAAATATTCATTTGAACTAAAAGTGATTTGTTCTGGATTCTATCATTATATTCACATATCTCATGCTTAGGGTAAGTTTTGGATTCTTGGCATTGAATTTCCATCGATATTGTTGATGCTTTTGTGTCATGAAGTCTTTCTACTTCATTGGCAGTTTGTTTCTTTTCAACAACAATTTTGATTTCTACTTGCATCTTTTCTTTAACATTATCAATATCTTTCTTTAACTCTTCTTTTATAGAAATTATGTCTTCTTTTAATTTCTTTTCCATATTATCCATATCAACTTTAGTTACCATATTATTGTTCATTCTAGCCATTTCTCCCTTCATATTAGCATTCATTTTATTTATATCAGCATTTATATTATTCATATCAGCTTTGGTTGCCATATTATTCATATCAGCTTTTATATTATTTATATCAGCTTTGGTTGCCATATTATTCATATCAGCTTTTATATTATTTATATCAGCTTTGGTTGCCATATTATTCATATCAGCTTTTATATTATTTATATCAGCTTTGATATTATTTATATCAGCTTTGGTTGCCATATTATTCATATCAGCTTTCATATTATCTATCTTAGAATTCATTTTATTCATATCAGCTTTCATATCCATTATCATTCGGACCAATTGAGCCATATAATTATCACTTCCTTGAGGCTGTACTATTATAGCTTCAGTTACCTTTTGTGTTTGGGGCTAATATTTGATCTGTCATATGAACTTGTGAAGGATGTTCAACTTCTTCTACAGACCCCTCAGACATTAAGACTTGTAAAGACCCTTGTTCATCACTAATTGAAGTAATTTTTATTTCACTAGCTTTATTACTTAAAGATTCTTCTAAACTTTTTACTTACATTATTTTTAGCTTTTTCCGACTTCTAGTTATCATTAACTAAAAATTTCTAATGTAATATATTGTAACAATTTTTTATATAAATTAATATAAATATGTATTTTTGTAACTATAAATTAACATAGAAATACACCTCTCTCAGGTGTGTGGCATATTTCAATCCATTTGTAACAATATTTATAAATTAATATAAAGATGTATTTGTAATTATTAAATTAATATAAAAGATATGTATTTGTAACTATAATAAATATTTAGATAGGGGAAATTATTAATTATTACATATATGCCTATCCAATTTGTACCATGTAACTATATCAATTCATCATAGCATAGATAAAGAAATTATAGAATCACTGTGCCACTTGAAAATATTAGCATTAAAGATTCTTGGTATTTATTTATATATTGGGGCAGTCATCTGAACAATAAAACATACTGGCCATTGTCATCTAATGAAATACTATTAAATATAGCAACTGAATAAAAGTACCCACTGTGAGATTCCTGGAGTGCCTTATGCTTATCTCCAATACTAGGTTCTTCTAACAAAGAATCCTTCCTATCCTTCTTTCCAAATATATAAGACCATTCATGGTCATATGCACACATGGGTGCTATTCATGACAACTTATAAAAAAATATATTTTATAAAACTAATATTATGAAGTTGGAAAGGGATGATATCACTTTTTATTCAGTTTAGCTAAGTACATGTGTTTTCCCATGAGCGCCACTAGATTGTTTTCAATCTAGATAAGTATCTATTTATAGTGTACTTGAGTTCAAACTCATTCAGTACATATTTATTACACATGACTTGGATGACTATTGAACAAAAATGACATTCTTACATTTTATCTATATTGATAAAATTACAAGATCCCAATATTACCAAAGTTTATACTATAGATCAAAGATTCTTATAGACATTGCTAGCTCATTAACGTATATTGATGAACAGACATGTATAATCCTATTAATGGCTTCCAAACAAGCATGTGAAGACCATTATTGATATTGATGGCCATTTAATTAGATTATTTATCACAATAAAGGTAATAATGATGCTGATGATAATAATATCATAATAATGATAATAATAGTGATATCATAATAATGATTATAATAGTGATGATGATACCAGCCATGGCTTATCAATAAACTCACAACAATAAATTCATCTTTATAAACTTATAGGCATCTATTAAAATTATCCTATTTCATACTAGGATTTAATAATACTAATGGTGATGATTGATCACCATGAATCTCTTTGCATATTATTCAATTTTCTATAAACCCCTATTTACTAAAATATATTCATTACGCTAAACATTAAATTTAATGACTATAATTTATTAATGATGATTGATGGCGATCATAACTTTTATATAGTATTATTTGAAACATTTTTTAACTAATAACATGATATCCATCTTTGATGAGGATGATCTAAATTCATGGACACAACACAATTTTAACTTTCTATGTTGAACTATAATTATCAAAACTTGGCTATTCTCAAGCATAATCCTTAAATACTTAAATATCAACATTCTAGTTTACCTATCATTTTGCGGACGCTTAATATTTGCAAGTGATTGCTCAATATATACGAATGGTAATATTTAATAACTGCGAGCAATGATGCTGAATTAAAATGATAGAATTAAGACAAAAAAAAAAAAACCACAATATTCTTAATAATAACTCGGAAACCAATTAAGATATATAATTATATTTTATTAGCACTACTACTCTTTCTTTCCTTCTTTAAAGTTAAATCGACAATTAAATAAATGGCTTATTAATATAAAAATTCATATAAGTATAAGCAAATAAACTTAATATATAGGTTTGTCACTTCTTGATATCTCAAAATAAGCTGACTTAAATCAATATTAAAAAAAAAATACATATTCTATAAATGCTTATTTAAGAATTTTCTTACTTATCATATCATAAAATAAATTTCAGGTGAAACTTGTATATGTTATTTCATTTCCATTCAAATGTAATGCCCTACTTTTTAATTTACTATTTTAAACTAATCATATATAACCTATTCTTTGATGTGTTTGGATAAACAGTTACACATTCACTCATTCGGTAATGTTAACATATATGTTTAAAATGTATACCCATAAATTACATATATAAAAATATCTTTTCTTTTGCAACCTTATAGCGAAAGAAAAATAAAATACATATATTAATTTTTAATATGCAACAAGATAAAATAAAAATAAAAAACATTATAAATGCATATATCTATAGGTTGCTCATTATCATTAACAACTGAAGAACAATTAAAAAAAAAAAACATTTCAACATTACAATATATAATAAAAAAAAATAATGAAAAATTTAAGTTTAAAGATTTAAACTATGTTTGTGTTATGTTGTGAGATATTGCAAATAACTATAGATAAACAAGTCTTTAATGTTTCTGTATCAAAAAAAGAAAATTGCTTTGACCAGTAAATTAAGGTTTACTTTTAATAAGTAAAAGAATAAAATCGGTTAAAGAAAGTTCATATTTACCCGTCTACTTTTTACTTCTTATTAATGTCCTGAATTTGAATTTTCAGACTGCTTTTCTTTGCTCACCAACAACAACAACAAAAAAAAAGAAAGTTATTGCAGATACTTTTAAGATAATGCTGAATCAATTGACTTTGCTTGTTTCTTCAATTCCATTATTATTCACTGTTGATTGGCTTCCTTCTACCATTTAAAAAAAAATTATTATAAGTACTTTGAATAAGTAGGTACCGGTGGATTTGCTTGTTTCTCTTCTTTAAAAAAATAATTGCTGTCGACACTTTAGATGATTGAGGTAAATCAACAAAAATTTTGATTTATGGCTTCAAACTTGGTTCTACATGGATGTTATAAATTTTCTTTTCCTCCTATTTCCTCTTCTCCATTCATTTGAAGGCAATGAGCTTTTAATAAGCCAGGAACTAGGAACAAAGCATTCCATATAGCTTGTGTGGTTGGCTTCAAAATCTATCATTTTGTTGGTTATTACTGGATACATGACTTCATAGACAGATCAGCGATTTTGACTCATTCTGTATTAACCAGGAAGCAGAAAAAGATGGTTTAGCAATGCAGAGGCATATTATTATGCATAACCAAATATGTTAATATCATTTTTATAATTATTACTAACTTATAATAAATTCAATCTTGTTCAATTTCTCTCCTCTTCTTTAATATTGCTGGAAATTGCTTTATATCAACGCACATTTCATTTGCTCTTTTTTTTTTTCAACTTTCAAAGAGTGAGAAAAAAAAAAATTAAAGCGTTCACTCTCTTTTAAAAAAAAAAAATCATCAGAGCTTACATTTCTGCTGAAGAATAATAACAAGGAAGGACCGACTGAGTTGAGTCTCAAAATAATAATAATAATTTGAGTGACTCTCACTCTAAAAAAATTAATAACTAATTGATCATCTCTCTAAAAAAATTTATGACTAACTGATCATCTCTCTAAAAAAATTTATGACTAACTGATCATCTCTCTAAAAAAATTTATGACTAACTGATTAAAAAAATTGTTTTAATCATTTATATCGCGAATTTCAACCAAAGAAAAAAAAAACATCTGGAAATCTTTATCTTAAAAAAAAAATCAAAGCTTCACAAGTTTGACGGTCACAATCAATGACGACTTATAATTGATCGCTATCGTTATCTACATCAAAGCACCTCTTTTGTAAAAATAATCTTAAGATACAGATAACAACAAAGCTGGCCATCTATAGCCATCAGGAATAAGTGTAAAAGCATCTTTGTGTTTGTACAGATGTATTCATTGTGTCACACGTGTACATTTTTTTTTATCTCCTTATCTTACAATCTTAATTGCTTTATTTCACACTTTTCTGATTTACTCTATTTTAACAAAATGAAAGTTAAATAAATTTAACACATATTATTTAATAATAAAAAATATTATATAATAAATCACAAAACAAAAAAAAAAACTGCTTATTCATAATAATAAATCTATACATATAAATCTCTGTATGTATAAAAGAATAAAAAAAATTTTTTTTTTTTAAATAATTGAATACTGTATGTATATGTACAATATATAAATTACTTTCTTTTCAAAGTTATACTTTTATATATGCCATAAGATTTCATGCTGTGCTTATGCCCTTACATGTAATTCTATTTTTCCTACTTTTATAAGATGTTATTATAATATATATTAATGCCCAAACTATAATCGTATTTATTTATTTTAAAGCGACTGATTTATCTGTTTGCTACGGTTTATTTTATTTCAAGGTCTCTATTATTTATTATTCAGTGTTTTTACCAATTCACAACATGCTCATATATTTATTTATTTTTTTAAACTATGGATTTAACCAATGGAAAACTACTGTTTCATGCCTTAAGTATGGGCGCCATGTATAACGGGACGATCCTTTTCAGGACTCGAGGAAGTCGCATCTAACTATAGTCGGACTTTGAGTCTTCTTATAGAATGCCATGGATGATGTTATTTAAAATATAATCCAATTCACTCCTCTATTAATAACCTCATTACTCTCGGAATTCGAGCTCAGAGTAGAAATTTGCAATCGACTCTCTTCAGGCATTTCCACAAATATCCCATAGTAATAATAAATTTAATATAAGCTATATATAACTTCTTTATAAATATTAAATCACTAAGTTGATTTAACATATATATGCATGAGTATGTATATTTATGAATATTGGTTTTATAAAACGACTAAATAAAATAAACAAACGAGACTAAATAAAATAAACAAACGAGACCTGTTTAATTTTGAAATCAAGTTTAACACATTTTAATCAGTAATAAAAAACAAAATATTATCACATAAAAACATTAAAATTTAGAATTATAATCTGTGCTTATATACACTAATAAATTATTTAATATTCAAAAAAAAAATAATGTAATCATTTACATATATATATAATTTAAAATCATGCGTATAATAAATACACATAACACATTTTAAATCTACCTATTGTGTCATTAAAATAATTCAGTGTGTGTTGTATGTTTATATATGATAACATCCATTCACACTAGATTAATAATAGAATGTATTCTGATATTAGTTATGTATGTTTAAAAATATATTCTGTTAATTGTCATGTAAAATTCAATTTGGAATATAATAAAATGTACTTCCAAATTGAAATAATTTAAAAACATTTACCTTAGTCAGCTGTCATTTCCATCAGAGTATATATCAAAACATCAATATCTAAATTTTATTAAATAAAATAAAAAAAGAATAAAGTGTTCATCTTATCAGTTCCCCATTTTAATATACGAAGTAATTTTTCTAAGTAAATATAATTATCCACAAAGGAAATAAAGTTTAAGAGTTTTTAAATTATACAATGAAGTAATCCAAGATGAGAAAGAATGCAGTTTTATATCCCTCCTTAGACGAAATAAAATGATGATGAATGTTGAAACATAAAGTTCATTGATCATCCTTCGAAGAGGCAATCCAGATATACATTCTTTAAATATTTATGTAGTAAAATATTTAACATCTTCTTCAATATAATACTCCAATATTAAAGCAGCTTTTTAAATGAGAATTACGATGATTATATTTTAGGCATTGATTAAGTAGGAATAAATTTACATGTTCGGGTTTAAAACATCAGTAGAAATCCCTGGCATAAATTATCTAGCCACAGAACATCTTTATAAATTTTTATCTTCTTAAATATATATTTTGTAAACTCATTTTGAAGACATTGATAACTTTTATAACCTTGTTAATTACAATGATTATTTTTTTATAGTTCTTTATAATATTCAAAGGCAGTAAATTAATTACTTGAAGCAGGTTTTAAAATATTGAATCTTCTTTTTTTTAATTTTTCTTAAATGTGTTCTAAATTCGAACACATTTAAATTTACAAACGTAGTTCTTGCCTTGATAACTAAATAGAAGATTATTGTTGTAACAATATTAGTTTGTTTTTATACTGGATTAATTTCAGCAAGCATATCACATAATCACGCTCATGCTCTATTGTTTAAAATATACAATTTGTAATGAACCCCAAACGTTTATTTCCTTTGTTTCATCTGATAAAAATGCAATGTTGACTTAAGGTTTTGTCAAATGTCAAGTTTTATATTAACAAAAAAAAAAATACTATTAGTTAGAAACATTTTATTTATGTGTGTGTATATATAAACTAGAATTATTCATTTTTAGAATTATTCTTTTAATACTAACTAGTTTATATATATATATAGCTGATACATGAAAAGCTTAAGATAGGTGTAAGTTATTTATATCTGTTGATTCGATATAGGCACAGTTAAATTCACAAAGAAACACAAATTGTTTTTGGTGAGGCTCATATGGTACTCTCACAATATATATATATATATATTGTGATGGTATCAGAATAACCCATTTTGTGCATATTTATTAGATTGTGTAAGGACTTACAAAATGGAGTAAAGCACATTGAGTATGTTTGGAATGAATGTCCTAACTGAATTATGATGATCAGGCTGAATATTTGTTAATCTTATTTATTTTTAACCCTAGCAGTGATATTTCTTGATCATAATTTCCCATAAACATTCAAGTAAAGAGTGAGTTTATATTTAGTCATAAAAGACATTTTTTATCTATGAGATCTATTGTGCTATAGACTAGAATGCCACCTCTTTAAGAAATGAATCTGTAAGTCATGTTCAATGCCCTCCTAACTTCTTTGGTGTTAAACTCTTCCACTAATCAACAACTGATTCAGGTGAAAATGGCAATACTTC
Source organism: Epiperipatus broadwayi (assembly GCA_028023455.1). Taxonomy (NCBI): domain Eukaryota; kingdom Metazoa; phylum Onychophora; class Udeonychophora; order Euonychophora; family Peripatidae; genus Epiperipatus; species Epiperipatus broadwayi. The sequence continues at coordinate 5,184,849 of JAQFVV010000070.1, read as the reverse complement.
ACAGGGTAATTACTTTTATTGATACAGCAAACATGTATCATTTATCTCTAGTCAAAAAACATCTTCTCTATATCATAATTATATAGACACTGATGCAAGAACTTCATGAAATAAGAATAAATTAAATTTACTTTACTACAATCATTGATTTAGTCCTGAATATTCACGTTATTTATATAATATTTAACCATTGACATAAAAAAGAATAAAATACATTAGAATAAAATATTAATTGATGTGTTCTCATGGAGTATAAAAAAGGAAATAATACTTACAGAAATATATTTTATTGTATTTTAGCATGGATTCTAGTATTTTGTTTTAGGAATTTATTTTATTTTAGGTCTATTCATAAAAAGGAAATAAAGTTGTAACCATTTCTTAATTATTTTGTGATTACATATATCTTTTGGGATCACTTCAACTAACATATCTGGTAATTTGATTTCATTTGATGTGAAATTGTTCAGTTGGCCAATTTCCTAGTTAATTTTAATTCACAGGGATGTTAAGAAAAATATAGTTATAGTGGGCTTCTGAGTTTGTGTAGCTTCCACTATAATTATTCAGTTTTATCAACTCCTGGTCCACTTTCAGTTTATACATTTTGGAAACTGATTAATGCTGGATTGATTTTTACATATAATTTCAATATCTGATTGGAGATCTAATACTATTCTCTTCTTTTTTGTTTTAAGCACACATATTTTTTATATTATTTTAGCAAATGAATCATTGGTAGACAGATGTTGGAATAATAGCAAATATTTTTCAAAATTGACCACTTATTTTTAAATTCTTGTTACAACGTAAGATAAATTTAGGGCATTTTTAAAATAAGTTAATCACTACATTATGGCACTATGTACATGTTAGCTTTTGTCACTTTATATCAGCATGCTGGTTTCTTCAAACTGCTGTTCCTTTCATTCATAACTTAAAGAGAAGATGCCTAAGACAAGATATGATATACTAAAGATTTTTGCTCATTCGTACTTTTTTTCATCACTGATATTTGAAAGATATTTTCTAATCTGGTATCTATCTGGCATTTAAATTCTTGGCTTATCTGCATTTTTTTTTACTTTATTTAATTAGGTTTTTATTTGCTTAATTGCATTGTTAACTACAGTCGGTATTTATTATCGTATTATCTATAATTTGTAAAAAAAAAATTAATGAAATATCAAATATTCAGGACTAATTAAATAGTTTTCTATTTATTTAATTAAATAAATTTATTGTTTCCTTTTTTAATTTTATCTCAGAATTTTTATTTTATTTAATTTAACTAAAATAAAACTTATTTACTGATATAAGATATTTTTCTTTGTATTTATTTTTATGCATATTAATTTGTGGTCAGCATCAGCACAATCTACAATATATAAACAGAATGTGAATGTTGAAGTTTTTTACTATTTGATCAAAATGTTATTTACGCATAGTTGATTATTTTCAATATTTTTTATAAAGGCAAAAGAAATAAAATTATATATATTTGCCTGAAGTTTTGTGATGATTGTATATTAAATGTGGTAATATGTTGGACTATTTCCATCATTTATCATTAAATGGTAGATGTAATGAAAATTTTAAACTTTATTTAAACTTTTCAAATGCAGACAACTTGTTAGTAACAACACACAAATAGACAACACAGGTTAGGAATTAGAGAGTAGTATTCTCCACTCTTCAGGTGTTACTAGTCTGACCAGTGACAATATTAGTATAGGATTTGCCTTTAGATTCTTAAAATATCAAAATTTAAGTAATGCTCTAACCAACAGCCATTTTGTCAAAGGTAAAAGATAGAAATTTTATGTATGAAGGTTGTTTTAAATCCCGAGTCCAATTTTTTTATTACTTTTATTAAAGAGCAAGGTTAATTAGAGGCTTCCATACATTATAAATTGCCACACAGGGTTGTCTTATAGGATTATTTGTCAGTCATATGGCAGCTTCTTTGAATTTTTTTCTTTTACATCTTTCCCTTTTTCCAATATTTTTCTATTTTCCTAGTTGAACATATTGGGTCTGCTGCTGTAGCCACATCTGATTTTTTTCTTTTAACCAATAGTTTGTGTTCTTTCAATTGTTGTTCACTCACCAATATACTGTCTTCCATATTCACTTAGTATTTCATAGCTGCAGTTTTTTAGCATTTCGAGTTTAGGCTTGTAAAAGATAGAATTCCTTGAAGTGCGATATGGCTTTGGAAAGTTGTTCTAAAGTTATATTTACTGCATATTTTCTTTTGTCAGCTATTCCTAGTATATAGATACATGACAGAATCAATCATTGTTTTTTCTTTTGGTGTCTCTTTTTGTTGTCTATTAAAGTTTTTCTTGATGACCACTGTGGATAACAATTCTTCATAGATTATTCAATGTGAATCTTTTCATTTTCCAAATCACTTCTGAACAAACTTCATTTGTTCTGTTTCATAGTGATAGTATAATTCCATGTTTAATGCTTCTGGTATGATTAGATATATATGCCAAGTACTTGGCAGTGTTTGTTGGCTTTCTATTCACTCTTGTTTTTATTTTGCCCTGAGGGAGTCTTGTCATATGGAATGGACATTTAATAATGCCAATTTTTGTTCTCATTCTAAATCAAATGTGAATTTAATTAAAAGAGATATGTTCTTAATGTGTATCCAGAATGACTGTAATTGTACTTCATCATGCAGCCATACAAATATATCATCAAGGTAGCAATGTACACTTTAGGCAGAAGTGGAGTAGTATATATGGCTTGGGTTTCAAATTCATCTATGCAAATGTTAAGCAAGTGTGACTGGTAGATCCATGGTCATTCCTTGATTTTGTTGGAAGAATTCTGAGTTGTATTGCAATTATATGCTATGCAGAAAGCTAATAGTTCCATTATACTATCAATAGGTATAGTTGTCCTGCTTTTTTAAACTTATTATTATATAACCTTTTGCTTACAATAAATAATGTTTCAACTCATGGTACATTTGTAAATAAAATTTCTACATCAAAACTTACCAATATGTCAGTTCTCACCATTTTCATGTCCCTGACTAATTCTATAAACTACTTAAAATCCCTGACAAAGGACTGTGTCCTTTATGCCATTAAACTAAGAACTTTGAGAAGAAATCTCATCAAATTTTGACATGGTGAATTTCTAGAACTAACAATAGGTCTTATTGGGACTTGTCTTTATGGATTTTAGAGCATCCATAAAGGTGAGGAATTTTTCTGAAATTTGAAGTAATCACTGAATTACCTTTGATGCTTCTGGAATAAAGCTTGTAATTTTACTTCTATACTTGGAATTGAATTTTTGCTACTATTTTGTATTGGCCTGCTGTAAGAAGTTCTTGTATTTTGCTGTCATAATTGGTTTTATCCATTACAACTGTAGCATAACCTTTGTCAGCAGGGAGAATGATCATAGATGTATTCTGTTTGAGACATTTAATAGCTTTCCTCTCATCACATGATATGTTTGATTTATGCTTTTGATGTCTCTCAAGTATTCTTTTTAAGTCTCCAATGTAGTTATGCTGTTTCTTCTAGAGACAATTTTTGGGTGACTTCCTCAGTCACTGCCATTATAACCAGTAATGGGACAGTGCATGTTATAATAGCAAAGTTTAAACTCTTTCCATGAACAAATAATTCAGCATCTGTTAGGTGATAGAGCTAAGGATTTTCACTAACAAGCTGGTGGAACATTTGTTACAGTATGACTTTTGATCTGCCCATGTAGATTTACAAGCTGCCTTTTTTGATGTTCTTTTATTCTATGATCTCTTCACTGTTTGTCAAATTCTTGAGAAATCAATCTGTAAATTTAGTTTTGAAAAAACCTTCCACATTTCTAATGGAATACAAGATTTTATACTTGAAAAACCGTTGAACATTTATTTTTTTCTCTCAACAAGGCCTCATTAACTCTCTGAGTAGAAAAAATAGAAAGTTTTAATTGCAAACTGTTAGGAATAATCTTTTCCAATTTACATCAGAAAGCTAAATGATTTATTTTAGCCAGTTTTAGACAATTTTTCATGTCTAAACTTCAACATGACATTGGGTCCATACCACGTATTTAATGTTTACTTGAAGATTTGTGATAATATTATATTAGATATGATAATATGTTGGACTATTTCCATCATCTATCTTTAAATGTTGAATGTGAAGAAAATTTTAAACTTTTCAAATACAAGCACCTTGCTAGTAATAACACACAAATAGACAATGTTGGTTAATAATTACACAATAGGTTGAGTAGTATTATTCTCCACTCTTCTTCAGGTATTGTTGGTTTGACCAGAGAAATATTAGTATAAGAGTTGAACTTACACCTTTAGATTTTTGAATATTGAATGTTAAGATAATGCTCTAACCCAATGGTTTTCAACCTTTGGTCCATGGACCAGTGCTGGGCCACAGAAGTTTTCTGCATGCTAGACTGGCAGGAAAGTTTGTAATAACAAAATAATAAGATTTTAAACTTTTAATTAATATAAACAATTTTTATTTATTTTTTCATTGCAATTGCTTAAATAAAATTAATTATAAATCAAAATTTTATTTAAATTATTAGATGATACTATAATTACTAAATAATAATCAAAAGTATTTATCTGAAAATGCAATCTTTAAAAGAAAGTGTCAATATCATAATAATTGAACCATTTCTTATACGTCAATTTCTATACCTAGTAGGCATTTCTGTATTGCGTCAACTCATTTATTGGTCACATACAGTAAAAGTTTTTATTGCATTTGTATCATCTTTTTATTTTGTGTGTGACAGTTCTTTTTGAAATTGTGAACTTCACAAAATGGAGCCAAAAAAGTCAAACAGCAAAACCATTTGGCCTTCTTAAGAAGACAAGGATAAAATATGGATTTTATATATATACAATTTATTTTCTGAGTTGCATGTTACTCTTAAGTATTACTTGTCATACTACACTATAAAAACAACAATACTTATTAATGTTATCTTTAATTAGTAATTGCCATATAAGACATACTTGCTATTTTTAGTTAAAATAAAGTACTACTAAATGGAAAACCTCATGGAAATATTTAATCCCTGCATAAATTACTACCGAATCCTGCCTTATGAGTTTTCACTGACAATATGGAAATATGCTTTAAGCATATTGTGAAAATAAAAAATAAAACAATGAAAGTAAAAATTGAAAATGTTGTGGAAAAATTTATTAATAAAATCTTTATTATTATTAAGATGACCAACTATGGTGATTGGGTTTGTGGGGAATACAACGGAATCTTCTCTATTGTATATATTTTTAAAATAGTAATAATAAAAAATAATAACAATTCTTTACAACAGCTATATAATCAAATAATAATTTTATACATAAAAAACTTTTATCAGCACCTGCTTTGGTGCCCTTTTCAAATGTTACTAATCTATATAATGTTAACAAATCACCTGATATAAAACCATCCAGTGTCCAATAATGGAATTAAAACAAACAATAATAATATAAATAATTAAAACAAATCAAAACCCTCATATATACATTTAATAATTACAAAACAATTGATGATATCATAATTATGTTAAACAATATTACATGCATTTTTTATACAATTATATATATCAATTTATATAATTTTCCATTCATTTTTAATCAACCAATTATTAACCAAATTAAGACTTATAAATATTCATACAATTAATCAAAATATTTTTAATATAATATGTTTCATATATTTGCTTTCTTTTTGGATCTTTGATGAAATTTAAATATTTAATACTTTTTATAGCATCTATTCTATGGCCATATTTCAAGTAGTGAATATATAATGCAGACCTATCATCTCTTCTTTTAATTGCATTGTTGTGTTCTTTGGCTCTTATCTCTAATTGTTTTCTAATATGGCCAAAGTAAATCATTTTACAAATTTTGCATGTAATTTTATATATAATTCTTAATATTTGTTGATTAGACACACACACACTGCTTGATAGCATGATTTATATGCTAAAACACATAAAAACACTACGCCGCTGACCATATTTAATGGCATGATTTATGTGCTAAAACCCCATTGAAATATGTGGCCATCTGTATTTTCATGGCTGTGTGTTATGTGTATACAACAGTTTTGTTGTACTACACATTGCAGGCCACATTGTCGCATCGCACTAAATTACTTCTGGGAAGTTGCACACTTTACACTTGTTTATGGTGTCGTGTGAGGGTGTGTATCTTTCAATTAATTAAAAATCATTAATTGTAAAAAAAATTATTTTTTTATTGAAATCATATGATTTGACTAACCAATAATTATAGGAGAGTTTACACACTTCTGTAGTCAAGGTTTAAGATGAAAAACCTTGTCAAAGGGTATGTCTGAACATACTTTGAAGTAGGTAATGCATTAGTGTATTCTCGATAACCTCAATGAGACCAACAACATGGCTCAGGAAAACCCAGACATTGTACGATTCTTTCATTTACTGATAACAGAAGCTAACAGTTTGACTGATCCAGAGTACTGTTTGTTCAAGATATATGTGTGTGATATATTACTGGAGTTGCGAACAGCTGGTTTTTTAATTTGTTGATCTTTATAGCAAAAAAGAAAGCGTAATAAGGTTTAAATTTGTTGATGTTATTTTTTTCTTAAAAAAAAAAGTGGAATAAAAAAAAATTAGCCTAATAAGTTTTAAATTTGTTGCTGTTATTTTTTTTTTTTAAAAAAAAAAACATAACCAAAAAAATAAATCGTAATAAGTTTTAAATTTGTTTATGTTATTTATAATTAAAAAAACAGAATATTTATTGATTTTTTTTTTTTTAAAAAATAATTAAAAAAAACCCCACCATAATAGATTGAACATTTTTGATGTTAATAAAAAAAGTGTACTAATTTTGACATTAGTTGATTTTATATTAAAAGAAAAAGAAACCAAAAAAAAAAAAAAAACCTTGATAAGTTGAAAATTTGTTGATGTTAAGAAAAAAAGACCTTTAAAAATTACAAATTCTGTGTTTGATTTTTTTTAATAAGAAAAAAGAAAGAAAATTAAAAAAAAAATTCGGCCTGGGAATGATCATCTTTTATAGTTTTTGCTTAGCAACAATGCCACCAAGCGACATGTGTGTCTAATCAACTATTACCCAATTCCTTTTTAGAATGGTAAATCATTCCTTAACCTATAATTACTTATTAATTAATCAAGATTTTTACTATTTGGCCAGCCAATATTTATATTCTCATCAATATAATTTTTATTATACCTTAAAGTATTATAAATCCTAGGATAATATGAAAGTTTAATCCATTTCTTACTTGATTCATTATTACAATTATCAATACCATCATTATTCTCAAACATTTCATCATCTACCATAGATTTTTTAGAAGTAAAAAATATATTGCTAATAGTTTTAGGATTATATCCATAATCTTTATATAATTTTATACTGGAAAACAATATTAGAGTTAAGAGCCAAAGAATATAACAATGCTATTAAAAGAAGAGATGATAGGTCTGTATTATATATTCACTACTTGAAATATGGCCATAGAATAGATGCTATAAAAAGTATTAAATATTTAAATTTCATCAAAGATCCAAAAAGAATGCAAATATATGAAACATATTATATTAAAAATAATTTGACTAATTGTAGGAATATTTATAAGACTTCTACAATTTTTTTAAATAATTGATTGATTAAAAATGAATGGAAAATTATATAAGTTGGTATATATATAATTGTATAAAAAATACATGTAATATTGTTTAATATATTGTTATGATATAATCAATTGTTTTGTAATTATTGAATTTATATATGTTTTTGATTTGTTTGTTATTTATATTATTATTGTTTGTTTTAATTCCATTATTGGACACTGGATGGTTTCATGTCAGGTGATTCTTAATGTTATATAGATTAGTAACATTTGAAAAGGGCACCAAAGCAGGTGCTGAAAAAAGTTTTTTATGTATAAAATTATTATTTGATTATATAGCTGTTGTAAAGAATTGTTATTATTTATTATTTTGAGAAGGGCAGCAAAAGGATTTTTATTCCTTTCCAATTTTAAAATAATATAAAAATTAATAGTAATTCTAATATTTTAAATTTATATAACTTTACTGCTTGAAATCATATTTTTGTGTTTATGAATTTTTTTGGATAATTCTAAATTTTCTTCCAATATCATATACACGTCAGAACAAACAGGCAAAACTCTCCATACAATAGTGCCGATCAGTGCAAGCCAGAGTAATCAATGGATGCCAGAAGGCTTGTGCATAAAATCCCTATCTAGTGCCTACGCATCCAATATCTCCAGACTAGTTTATAGCTTGTGACTTTCATCAGTGAGGAACCTTGGATTGGAGAGCACTGCACTTAGATCTTAGAATCTAATGCAACTCTCCAGCAATCACCTTTTATCTCTACTTAACTACAAAACTATGAGCCACAAGATAGAAACTAGTCTGGGGCTATTGGATGAGTAGACACTAGATAGAGATTTTATGCACAAGTCTTCTGCCATACATTGATTACTCTGGCTTGCACTGAGTGGCACTACTGTATAGAGACTTTTTCTGCTTTAACAGCTTGAGCAAGCATAAGAAATAGTTATCATATGATGTTTAGCAGTTTAATATCAATCCTGCCTAATAGAATAGTGGTGGCTATGGTTATTAAAAAAACCAAAGAAACCAAATGTATGGGTACTGAACTGTGTTCAGACTTATATGACTATATATACTAATGAGCTTAGACTGAAAATATGTTTTCAATTTTAGATTCATAGTTTTGTAGGTAAGTAGAGATAAAAGGTTCTGGAAGGTTGCATTAGATCCTAAGATCTAGGTGCAGTGCTCTCAGATCCAAGACTCTTCACTGATGAAAGCCACAAGCTAGAAACTAGTTTGGGGATATTAGATGAATAGACACTAGATAAAGATTTTATGCACAAGCCTTCTGGCACCCATTTATTACTTTGGCTTGCACTGAATGGCACTACTATATGGTGAGTTTTGAACAAGCATAAGAAATGGTGATCATGTCGTATCAGAATAGCTTGCATCGGCCCATGTTGATTTTAACAGTTAAAACTGTAGCTGGTGTCCTTACAGATACTTGCGATTTTTCACTGCTGCAGTAATCATTACCAAGCGAAAACACCCTCTCTATAGTAGTGTTAGTGCCGGGATAACATAGTGCACATTTAATCAATAATTTTACATTTTTGTGGTGGGTATATCCTGTTTAAAATGCGAAAATATTTCTACCCACTTTCTAGAAAATGCAAAAGAGTATTTTTGGAGTCCAGTTTTTAAAAGTAGTACGCTCTCGCAAAAGAAGTATAAAACTCCCTAAAAGAGTACTGTTGGTCACCTTATTATTACTTTCTCTGCTTTAATAAAATTTGAAAATATAAATTTTTCACTTGCTTTAAAAGTTAACAAATTTGTCATCCTTAGCATTTTATTTATGATAAGTTTTTAAAATTAGATGTGTAGCCTTTCAGAACTGTTTAATCATAAATTATTATTTCCTTTTCATCTCAAAATACAAATTAGAAAACATATTAAATATTCCTAAACTTTATTGCTGAACACGCATGCGCAATTATTTTCTGTTTCCTCTTATCCACAATTCTTTTTCTGTTTGTCATTGTTTCTAATAAATAATACTATTTTTTATAATAGCGTTTTAGAATTAAATTAAATGTACCGTTAAGCAGCTGTTATACATTATGAATTATATGTAATAATTTCATTTTTTAATTTATTTGAAAATTCGATGTAAATTTTTAAAATTTATTTATGTATTCTATAAATAAGTTAACTTGTTTAATTATTTTCGATTTCAATGATTATTAATCATATTTGGCACAAATAAAATGATTGTATTCGCTATATTTATTTCCATATGTTGGCCCATTATTAAATTTAGCTGTATTAGCCATTATTGTCAGGTGTGCGCAGGCTAAAGATAGACTCCATAAATAGTGGTGTAACTGTGAATAACAAACAATGTCTAAGAGCTCCTGTTGAATAACATGTGGGCTCATTAAAGACTAGCTATGTTTCACATACAAACTATTCTCTTTTTCTTCTTTAATCACTTGAGTTATTATAGAACCCAATCAATGTGAATCTCTCATGTTATTGGTTTAACTTATATTAACTGTGACAACAGGATTGTGTATTTGTGTAACATTACTCTTCTTTAAATATAAGCATAGCATTTCTAACCCCATTTCTTCCCCTTTTTTTTAATCTTGTAACCTTGAAAATTGAAAAAGCTATGATGGAGATAACTGTCATAGATCGGCAGCCTTAATTGACACTAATGGAGTTAGTTTGAAACTGGATTTCTGAGAGACAAGTTTTGGAAGACAAAAATTCATTGTTTAGGAATCTTCTGCCTATTAAAGAAGGAAAAGAATCTAAAAATGTGTTTTTTAAAATGGTCTGTTTCAGAGTCTGACCATATTGCCACACTTGGTGGATGATTAATTGCAGTGGTAAAAATAATGTCAGCAATAATGATAACGCAGGAGCCATAGGAACATGGAATGTGCAAAATTTACTTGATACAATCTCAAGATCAGAATATAGGACTGCACTAATGGCTAATGAGTTGTAAAAATTTAAGATTACTATAGGTTTTCTTAGTGAAAAGTTTTTCTCAAAGGAAAAAATTTATAAAAACTCATGGATGGATACAAGTTTTTTTTGAAAAAGCAGACCAAAACAAGAATGCACAGTATTAGATTTACTGGGAAGTGTAATTTGGTATCTTCTATTATGAGAATTCATCACTCCATGAATGAAAGGCTAATCCACGTTTAAACTCACTTCAACTTTAGATTCAGAAAAGAAAAGCCTTTATTTCTTGTTGGATAGCATCAGTATAACAATAGCATTAAGATGCAATTTATTTCCTTGGAGACCATACAGTTTGGATAAAAGTTATTAGAAATAATGTTGCTGTAAATTCAAATGATGTGTTATTATTGAATTTTTTCACAACAAACTAACTGATTATCCCAATTCCTTTGTTTAGGCAGAAAAACTACTATAAAGAAGTGTGAACGTGTCTATGCTCAAAACAATAACATTTAATAGATTATATCATAGTTAGAAATCAGATAAGAAAAGTTCACATTACATTAACATTTATAAACACAAATTGTTGAATACATCATAGATTAGTATAATCCAAGATTAGAATGACAGTTGCATAAAAAATAAATATTCCAATCCTATTCACAAGAGTTATATTCACTCTTTAGAAGAACCTATTGTATGTGCTAAATCAAAATTATTAATACTAAAATTTGCTAATTTGGATCTTCAGGAATGTCCTGTTACTGAGTTATGGCATTTTCTCAAGGAGTATTATGGATACAAGGGAATCTGCTCTTGAGTTTGCTTAAAAGAATTATGACTGGTTTTCTGATATTTGATTAAAAGAAAATATCTTGGAATGTTCTGCTTAGTAGAATATTAGATTAAATGTGGAAATTTCATAACAAATGTAAAGATCTGAATACAGAAGTTCAATGACTAATAAGGAGCTTAAAACTGATTGGTAAATTAAAACAGCAAAAACTTACAGATATTAACTGATCTTGGTCATTCTAGATCTTTTTATGATGCATTGAAAGTAATCTATGGACTTGAGAAATGGTATCACAATCCTCTTAAATCCAGAAATGACCCTCATATGATGGCAGTGATATTTTGAATAGATGGAGTATTTTGATCAGCTTTTGAATTATGATAGAGATGACAACTTTTAACAATATATATATCCATTTTATCTAATTTAGATTTGGACAAAAATTTTCAGCTTAGTGAAGAAAGAAACATCTCTTTGTAATACTGTAGATCTTAATAAGATACTTTGAGAGTTTTTTAAATATATGATTAATATGTTAACTTCAAAAATATTATTTTTTTTAGAAATATATAAACATATGAAGCTGTGCTTCCCAATCTTACTCTCAAGGATTTTCTTATTTAATAAGAAATAGATGAGATTGTATTGTCATGGAATATCATTATTCACAAAAGCAAAATTTTCAAGAATTTTGTTGAATAGGCTGCTTCCAGTCATGGAATGGTTTTGAAGATTCAAGAACCATTATTGACATAATTTTTTCAGGCAAATCCAAAAAAGTGTCAGAAACAAGGGGTTGATTTATATATTGCTCTGATCAAGGCATTTGATTCAGTTAATAGGACAGACCTCGTATCAAATGAATTGGCTATTTTTTTTATATAGATTGTACATGCTCAGAAATACTACAAATGGAAAACCTAAGGCATTTGAATGTTTGTGTTAAAGAAGGTTGTGTATTTGCTCCAACATTGTTTTTAATTTTTGCGATAAACGGATCAGGATATGATACAGATTTGATGGTGAAATTCTTAATTTGAATTGATTAAAATCAATATTTTCTACTTAGATTTTGGAGAATATTTGATGATTGTGTTTTTGCCAAAAGATGATTTACAAAATGCAGTCAGTATTTTGAATGCAACATATAAAGACTTTGGTTTATTAATTAGTGTTCAAACAGCTCTCCTACTTTATCAACCAGTGGTGGAAGAAAAATCCTCAACTTTACACTTGGGTGGTAATCAGTTTGAAAATATAAAACAGCTTTAATACCTTAGTTGTTTATAAATTGAAAGGTGAACTTAGTTTACTAATATATAATGCATATTCTAATCTGCTGCTGCTTTTAACAAATTAAAAGATAAAGTATTTTATAGAGAGAAATTACTGGAATTAGGTTAGCTATTTATAGAATTGTTATGTATATAATTCATCGTATGGAAGTAAACTTGGACATTCTACTCATGTTAAAATGTCACATGACTCCAGCTTACCTTTTGCTATTTTATCAGCTGACTGGTTTATTTCACCTTCTCTATGACACTGTAAGAGTTACTAACTAACAGTTACCAGATTGTGGTACTTAATAAATTTCTATCACATGCTGTTCTATCCAATATCCTGACTAGTTTGAAGCTTATGGCATTCATCAGTGAAGAGATTTGGATTTTGCAACTGTGTATCTGTATCTTTAAAATATAATGCTTCTTCTATATAGCAACCATTTACCACTCTGATATATTATCAAGTTATCAATCCAAACTGAAAAATGTAAATGTTTTCAATCTTAGCCACTTCCCTCATTCACAGGATGGAGGTGCCTTTAATTGTAAAAGACTAAGAAAAAACCATAATATATAGAAACTGGATGAGTTTTGGATCTATATGACTAAACAAGCATATTGGTTAAGATTGGAAACATATTTTTTCAGTTTGGGTTTTATAACTTGATAATATATAAAAAAAGTGATGGTTTCTACAGAGATGAATTAGATTCTAAAAGTCCAGGTGCACTGTTTTCAAGATTCACTGATGAGTGTCAGAAGCGTGAAACTGTTTTGGGGTTAAATGGAATGGACAGTATAAGATAGGGATTTATTAAGCACTTATCATCTAGAATCTACTAGTTATTAAAGCTTACAATAAGTAGCATAGAGTTGGTGAAAAAAAAATCACATCATTGTATTAGATATGTAAAGTGAATAAACAATGAAAGACTCCCTAAAAGGTATCTTCTGGTAGGCTTGAATATGGTTTTTGTGGGTAAAGTAAACCTTATATTATAAGAATTATCTCAAAGATATTCTAAAGAAGTGCAATATTACTTGTTTTTATTGAGAATAAATAATAGAGAATAGAATACATTGGAAAGCTACAATTAAACATGGTGGTGTAATATTTCAGAAAGAAAATATTTCTGCTGCAAAAATTAAAAATAGAGGATAAACTCTCCATACAGTAGTGCCATTAGTAAAATAAGATAAAAGGTGGGTGCTGAAGAGTCACATTAGATCCTAAGATCTAAGTGCAGTGCTCTCAGATTCAAGGCTCCTCACTGATAAAAGTCACAAGCTAGAAACTAATCTGGGGATATTGAATGAGTAGGCACTAGATAGGGATTTTATGCACAAATCTTCTTGCATCCATTAATTACTCTGGTTTGCACTAGTGATGCTACTGTATGGAGAGTTTAGCCTGTGTGTAAGCATAAGAAATGGTGATCATGTCATGTTTAGTGTCTAAAATGTATAATAGCAAGTAAATAGACAAATAGATTATGTTCTGTATATAGATATTCTTGTAATTCAGATTTTTTTGAAGTAATCACAAAACTTAATGCTAGAATAGTTTTTTTCTCTCTTTTTTTTTATGGATTTAGAGTAGCCATACTCATTTGAATAGCTGTTTCTATTTATTTGTATTATTAATTATATCACTGTTTTGGAGTTATAACTTTCATATTACATGCCAATAGTTGTCTCACACAAAATTCCAAAATTAAATGTGTTAAAATAAGAACTTACTCCTAAATTATTAAATTGTTTACATTTACTTTATTACTCAAATTTCAATTTATATTTGCTTATATTTTTAATTTTATAATCAAAATATTTTAAGCTTTTTGTTATAAATTGTGTTATCTCGCTCCATTATATATAACTGCTTATTTTCAATTCTAAAATTAATGAGAAGTACAAGTCATTATAAATAATAAAGTACTTCATAAATTTATTTTACTTTTTATATTTCTACTTTAATTGTATTTATATATTGCATTATTTCCATCATCTAGTTCTGAGTATTGAATGTCTTTAGAAAAATTTAACTTTATTTAAATTGTCAAAGTACATTCTGTTGTTAGTAATACCACAAATACTAACCTGTGCACTATTGCTAACAGTTGAATGTACTTGAAAATTTAAATAAAGTTAATTTTTTCTGAAGACATTTACTACTCAGTACTAGATGATGGAAATAGATCAATATATAAATACAACTAAATTACCATTACCACAAACTTTCAGGAAAACATCTCTGTTTTAGCTTCATAAATTTAGACAAATATTAACTCAGAAAGGCTAACTTAAACCCATGACTACATTATTTTTAATTAAGTTTATTAGAAATATTCAATGTTCATTATTCAATACACAATTCACTTGAACTGTTATCCATTTTATTTAGAAGTTATAATAACTTGCTCCAATACAAATGTCCCAACTTTTACTTATATGCTAATTATTTTCCATATTTCTATTAGATAAAAAATATTAGTAAGGAAATTAATTAATGCGCATATAATATTTAATAAGTTACTCTCGTATTTCTTAAATTGATTGTTCTACATAAATTATTTTATTGGTTATAAAATTTGATATTCTATCCAAATGTTTGGCAGATTATTGCTTTAGAACTGTGTTAAAAATATGTTTGAAAATCATTTACCATCTTGAAAATATTGTTTGCAATTTGATTCCCCATGAATCTAAAAAAAAAATGTGTTTTTTTGTAGTTAATGTAAGCAAAAATGTCAGTAGTAAAAGAATTAATATTTCTGGTATTTTGAAGGTTTGAAACTGGATAAAATATTAGATAAATTTTTATTTAATATTTTTTCCATCAGTATTATTGTATAAAAAGGCCAATGGTTTGGTATATACTTGAAAAGAATCCATAATGCACTTGGTTATATTTTCTATTTATTTGATTAATGCTGAAGTATTTTTTTGAGTATAATTTGAATTCCAAAAAAGGAAACTATTTCTCACCATTGCATTAGATGTTTAACCATTGAGAGCCAGCTATACATTTTGATGACTAGTATTTCATTTATGCGCAACTAACTAAAAATGTAAATCAGATGTTGAATTTTTACATTAACTAATTAGACCATAATAAAATAAAATATTTTGAAATATGTAAGAATAAATAAATGTCTTAGTATGTCATTCATGTAATTAAGGGAACCATTCTTCCTCAGGCTGTCATAAATATCACTGTACATTTAGCAAAGATCATTAATGCAGTGGTCCATCGTGGAGCAATCAGAATGAATTTAATATACCAACCAAATGAAAATTTGGCATTAATAATTAAGTATTCAGGCAGACATACATGTACATTAATTAGACTGTGCTAATTTCATGTTTACCATTATACTTCTGAATTCAAGACTTTCAAGCGCCATTTAGTTATCCACTCCATCTTATTCATCTGATACCCATGATCACACACGTGTGGAAAAGATAAATGATCTCCAATATAGGTATTTTATGCTGAACCAGCACTCATCAGTTGGCCTGGATCATCTCCCACACATATATATAATCAGTGCTCAGTTTATATTAAAGAAGCAAATATTCAAACTTTAATGGACAAGCTTCAATCTTTTCTACCCTCAAACTCTTTAGCCATCCATATTGAAAATCTAATGACAAAATACTCAAAGCCCTTGTTGATGTGATAGCAATATTATTGTCATACTCATGTTGACTGATCCCTCATTACATCTAATTTAAAGTATATATACTAGTATTTAAATATTAATTATAATTCTGTTTGATTATAAAACAAGATTATCAAAAAAATATTTCTGATCCAGTTTTTAACTAATTGAATATTAGTTTCATAATTATTGGTGCCATCTTTTCATCTGCTTAGTATATTAAATTCATTCTGAATTCTTATCAGTTTTGATAAGGAAATGCAAAACATTTACAAAATAGGAGAGTTTATTTTATTCTTGATCTTCGTTAAATATACCACATGCCATTTATTCCTAGTTAGAAGGATGCTAGATTGCTCTCTTAATTATAAGCATATATTAAAATGGATATTTCCATTTCAAATCTATTTTTAAGTACTTTGCAAATAGGGAAATGATTAGTTAATATCACCAGCTAAAAGCTGCAAAGTTAAATATAATATTTATTAGTCGCTCATTAGAATAAAGATTATTCAATAATGAATAATACATTTCAATACTCTAATTTTCATTACACCATTCTCACACAAGGTAGGAAACATTTTCTATTCACTTTGTAATTATAAACATATGATCAAAGACATGAAAAAGATATATGATTCCCAAGGTGCATGTTTCATGCTTCCAACACTCATCAGTTGGCCCAGATTACAATATTTTACACATATCTTTATCATTGTTCAGTATATAGATAGCAAATTACTACAGTTTAATTGCTAAGTGTCAAACTTAGTGCTCTCATAACTTTAACAGAATGCTGTGATAAAAATTATACTACAGAAATTTTGTCTACCAAATAAATATTTCGTAATATATTACTTAACTTCTGCATATGTATATATACACACACATATATTTGGAATAGGAATTTAGTTTAAATTTTATTTAAATAGTTTTATTTTGATAAAGGGAAGATATTGTTTTCCTTTCAAAAATATTTTAATTGCTCTTAAAATGTATTTTTAAAAAAAGTTCAATCTTTTACAGCATTAAAATAAAAGATAAAAAGATTTAAGTTAGAGAATGTTAATTAATGGATTAATTAAAACCATACTGAATGCACTTTCATTTTAATTAAGATAATATAATTGAATTCAAAATGTCTGTTGTATCAACTTTCTAATAAATTTTGTAGTTTAATGTGTAAATTTGAATTTACTTTAATATTTAGATTATCTCATTGTGAACATTTCAATTAGTCCCAAAAATGGAATTTGTTGTCATATTTTTTCTTGGTAATTAAAATTCCATAATCCTTATATAAATACTCTTGAAGATAATAAATTTGTTTGTCATTGTCACGGTAAAATTGCAAGCTGATGCAACCAGTTTTAACTTCGCTAGATTACCAGGAAGATTTTCCACTTTAGGATAACTTATTATGAATTCTTCCTGGGAAGATAGCTAACCTCATCAAAAATGCTTTCAATAATATCTAGTCTACTATATGCTAAACTACTAACTACCAAATGAAAACCAATAAAAAACCTGATTGTGACAAGTTAAATTTTCCAAATTGTGGAAATCCTATGATCACATCAACAACTAATCATAATAAGAGTAAGTCACAGGATCCTGAATTATAAGTGAGCTTTAAATACAATCATATAATGAAAGAAATATAATAATATTGTTGATTCATAGTTACAATATGCTGAAAAATCTGCTGGACACAGACTATTTTATCCATATGGAAATGAAGATAAATGTATAGCCATTTAAATTTATAAAGTTTCTTTTGGGATTTCATTTTAAATTTAATGTATATCCAAAGACTCTCTATTCCAATACTTTATTGTGGCATTTATATGTTTTGTTTGTTTTTAAGATTTTATTGAAATTAATATTTACAAATTATTTGCTAATTATAGTTATTTTCTTATATTTACTGAAGTCGTTATTAAAATCACTCGGTTTTAATATTAGAAATGGAATAGGTTATATGGGTATAATTCCTAATAAATTTATTTTTAAATTATTAGAACATAAAAAACAATAGTAATTTCGGAAATTGCTTATTGTTAGAGATTGTGATCTTTGCCATTTTGCTATTATTATCCTTCCAAATAAATTAAAGCATTATTTCAATTAGAGAGAAATCAAGCATATGAAATATTTGTTCGAACCTACATTAAAATGGAGAAAAGCTTAATTTCTGGTTGGTTGCTTATTAGAACTAAGGTTTGTTTGTGCATTTGTATTATGAATTTAATTAAAATATAGCAGAATTTGTTTGTTTAAAGTTTGGAATCAGAATTTAAATTTGGTATAGCCTATATTGTTTATATATATAGAAATAAGCCAATAAACATCACATGATTACCTCCTCTTATGCTTGTGTATAACTGTTATTAAAACAGGCAAAACTCACTATATATATATATATTGCCACACACAGCAAGCTAAAGTAATCAATGGATGACAGAAGGCTTGTACATAAAATCCCCATCTAGTGCCTACTCATCCAATATCCCCAGAATAGTTTCTGGCTTATGGCCTTCGTTAGTGAGGAGCCTTGGATCTGAGAGCAAAAGGCCCCTCACTGATGGATATTGGATGAGTAGGCACTAGATGGAGATTTTATGCACAAGCCTTCTGGCATCCATTGTTTACTCTAGCTTGCTGTGTGGCAATATATATAGTGAATTTTGCCTGTTTTAATATATAGAAATAATCACAAGATTTGTAAAATATAAGATATATTTATGCATTTCATACATTTGTATGTATATATAATGCTTCATGTAGAAAATCAATTAATCTTTATCTTTCTTCTTGCATTAATTACCATATCCATATAATATTAATATCATCTATGTTCTTTGTTATTTTTTACAATGCTTTATTTACAACTCACTATTGACAGTTTTGATTATCCCAGCAATCATCTTCAGAACTTCTATTTATATTTCCAAATCTTATAAGTAGAAGTTCTGAAGATGATTGCTGGGACAATCAAAACCGTCAATAGTGAGTTGTAAAAAAGTATTGTAAAAAGTAATAAAAAATATAGATGCTATTAAAATTAATTAAATACTTGTTTTTAAATTTATATAATTTAAAATATTTTCTAGAATTTAGTAATATATTTATTTATATGATGAGATTTCCAGCAAAGTTATTAAAATGCACATTGATCTGACCACTAAGACATAAAACAGGATAGTAATTAATATAAGCTTAATTGAGCAGAATCATTTTTGAGTTGTGTGATAAGATTAATGTTTGAAATATTTGCATGCATATCTATGGCATGGTTTTAATATTATAATCACCAGCTTGTTGGAGTTTAATGAAATAGTTTCTGGAAAATTCGGCAAAGATCTGAGATCTATACAAGGAAGGTGTATATATTGTTTTACCTTATAAATTTGCAAATATCAAATAATTTAGAAAGGTGTTATTTGTCAAAAAATCTATAAATTTTTTATATTAACTTATAATAAAAATATTAAATTTCTAATAATGCATTTTAATCTATTTAGTCTAGAGTTTGCTCTAGATCCAGGGTACCATTATATACAATCGACATTGCATTTATTTAAAAAGAACTAATGGTTCTGTGATATAAAAATATTGGTGATGGTTGTTGAGCCTGGACATTTTCTATAGGAATCATTATATGCAATATCTATTGAGACTTGTTTCTATTAGGTAAAATAATAACACTATTTCTTAAGGTAAATAAGAAATGCGATGCTCCTTTCTCAGAGTCATGAATCTCTTAGCCACTATGCCCAGAGAAACCTTTTAGCCAAGAAGTGATGTGATGTATTTGGCTTCTCCTTAAACGAAGTCAAGAATATCTCAGAAATTATGCCCAGATAAACCTGTTAGCCATTTTATTCTCCATTCCCCACTCTTAAGTCTTCCCATATTCTGCCCCATTCCATTTCCACAACATAATCTTTGTCAACTCGATGGCCTTTATATCTAAATCCCCCTTATCTTTTCGCAAACCCAACATAAAAACTAATAACTCACTTTCTGTATAGTCACTTTGTTCATGTCTATCCTCCCATAACTTCATTATCGTACCCTTTCTGCTTTCAAGCATTTACATTCAATCAACAGGTGCCTAATATTTTCTATACCTTCCTTACACAATCTGCACACTAAATTATCCATGGTTTTCCATTTACATGTATATTCTCTTGATGCTAAAGATCCTGTTCAAGGCTTAAACAATAAACTACTTTCCTTACTATTATCATAAATTAACTCGCATCCAAAATTCCAAATGGAAATCTAGTGCGCCCTCTAGTGATTGATGATAACCATTCCTGCAGGTTTGTCCATTACAATCTATACAAACATACTCTATGCATTTTATAAAAGTAAAGATCTTAAATTTTTTGTTTAATTCTAAACTGTGAAATGGCAGAACAAATTCTATTCAGGTTGCAAGTAATAGTAAAATATCATGAATAACGCTCATATATTGTTGGTTAGTAATACTAAGTTATCTATGCTAATTTGACTCCATCAGCTGGTGGGTAAAAAACTTGACATATGATTTTGTCATCTTTAAACTTATTCAAATTATCTAAGCAGTCATAAAAACATTAAATAAAGATCACAAATGCATCCAAACAATCAAAACCTTCAAATAAAAATAGAAGAAACACAATTTATCATAGGGTTGTTTACCTACATTCCTACACAAAAATGGCTGTCTGTGCACAATTCTACTTAAGTAGCTAAAATTATTTTATTATATTTCTTAGCTGGTAATTGGCTGATAACTTTTAGTTTTTGTGTCCATTTTCTCCCACGTTTAGGATGATAAATACAATCAAAAAAATCAAATGCCATGTTAACAACCATCATAAAGTACCTAAAATAAGTAACATCTGTGAGCAAAAACTAGAATTACTTGGCAAAAGAAGAAGCATAGAAACATAAGTTGTGAATTACATTCAAATATAATTAAGATAAATTTAAGAAAATTTAACTATAATTCTAAGAGCTCAATTTATCTATTAATGTTATTGATTTAAATTTAGTGAGACATCAGAACTTTGTATATAGTTTCATAAAAAATATAGTTTTATTTTCAAATAAATATTAAGACATTTTTGTAATTCACATTTCATAGATTTTGCTGTTTTACTTATTTATTTACAAATATAAACAATACTTTTTTGCAAAAACAAGTCAAAACAAAATAATTTACTCAATGCAAATTTAAGTAATAAAGTGTTAGATTTAGTAAACTATAGACTCCTATAAATTATAAACTATTTCCTTGTTTCATTTGATGTTCTTGTGCCATTTTTACATTATGAGCTGCTTGCATTTGCATTCGTTTAGCTTGTGCTTGCGCAAATTCAATATAATTAATAAATCCATCATGATCACTGTCGTCCTGTTTGAAAATGTTGTCTACAATATCTGCCAGCATAGAATCAGCCAGAGGTTCTGGTGGAGCGTGCCCAGGTCCTAAAAAAAAGCAATTTATATATATATGATAATATCACATAACATTTCCAGCTTACATTTAATTGGACAACAATAGTGACACCTATTTTTTTTACTCTTGATGCCAAAGTGTAACTTCTGAATTAAATCCATTAATATTAAATTTGGTAATGCAACCAGACTCTCATTATATGATTTTTTTCCCCAGCCATGTGAAGTTCTATTAAAGCAAATAATGGTCTTCTAAAAACCAAATAGTCCAAAAACATTTTAAAAATCTGGTTGTATTACCATGTCAGCATCTAGAAATAAAAAAGATGAAATGTTACCACTGTAAAGAAAAAAATCAATGTTAGCTGTAAATAAGAAAAAATGGAAATATAATGACAGAAATTATTAATTTTAACTCCAACTTTGTATAACTACATGTTGCGGGATTTTGGAATGTATATTTTACCCCCGTCTTATCATTATACATAAGCAGGGCCAATTGGGGGGGGGTTGCCCTAGGCCTCTCAATATTCGGGGCCTCAACTTGACAACTCAATATATTAAACAAAAATATAAGAGAAGGCAAAGCGATGTCATGGCTTGTAGAACAGCCTACTTTTACAGATAAATTTCCCAAACAAAAATTGAGAAAAACTTTTCCAAGCAGGCATTCCATGAGTCAAAAACATAAGCCAGTTTAAAGATGAAGTGCCAATTTGATGACTCCCTGATGAAAGTGACTACAGTACTCAGCAACTGGCAGAACTAATAGTCTCAGCCCCCTGTCAGTCAGTTTTGTGTTAACAGTTTTTTATGATACTAACAATGCTATACAGTGAATCTACTCTATCCAAGTGCTATCTGAATCTGATCTGCTTTCTCATCTCTGCAACTTGCAACTAACTACTCCTGGAGTCCTATAAGTAAAAACTCATTTCTTCTCTCTTCCCTTATTCTTATTTTAAATTTTGAAAGATCTCTAAAATATTAGTTGTCCCGGACCTCACATTTTTCTGAAAAGGCCCTGCACATATGTTAAATATTTTTATAGATTAATTGTGATATAAATAAAGGAATAAATAGGATTGTTCCTTATAATGGCTATAGAAATTTGTTAATATTGTTGTTGCTACTAGTGATACCTCAAAACAATTTGCTCTAATAGTCCATAATAATTTTTTTTGTCTGGGTTTAGAAATGAAAGAAGTTATATGGAACTAACCCCACTTATCTCTTTGTTTATATATATACATAGAAAATGTCCATGCTAACCCTAATTTCAGAACTATACAAAGAAATATATAAATATTATATAAAATTACTCAAAACATATCATTGAACCACCTGATAGCATTGTTCGCTAATGCACAGAAAAGAATGAGATCCATCTTGTGCTTTTCTAAATAAGCAATGCTAACAAGTGTGTACTTTAAATTAAATGAGATATTTTAACAGCTTTTATAAAATCAATTGTAATAAATGAAATATTAAATTATGTCCAAATTACAGCATATCTGTTATTAACCTGTAATAAATTCACACATTCCAAAATATAGTTAATATTTTTCATTAGTCTGAAAGCAGAAAAATATGACATTCAACTTTTGGTTTATGTCACTTACATTTTGACACTAATCAGTAAAATTTTGAAGGCTACTAAAAAAATATTAACTTTATATACATTAAAGTGTGGGTATATAACTTTTTAAATATTATAAATGTAATATAAATGTTAAATTCTGCCAATAATAATTTACTATTAATATGCTATAATCAGCAGCATATTTTTTTCTTTGTATCTCGAAGCCATTTACCATAAACTTTAGTAACTAAGATCAAAATGGTCCAGTGCTACTCTATTTAATATTCCCAGACTAGTTTATGACTTTCATTAGTAATGAGGTGATGCACTGTGAATTCTCCTTATACGGAGTCAGGAATCTTTCAGCTACTATGCCCAGAGAAACCTGTTAGCCACTTTACCTACTCTTTCCATTCCCCACCCTAAGTTTTCCCATAATCTGCTCCATCCCATTTCCACAACATAATCTTTGTCAACTCCATGGCCTTTATATCTAAATCCCTCTTATCTTTTCCCAAACCCAGCATAAAAAACAATAACCCACTTTCTGTATAATCACTTTGTTCATATTTATTCTTCCATAACTTCATTATTTGTACCCTTTCTGCTTTCAAGCATTTACACTGAATTAACAGATGCCTAATATTTTCTATGCCTTCCTTAGACAACTTGCAGACTAAATCATCAATATTTTTCCATTTATGTGTATATTCCCTTGTTGCTAAAGATCCTGTTCGAGCCTTAAACAATAAACTACTTTTCTTACTATTCTCATAAATTAACTTGCACGCAATGTTCCGTTTACTTCTATATATATTTAAAATCTTTTTACTCACCATACTAGGTCTCCATCTCTCCAACTCCTAACACAATCATCCCATCTTTTGTACAAATATACTGATATAAATTCTTTATCCAAATCTGCATACCACATTATCTTTCTCACCAATCTTGTTGCTTGCCCTTTACTCATAACCCAATTAAATACTATTTTGGCTACTCTTTTATTATCCATAAACTGTAATCTGCCAAACATTTTCATTTTGCTTTTTGCATCTCTCATATAAAAACCTGACCATCCCATTTCTCTTCGAACTGCCTCCTTTGCTGTCCACACATTTGCATCTGATGCATGTCTTCCTACTTCCATTTGTATTTTTTCTAAGTAAGTTATTACCCCTTTACTAATACACAATGCATCATTGCCATATGTTAACCCTGCTACTGCAACTCCTTTTCCATACAATTCTAGCTACATCATATTTATTATATGAAAAGACTGTTATTTTCTTTATCAATCCCTTTCTTTTCTTTGCTTCAATTTATCAATTTTTTCTCCCATTCATCTAAGCAATTTTTCTTATTACTTAAGATGATTCCCAAATAACTATATCTATCCACCACACTTAAATTTACATCTCCCAATAAAGGATCTTTGGATTTTGCAACAGTGGCCATAGACCTCTAAGTAAAGTTCATTAAATCTTAAAGGTCTGTGGACACTGTTGCAAAATCCAAAGATCCGGTAAAGGTTTACTTTAGCAGTCACATCATGTTTACCTTCTATTTTTTAAAATTAAAACTATTTTTGATTTTGAAAGTAAACATTTTTTACTTTCATTTTGTACATTACATAGTTTTGATCATTTTTTAGATGAATATTACTTAAAACATTTGTATCGATAAATTGAATGTTGGATTAATGGCACTACATTAATTAAAATAATTACTTTATTTATTTATTTGAAACTTAAGAATTTAAATTATCTACATTTATAACACTTGTTACAAAAAAAGAAATCCTCTGGGTTTAAATGTTCGAATTATATGCACACATGTACAGTTTTATAGTTGCAAAAAAATCGCAGGTAGACCTGTTACATCTTTAGTTCCAGATGATCAAATTTTGGATGTTTCTGCTATTCTGGCAGAAGACTGGAATATGTATCAGTTGTGGAATGCCCTTTTATATAGAAAATATGTGGATGAGAGCAAAGTGTAAGCTAAAATTCCAATCTGATACCAACAGAGCTTTGTTTTCATCGTACCTGCAAGAATTTGCCTTCCGGAGTAGACACAGCACTATCGCTTTTTTCTCCAACTTCCTAGTCTGCATAGGACACAATTATGCTTAAAAGGGTAAATGTTTTTTTTATTATCTTTTATATTTTAATAAATTTTAATCTAATTCTAATGTAGTTACAAATCGAAAATAATAGGTCTAGTAATGTAAGTTTTTTATAGCATATACTTAAGATTTCCGAATACTTTTTATTACGAATATTTTTTTTTTCAGTTCTAATTTTAAAAAATAGAGGGTGAGCATAATATGGCTGCTAAAGTAAACCTTTACCCAAATAAAAACCGATTCCATTGGCTGTACATATAATAATTAGTAGGCCAGTTAATCAGGAAATATAGCTATGCTTTTGAAAATAGGAACACGATATTTTCCTTCCCCATAGCTTGATTAACTTTCACATTATAATATGTAAAAAAAGGTATTCCAAAATGTAAAAAATATTACTGGCCTAGTAATTATTACGATGTGCACAGCTAATGGAATCGGTTTTTATTTGTTTATTTTAGGATGCCAGAATTCTACATGAATTCGCCAATCGCATTGCATCACACATCGTAATTTAAAAGGAATTTATTACAAAAATCGGGGTCTAGATTTATTGTCATTTTAAAGATCTCTATGAATCTTTTCTGGGGCTAAACTATTAAATATAATGGCAAAGGTAATTTCTTTAATTAAATATTAATAAACTAACATTAATAACATCTAATATTCAAATCAAGAATGTTCAAAGAGAGTACTAAATTAATACTAAATATTTTATTAAAATCTATTTAAAATATTTATAGAAGAATTAGTAAAAAAAAAATTGTAAAAAAAAACATACACTAATCAAAATACTATTAATCAGATGAAAAGTTTGTTACATTTAAATTCTTCTAGCTAGTTCCTTGAAACATTGAAAATCAGTCACTATGGGTATTACCATTCCTGGTTAACATTAATTGGCCAACAATTAAAGTCACAAATTGGGAGTAAATAATCTTAACTTACCGGTAAGCTTGTATCAGTTCTTATAATATACTTGTCTTCGTTTGGGAACCTGTGCTCCTTGAAATTTAATTGATCTCTCCTGCCAGAATCTTCACATTCTTGGTTCATTCCATAGCTGGAACAAGAAACTCAGTTGTGATGACATCTTTGTTATGAAAGACAGTGTTCACAAGGTTTCATTTCCATTCATGTGTGACGACTTTGTTCAGCAAGTGAGTAGTGTTCCTGTGCAGACGCATCTCACTGCAACAGGTCACTCTCACAGAAACCTCCAATTCTAAAAACACATAACCAGAAGATAAATGAAAGACCTAGATAAAAGTTGTCCTCTTCTTTTTATATCTTGATCCAGTTTTGAAACTTCTGCACATGTTATTATTATCATGATGTGTAGGTTTATAATCTTATACATTTCTTTTTTTTTTTCTGTCACAAAGTTTTTTTTTTTAATAAATTTTTTCCACAACCTTTAATTAATATCCTAATGGTTTTCTTGATCATAATCTTTGTACTTTTGGAATTCTTTTTGCTTATCTGGATTAGTAATCTGCATGTCTTTTTTATTCTTTCCAATTTCAACTTTTATTAAATTACAGATAAATAATTTGAAACAAAAAGAATCAATTCTCATTTTAGCTTTTAAGTATTCTCAAATGCCAATACATTTGAACCATCTATTTGTGGATGGTACAATAAAGATACTGAATTGGTTTCAAATTAATTTTTTTACATGTTTTTCAATTTAGGGTGATAGTTTAGTAGTTAAAAAGAGAAGTAAATAATGATTTCTAGAAAGGTGCATTAGATCCTGAAGGTCCAGATGGACTGTTCCAAAATTCAAAGCTAGTTGCTGATGAAAGTCATAATCTTGAAACTAGTTTAAGGATATTGAATAGAGTAGCAATGAATGGATTTATGAAGTACATCATATGGCAACTATTAGTTACTAAAGCTTACAATAATTGTCAAACATGCGCTAAAGCACCTCTGGCTAAGTTTGAGTCATATCCTAAAGCTGAAAGGCCATAGCAATGGATACACATCGACCACCAGTCCAATCAAGAATCATTTGTTTTTGGTAGTGGTTGATGCATATTCAGCATGGTTCGAATATAAGATAGTTAGTAACACCAGTTTAGACATGACAACAAATTATATAAAATTTTTGCTCATCATGGCTTTCTTAAAATACTTTGTTTCTGATAGTTGAACTGGCTTTACATCAGCTAAGTTCGATGAGACGATGCAAGAATGGGGGATTAAACACATACTCACCCCACCTTACTATCCTCAATCTAATGAATTAGCTGAGAAAGCCATACAGAACCTAAAGTCTTCCATCAACAAATTGGGGAAAACTAAAATTTATGAAGCAGTGTTAACTGCACTTCTTCATCAACATGCAACCCCTAGTGCTAAATCTGGGAAATCATTGGCTGAAAATATATTTAGGTAGAAAGTTGCACAAAAAATTATCAAACATTATGCCATTAATGGACCAAAATTAGCAGCACACTGATACCGATAAATTTAAACCACAGGAAAGAGTGTGGATAAAGAATAATATGGACAAGTTTTGGATTCAGGCTGAAGTTATTCGTTACCTATCAAAACAAGTAGTGACTGTTCGCATGAAAAATGGAAAAATTCTGCACAAGCATGTTAACTAGCTGTGTAAAAACGAAAGTGTGGAAATAATATCTGAGTTATTTAATACAATGGACACCGATGACTGATTATTAAGTGATAATGCCAAGGCAGAAATAGAGAATACCCATTATGACTAACAGCAATCAAGTTCATGAGATGCAAAAACATTAAGTGAAGCCAAGATAAATTCACCCCAACATAGTAAAAGACAAAGAAGAATTCCAAATTAACCTAAGTGACTATATATTAAGTCCAGAGATTAAAAATTAATCTCTGAACTTGGAGGAGGGAATGTTATATATGTATTTGTTCAAATACATATACAATTGCATAAATGCAAATAAATGCAAAATGGAAAAAAAAATCTAATTATATTAAAGATTTATTAGTAAAAAATAAATGGTATAAACTAAAATAGCCAGTAATCAGAAAGTACAAAGCTATTTAAATGGATTAGAAAGGTTAGAGATCTAAGTAAAATAATTGTACTTAAAAAGATTAATAGTCGAATGAATCAGTTCCTGATTCATTCATTGATAACTATGACAGAGAGCTAAAAATAACCTTTTGTTTGTAAATTCTCCAATCCAGGATGCAGATAGAAAAAGTGAAATAACTACTTTATCAGCTGGATCTGAAGATGAACCAATCAGCAACATAAGTGAATTTGGATTACAGAGTACCAGGGAGAAAATAAAATGAGCACTTGCTATTTAGAATGAGTGACTTTTAATCATCAGAGTTGGATGTCATCACATGTACAGAGAGCTTATATTGTGGAGAGCTTGCCTTCCAAGATAACAAAGCAAGCTAGGGACAATACAGGTTGTATTGATCTATATTATTATTTATGTATGCCTTCGGGCCTTCTTATATATATAAATTGTATATATGTAAATAGATAAAATACTACTATTAAATACTTTAAATATTAACTGTTATTAGTTGTGGTTTGTACTTTGGGGTGCCCTCTTAGATTCATTGGTCTGCAAAGCAGTAGTCTCATTCCAGACCATGCCACTAGCACTTGACAGTAGACACAGCATCTGATAAAAGAAGATATTCTAGTTCATCTGACTTTCAAATGCATATATTGTGAATAAATCAACACTGACAGCTGAAAAAACTAAAACTTTATATTGGTTGTGGATAAATGTTATCTATAAATACTGAAACAATTATTACACTGCCATAATATAAACAAAAATTTTTTTACATTAACATTGTTCTGGTATCTTCTTTTACTCATGTGTAATGACAAAAATGAATCTATAACATTTAAATACAAGTATAGTTAGATGTAATTAGAGGGGATTTGAACCCAGACTTTCAAACTCCTTCATGTCATACACTATACTTGTATTTAAATATTACAGATTTAGTTAGTATTCTGCCCATCCTTCTGTGTATTTAAATAATCTTAAGATCCTTCAGATGAAGCATCAGAATAACTTATGGTCAGCATGGGAGTGACAACAAAATTGGCAAATAAGGGCTTTGAACATACTATCATCAGATTTTCAATGATATGGATGCTTGAAGAGTTGGAGAGAATTGAAGTCTGTCCATTAAAGTTTGAAGATTTGCTATCTTAATGTAATACAAGCACTGATTATATGTATGTGTGGGAGATGATGATCCTGACCAATAAATGAGTGCTGGTTCAGCATAAAATACATATATTGGAAATCATTTATCTTTTTCAAGTGTATGTGATTAGATGTATTGGTTGTATAAGATTGAAGGGATGACTGATGAGAGCTTAAAGGTCTGGGTTCAAATCCTCTCTGTTAAAAATGAATCTAGTAATATATCTTAATTATTGGAAACCATTTCAACCTTCTTATTGTCAATATTAATGTAAGATTTCTATGAATTGACAGGTATTAGATGATATGAAAAGCCATCCTTGATCACATTGGATATACTTTCAGCATTGCATCCATCACTTTAAAAAATGATCATGAAAGTCTATTTGTTATTGCCATCTAATATCCACTATTTCAAGAGCACTTATATTAGCTTCTGAGAAATGATATTTTTTACTAATATACTTAAAAAGTAAAAGATGTCGTGTGATGCTTAATTTGGTAAATTCACTTTTTTTTGATAAAAAAAATTGGAAAAATTTATAATTGTTTTTTAAATAAAAAAAAGTTATAATCAAAAAACATTAATTAAAATCTACATTTTCAGTTCTGATGTTAAATTATCAAAATTTTTAAAAATATAAACAATTCCTACCTCCTTGAAAATGTGTTATTGCATGCACGAGTTCTAATCCGTCTAACATATTGTTGCGGTCTGAATCGTGAAGCTTAAAATAATGGAACTGCAATTCTTGTTCTGTCATTTGTTCAGGCTTCTTCACCACTCCATCAAGATGTTCCATAATGTGTCTGTGTATATATAAAATATTTAGATAGTAATTGGCTGATTTAAACCACTAAACATCATATGATCACCTTTTTTATGCTTACACAAACTGTTAACACAGAGACAAAACTCTCCATATAGTAGTGCTACTCAGTACAGGCCAGAGTATTCAATGGGTTCCAAGGCTCCTCACTAATAAAAGCCACAAGCTAGAAACTAATCTGGGAATATTGGATGAGTAGGAACTAGATAGGAATTTTATGCACAAACCTTTCTGCATTCATTGATTATTCTAGCTTGCACTGAGTGGCATTACTGTATGGAGAGTTTTGCCCCTGTGTTAATTAGCTGATTTCTATGGATTTATAAGTGTAAACATTTTATGTATTTAATAAAGTACTAAGTTTAAACTAAAGCAATAATGTCATATATTTGAAAACCAAGCATATGAGATTGGATATTGACAATACAGTAACATGTAAAATGAAATGGTTTTTAAAATTAAAAAGAAAAGGAGAGAGAGAGAAGAGACAGAGTTAATATGTTTTGCTTTTGATAGATGTGATATGCATAGATAAACAAAATATTAGTTATGAAGCTTATTGTTAGACTTAAATACGATCAAATTGTTATTGGAAATAATTTGGTGATGTAAGATTTAACTTTGTATAATGCACAAATACTTTCATGCATTCTGCTTAAGATTTTTTAAAATCTCAATTAGTTTAACTAAAAATGCATATATATTGGCCATGAAGTAATTTTGCTTGGTGGATATAAAACTAAAATAGAAAAATCAATTTATTTTTCTTGCCATATACTTTTTTTTTTTTTAAAAAAAGGTTTTTTTCTTTCTTTCTTCAGATGGAAAGAGCATAATTTTTTTGATTGTGAATCCATTATCATTAAATTAGGATCCTGTCGAAGTTTAAAATAAATGAATTTTATTATTGATGGAAAAATAGAAATCATATGGAGTTAATCCTAATGTCTTTGAACCTGTTTGTTCACCGTAATGACGGCAGTTCTAGCTAAACCAATAATGAAGTGAAAGAAAATCTCTAGTTTAATAAATGATCAGTAATAATCATTACACGTTTATCAAAAAGTTGATAATGTAAAAGTTGGGAGTGGAATAAATTGATGCTTGAAAATAAAAATGAGAGAATTTACTCTACATAAATACTCTTCATATAATAAAGATATTGTAACGATATATAAATATGTCGTTACATTAATTTAAAATAAAAACTTAAAAGTTCGCAAATAAAAGGAAAAAACTAAACGCTAAAATTAAAACATTGTTAAACGTGTATACATTCGCACAGATGTTAAACTTTAAAAATATTTTTTTTTCATAAACAAAAAAAAAAAGTATTTGAACGTATTTTTTTTAATAAAAAAATACAAGATTGAAATAAAAACAGGTATTAATTAATTCCTGTAATCTAGAAAGGAAAATGGTTGTTTATTAATTATCTAAAAGCTGTTTAATTAAAAAGTCAGATGGAAAGTTAGATAAGAGAAGAAAGAGATTTTAGCTTGACAAATGGAAGCACTAAGCCTTGGCCTGGACCATAACGAAAAAACAGATTAGTGACGTTTTGTTCAGTGAATCCTTGTGGATGATATAAAAAGAAAGAAATATTGAGTTCAAGAAGCTTTTTTTTTCAACTTGGTTGGGGAGACGAGCGATAAAGACGCACTTTATCGTTCTCTCCCACTTATCTCTGAAATGAAATGACTGATACCATGAACCAGCAAATGCCACCTCCTGAACATTAGATCGATCTTTCAATTAAAGACTCCGTGGACATTACACCAGGAAACGGGAGTTCTGCTACCGTAAGCTATAGGAAAGGAACAATTCTTAAAATCAATCAAGAACTTTCATCAAGTTGAACAAATTAATAAACAAGCCGACTTATTTAAAATGGACTCTTATCTGACTTTTTGTAAGTTTTAAATCAAATTAATAATGGTTAATTTTATATCTTTCCCGATTGTTAAAAGAATCATTTCCCTTTTAATATTTTTATTTGTAGTAATATTTTATTGTAGAAATTAGTAAATGCATTACATTTAAGTTGTCTATAGACACTTGCATGGATTCGTTTGTGGTTAATTAGATTTTGGTTTTCATATTTGATCAAAATATATAGACATTCGATAAATAATGATACCTTACGGTGAGTATCAAAAATGTATTTATTCGGATGTCTTTTAAGTTATTGGTGACAACGCAAGTATCTTATGGTGAATACTATTGGGTTACTTATAAGTTTCCCTCTGCGATTGTCGGTATCAATAATTTTGTATTTTGATCGTTTATGTTTATTTTGAAATGTTTTTGACCGTGGAATCTGTGTAATCGATCTATACCCAACATTTTAAAATAAATCTGTGCGAACGTATATAAATGTTAAAATTAAGTCGGGCGCGAATGGCTATATAGTTTTGTAAAGTTGTATTAAGGGAGGGTAATCTTAGGTTATTCATTTCGTAGTTGAATTGGTTCAATGGATTGGATATATTTGTGTAATTAGTAAATGTAGTATGAGATCCGCTACGGGCAGGATTATAGATATACGCCACACACCCTCTGTTTGCCTATGGATGGGTTTGTAAGTCGGCAGAAGACCGCAGTCCATTCCTATGGAGTTTTTAGTTTATTGATCTACTTGCCCACAGATGTCACATTCCTGTTGGTGGAGAGTCAAGGTCTTCTCTATTTCTACTTATTGTTCAGATGTACATTCCTGACAATATAGTATTTTGTGTTGTCGTATCATGCTACATTGAATACATGAATGTATCAGATGGATTGGCGCCAGTTGATTGCGAAATTTGTTGCCTAAGGTTAAATCAGGGAAGAATATTTTCCTTTCAAATGCAGACCTATGTAGTCCATTCATACTCGACCCTCTAAATAAAATATTAAACATTATAGCAAGCTATTTTAAATGTAAAATTAAAAATTAAGATAAAAATCTAAATGTTAAACTTATTCCTCGGATTTAAATATTTTATATGTGCATAAATAAATATTTTTATGTGTTAATTTCTGGCAGTGGCTTTTATTATTTTTATATTTATATCTAAGGTTATATATTTTATTATCTCTGCGTCTCCACTGAGCTAGTGACAATGGGCTAACGATCTAAATATGTAAATAAAGTGGAATCCTAACAGCGCGTATCTGCCTACTTTATAAATTTTTCTAGGCTCAAATGCCTAGATGGCGCCCTTTGGTAGTGCGGTGCGGTGCGATGCGATCTCCCACTTCGTTTGGATCGTTATAATTGGCATCCCAAGTGTGGCCTTACCTCAGAGATTGACCCTGAGAAGGGGAATTGATGTTGATGAAATTTTCTATCTTTAATAAATCACGAGTGCCCGGAGAATTTTAAAAATAAATCGATGCCCGTAAATTTTTTTTTCTGAAATTGTATAAATATATTTGTTTGTATTGACGTGGTGTTGCAGTTTGAAGTTTTGTTTAAAAAGTGCTGCCAGTAAGAAAAATTGCGCACATGTAGAGATAAATTCGAGGAATAAAAACTAATAAATAAAACGTAATAATAAGTATAAATCATAATTTTTTTAAAAAAAGTCTTGTTAAATTAAAATCTAATCGTTCAACTTGCCTAAGTAATTGTTAAAGGTAGAAGAAATGAAACTTGGAAGGGAGGGGGCAGAAATTTAGCTGGTAGTAAGGAATCATCAGTCAACTTTTTTTTTTTTTTATCATTATATTTGTAATTACTGTTTTGTTTTTTGTTTTTAAAAAAAAAAAGTTTTGTCCTTTTGAAATTTCATATATAACAAATTTGTATAACGTAATTACTAACACTAAGTAAAGTCTTTTTTTTTTTTTTTTAAATGTTTTTTGTTTTTTGAGGAAGTTTACTGATATGTAACGATATATAAATATGTCGTTACATTAATTTAAAATAAAAACTTAAAAGTTCGCAAATAAAAGGAAAAAACTAAACGCTAAAATTAAAACATTGTTAAACGTGTATACATTCGCACAGATGTTAAACTTTAAAAATATTTTTTTTTCATAAACAAAAAAAAAAAAAAGTATTTGAACGTATTTTTTTTAATAAAAAAATAACAAGATTGAAATAAAAACAGGTATTAATTAATTCCTGTAATCTAGAAAGGAAAATGGTTGTTTATTAATTATCTAAAAGCTGTTTAATTAAAAAGTCAGATGGAAAGTTAGATAAGAGAAGAAAGAGATTTTAGCTTGACAAATGGAAGCACTAAGCCTTGGCCTGGACCATAACGAAAAAACAGATTAGTGACGTTTTGTTCAGTGAATCCTTGTGGATGATATAAAAAGAAAGAAATATTGAGTTCAAGAAGCTTTTTTCAACTTGGTTGGGGAGACGAGCGATAAAGACGCACTTTATCGTTCTCTCCCACTTATCTCTGAAATGAAATGACTGATACCATGAACCAGCAAATGCCACCTCCTGAACATTAGATTGATCTTTCAATTAAAGACTCCGTGGACATTGACACCAGGAAGCGGGAGTTCTGCTACCGTAAGCTATAGGAAAGGAACAATTCTTAAAATCAATCAAGAACTTTCGTCAAGTTGAACAAATTAATAAACAAGCCGACTTATTTAAAATGGACTCTTATCTGACTTTTTGTAAGTTTTAAATCAAATTAATAATGGTTAATTTTATATCTTTCCCGATTGTTAAAAGAATCATTTCCCTTTTAATATTTTTTATGTGTAGTAATATTTTATTGTAGAAATTATTAAATGCATTACATTTAAGTTGTCTATAGACGCTTGCATGGATTCGTTTGCGGTTAATTAGATTTTGGTTTTCATATTTGATCAAAATATATAGACATTCGATAAATAATGATACCTTACGGTGAGTATCAAAAATGTATTTATTCGGATGTCTTTTAAGTTATTGGTGACAACGCAAGTATCTTATGGTGAATACTATTGGGTTACTTATAAGTTTCCCTCTGCGATTGTCGGTATCAATAATTTTGTATTTTGATCGTTTATGTTTATTTTGAAATGTTTTTGACCGTGGAATCTGTGTAATCGATCTATACCCAACATTTTAAAATAAATCTGTGCGAACGTATATAAATGTTAAAATTAAGTCGGGCGCGAATGGCTATATAGTTTTGTAAAGTTGTATTAAGGGAGGGTAATCTTAGGTTATTCATTTCGTAGTTGAATTGGTTCAATGGATTGGATATATTTGTGTAATTAGTAAATGTAGTATGAGATCCGCTACGGGCAGGATTATAGATATACGCCACACACCCTCTGTTTGCCTATGGATGGGTTTGTAAGTCGGCAGAAGACCGCAGTCCATTCCTATGGAGTTTTTAGTTTATTGATCTACTTGCCCACAGATGTCACATTCCTGTTGGTGGAGAGTCAAGGTCTTCTCTATTTCTACTTATTGTTCAGATGTACATTCCTGACAATATAGTATTTTGTGTTGTCGTATCATGCTACATTGAATACATGAATGTATCAGATGGATTGGCGCCAGTTGATTGCGAAATTTGTTGCCTAAGGTTAAATCAGGGAAGAATATTTTCCTTTCAAATGCAGACCTATGTAGTCCATTCATACTCGACCCTCTAAATAAAATATTAAACATTATAGCAAGCTATTTTAAATGTAAAATTAAAAATTAAGATAAAAATCTAAATGTTAAACTTATTCCTCGGATTTAAATATTTTATATGTGCATAAATAAATATTTTTATGTGTTAATTTCTGGCAGTGGCTTTTATTATTTTTATATTTATATCTAAGGTTATATATTTTATTATCTCTGCGTCTCCACTGAGCTAGTGACAATGGGCTAACAATCTAAATATGTAAATAAAGTGGAATCCTAACAGCGCGTATCTGCCTACTTTATAAATTTTTCTAGGCTCAAATGCCTAGATGGCGCCCTTTGGTAGTGCGGTGCGATGCGATCTCCCACTTCGTTTGGATCGTTATAATATATATATGAGAGATGATGACCTGGCCCAACTGATGAGTGCTATCATTCTGTTAAGAAGCTTAACTATTAATGTCACCTTATAAACCTAAGCTTTGGCCAAAATAGTGATCGTCATTAAGGGGAACTGGTAAGAAATTTATGAGATTAAAAAAAGGCTTAAATGTAATAATGTTTGTATGTGAACTTATAAATAAAAACTAAGTTTGCATAAATTAAGTGCAGTAGTATTTTATAATGTCATGTGTAGATTTTTATTTGTTCTCATTCATTTTTTTTTTTTGTAATGCTAATAAACTTGTTATCAATACATATACTGTCATGATTTTATTTTAATTGTTTTTTTGATTAGTGTGAGAATGATATATTCTTTCTTTTTTGTTTATTGCAATTATAAATTATAAACTTATTTTATAGTACTTAGTTTTCTTTATGTACATGCAGATGAAATTAATAATGTGGCGTTATTTATGGTTTTCCATTTTATCCTGATAATAAAATCTTATAATTTTAAGGGTATGCAAATGTTTTTTATTGTCAGATCCTACATGTAGGGTAGGTGCATGCAGTAACATGTGATTGCATACATGACTATCACAAATTTTTTTGTTTCCATACTTGAAGCTTGGATAGTAAATCGGATTATGATAACAGATAATATAGTGTTCATCGTTGAGTAATACTTCATAGATGCAGCCCTCCATTAAGAGGTAACATTCATTTTGTTTTTATTCATATTTATATCAAAAGAAGAAAAATAAGGCTCTATGAAATAAATTTTCTTGCCTGTTAGCATTGTATTTGTTATGGAAA
Source organism: Epiperipatus broadwayi (assembly GCA_028023455.1). NCBI lineage: Eukaryota > Metazoa > Onychophora > Udeonychophora > Euonychophora > Peripatidae > Epiperipatus > Epiperipatus broadwayi. Next base: position 5,147,532 of record JAQFVV010000070.1, on the reverse strand, counting down.
GTTATATCTGATAATGACTATTCTGTTATAGCAAACATACTTTAAACTTAGCGCTGTTGACATCAGAAGTCTGTGATTATTCTATTCCATAAAATTGGCACTACCAGAATGCAGCTTCAGCAAAATATATCCACTTGTTACATATAATTGATTAACCAACTTTTGGGGCTTAAACAAGATCAACATGTTATTGGCATAATATTGTCATATATAAAATTGCCAACATGTTACTTGGTATTGTAATGTCATATTCTAGAGATATACACTGGAATTAGGAATAGTGATGTAAATAGTGAGTGAAATAACCATATCAATAAATATGAGTGAAAATTTGAAAGTGATGATGATCAATGGAAACTAAAAAAAACAATAACCACAAACAGAGGCAGAGTGGAATAAAAGAGTAAAGAATTAAAGAACATAGGCAGTTGGTGATACATTGTTATAATCAGTTTTTAACAGGCAGATTATAATAAATAAGTAAATTTAGAAGCAAAGAATGTCATGGTATTGAGGATTGTATGAAAGGGAATAGCTAGTGGTTCAAAGATAATAATAAAAAATAAAAAATTTAGTAAAGTTAAAAAAAAAGTCAGCATAATAAATGATCACTAGATTTAAGACAAAGTTGAATAAAATGCAAAAAGAAGAAGAGCAAAGCCTAGATAAAAAAAATGGAAAGGTAAGGCATAATATTTAATCGTAGAACAGAAAGTCAAAATGGACAGAATATTAAAGGAATGGAGAGACTAGTATCATATGTAGAACTAAAATATGAAAACAAAAAACAGCAGATCAATGTCTCTACAATATAATGAAATGATTGCAGTGGTGAAAACAATACTTCAAAAAATGAATAAAATTATCCAAAGCTGAAAGAAAAAGTTTATTGATAAAATCAACTAAAACAATGAAAAATTAACTAGTAAGATTAGTAAAGTTGGTTGAAGTACAGGGAAGTTAACTGATCATAATACTGAAAAGATAAATAAAAAAACCTTCAAAAAATGAATGAAAAAACTAACAATAATAGGAAAAAAATTATTCAGCAGATTAAACAAATGAAACAAAAAACAGGAGCAGAAGAAAAAAGTAGAACATGTCAATCTGCATTTGCATAGAATACAAGTGGTAAAAGAGATTATTAAAATGCATCAGGAAAATTGTGAGTATCACAACTACACAGAGAGTAAATATATGTTGTGACAAATAACTATTGGTAGTTTTACATATGCTATATTACAAAATTATTTATAAAAACTAATCAATGGCCATTACTGAGTAAGTTATAAAAATCTAAGAGAAATACTTAAACCAAGAAAGTATCCAAGAAATGGACAATGGCTTTTTTAATATTTTATATGGAGGCACATAATCAATTAAAAATTGTTGATGGTAATTTGAAAACATGTACTCCATGATGTGTTCATATTATATTACACTTTTTAAGTGATTATCTGTTTAATCATGTTATAATACACTCAAAATAAATATTGTACAAAATATATCATTAAATACTTTCAATATGTTTTCCTGAAGATTTGTGATGATGTTGTATTTTTTATAATGGATTATTTCCATCATCTAATATGAGTATTGAATGTCTTTAGAAAAATTTAACGTTATTTAAATATTCCAAATACATTTAACTTAGTAATGGCATATCAAACAGGTTAATATATACACAACATTTCAGGAGGTATTCTCCCCTCTTCTTCAGATGTTGCTGGCCTGACCAGTGACAGTACTAGCATGACATTCAAACCTGGACCCTTAGATTCTAAAGTATTGAATTTTAAGGTAATGCTCTAATCAACTGAGCCATTGTACACTATAAACGTATACAAAGAATACTGTACATGTATTTCTACTTTAATATGTACAGATATATTGTATTTTTATTCATATGATATATATATACACACACATGGAATATGTATATATATACACACACATGAAATACATATATTGGAAATCATTTATCTTTTCCACATGTATGTGGTCATATGTATCAGTTGTACAAGATGGAATGGATAGCTAGAGAGAACTTGAAAGTCTGAGTTCAAAACCCTTTTAATTTTATGCACACACATATATATTATATTTAAGATTTTCACAGTTATAAGATGTAAATAAAATAGTTTTTGGGTTAAACCAAGTGTTAGTATTAATCAAGTCCCAACATTTCAATAAAATAGCATCCGCCATTGTCAAGGTTAACTTTTCAAAGAAAAACCGTTAGATCATAAATAATAACAAGATTGAGTGTAAGGTAAAGATAGAGATTGAGCACGAAGTAATTGAACATTCAGAATATGTGGAATGCTCAACTACTTCGTACTCAATCTCATTCTTTATGTCACACTCAATCTTATTATTATTTGTGATCTAACGGTTTTTCTTTGAAAAGTTAACCTTGACAATGGCGGATGATATTTCGTCAAAAATGTTGGGAATTAATCAATACTAACATGCAGTTTAACCTAAAAACTATTTTATTTAATATATATAATATTTAAAAAGTGACGTTTGTAAAAAAATTTAAAAATCAGATGATACCTGATGCATGTATTTTACTACATTAAAACAGATTCATATGCGTTTATAGTGCTACTATTGAATTACAGAAAATTAACCAAACACGCAAAGTTTAAAATTAAGTTCATATTACCACATTATTAATAATATAATTATGAAAATTACAATCTCCAGAATAAAAATTATATATAATAAATTGTCTTTTGTAATAATGAATTATTATTGATGATTTAGTATATACTGTTCTACATTATAAAATAATTTTATATTTGTAATTTAGTGTTTTAATCAACTTTCAGCACAATATCATTACCAAATAATACATAAAAATCAAAGAGAAACTTTCAAATGATCAAGATATATGAAAATAAACAAAATATTGAAAATAGCCAAATGCCTTTATTAATGTCTGAATTGCATATGCAAAGAATTAAAAAATATTTAATTCTAAAGAAGTATTAAACCATTTCTCACAGCATTAAAAAATTCTCTTTTTTTTTTAGATGCTTGTGAAAAATATTGATCTTTCACTAGCTGTTGATTGAATATTTAAAACTGGTGATCACCAGAAAAGTCTTGGAAGGTGAGAAACATCATCCTCATTGTCTTTAAACCAGTATTTTTTTGGACAGTATGAACTGAAGCATTATCATTTTTGAAGATAATACTATTCTATTTAAACAATATTTAGATCACATGATTAATCTGGGCCTTCAAAATGTTTATAAAATCCTGAATTGTGATATTGTTATGACTGGTCCAAGAAAATATCACAATATATCTGGACAAGTCATGATTGTTAGAGATAAGAAGATAATCTGATCTATAGGTTTCTTTCGATGATCACTAAATGAACTCTTTAAAAAAAATAAGGATTGGCCCAACTATGTGACAAATTTTCAGTCATCCACTGTTCAGGATTTATTTTAATGACAATCTCATTTCAATGTTGCTACATTAAACATCACATGATCATCATTTCTTATGCTTGCTCATTAACTCTCCATACAGTAATGCCACTCAGTGTAAGCTAGAGTAATCAATGGATGCCAGAAGGCTTGTGCATAAAATCCCTATCTAGTGTCTACTCATCCAATATCCCCAGACTAGTTCCTAGCTTGTGGCTTTCAGGATTTTGTGCACAAGCCTTCTGGCATCCATTGATTACTCTGGCTTTCACTGAGTGATACTAATGTATGGAGAGTTTTGCCTGTTTTAATTATGTTGCAACATTCATATAAAACACAACAGTTTTGAAATAAAAATTTGATAACAAATATTCTCTTAAAGAAGATTATGATTGATAAACAATGAACTCACAGGTGTGATGGTTTTAGAAATGGTAAATTTCTGTTTGAATTTAAACCATTTCAGTTGACTCTATATTTACAATAGGTTTAATTTAGGTAGATATCTGAATAATAGAATTGAAAAAAATCATTTGATTATTTATTGATGGAGTAATAAGCATAGTTTGTAAAATATTGCATATAATCACATGCTTTCCAGAAAATTATCAACCATTCACACCAGAAGAGTAAAATTGTCACCAAATTATGAGGTGATTTTAAAATTTTAGAATTAAGAAAAAAGTTTGATTTTCAAATTTCTCTTTGACCAAGAGAAAAACGATATTCACATTATTTATTTATAAGTTATATACATGTAATTTAGCAATAATTGAGTACAATGACACCATTATGGAAGTTGTAGAAAGAGAAACATAACAATGCATTTACAGAAGTCTCTGAATCTAAAATTGTAAAAGTAGAACATGGCATTTTCTCTTATTTATAATGGGATGCCATCTTTGTTTTATTGTTTTCATAATAAAAAATAGATATTTTCATTGTTTCATATTTCAGAATTCCATCTAAGATATAACATTTATGTTTATTTAAATAATGAACTCATAGACAACACTTAAATACTTACATTGACTTATAAAGAATAATTTAAAAATTTCTGAACAAATAGACACCCAAATTTAAGTATGTTCATTGTTTAAAGGTATTACATTCTATGAACATATTACTAATATGAAACATTCTATTTTATATGTATGTAAAAGTTCATAATAATTATTGTCTGTATGTCAAAACAGGAAGTGTTAATGTGTTAAAGAAAACATGTACATTGAGACAGGAAGTGTTAATGTGTCAAAGAAGACATGTAAAGGTAGAAGTAGAAAACCGATTGAGTAAGAAATTAATGAATTAACCAATAATACAAGAATAGAAGTTTACCTCTGAGGACCATGCATGTTCTATAAATACCTGGTAGCTATTTATTTTGCATCTTCTATATTGGTGTAAACATGCATCCATAAGCGGAATGGACTTCAACCCAGGTATGAAAGTGGGTGCCCTGTGTCTGTATTATAATTTCTGTACACATTATAGCTAATTGTAACTAATAATGATTATACTAACTTTTACCTGTAACATAATGTATTATAATTATCTGTAACTATTTCTCCAATTCCATTTGTATAAATATAATGTTTATTGTTGTTATTAAATAATAGATAACCAAATGTACTAATGTCCTCATTTTTTATTGTGCTAATTAACTTAATATATAGTACAACTTTGTGCATTCAAACAGTTCATGGAAAAAAAAAGGAGCACAAACCTAAGCAGATTGAGGCATGAAAGTACAGAGCATAAAGTCAGAAACAGGCACTTAAGAATTGATAGCAATAAAGAATATGGCAACTGCTCAATTAGGCATAGGAAAATAAGCTACCTCTCTGAGTAGCCAGTGTATATAACTCATATACCTAAATATTTTGTAGTCAATAAGGTAAAAGATGATGTCACTAAAATTGCCACCCTGTTGCTTTTCGAGAGTCCAAGATTAATTAAAATCACAAACCAATTATGTGAACCTGATGGCCCTAAAAGTTAACTTACACCAAAGTTATTGAGTGATATCATTTTAATTCCAAGCCATCAAAACATATTATGTAACAGAAGTGAAGGGGGAAAGTTACAGAGCCTATGATATAGCACTAAGAGACTTGACTAGAAACTGTGTGTATGGTGATTATTTAGACGGGGATGAATGCTGACAGACTCCTTCAACAGCTATTGGCCATCCCAAGTTAATCTATACAGAAGCAATTAAAAAGGGAATTATTCATGAATTAGTAATCAATAATGCTAATAAAAATTGAGAAGTGAGTAGTGTCTATAAAATCTTCACTTTCATCAAACACTAACGAATACCAATAAAAGCAGATAATTTTTTGCCAATGACTTTCATATTTATTGGTAATTTGCCTTGTAACTGTTCTTCATAATAAACTTATATTCTCAGGTTTTTTTACATTTAGAGTAGATTAATTCTTCAGCAGCTAGGATACAATCTTTTATAAATTTTCCTTTAGAAAGTGGTTTTGAATTTTCTGCTACTTTTTTAAATAGGTTAACTTGCTTTCATAGGATTTTCTGAATTATTTGTATTTATAAAACATATTTCTTTTCAAATTTTCTATTTTAATATTTCTTTCATCTGAACAATTTTGTTGTGATCAGAATATTTTGATGAATAGAGACTTTTAATATTTTATTCTTTAAATCTGTCAATACATATCAGACCCATTGGTTTATCATTTCTTATAAAAAATATATGTGCATAATTTTGTTTCAAGATTTCTTACCCTACTTGATGAAACCATTCTAATAAACTTACATGAAAAATAATAATAGGTAAAAAAACAACTTAAATTCAAGTTTTATTTTTGCTGCTAAATGACTTCAGCTGTGAAAATCATTACAAAAACAAACAAATTATTCTCAGAATGATAAGTTAAATCCATAGTTAGGTAAATCACAGAATATATTTAATTTGTTGAAATATTGTATCTGCAGTAAAATGAATTAGAGCTGTTATAAAGATTGGAAAGGAAAAGATGTAGTTGAGAAAATAACAAATATTTTATTTTATTTAATTCTTAATACTACACATGTCTTTAAGTAGTAGTTTTATATAGGCCATTTTATCTATATGTTTTGATAACATCCGAGAGTTGGAAATGAGAGATTTTGGAGGATAAGAGTTGAATTATGTGCTGGAGGTTTCCCATTCCTAGACTGCTATTATTAGTTTTTTTTATCTTTGAACTGGGTATAGTTTTATATATTATATTTTGAATGTTGTAAGATAGCAAATTATTTACAGGAATAACCTTGTATAATGACAAATATGTTTCTTTGATCAAAGATCTAAAAATGAAACCCAAATAAAAAATTGCTTTTTTAACATTCTTTAAATCTCTTGTTCTTTTAGAAGTACTTCTTTTGATTTATTAAATATTCACTCAGTATAATTTATGTTTCAGGATAATTTGATATTTGGAATTACATTCTCACATATCAAATTTACCTTCAATGCAGAAGACACTGAAGAAAAAGATCCATGCTTTTCTATAACAGCTATGTATTTTTAAAAATAATATTATTAGTTATGTCCATATGTATAATACATAATATTTGTAGGGAGAATGTGTAAGTATGTGGCTTATAATAAAAATACTTCATTAATTTTATAACTTAATAAAAATTTCATTGTCATACTGATATGTAATATATAAATACATTTACCACATCCATAGATCAAATAAGCACCCAAATTTGATAAGCTTATATCATTCTTTGATTATATTAACTGAGATGGTATTGTTATTATTATCAGCATCATTATTGTTATTATTAAATGTCCTCAATATATGAGTGATATTTTGATATTCATTAAATTTTCAGCATTATATATTTAAGATTCCTTTCTTTTAAGTAGCTTGAACAGATGTTTGTGGTTGACATAAGTGTGATAAAATATTAACAATACCATATTCTATCCCTGCTGCTCTATAATGATATTTATAATAAGATATTAATAAATAGGTAAAAATAAAAGAAACAAATTATAGATATCCTATTTATGAGGAAATTCAGTTTAAAATACAAAAAATAAATTTCCAGGATTGATTAAAGTATTGCATTGATGACATCACAAACTATAGATGATTTTAAGATTGTCATTATAAAAGTTAAAAAATGGAGTGATCTTTAATATGAAGACAACGATTATGACATCCCTGACATCAGCTGACTTCAAAAATGATGATGAAGATATCAAAGTCCCTGACAGTTTTGCTTCTTTGGTATCAACAGAAATGGATCTAATAATCTAATGTTTCCTATAGCAGATATTTTGATTTAGATACACAATTTTAAAATTGATGATAAAAAATCGTCGAAGCTATGATATTTTTTGTGACTCTTAATGGATGTAAAATTTGAACATTTAAAAGGATAAACAAATATTAATAGTTTGAATTGCGGTTTTAAAAAAAGATTTATGAAAATTTTAAAGATATTTAAAAAATACCTATGCAAATATTTGAATCCCAAATAACTAGATTGTGAATGTGTCGTATTTTGGTCATATCTTAATCAAAATAAATATACATAATTTTTAAAAGATTACATAACCAAACAATTATTAGACTATTTTGGAAAAATGCTATTTATAATTACCTGAATCTAATGTTAACTTGTTAGTACTGTATTTAATAATAGAATAAATATGAATCATTGACAAAGAAAAGGACGTAGAATTCAGTGTACAGTTGGTATATGATTAAGATTTAAACAATAGAAGAAGACCATTATGATTAACAATAGCACATAGATTTGCTAAATCCCTATTCACTAGTTAATAAAAACGAATTAGAACATTAAAATTCACAATGCATTATAATATTACAGAATAATGGAAGACAATTTACTCACTCTTTGTCAGCAACATGCGTTCCGTCATGTAATGGGTTTTTTCCTTCTGGAGAGTGGGCATGCTGTTGGACAGTATAAACCACTAATACAAATAGCAGGATGCTTGTGCACAACATTCTTAAATAATAAAATAAAAAAAACTCTTAAAGGTACAATGAATAAATATAACATTAATTAGATTCTTAAAGAAGTAATACAATTTTCTCCTTTTTTCGCCTTTCTTTACATATTGATTTCCACCATTTCCAGCCTTCTTATACACTTAACAATAACTATTTTTTACACCAAAACTTTACTGTTAGAGTTTTGACTGTCCTGCAGTCATCATATAATCATACAATACTTATATACATAATCAATAACATACATCTTATTCTATTCTTAATTAATTTTATTTTCTTATTTATAGTATTTTATTATTAAATTATTCTAAATCAATTTTAAAACTTTAATCTTTAAACTCTACTATTTATATATCATTTTATTATTATCTTTTTAGTTACATTTTCTTAATTACTTCTAAACTTTATTTTTATTATATATTTAACTATTAACTTTTTTGATCAGGCTAAGATGTATGTTATTGATTATGTATATAAATATAATATATTAATTGTATGATTATATATTTGGATATTGTAGCTCTGATAATGACTGCAGGACAGTCGAAACTGTAAGAGTACAGTTTTGGCATAAAAAATAGTATTGTTAAGTGTATAAGAAGGTTAGAAATGGTATCATATGTAAATAAGGTTCTTAAAATACAAATGGTTATTCATAAGAGATAAAATGATTTTAAACAATTAAGCATTTCATTTTTATCTTTTAGGGTATATACTGTTCAAGCTTTTTCTTTTTTTCAGGTAAAAAAAAAGATATTAGATAGTTCATAAAATACAAATGGCAATGATAAATAAGTTATTTTACGTATTTTGGTTTAATCAAATCATATCTGGTAATCCAAGTGTAAATGAATTTATATATTCAAAATGCTCATCTTTCATTCCACAATATTAACATCTCAAACAATTTAATGTAATAACTTTGATTATGTGAAATCTCTTCTTAAAAATTCCAATCACTATGAAATAAACCAAAGTGGCAATGGAAAAACTAACAATAAATCAAATGAAGTTATGGTGGAAAAAGTTGAATGGGTTGGTATGATGTGAAATGCACTCATTGAAAAATTAACTCTAATTCTTTTAACAACATTTTTGCTGTGAGCTGTATATATTTAAGTTTCAATGCCTTTATAAAAAGTATCCATGTGTGTTCCTATCCAAATGATGACAGTTATGATATGATTGAAAACTTTAACACAATATTAATATTAATCACAAGGAATAATTTATATGGATGAATCCAGATTTGATATATAAATGTTTTACTCATCACAATCTTCACTCTAATATATATATATATGTATTAAATACTGCCTAATGCTATACTAGTAACTATAAATAAAACAAAAATTCATATAACATTACAATACTAGCCAAAAAATTTAAACTTTACTAAAATTCTTCCACAATTATGGTTTCATTTATTATCAAATAGATCTTTTCAAGTGAAATTCAACTAAACATACCATATATATATCAAACAAAAAATCCTTCCCATCATTCACTTCAAAATCCAACTTCCTTTAACATCAAAGGATGTCTTCATGAGATTGATGGTTTCAGATTCAAAAAATTTTATCATCAAACTTTCTTTTATTCTTCTTTTCAATTCACTTTTTCCACAAAAGATAACCTCTGCATTATCAAATATCTTATGACCTGTATATATAAATTTTATGACAACTAACAAGAAATCTTCTGAACTATTCCAGGAATAGATTTCCAATAAATTAACTGTTTTGAACCATCTAGTAAATTTAAATTCAGGCATTTCTTCCAGGCCACTTCCATACCACCCAATGAAAACTATTCTTATAAATCAATTAATATTTATAAGAATAGTTTTTTTATTAATTTATAAGAATAGTTTTCTATTGAGTGGTATGAAAATGTCTTGGAAGAAAGACCTGAATATAAATTTCATTACTAAATGGGGTACTTATAACGTAATCGGGCTTGGCCACTTGATGGCGTTCTGGCTCACCAAAACCCCTAACAAATGCCGTTTACAAGGCCTGACTTATGGCTATAGAAAACATCTGTTTGTCTTAGCCATTAGAAGGCCATTTATGATGCGTAACGCAGAATTAATATGGCCTATTTCTGCTTCACGACAGTTATTGTGAATTTACACACTTATCTTTCATTTACAGTTTGATATATATGTGTGTTTAGTTGGATTAGTCAAATTTTTACAATATACGTTACACAATATTTATATTTATAATTTATTTAATAAACATGAATTTATAGTAATTTTCTAAACGGCCACACCTTGTTTAGAGAATGTGTAAGGTGTAAAAGCTTGCCGAGGGTAGGTAAAAAAGAATTCGGCTGATATCACGTGCGAAATCTTGTTTTCACGTGAAATAACACATAGTTGATAAAATGGATGGCGATCAACTTTTTCCGCAGTTGCCGCCAACAAAAGCAGAGTATTTCTGCTGTCCAATAAAAATATACACGATTTTTTGTAAATTTCATAGAAAGCACATATTATAAACATGTTTAATAAGTAAATAAGACATTTATATGTGTTTGTTGTTGTTTAAAAAAGTTTGAGTTTCTTTCTTTTGTCAGACTACGGTTACGATTTTGATATCTTTTATTTTAGCATTACAAACAACAGAACACTATCCCTAAAACTAACCCTAACCCTAATCGTACACAGTTGTTTTGTTATGTAGAAAGCAATAATTAAGCAAAAGACATCGCTAAATAGACATCGCAGAGTAGCAGCTTGGTCCAAAAATAGCGATTTAAAAATAAAAAAAAAGTTGTCGTTTACTAAATACAAAATTAAAATTAAACAACTTTTTTAATAAAAAGGCATGAAAAAAAAGTTATAGCAATCAATAAATTAATAATCAAAAAAAAAAAAACCAGCGATTCGATTTAAAAATATAACGCGGCCCCGAGCATTGTATTGTATTGTTTTTGACTGCCAACAATGCCATCAAGTGGCCAAGCCCGATTACGTTATAATTACTCTAAATGGCTCAAAATAATTAATTGATTGCAAATCAATTCCTAGAGTGGTTTATATTCCTTGCAGTTGTTATAAAATTTATATAGGTCAATAGAAAGTTAAGTTTTAATGAAAGACTTGAAGTTCATAAGAGTAGAATTAAAAATAGATATCAAAACTGAGCTTTGTACATTCATGAACTGAATACAGGTCATAAAATATTTGACAATGCAGAGGTTATTCTTTTTATGAAAAAAAGAATAAAAAAAAAAGAAATTTGATAAAATATTTTGAATCCGAGTCATCAATCTCATGAAGACATCCTTTAATGTTAAAGGAAGTAGTATATTGAAGTGAATGATGGGAGGGTTATTTTGTTTGACATATATATATATTGTGACCTTATATTTGGGTTCAAATATATAATTTGGTAGAACTAATTAAAAATGTCTCTAACTTCTTGGTGACTTGATGACCATAGTTGGCACTTTGTATTGAAACAGACAGATCGGAGAACCGATCTTCGTTTCAGGTGTTTTTATGTACGGTAATTCAAACTACTGTTCGCCCGCAGTGAGATTTTGTCTATTTTAAGTTATAATATAAATTAGTTATATATTCTATAGTTTATAAATAAATATGTAAAGTTTCCGTATATAAATGTCACAAACCATGAAATAATATTCGTGTGTGCGTGGTTTGTGGATTTATATCATTTAATTTAAAGTTTCAGTGCGGGCGTATTTGTTTTAAATTTTAGTTTTAAAATTGTATAAAGTCGTTTAAAAATACTGATCAAAAATCACATTCCTTTGATCATGTTTTTAATTAAAATCTAATTCACAAATGTTCAAAGCAATTAAGTTGTAGTCAAAATTAGTAAGGAATTTTTATATTAATTATTATGTCAATTTAAAAATAGCGTATTAAATTAAAAGATGGCTAAAAACAGATAATTGATTGTTGGTCAAGCTTAGGAGAGTAAAACAAAACAAGTCGGAAAGGTCAGCAGTGGCAAATTCTAGAAAAACTTACATTCTAACTTTGGTGGTGTTTGAGAGAAGTAGTCTCGAGACAACACACAGTTGAGTATAATTCAAACCTTATTATTAAGAAGTTATCAGTGAATCGCCATGTTCATGGGCTAATTGCCAGGAGCTGGTCTCTGCCCACCAATATGGATCCTCGTGCCACTGTTTGATCATGTTTCGTATACTTCAGAATTTCCAACTTCCAATCTCAAAATTTACTATGCCTTACAAATAACTTTCAAAATGCCCTCGTTCCACAAACCAAGCTGGATGAAGAAAGAAGAGAACTTTGTTACACGAACTTTAACTTTCTTCGTGCTTAATATTATCAATCAAGTAAATCATATTAAGTTTTTATATCATTTATAATGCTATTATTTAACCTGTCAGTAAATTTTCTTTTCTTTTTTTTTTATCCTCTGCTCTAGTCTTTAGAAATCATTTATAAAATTGTAATTAATAGTAATAATATTTCAACTGAATGCATTTATATTTTCTTATGTTGCTTATTTCATAGACAAACATTGCCAATAGTAATATTTCCAATTCTTGTACGGGTAATGTGATCAATTTAATTTTAAAGTAATTTCATTTTCTGAATTAAATATTCTTTCACATTCCGAGTTTTGTAAAGATAAATCACTTTAGTATTCTTTTTAAGTTGGTATTACGAGTTCAATTAAATATATATATGTTTCAAAGTGTTATAGATGTCATGTCTGATCTGAGAAATACTCCCTGTAAACCAAAAAACTCCAAAACCCCATGCCAACTCGAGGGGTTAGAGTTTCAGAGTAAATTTAATTAGTTATCGTTTTCATAGTTTAAGTCCTTGTTTTTTGGGTAGGACTCAGCCTGTGGGAGAACGGACAAAAGTTTCCAGGTTTTATATAATCTCAAGTATTCGTTCGTCTGGGCGCGCTTCCTGAAGTTAGGCATCTACCATTGGGGAATGAAAGCGTTTTTTTCCCGGAACCTGGGGGGGCCTGGAACTACTTGGGGGCATTAAGCTGCAAGCGTACCGTTAAGCACCGCAATTGATTACTGTAGGGCCTTGAATCCAGGCAACCACCAGTTCATCTATCTTCCATGTTGTATTTATATAAAACCACCAGCACATCTATCCTTTATGTCGATTTAATAAAACCACCTCCACTGTTCGTCTACGTTCCGGCTCGAGCCTATTCTAATAAAATAAGTAAACAAAAATCTTTAGATAAATATTTTTTCCAATGCTCTAATACTCTGATTCTTTTAACCACCCGTCAATCCTTCAATCACACAGCTATTGGCATAAGTTTGTTTATTAAATAAAACGTTCACTAAAGACTAGTAGCCAAATACAAGAGGATTCATGGAAGTCTTACCGTACTGTTAACATTATATTTATATGCTTTATATTTGGCTTATTAAACAATTTACTTAATTAAATTTTGGTGTCCTCCACTTTATTACTCTCTAAGTCTATTTAGCCACTTACTGTCTGTATTGGCAACTTAAATATATACGTTACATGAATGACCGTTCCAATATCTATAGTCTAATAAATCTATATATCATTAACTGTAAGAATTTAGTCTATGTTCTGAGCTGAGCTAGAAAAGGGATAACCCCGTGCTGTTATAAAGTCATCATCGGTTGGTCATACCGGGGTTTGGGTTTGAATTTAGTTGGCGTTTTGGAATTTATTCTTAAACGTGGACTGGGTTTGAACTCGGGTACTGTGTATGAGTGAGCGTGGTGGATTTATACCGGTACAGTATATATGTGATGCTTATATTAAAATTAACTCAACGATGAGATTGTGTAATTTCATTTATTTATTTTTTACTTACTGTACTTTTTTTTTGTTTGTTTTGCTATTTTTCCTACCACTGAATTATACAAGCTATGTTTAACCTGAAAAACCAACAGCATATTATATCAAATTTAGTAAAATACAAATAATATTAATAATCATTATTTTTTTTTCTTTAACTAATCCTAAAGATTAACTTTAGTTTGGTTAAAACAATTCAATTTATCTTGAACTAGTTGATAAAATACGATAAATACATTTTTTTCTTTTCTTTTATTTTAAGAGAAATATGCAAATGAGGAGAAATGTAATTGGATAAAAATAAAATTTTTTTTTTTTTAAAAAAAAAAGATGTAGAAAGAACAAGTATGGAATGAGGAGAATTTTTTTCTTCTTGCTGTTAAACGTAACAAATATTAGAGCTACTCCTTAAAATTAAGGCCAAATAAAGAAACTAAATTGCAATTTTTCTTATATAATTCAGATTGCAATATGAGTGGCTAAATTTAAACAAGTCTGTTTGAGTCTGTTAACCAAGAATCTAACTGCTGATTATCTTTCAAAATGCCTATAATTGAAATGTACTACTATTATTAACTGCGACAACAGGAATAACTTTAAATATGAGTACCTGGAAATATTCTTTATTGTTTACAGACTATATTGACCTTGGATATATTTTACTTTTATGATTTTAAATTATATAGTCATGCCACAAATGTGCAAAGCGGAATACTACAACAATGATTTCATTTATGCCAGTGTCTGAACAACAAGGATTTAGTTATATCCCACTTTAAATTATCTTATTAAAAATTATAATCTAGTTGTTGAAAGAAAATAACGGCTAACCAGAGAGTCATTTTATAACTCTCATAGCAACTATGGGATAATTTTTTGCTTGACAATCATTCCTAGTCTTCGACACCGACTAATAAATTAAAAGTAATGAAATATTTTAACTTTGGCATAATGCCTAAAATAGAAGTAATGAAGCTTATTAACTTTTGAGGAATACTCTAATTAAAATTGATGAAATTGTTTAACATGGAGGGATACTCTATATTCATGTGGCATTGTGTTGAAAAAAAAAAGAATCAACCTTAAACATTCATAAGATTATTTAGACAGTTGATATATTTTTGCATGTTGAATTATTATACATGTTCTATCTCTCATAAATATTTCACATATTCAGAAAGCTTACGTGTGAATCAATTATTTATGGAATATTCATTATGAATGGAAACAAGAAGGAATACAATCAAACTCATAAGATCATATGTTGTAATTGAATAGCTATTCAATTTATATGTTGTACATTTAGTAGTAAGAAAATGTGTTATTGATTTTATTGGTGAATATTCAATATATTTTAAATATTATGTATTTAAATTCAGTGTAGTTATTTAAATAAGGATGTATTTTGTTTTGGTTCATATTGTATATTATTCTATACGTGTATGAAGTTCACAGTATGATGTGTATGTGTCAACTTAATTTAATTCTCCAACAGATTTAGTAACAAAAAATTGGTTTATTAACAACTTCAACACAAAAAATAATGCATAGTATATTCTTGGAAGTTATGTCAATCACTTTGCCCTTTATCCAAATTTTCTGTAAGCAATCTCTAATCCACACCTTCTCACCTACAAAAAACTTCTCTGACTTTCTATCAACAGTTTCTCTTGTTGGTTCGGGTAGGAGTAAAGTTAAGTTGGTCTGTAGCATTTTTTTCAGGAAAAGTTCAGCAGGAATCTTTCTGCTAGCAGCAGTTGGAATAGAATGTTGTTGTAAAAGAATCTGATTTAAAGCATCTAGCATTCTCATGGATTTTTGCTTTCTCAATGCAATTTTAAATTGATTTACTGCATTCTTGGTCAGGCCATTACTTTCTGGGTGGTATGGTGGTGTATGAAAATGTCTGATGCCTCTTCTGTGTATCAGGAAGTTTAATTGAATTTCACTTGAAAAAGTCTATTTATTAATAAATGAAACAACTATGTTGCTGAAGAATTTTAGTAAAATTTAATTTTTTTGGTTAATAATGTAATGTTATGCAATTTTTTATTATATATATTAATTCTTATATTCTCATGGATAAATTATAAATTCATAGCAATATTTCTGGGAGCTTCCATATAGTAAAATATAATAGCTGAATAGTTGATATTTCAGTACAATAACAAGTACTTTCCTCAGAGCTTTTTTCTCATACATAAGAATAAGTGTGTTGAGATTCAAAACTATTTTTTTCTTTTATTTTCTCATCATATTCAAATTCTATAAGTTGAGAATTCAAAAAAAAAAATTTGATCCTCCAATAGTTATTTCCAAATATTAATTTTCTTCAATTCACACTTTTCATTTATACTCTTAGGCCTTCTAAAAATCTCTAGAGCTTCCTTTAGCAATCTCTAGTTATATTATTCAATTTTTGCCAGAATATGCATTTTACTAAAATTGATGTCATGGTTAACTAAATTTATGTGTGAATAAATGGCTGATAAATTAGATTTTTCTCTGGCTGCCAAATTGTGTTCTTCCTTTCTTATATTTATTTTATGATTGGTCTGTCCAGTGCATAAAGTTCCCAAAGTCCACATGGAAAGAAATTTTGTCTTTAGGGCATATAAATACTTCATTAATTTTCTTAAATGTAGTATAAACTGTGTGTATATTATTTTTTTAAAAAACATTACCAATTTTATCAGTTATTCTCTTTATATATTGAAGAATTGTCTTAAGTGTCAAAATCTTTTTTCTTTTTATATAAAAAAGCCCTATTAATAATTCTGCGATCAAAACCAATATGAAGAAGCATTTTTTTAAGTAACAGGGATATCTTGGTGAAAATGAATGTCATCAGAAAATCTCTTAGTTCTACCTAACAATGTTTTTGCCATAGAAAATAGTTGTGCTGGGTGGTCATGAGAAGAAAAATGTAGCTATTATATTTTATTACATAGAAGCTCCAATAAATATTACTATATATATATATGATCATTAGATGGAGATTACCAATCAGCTCCAAAGAAGCTTTGTTTACATAAATGCCAAAAGAGATAGAATTCAAAACCTCTATCATTGTCACCCACCTCCAGACCTGCTGGTTTTGAGCTTATTGGAAACTAGACCTAAAATACCAACTCTGAAATCAGCATTTATCAAACATGTTTCTATCAATTTGAAAGCATGAATTTATTAGACACGTAAATATTTTCAAACTCAGCCTAACAAATCAGATAGCTATATGGGTCTGAAATATATATATATATGTATATATTGTAACAATATAAATAATGACAGCCTGAATTACTTATATTTATAAAGCTGCATAATTAAAGAAATAAAAAAGTCACTAACTGATAAATGCATAAATTTCTGTGTCTAAATGCACATATATATTAGATATAACATACTGTAACAGTCAGAAAACATGTGACTCGTAAACATAATGCAGAATTCGACCACCATACAGAACAGCAGCACCATCAAGTAGCGAAGCCACCCGTGGTACTGAGTTCGAACATAGTTTATCGGTTCCACAATACAATCCACGAAACAACGCATCTGATGCGACATTAGTAAATATTTCCTTAGGCACGGTGGTCAGGGATATGCAAGAGATTCATGATTTTATTCTCGAGTTAGCCAATAATCAAACTAATATTAATTAAACATTCATATTTACATAATCGAGGAAATATTATATAGAATGGGTATCGAATAAATGAAACGTAACTGCAGACGTATAGTTTAAAATTATTTATTAATACATTTTAATAAAACAATCATTTACTAATAATATTTTAGGGATTCAAAGCTTCAGTAGCGGGATTTGCGACATGATTATATTTTAAAGAATACATTTATTTATTTAGACATTATTTTATATTGAGGACTTCAGTAGCGGTATTTCCGATACTGTAATGTTTACAAAAGGAATACATTTATTTGTTTAGACATTATTTTATCTTGAGGACTCAGTAGCGGTATTTCCGATACTGTAATGTTTACAAAGAAAATTCACTTATTTGAAGGCTTAATCTAGCTACCAAAAATTCTCGAGTAAGTATTTCTAATGCATGCCTGGAGGGATTTATACCTTTGCAATGCAAGAGTCTAAAGTAAGATTTAAGAGTAGCGGTGGACATATATTTATTTAATTAAAATATTTATTTTATGACTAAGGGCAAACATTTATTTGAGAGTGAATTATGAAGATAATGCAGAGGCGGAGTGATATATAGAATAATAAAACTAAGTAAAGGAACACGTGGTACGCTTTAGAAAGGTGATATGGAATGGCAGTATATCGAAACTGCAATGCCATGAATGAGTTTATAAGACTGTCGGGCTGGTCTCTGCCTCGGCCCGACGAAGTAAGGTGTCACATAAGCATAACCAGGGACAAGCGGTACATGTCGCAATTTGCCGGCTGGCTGCATGACATTGTCAAATCCTACGGGAGCACCCATTATGCCCGCTTGTGTAGGATGACTGGGGTTAATTTCAACCCTGAAGAATCCAGAAATTTCACGGCGGAATGGGTCATCGCATCTCTAAAACATAACACATGTATACTGTATAAACGATTATGATGAGATTTAAATAGATTTCTGACTCGGCCCTACATTATCAACATTTACTAAAGAACTCTGGCGACTCTCAAAGAAATGTAATTTTCTAGAATTATTCATTAGATTTAATAAATACAAAACATATATAAACTGGGAGTTATTACAACTAATATGCCAGCCATTTGCGAAGTAGTAGACCCTGCATTACAATAAATGATGCATTGAATGCGTGTTGATTTATATGAAAGTTAAGTTATTTAGGAAAGTAAATATTAATGAAAATTTGACACGCATTCATTGTTTCAAGCGATCATAGATTTAAACTTTGAAAATTGAGACAATTATGAGCATGCAATAATTAAATAATAAATATAGATAAAATGTAGATTTTAGAAATACGCACCCAAGAAAGATAGAATGAGGTAAGCTAGATTATTAGAGAAATTTACACATTAAGTTAATTATTCAATTTAGTTATACAAATGGTAGTTTTTACATTTTACAATTTAGATAAGTAATATGAAGAAGAGCTATAGCATGTTATTAGAGTACTCTAGAGTTTGAACACAGACAGGTACCTGTTTTATAAGAAGTTTTCTGATTCCATTAGTTTAGCAGCAAAAAGTTCACGAGTGGCAATTCTTTCTTGTATTTAGATATTTCATTTACTTTCACAGCAGCAGCAGCTTTCTCATTTATTTCAGGCAGCAGATCTTCATGGTGAATTTATGACGGGCAATGGAAAGTTCGGCATCCGATAGGCCATCTCCCGATGGAGAATAATCTAGGTGCTTTACTCGGTCATACCTTGGCAGGAACAAATTATTTTTATATTTTTGGAGACTCTCAGTGATCGAGAGCAAAGCTAAAGTTTAAGTGAATGTCTCCAGCAAGTCTAAGATGGCCTCTTTTCTTATCTTGATCTTTCACATTTTTGTTAAGGTATTTTTAGGTTCTACTTAATCTGCCCTGAGGATAATCAATGCATTTTGTTGGTTTTAATTAAAGAAAGCTGCCATTCTATTGTTTACATTTTACATTTACTAATTACATTTTGGGGAATTTTTCTTTAATTAATCTATTATCTATCACTGACCGATGCTTTTAAATTTCAAAGACAAAAAGGGAACATAAGATTATTTTAACTTTTAATTAAATATTACATCAGATTTTTTTAGAATTATTATTAAACGAAATTTAAACAAAGCAATAAATATGAACTTTATAATCCAAAATAAATGATTAAAATTATACAAAATTATATAACTAAAAGAAATCTAAATTATATTATTTTATCCCTATTTATTGCCTTTAATTTGAGATCGAAATGTGTGCATGTTTATGCTGAATTCTACATATATTTATACATTTTTAATATTGCTACACACACAATTTGATACCAAAAAGTTTAAATTTGGGCGGGATAGACCGGTCAGTGAGAGACGACAGAAAAAGGTGAAACTTAAGATTCGAATACGAATCTTACTGTTTCATTTCCCCGTACTTCCCGTGAACAATTAAGGAAGAACAAAGGAGGCAAGAAAGAGAAAAAAAAATTTTTACATTACATAATTTAAATACGAAAAAAATTATTATTATTATTATTATTATTGTTTTTACAGATATATTGAAATATAGAAAGCAGAGATTACATGAAGCAACGAACAATTAATATACCCGGATCTAGAATTTATAGTTTAATTAAAATGGCCTAATTTGGCCGTGTCTGGTTAAAATCATAGTAATAATTAGTTAAACTGAATGTATATATATATAAAAATTCTTAGAATAGGATTAGTTAGTATAATATAAAAAAAATTTTTAAGAGTAATAGTAATTAAAACAATAATATATATATAATAAAATTTCTATCTAAAACCCTATTTGACTAAAGTACAATCCATTCAACCAAGTTCATTATATCAAGTTCATTTTAATATTTTCATATACGTTTAATAACCGTCCTAATAGTCTAATATTTTTACAACCCCGGGTCAGGTGGATAATACCTACATGGTTTGAGATTACGGGCATTATATGTCCCTTTTATGGTATCTCCATCTTTTAATAAATATGCATTTGGGCCACATGTGCGATCAATTATAAAGGGTCCCCGGTACAAAGGAAAGAACCTTTTATATACTCTTTTATCTCGGTTACTTTGTTGAGAGTTCCGTACCCAAACATAGTTCCCGACCTGGAAATGTTGGCTTCTCCGATCTGCTCGTAATTTCCGTTCTGCCCTTTCTGTAAGGCGGCGGTGTGCCTTGCATCTGTCAGTTTCAATATTGATTTCACGTTCATCCATGGGTAATGGCATCTTGATCAGTAATGAGTCCGCTTTACCAAAATGCAAACGTGTTGGTGTCATGCTGGTGTCCATCTTCATCTCTTTTTTACTGCTTTCACTCAACGGTTCTTGTGGGCCTTCATCTATTGGAATAAGGTCTATTTGCTCATCTACTATCATAGGTTTGTCAAGTATTTCTAATTCCCTTTCCTTTTCCATATCTTTAATTTCTTCTTCCTTTTTACTAACTGGGGATATTCCATAATGTTCTTTGATCATTTCAAGATATATCAACATATCCCTATCAATTTTCTGATGCTCCCTAACTCTTATCTCCTCCTCTTCCTGACTCGTTTTTGGTTCTTCATATCTTCTTCTCGCTTCCTCACGTATTTTCCTCCATTCTTCTTTACTCTGTCTAAATATTTCAAGTAACCTTAGACTGAAGTTCATTGATGCTATACTGTCATTTTCTGCTTCCATTTTTCTTAATATTATTTATTTATTTTATACTACTAGCATTTGACTACTCCCCACCGGTATATTGGCCCTATAACACTCTTTCGCTGCCCTCACCTACTCTACATTGCCCTATCTCTATATTGCTGCGTTTAACATATTTAACATATATATTATAGCGAACTACTGGTTACGCGTATAATAAGCCACTGCTGTCTATGATATATATATTTGTACTTTAACAAAATATTTACTATTAACATATATAACAAGCTTCTGCTGTCTATGCTATATATATAATGGTGTTTTAATAAAAAAATTCAATGCTACTTGCTTTCTCATTTAACGACTGATTACTTTTTTTTTGACATATATATATAAAATATTTCATTAGATCCGAGTATTTTCATTCCTTCTTAAATTACACACACATCCCTGCTTTCCTTAAATTTGTTATTATGCCTGCTGTCCTTTCATTTACTCGACCCACATTATTTCACTCGATTTACTTTTTTTTCATTATTTTTATCAAAACAAAATCGTATATATATAGAATAATTAGCTAACTCGAGTAACGAACGCTAAAAGAAATTTATATGCGTTATATTTTGCTCAGGGTATATATGGGTTTTTTTGTATCGAAAGCTCCACGTTGGAAAGCGCCAAACGCTAAAAAAAAAATTTAACTATGTAACAGTCAGAAAACGTGTGACTCGTAAACATAGTGCAGAATTCGACCACCACACAGAACAGCAGCACCATCGAGGTAGCGAAGCCACCCATGGTACTGAGTTCGAACATAGTTTATCGGTTCCACAATACAATCCACGAAACAACGCATCTGATGCGACATTAGTAAATATTTCCTTAGGCACGGTGGTCAGGGATATGCAAGAGATTCATGATTTTATTCTCGAGTTAGCCAATAATCAAACTAATATTAATTAAACATTCATATTTACATAATCGAGGAAATATTATATAGAATGGGTATCGAATAAATGAAACGTAACTGCAGACGTATAGTTTAAAATTATTTATTAATACATTTTAATAAAACAATCATTTACTAATAATATTTTATGGATTCAAAGCTTCAGTAGCGGGATTTGCGACATGATTATATTTTAAAGAATACATTTATTTATTTAGACATTATTTTATATTGAGGACTTCAGTAGCGGTATTTCCGATACTGTAATGTTTACAAAAGAAATACATTTATTTGTTTAGACATTATTTTATCTTGAGGACTCAGTAGCGGTATTTCCGATACTGTAATGTTTACAAAGGGAATTCACTTATTTGAAGGCTTAATCTAGCTACCTAAAATTCTCGAGTAAGTATTTCTAATGCATGCCTTGGGGAATTTATACCTTTGCAATGCAAGAGTCTAAAGTAAGATTTAAGAGTAGCGGCGGACATATATTTATTTAATTAAAATATTTATTTTATGACTAAGGGCAAACATTTATTTGAGAGTGAATTATGAAGATAATGCAGAGGCGGAGTGATATATAGAATAATAAAATTAAGTAAAGGAACACGTGGTACGCTTTAGAAAGGCGATATGGAATGGCAGTATATTGAAACTGCAATGCCGCGAATGAGTTTATAAGACTGTCGGGCTGGTCTCTGCCTCGGCCCGACGAAGTAAGGTGTCACATAAGCATAACCAGGGACAAGCGGTACGTGTCGCAATTTGCCGGCTGGCTGCATGACATTGTCAAATCCTACGGGAGCACCCATTATGCCCGCTTGTGTAGGACGACTGGGGTTAATTTCAACCCTGAAGAATCCGGAAATTTCACGGTGGAATGGGTCATCGCATCTCTAAAATGTAACACATGTATACTGTATAAACGATTATGATGAGATTTAAATAGATTTCTGACTCGGCCCTACATTATCAACATTTACTAAAGAACTCTGGCGACTCTCAAAGAAATGTAATTTTCTAGAATTATTCATTAAGATTTAATAAATACAAAACATATATAAACTGGGGATTATTACAACTGATATGCCAGCCATTTGCGAAGTAGTAGACCCTGCATTACAATAAACGATGCATTGAATGCGTATTGATTTATATGAAAGTTAAGTTATTTATGAAAGTAAATATTAATGAAAATTTGACATGCATTCATTGTTTCAAGCGATCATAGATTTAAACTTTGAAATAGAGACAATTATGAGCATGCAATAATTAAATAATAAATATAGATAAAATGTAGATTTTAGAAATACGCACCCAAGAAAGATAGAATGAGGTAAGCTAGATTATTAGAGAAATTTACACATTAAGTTAATTATTCAATTTAGTTATACAAATGGTAGTTTTTACATTTTACAATTTAGATAAGTAATATGAAGAAGAGCTATAGCATGTTATTAGAGTACTCTAGAGTTTGAACACAGACAGGTACCTGTTTTATAAGAAGTTTTCTGATTCCATTAGTTTAGCAGCAAAAAGTTCACGAGTGGCAATTCTTTCTTGTATTTAGATATTTCATTTACTTTCACAGCAGCAGCAGCTTTCTCATTCATTTCAGGCAGCAGATCTTCATGGTGAATTTATGATGGGCAATGGAAAGTTCGGCATCCGATAGGCCATCTCCCGATGGAGAATAATCTAGGTGCTTTACTCGGTCATACCTTGGCAGGAACAAATTATTTTTATATTTTTGGAGACTCTCAGTGATCGAGAGCAAAGCTAAAGTTTAAGTGAATGTCTCCAGCAAGTCTAAGATGGCCTCTTTTCTTATCTTGATCTTTCACATTTTTGTTAAGGTATTTTTAGGTTCTACTTAATCTGCCCTGAGGATAATCAATGCATTTTGTTGGTTTTAATTAAAGAAAGCTGCCGTTCTATTGTTTACATTTTACATTTACTAATTACATTTTGGGGAATTTTTCTTTAATTAATCTATTATCTATCACTGACCGATGCTTTTAAATTTCAAAGACAAAAAGGGAACATAAGATTATTTTAACTTTTAATTAAATATTACATCAGATTTTTTTAGAATTATTATTAAACGAAATTTAAACAAAGCAATAAATATGAACTTTATAATCCAAAATAAATGATTAAAATTATACAAAATTATATAACTAAAAGAAATCTAAATTATACTATTTTATCCCTATTTATTGCCTTTAATTTGAGATCGAAATGTGTGCGTGTTTATGCTGAATTCTACATATATTTATACATTTTTAATATTGCTACACACACAATTCGATACCAAAAAGTTTAAATTTGGGCGAGATAGACCGGTCAGTAAGAGACAACAGAAAAAGGTGAAACTTAAGATTCGAATACGAATCTTACTGTTTCAATACATGCCACTTAAATACACTCATTTTAAAGAAAAGGAAATTAAAATGGCTTATTTTATCTATATATTTAAATCACACTATTAAGGAAACATATTTTGTAAAAGTAAAAATAAAATTATATTATGTAAAGGAGAAATGAAAAATTGATTTTACTGCTATGAAAATGAATTTAATTTGCACAGTTTTTGTAAATGTATAGTATTTAGTTACCCATTCAGATTTTTCCATTGGTGGGAATCTTAAAGAAATAATTTGTTCCTTCTTATAGAAAATTTAATGGTAAATTTGAATATATTATTGAAAATTATGGGTTACTAAAATTTAAAAAAGTTATTGAGGTCAGCAATATTTTTTTTCTTTCTTATGATCAATAATGTAAAAAAAAAACTATTTGTTTACTCATTTATAAAAATAATGGTATAATGTAAAAATAGATTTAAAATCATTTGTTTCACAACATTCTAATTAGTAAGATATTTTGAGATAAACCTGATAGAGCTATTATTTGGGAAACTTCTGTTGAGTACAATGCTAGGTGTGAAAAGTAACAAGTGGGTTATAAATAGGTTATAAACAAATAACTAGAACAGTCTTATCTATTTCAAGTTTTAACTCAAGAAGAAGTGATGTCGTGAAGAGAAGATAAACTTCTGGTTAAAACAGATTTCTATTGTAGCTTAGATCACCATGTCTTGCTGACATTTAAAAGCATTTTCTGATAGCAAGTATCACATTAGCTGGTGGAAGACTATCTACTACATATGACAAAAAAACCAGCAATCATGCCAGTCAAAATACCTGAAGTAATACAATTCAATCCAGAGTCTAATGCTGAAGTTTGCTAAACCCAGTCATTGCCTGCTTAAATCATGCTCTTTAAGTGGACTGTTTTGCAAGATTTACTGTATACCCTATCTAATATCACCAATTGCTGAAGGAGGACAACTATCACCTTGGATGAATTAATCAAGACATTCATAAATAGAGTAAAGAAATGATCACTGCAGAAAATCATGGGTTATGAATTTTTTAAATTTTATACTTGGTAAGATCTTATCAATATAATTATCACAAAGCCTTAAGTTAAAATGTCTAATAATTATTATCTTTATTATTTGAAATGAGCAAAGAGTTTAGACTTGGTGGCTAATTATTCTAAAGTATAAAATATATAAAATGCATTAAAATGCACGAACACACAAAGCTCAATACAAAGAAATATTAATACAGATTGATACAAACTATCTGCATCTAAGTATGTGGCTAAGTGCATTCGAGGACCAGAGTCCTCATATTCACAGCCATCTTGTGAATAAATAATTTGATTAAGAGCAATGCAAATTTATGCAAATGAGATAGTTACGTATTCCATTTCCTGGAGATCTTATAACAAGAATCTTTTTTGTTTATTGAGTTATTAAGCTTCTTTTATTTTTATCTTGAGATCATGCCACTCTCTGCAAATAACCACTACAGTCAGTAATAGCTGCAAATATATAAGCAGCAAGTGTATTGTTTGATTGCTTATTGAACTCACTCCAAACCTTATACTATTAATATTATTATGCTATTAATAACTACAACCCTAAGAAATCATGCAATCCATTGGGGAAATGCAGGAGTAATGGTAAAAGGGTGATGATAGGATGTTAATAAGTTTTTCAAAAGTAATCTTTCTACTTAAAAGGTTTGGTATCTTAAGTTTCATTTTTATTTTATTAAAACTAGAAAAACAAATTAAAATAGTTCAGAGTAATTGTAATTAGTTTAATCATCAGTGCTGGTCATTAATCATCATCATCACTGATGTTGGGCTAATATTATTGCATATATTTGAATTTAATCATTTTATTCAAATTAACCATTTTATAAATATTTATCACCTAATATTTACAAATTCACTAACATTAATTATAACATGCAATGAAAAACTTATTGTTTGCTTCTAAATTAAAAATATTGCTGCAAACTGGGATAAGGTAGTTTTGCGGGATGAACTAAAGTATTTAGCACACTTATTAAATTTAATATTATTATTTTAGTAAGCGTTATGAATGTGTCTTTACAAAGCACAATACATGCAATATGCCTTACTTTATTTCTTTGTAAATGGGCTTATGGTGAAATGCCATTCCATTATTATTAGTTCAGACAGACTCTCTAGAACTGGAACATGAAGGTCCAGAGACAAATTTGTAAAGCTGCTCCAATCTCCCGAACTAAGATTCATATTCTAATAGCAAGTTGTACGGTCCAAGAGAAGCGAGTACTTGGTATTGAATCCCATGACTAATTACACATTTGGGCCGCAACCTTTATTTGGTTAATGTAGCGCCTTAGTATCAGAAGCTTCACTACAAACACCAGTTTGTCCTTCCATACTACTATTCAGTTCAACATTGATCTGAACACCAGTTCTGGTTTATATAATAATCTGCATAGAGAGCACATTTATTGCTCATTATGTATAAGTTAATCAAAATTAATTATATTTTATCAGTCATCATTCTTGTAAGATTTAATTGATAGCAAACCTAGAATAGATGGCATACCATATTCAGGTATGATTATAGACCACAGACATTAATAGTAATAAATTTAAAATTAAATGATGTAAAAAAGATGAGACCTTGTACTAACTCAGCTCATCGCTGTATAATACCTGCGAGTATAAAATCCAAATGCATTTCTATTTGTATTAATTAACTCATAATTTAATAATTAAAGATCTTACACTTGTAATAATGTTTAGAGTGTTATTCAATCCATTCCAAAATCTTATCCAAGTCTATTTATTTTAGTATTAATTATTAATTTATGCATTATCTCAATAATCCATATGTGTGTGTTTGCTAATTTATTAATAATTCTGTGAGTCTCATGTTCCACCCTGTTTTACTGTTGGCTTGTGAACCAAAGAAGACTGAGATACAATCTGATTCGAAATCTCAACCACTCATCTAGATAAGCTTTGGGATAATTTGCAAACTCTGGATTTTGTTGCATGAAGGTACAAATATGATCATTTCACTACAAAACTACAAGTCTAAAATTGAAAACCTCATATTTTCAATCCAAGCTCATTAGCTTATATAAGTCACGTAGGTCTGAACTCAGTCCAGTACTCTGGCTTGCACTGAGTAGCACTATTGTGTGGGAAGTTTTGCATTTTAACAGCTTGAGCAAGAATAAGAAATTGTGATCATGTGATGCTTGTTGCTAAATAATTAACTTATAATAGACTCATTCAAAATCCAGTCACAAGGTCGACTGTTGATTTATTGTATTTTTGATCATTCTTGATGATGAATGATTATTTATTGATTAGTGTGTAATGCTGGTGAACCTGTACTTATTTATAGCTAGTTTTGTTGATCTCTCATCCTCATTTCTTTTATATTTTGTTTATTTGGGGATGATAATGGTTTTCCATCTCCTCATAATTCCAGCCTAATAGTGTTTACAATTACAATTGTTGCCCACCTTGTGAAACCAATATTTTTCATACTATTACAATATACAAATTCTTTTAATAAATGTTGATTGTTTAAAAATATTTTTAAATTAATACATGTTTAAAGAAATTCCTGCCATAATTCTATGTAATATTTAATCCTAGTCTTGCTATCAATTATTTATACCTTAATTAAAGAAAATTAATTTTTTCAAATAATGATTTTTAAATAAATTCATAAATTATATATATACATACATTTGAATTATACACTTCATGTAACAAATATAATCTTAATAACAAACATTATTTCACGCAGTATATAATTGTTATATAAATAATATTTTGCATCTATTACCAATAAAGAAAATCCCTTCTGTAATTATTTAATAACTAAAATGATTGTTCTTTATAAACATTAGTTCCGTATTGTAAAAATTATATAAACTATTTTTTTATTTTTCTCTCTTGGTCTATAAATTCTCTCTTGACTTTTTTTTTTTTGCTGTATTTAATAAAAATTATTATTTATTTGTTGTTTTTACAAATCTATTTAGCAAATATTAAGACTAGGCCTACATATTCAATCTGATAATCTAAGTATATATATTTGTAATAAAATTATATTTAATGTTTTCACGGTTGTATGATGTAGATAAATGATTTGGGTAAAACCGTGTGTTATTTTTTATTATATATCGACATTTCGACAAACTAGCATCCACCATTGTCAAGGTAAATCTTTAAAGAAAAAAAAATTAAATAAAACATTTCCCCAACATTACATGTAATTTCCTATTTATTGACTAATTAACTAAATGCTGTTAATAAACTTTAAATGTCCTTGTATTTACTAGATTGCTATGCCAATGTGAAATGATCATTTACATAAGTAAATCCAGATATTTATAAAAATAACTTTTGTGGCAGGTTTCTAAATAAAGATGGCATCTACTACTTGCAGCTTTATTTGTAGCATAATTCTGATCTACATGGAAAAATTCAATTCCTACTCATTTTTAAGTGACATACAAATATTTGTAATATAAATACAACAGGCAAACTCTCCATACAGTAGTGCCACTCAATGCAAGCCAGAGTAATAAACGGATGCCAGAAAGCTTGTGCATAAATTCCCTATCTAGTGCCTACTCATCCAATATTCCCAATCTAATTTCCAGCTTATGGTTTTCATCAGTGAGGGACCTTGGATCTGAGCGCACTGCTCCTAGATCTTAGGATCTAATGCAACCCTCCAGCAGCCATCTTTTATCTCTACTTAACTACAAAACTATGAGAATGAAATTGAAAACACAAGTAGGCACTAGATAGGGATTTTATGCACAAGCCTTCTTGCATCTATTTATTACTCTGGACTGCATGACACTACTGTATGGAAAGTTTTGCCTGTTTTATTAACAGTAATGATCAAGCATAAGAAATGGTGATCATGTGATAAATAATAGTAAATGTCACTCTTACTTAGGAGGTTGCTGAATATGCTAATTCTATATACATCTGAGTCTTTTATCCAAATTATCATTTTGCACTTCCATAGCTGTCTAGTAAGTTTGGGGCTGTTTAATATGAATTAATAGCTTTTGATTAATTACTTAATGAATTGGAAATTATGTATAATATTAAAAAAACCATTATTTAATTTTATTATAAATTCTTGACTTATAATTTTTTACTTTGATGAATAATATAATAATTAAAAATGAAGTGTCTTAAGTAAATGAATACATAAAATTTATATATTTTAAATGTAGTACACTTTATCCTTAGTTAGCTATTCCTATATATATATCTGTATCAGCATAATAAACTAATAAATATAGGATTGCTTAAGTGTATTAGCATAGTGTGGTTAATTTATAAACAAACTGAAATGATATATATCCTGATATTAAAGTGCAAATCTGAGAAAGTGAACTTCCATGAAAGATTATTTTATATTCTCTCTTAACTTTTGCTTTGTAATACATTGAATGCACTGACATGAAATTAAATAATCTTTAAAAAGCTATATATACATATATCATTAAAAACCAGACAACACTTAGACAATATCAATAACAATCAACAATTTCAAACCATTGTCAAGGCAACAATAAAAGGTTGCCTTGATAATGGCTTGAAATTGTTGTTTGTAATTGATATTGGGATTATCTAAGGGTTTACTGGTGTTTAATAATTACTTACAAACCCATTTGGCCTTGAGCATTATTATACTTAATATATAAATATATATAGTGGTATAGATATAAAACATAGTATTGAAGGATAGGATTGGATATAAAAAAATTAGTAAAAATGAAAGAAAGAATAAAAAATGGATTACTATTCCATATTCAAAAGTGGTATATAAAATTCTGAATGATAGGCAAGAAGAAATGAGTGAGAATATAGGTATAGGATGGAAAAATAGTAAATCATTATGCAAAAATGATAAATGAATGGAGTGCTAAGATAGGAAAAGTTTATAAAATTATGTATAAGTGTGACAGAACAATAAAAAGGAGAGATATTAAGTCAGGATGTTTGCCATTTTTTGGAAACAGTGAATATTATGAGATGTGAAGAAAGTATTGAAGTGATAAAATATTGTAGAAATTATAAAGGAGAGGATATGAGTCCATGTATATACAAGAAAATAAAGAGAAATGTATGATTATAAGGTTCAGTAAAGTTGGGAGGAAAATGGACATTAAATAAAAATTGGGAAGTATAAAAACATTTTTTAGCATCGAGGTTGGTCAATAGAGGGGGTGCTATGTTATTATTTAAATCACGTGATATATTGAATCAACATCTCGACAAGATTCAATTTTGAACGAAAGTCAATTAGATGAAAATAAATATATGATTAAAATATATAATTGTCTATTAAGTTGATTATGTTTACATATTCAATTCAGTGAGAATATATATATACACACACATAAACACAAATAGGGTGTTACAAATGTCCTGCTGTTTTAAAAGTATATAAATATTGCAATAAACAACATGAGAGAAATTTATTGCTGAAATTTTTGGTGGATCTACAAAAATAGATATTTCTTTTGTCAATTTTGGTCACCTGATTTATTAACATTAGGCTTTTTTATATGTTTTGTGCCCAAATACTTATTTATTCATCTACATATCTATTTTTGGAAAAAAT
Organism: Epiperipatus broadwayi; assembly: GCA_028023455.1. Classification (NCBI taxonomy): domain Eukaryota; kingdom Metazoa; phylum Onychophora; class Udeonychophora; order Euonychophora; family Peripatidae; genus Epiperipatus; species Epiperipatus broadwayi. The sequence continues at coordinate 5,115,971 of JAQFVV010000070.1, read as the reverse complement.
TATAATTTAAGAAGCAAATTTAGTTACTGAGTAGCAGTAAATAAACATTTTCTCACAGTTTGAAAATCTGCTTCATACATGGTGGGAATTATGTCAAGGTAAATAAATCATGTAGTTCACTTTGAGGCCTGTAAGTAACAAGACTGAGCAGAGATAAATGAATCCTAAGTTCCAGGATTTGTCAATCTTCCGATGCATTAAATCATGCATGAAAAAAATAATTGAATGATTTATTGCTCAAGAGTTCATAAAAAATTTAAGCACTGAAAGCAACAAAGCTGGATTGGGATTCATGGATTTTGAATGACAGGCTCTGATATTTGATCATTGTACCAAACTATGCAAGCAGTTGAATGATTTCTTGCTCAAGAATTTTGAGGTTGACAGAACCATTATCTATAGCAGTCATTCAATATATTGAGAGATGACTCTAGGCGGAAGATCAGAGAGGCATACTACATAGCTAACTCTGTACACTCCATACCATAAAGATTTATCTTCCTCTCTTTCCAGAAAATGGACTCTCTAATCCTAACAACATGCTTTTATTTTACATAAATTTAAATATCCTCTTTCATACATATACAAACTCACACATCTTTTCCACTATCTTACAACATCCTCTGGCTACAAATATGATAGTAGTAAAATAAGCTCTCAAAAGTGCTTAGTCTTAATTTTGTTTTTTGAATTCATAAACTTCTCTTCAGCTATGTCTTAGCACCTATTTATGATTCATCAGATATAAAGCTTCTGCTATTCAACCATGTTTAGGCCATAAACTAATTTCTCAAATAATCAAACCTTTTCATTGTTCAGGAGTTAACAGAATGTTCGAGCACAGGCAGAAGATATGTTTCATTTATCTTGAGTTTGACAGCCTGCCATTTAACAAATTATACCATGCAAAACTCCTCATACAGTAGTACCATTCAGTGGAAGCCAGAGTAATCAATGGATGCAAGGAGGTTTGTGCATAAAATTCCAATCTAGTGCCTACTCATCCAATATCCCCAGACTAGTTTCTGGCTTGTGGCCTTCATCAGTGAGGAGCTTTGGATCTGAGAGCACTGCATCTAGATCTTAGGATCTAATACAATCTCCATCAGCTGCCTTTTATCTCTACTTAACTATAAAACTATGAGTCTAAAATTGGAAACATAATATATGTCCAAGCTTATTTTAAATTTGATATTAATATTTCAAAATTGTATCTGCCCACTGCCCTGGATTTAAGGAACCAATTAAGCTACCTAAAATATTTTAGTGCCATATAGCATTGCCAGGCAACTTTTAACAAATTCTGTTGTATATGAATATATTAAAGTTTGATTTTAAAATTTTATTCTAATTTAAATGCAAGTGTTTATAATCAAACAGAGATTATAATTTAAATAAAAGTATTTCATAAGAATCCAAATGGGTTGATTAGCTACATCTTTTATGTAGCATGCAAATGGACTTTAAGATAAAAACTATGTTGGAATTCTGAACATTTTTTTTTATTTTCACATAAAAACCATAAAAGTCTGGTATTAATTACATATCTTAAATGTTTAAGAAACAATACTTCTTTACAAAACAATTTTTAATAATAATAATAAAAAACAATACAGACAACAATTAGGAATTAAGAGCATTGAAAAATAAATATTTTTCTCTTTTAATAAACAATAATCCATTGTATTCAATAATTAAAAGCATTATACCAAAACATAATGAACAACAGATTGTTCAAAATCAATAGTTAATTTGAATTATCCTATAGTTTAATAATACTTTTTCAATTTTTACTTTGTGATATCACAATTTGTATATTCTCTAGTACAGCGTTTCCCAACCTTTTTTGGCTCGCGTACCACTTGGTAGTACATCACGCTAAATTGTACCTTGTAAAATGATTGTATTTCGTGAAATTTGTTATTGCGAGTGTGTTATATTATTTGCATTATAAATATTATAAGGTGACCATGTATGTATTCACATCACATAATGGGACAAATTACATTGAAACACGACTAACCGTCATGCCTGATTATAAACTCACTGAAATTATAAACTCAATGTAACATATTTGTATGTATGTGTTTGTTCAAAGTTTCACTTTTTTTTTCAAAATAATTTATTAAAGATTACATTATTACATTAAAAATTATTTGGTACATATTTTGTTCAAAGTATTTTCTTATTCCTTCATTTTGTTTTCCCAAATTTGAGCTTTTTCTTTTTCGGCACTTCTATTGGTTGGGCCATGGAGAGGAAACCAACAGTCCCAAGTCCTGGTAAAAATAACCTCAGGGGTTACCAGGCATCTCTTGTTCTTGTTTTATTTATATTGTTCTCATGAAGTTAATAGGATAAAATTTTGATGATTAAATACTAGCTTACATCTAGAAATCCACAATAGATGATCAAAAATTAAGGAGAGTCTAATTTCTGGTTATGATCCTTTTCTGATACATTCTTTCAAATTAAATAATTTAGATTGATTTGCCTTGATCCGACTCATTATTTATCTATTATTTTGTCATATTTTGTTTCTAATAAAGGTTTTAATAAAACACAAAATTATAAAAACAATATATTTTTTTATCATAATCAAATATTTTTATAAAATAAATTTAGAAACCTTGTTTGTTTTGAACAACATAATTTTTGAAATTTGTTTAAAACATGCGAGGTATATAACCCTTAAGTCTATAACTGGTCAACTGTTTCGATACTTATTTTTAAAATATGGTAAAAGCTCTTCCTACTAATTTCGTACTAGTAAACGTAATAAAATTTAAGAGCTTCTCAGAAAGTTGTTCATATTCTTTAATGTTTAACCGAAAATTAATTAGATTGTGTCATTTGAATTCTATTTGTAAAGTTCTGTTACATGATAATTCTATTAAATTTTCTTTATCCTTTATTGATTATGATGTAGCTTTTTCTAAATTTTCTGCATAGACGGAATTTGAAATACAATACTTTTTGTTTTCGGGTTTGGAAAATATTCCATGAAAGACAATTTTAATTCTGTTAAATGTGCTATTATATTTTCTCAATCTTGAGACAGACTAACTTTATTTTCAAACAAAAAAATAAGTCGATTTTCCTCCGGTTGATTTTTTTGTACAGTTTCCAAAAACTAATTTCTTAATCATACTTTCAATTTTATCATTAACATTAAAGATCGTTATCGACTGTACATATTAATAATAACTTTATTGTATAATATTATTAATTAAAATAACTTTTATGAATTATAGGAAAAAACGTTTCTATGTATTTTGCGTTATTTTTTTAGCTTACCACCCCCCCACCCCCCCAGTTGTGCACACCTCTCTAGTAGATTTTAAATATGTATGCATTAATTAGATCATTCAATTATTTATAGCAATAAGATTTTTATTTTTAACAAATAAAAATACTAGGGTTTGCATATAATATGTAAAAAATTATTTTTCTATTCTAATGCAAAACAACAAAAAAAAAAATTGGAAAAAATATATACATTTTAAGAAGATCCTCCCTCCTTCAAGAGCAGTCTTGGAGCATTGCCCAAAACCCACATACATATTAAATATATTATGAATGATAATTAAAGCTAATATATTTCCAAAATTACTTATACATATTTAAGATGTGTTAATAAAGAAAAAAAAAATTCTCTATCTCCTTATTGATAAAAAAATGAATCTCAAATATAAAATTACCCCCTCCTTCAGAATTATACTTTGAATGCTATAATACGGCATCATATTTTCAATAAATAATTTGTTTTTGAAAGACTATTAAGATAGATTTTAATTGTAGATAAATATATTAAAGAATTGTAAACATATCTATCAAGATAAATTGAATTACACTTCTGTGCACTTTTCTATGATCTCGTCTGAAAATTCTGTCTATTCTCAAAAGCACAAGCTAGATCTATATCATAAAATTATATAAACATGGGCAATTGTCTTCTTAAAAATAATGAAAACATAAGGATCCATTCAAAAGTATTAATAAAAAGGTGTTGTTAATGCAAAAAGGCATTTCATGGCTTCTACAGCTTACATTCACTTTGAACTCAGTAATCTGTTTCTTTTCATCTCAAAGCCTTTGCTAGCTGATTATAATGTTCATCAAAACAAATTGACGGCCAATAAATAAGAGCAATTCTATGTTATGCTACTATCTAGGATTTATGGATTACTCATGCTTACAGAGATAACTTGAATAAAAAGATTATTGACAAATATTGATGATAAACATTTGAAATATAAAAGTAAAAAAAATGCAGGCATTCAAGGTGAGTAGAAAATGATCCAATTAGATTAATGATTGTCTGAAGGCTTTCTGCCACCAGTATTTCACTATGCCAACTATCTTTGCATCAAGAGACACAATAAATGCAATTAAATACATAGACCAATCAGATATAATGCAGAAAGTTGCCATTAAGTCTTTTACACATTTTTAAATCTTTGATCCACTGTGCATTAAACTCTGCTGCATTTTTGGTTGAACATAAAACATGACTTATGAAATCCCTTTTTTATACTTATCATCAGCTCCTAATTTCCATGATGAATATATCTCAATAATCAATACCATTTGCATGTTACAATTTTTTGAAGCAATGTCTATTATGAGCAGAGTAATATATATATATACCTTAGCCCAATCATATCACTGCCATCCATCAGCCCAGAAATCAGACTAACCCCTCTCACAACACATTCATTGAATGCTTTTTTAAAACATCTAGTTCACTTTTTTAAAATTAGTAAGACATATATAGATCATATTAGAATGTTAAATACACACATACATATATGTTTTATATATTTACAAATTTCTATTTCATCACTATTTCCTGAAATATATGACCAATGATCTCTTAGATGCACATTTTGTCTTGAACAAGCACTCATCAGTTAGGGCGGATCACAATCACTTACATTATTTAGGATTATATAAATAAGAATTCACTATAGTTTGATTACAAATATCAAACTTCCTGAACTCAAATAACTTTAGAGAATTATATTAATGTTTAAATACAAGTATACTGTCTATACTGAAATTAATGTAATTTAGAATGGATTTGAATTCAGTCTTTCAAGCCCTCTTCAGCTAATTACTCCTTCTTATATGACCAAAACACATTATCACTTATATGTGAAAAAGATAAATTATCTCCAAAATATGTATTTCATGCTGTACTGGCACTCATCAGTTGGCCCAGATCATCATCTCTACACATATTATCAGTGCTCAACTTACATTAAGATAGCAAATCTTCATACTTTAAAGAACAGGCTTCAATCTTTTAAGCCCTCCAACTCTTCAGCTATTCATATCAATAAAAATCTGATGATGAAATGCTCAAAGCCCTTGTTGATGCCAATATTGTTGTGACACCCATGTTGATGTTAAGTCACCCCAACACTTCATGTATAGAACCTTAATATTTGCATTTAAACACACAGTAGAAGGATGGGCATAATACAGGCAGACTATGTAATGTTTAAATATTGGTATAATGTCTATCGTGAAGTTAATGTAATTTAAAAAAGATTTGAACTCAGACTTTCAAGCTCTCTACAGCTATCCATTGGTTCAGTATGAAATATATATTCTGGTTATCATTTATCTTTTTCACATGTGGTTATGTGTATCAGTTGAATAAGATGGAGTGGATAGCTACAGAGAGCTTGAAAATCTAAGCTCAAATACATGAATTAAATTCAGTATAGACAATATATTTGTATTTAAATATTATACATTCAGCCTGTATTCTGCCCATCCCTCTTCTCTGTATTTAAATGGACATATCAAAGTCCTATAAGTGAGAGAACAGAGTGACTTAAAGTCAACATAAGTATGATAACAATATTGGTATCGACAAGGGCTTTGAGCATTCCATCATCAGATTTTCAATGACATGGATGGCTGAAGAGTTGGAGGCTGGTGAAGACTGAAGCCTGTCTATTAAAGTAAGATTTGTTATCTTAATATAAACTGAGCACTGATTATATATAAGTGTGGCAGATGATCTAAACCAATTGTTGAGTACTAGTTCAGGCACGAAATATGGATGTTAGAGATTATTTATTTATTTCACATGTATGTGATTATGTGTATCAGTTATATAAGATGGAGTGGATAGCTACAGTGATCTTGAAAGGGTGAGTTCAAATTCCTTCTAAACTATATTGATGATTGTTCATTAAACTAAAGATTATCTCTAGCCTAAGTATACTTTTTAATTTTTACTTAATTAATATTATACATGTAGTGTTATAAAGGCATTAAACACCTGAGTTGCCAGGCCTATGATGACAGTTTTGATACCTTTTACTATTCCACTCTTGCACAAGACAGGACTTCATTTGATTCCATTTTAATATCTTGTGAAGGGATATATTATCCTATGGACTGTAACAGATTTTCTAGTTATTTATATAGCAGTATATCTTTCACTTAGATCAATTATATCACAACCATCCATCAGCCCAAAAATCAGACCAACCTCTTCTACCCCCACACACACACGCTATGTATTTTTTAAATCTCTAGTTCATTGTTTTTAAGTAAAACATGAGCAAGGAAATTGAGATATATTTTTATAACTCTACACACTTACTATTAATTAAATGAGAATTAAAGATTTATTTGGGCTAAAGATAATCTTTAGATTAGTGAATAATCAGTAATAATCATTAATATAATATTGCAAAATGATTTGTGGCAAGGTAGTGAGTTCAAAAAGTTTGACACATGTAATCAAACTTGTCATCTGTAGCCAGTAAATTGGTAGTTTGTTTTTATTGAAGTAATAAATTATAATTTAAAGGCTAGGAAAGAGAAATGTATAGCATTAATTCTTAGAAAATATAAAGAAAAAGCACTGCCCATCTCTGAATACTTTTCTGCTGCCATTGTTCCTAGAATTTTCATGAATATAAAACTGCACAAAGAAACTTCAAGATTCACCTTCTTCTTGACTTTGGTAGTTTGTACTTTTACTATACAGCTAAACTTATTGCTTCTTGGCTCATAGATGCCTTTGGTTTTGACTCATACAGCTTGAAGTCTTCATATGAATTTATTGAAAAGATTAATAATCTTAAAATCGATAACAGCTGCAAAATTGCCTCTCTGGATGTCAAGGAATTGAATGGATCTGTTCCTCATTATGAATCTATCAAACTTGTAGAACTTTTGCAGCAAGTCAATTATAACATTGAGAGAGAAAAACTATAGAAACATTAAATTGTATTAGTGACAAAATAATTGATCAATTAACTACAAAAAGTAAAAAATGAATGGCTCGCCTATGAGGCTCCCTTTTACTGAAGTTGTCTGTAGTTGTCCAGATTCGAGAATTTGATTTTTCCAAAATCTGAGTGTCTGTTAAATTTATTCTTATATTCCAGATATGTGGACAATACTAGTATGCACAAATGAAGAAAACATCAGTAAAATTCATATTGAGTTAGCACCTACAATCACTCTAATTTGGACCATCAAGAAGGAAGATGAGTTTCTTCACAACATAAATTTTTTAGATATTTTATAAGATGATATTAATATACACACTGGGTCTAATACTCCCTTAATATACACACTGGATCTAATACTCCCTTAATATACACACTAGGTCTAATACTCCCTTAATATACACACTGGGTCTAATACTCCCTTCTCCCATAAATATGCTGGTCTGAAAGATTTTTTTCCATAGAAACTTAAAGCTGTGCAAATTTGAGGCAGGTCAGAGAAGAAACATCGTCTAATCAATATTGGATACAATAAATGCAATTATTGCTAAATTTTATAATAAAATCTTGCACCCTATAAACACTCAACCTGACAATAAAAAATGGACTAGTTGCCCTTATGCTTTGATAGTCACATATAAAAAATATTTGCACCAATAAATACAATATCAGTTTTTGCTCACTCTGTCTTTAAATAAATTATGAAATAATTCAAAAGACAAAATAACTAGAAAGGCTTCATGTCAAATTGTGTACAAATTTAACTGCAAAGATTCTAACTGCTCAAGAACTTACTATGCTGAGACCAGAGTTAACTTAATCTATAAGACTTGCCCAATATAATTATGTTTACAACCAGGCTAAAAAAAGCAATCCAATATTCTTGTTTTCTTGGATCATGAATTGCAGTCAGGCCACAATTTTGACCTCTCTATGACTATCATTTGTTCCAAAAGATATGACAGAAACAGAAAGGTGAAGAACACATGGTCAATAGTTAAAGACGATAACACCCCATCAATAAAAAGGCCTCTAGCACCCTTCTTTCTAAACACTGGCGGTTGTAGTTTCCTGTTTCATCATTAGTATGTAAATCCACTCCTAAAAATTCAATTTTATGATAATCTAATCTTTAATATTCAAAAGAGACTTTAAATTTAGATCTCAACTTCCTCTAGTCATATTATGTTATGATACAATTCAATATTGATAACGATCAACTTAAAATAAATTTCCTTTATTACAAATTCAAACCTGTTATGTTATGAAATGTTTTAACATTTTCTAAATCATTATTTACATAATCCTAAATAAATTGTGAAAATATGTGTAAGAGATTATGATATGGGCCAACTGATGAGTATATTTTTAGTGCAAAATGCACATCTTGGGGCCCATTTATCTTTTTCACAGGTCTTTTGTCATATTTCAGAAAATTGTGATGAAATAGAAGTTTGAAATATATAATATATATTATTTTAAGCAAAATCTTTATTAACAAAAAACAAAAAATTATATTTATTTTTACAACAATTATTTATATATAAATTTTAAATCACAGATCTTCATACTTTATGTGCAGTTAAAATATATTTATAAAAGTGTATATGTACTTAAAATTTCAATATGGTCTAATATATGTCTTATTCACTTAAAAAAAGTGAACTTAGATGTTTCAAAAAATGCAGCCAGTGTGTGTGAGAAAAGTTGATCTGATTTCTAGACAGATAGATGGTTGAGCCAAAGTGAAAAATGCTTGAGATAAGAATAACTGTTGAAAATATATATGTATGTAATAAAAACAATCACTGAATGAAAATATATAATGTTAAATAGATAAATAGATCATTACAATAGTAAATGAGACACATGACCTCTTGTTACCACTTTCTTATTACCATATTGTTGTTACTACAGGGAGTATGTCTCTTTTACTATTATAGTAATTACTCTTTATATGATTTAGTTAACATTATATATATATTGAGACAGTTATGTCTCAGGGCATGCAACAATGTAGTAGTGTGTGCACAAATACATATAAAGTTGAAAGAAAAAATAGAATATTTCAACTTTTGTAGATATTTTCTACATTACACTGGAATAACAATTAAGGATTAAATAATTTTGAATTTTTAAAAAAAAATTATAAATTAAACATTTAAAAAAAATCTAATTAATATTTTTATTAATTCTGATTTTGAAATTAAAACAAGCATGTTTTTGTGTTAAAATAGATACACTAGTAATTATAAAATTCCATTATTTATTTTGATTAAAGAAATGTTTTAAATTAAAGCTTGTATAACATATTGTGATAAAAATCATACGAAGTTGTATTTCAAAGGATTTAGAGTGAATTGAAAAGAGTCATTAATGTTTTTTAATCAAGATAAAGAAAACTTGCTTTTAATTACCTTTTTTTCATCCTGATGATAAAAAGGTTGGGAAAAAAAGATTAGGGGGTGTTTTTAAATTTTTTAGAGATTATGACAGCATAAGCACTATGAAGTTATAACTGAAGGTATAGAGAGTACAAATCATCTGCTGCTGCTAGGATCATGATGGTAGTTTAGATTCACATGGAAGTAAAGGGCCTGCTTTTCTGTGTTCCATAATCCATAATGCATACTAGATGGCTTAGCTTGCCTGAAGTCCACCAAGTAATAGATTAAATAGAGATGATTGAATGTCAACAGTTACCTGGGTTATACCTTTCCCAATGATGACAATAAGCCAGTCTAGTTTTAGAAAAGACCAGCTTACCCTGAGAGTCCATCAGCTTGCTGAAGTAGTTTGTATGCATACTGTTTTATCTATATGCAGAGACGCAGATAAAGATACTGCATCATATACATATAAAGTATAGCTGGTAAGTGGAGTATTATATTGAGAACAATATTATTTTTAAAAATTTCTTGAAAATGACAATTGGAATCTCTAGTTTAAAAGTAAAACAAGTAAATATTTTTTTCTTGAATTGAGGGTCTAAAGGCAGGGGATTGATTCATAGATGATTTTATTTTGAAAAAAAAAGTAAACTCCAAAAATCTTTCTAGATTAGGGAACAAAAAAACTTGCTGAAATATTTTTAAGGATATTTACAATTAATTAAAAGTAATCTGAAAAACTTTAATGAAGAACTGTCAAAAGAATAAATAATTTTAAAGAAAACTTTTACTTACCATAAAAAATAAGAGGCTAATTAATAACTTTAATTTATACTATGTATATTTTTTATATACACACATACTGGTGAATTTATATATTATTAAAAATGAAATGTTTTTTATATAAATCTATAACAATTTGAACAAGTCAATTTTTTACACAGCACATCTGAGTGCTTTTAAATATGTATGAAGAGTATGTATATTTCTGACACTGAATTAATTATGTACTAAAAATATAATAAGGTTTATTATATTTATTTTTTATAAATGCTAGTGTGTTGCACACATTTCCATGCACAACACATGTACACTAAATCACTCATTAATTATGTATTATAAAAATGAATTTCATTTATAGATTTATGACAAGTCAAATATATTCATAAATTATTATATCAGACATCAATGTGCTTATAAATATATGTTTTATGAATTGACATATTTGTAAATCACAATGTGATAGCTAATTTTTTTTTGGTATATTAATCAAAATCAAAAGGCTTAATTTATATTTATGGTATACTCAGCAGACTTGTTTCATTTTATTGTTTCTAATTAATAAATTTATATTTCATTATTAAAGTTATTCCAGTAAAATCTGAAATAGATTTAGAATATAACGTTTGTATTATATCCCTTGATTCATAGTAAGTTAGAGCTTTTACTATCTGGGCTGGATTTGTGCATAATGGTTGGTTATATAAAAGATTTGTTTAGTATTATAGATATTCAGATGATGATGATCCTGGTTGGCACAAAGGGGATATCTTTTAAAGTCCATACAATAAATTTCATTTTAATTATTTATTTAGAAATTAAGTTTACAGTTGCCAGAAGGCATTGATGATGATCAGCATGTTTTAGTATCCCAACATTATTTTTTAAATTGTTGTATTCTTATAGATTGACATTTAAGTTTATGCGTCCAAATTATTGTCTAAATAATCTGCCCCAAGTTGGCAAGGGCTAAATAATTAGCCTTGACTATAGTAGATTCATTTCAAATCCATGCTGGTGAACTTATAGTTACTAACATAAGTGTCTCTCGTAGTCCTCAGGCTCATGTGCATCATGTTCATATTATTTGGATATTTAAATTTTATATTTAGTTACTTGGGATTGATGATGATGAGTTCCATTACCCCAAGTTCACACAAAATTCTTTGTACCATTGCAATATATATATCTTTGTGTTGTAAGTAATCTGGAAGAAATCTGTAACTAATCAAAGCATAAGGCAAATATAGCTTTGACTTCATTAATCTCTTAAATCCTCCAATATAAGCATATCTTGAAGCATTACTAATTATATAGATTAAATGAATATCAGCTATCTTAAAACCCATTCAGTATAAGCAAGCATCTAATATGTAAACTAAATCCAGATTAAAAAATTGATAATTTTTTGCACTTTTATTTGTATGGTAAAATTTTAATTATAGATATTGTATATAGCTAAATAGTTAGATTAATGGTAAAACAAATGGACATGCATAAAAGGTTAGGTGGGTAAATAGCAGGAAAGTATATAGATAGCTTGATATGAGAAGTAGGTAGGCAAAAAGAAAGGTATTATAATGTAATATTTTGCTATAGAAAAATGGGTGTGTAGTTTGATAAAGAGATGAAAAGGGGGTGTCTCAGTAGGCAGGTAGAAAGAGTAGATGTCTAAATAGGAAATAAGAAAGGAAGACCGTTATTATAGATAGATTTATACTTATGTTTTTTTATATACAAATCATTGGTTTGGTAGATAGAGAGATAGGTGTTTAGATAAATTAAAAAAAATGAAACAAGTAGTTAGTTAGGTATGTAGATAGATAGGTATATAGAAGAACAAAGATGATATATAAGAAGATAGGGAAAAAGTAGTTAGATGAACAGCAATTTTTATCTATAAGGTAAAGTTTTGATATAAACTAATAGATGAATTGGTGGGTAAACAAGTAGCGACATGATTGGGATATAAGTAGGTAGGCAGATAATCAGATAATTGGTAGTCAGACAAGATGTGAAAGTATATAAATAGATATAACAACAAATAAAGATAAATAGATACGATGTTAAAAAGAGAGATAGTTGATATTAGCAAGGAAATTTTTATTTATAATATAAAATTACATCTTAGATGGATAGATAGATGAAAAAGTTATTAGGTAAATAGTTGGATGAATGAGTAGATAGAAGGTAGATAAGTGGATAATTATATAGGTTAGTTGATTAGTGTACAGATAGATATATAAAAGACAGTAAGGTAGAGATAAATAAATCAGTAGATAGAAATGAATGAAGTCATTATGTAGGTGGATGGATTTTTTTGTTGTAAATGTAATTTTGTTATAAATAGACAGATGAGTGACTGGAATATATAGATGCATAGATATAAAATAAGATAGATTGCATATACCAAAAATATAAGAATTTCTGACTAACAATAAACATAATCATGAATATTTAATAAGAAAATTGGTAAAATTGTTTAAATATCTAACATAAGTGACATAATTGTGAAGCCTTAAAGTATAAGCTCAGTATTTTGTTTAATTGTGACTACTATTATATGGTGTCATCATTTTTATAAAGAGGATTATATATATATCTTCTTAATTATTTTGAAATGATTATAGTTAAAACATCAATCAGGCATGGGGGGGGGGGGTTTATTTCTCTATATTTAATTTAAATCATTGAGAAATGAAGTACAATGGAAATATTAAATGCCTGTTTCATGGTATTACATTTTTTTATTTAGAAAATTGGAAATCACATAATGTGGACAGCATTTAATGGAGCCTCTGGTTTTAATTCCCATTGCACCAATTGAATACATGATTTAGGTTAGATCCTTAAACTGTGCAATACCAACATTTGATTCTAGTATGAAAACAAAAATATTTCTTGATGCTGAATGCAACTGCTAAAATTGAAATAATAAGGATTCAAACCTGAGTTTGTGAAATACTTCAATGAAATAATATGGTGTCTGAAGGGATCTTGGATAAATGGAGCAATTCAAAATAAATAAAAAAAGCCCAGGAAATGCAAACCTTTCAAACACCACTAAGTAATATATATATATAATAATAAATCAACAGAATTTGCACAATTTAGTTGCTAATTAAAATATCATGCACAGAATAAGATCAAGCCCTGAGTTAAGAAATCAGTAAGAGTTTGCTTATTTAAGAATACGCTCTAAGAACAAGTGATTCACTTGTGTTTAATACTCTTACTTATGAGGGTGCATTTTTGAAGGTTAATTTCCTTTTCTGTAATTATAGAAAGTATCTGTAAGTATTTGAATGAACAGTGATGAGCAGGAAATTTTACTGACTTTAGGCAGACATATCCACAGTAGATTTATTAACTGATAAAGTCTTCAGTATGTTCATCGCCAATCTTTCAATTGGAGTTTACTGTCAATTCTTGTTACAATATATATATATCACTAAAAGCCAGTCAACACTTAGACAATCCCAATATCAATAACAATCAATAATTTCAAACTGTTGTCAAGGCAGCTTCCTTTTAACTATATATATATATATAATCATCAAAAAACAGTCAACATTTAAACAATCCCAATAAAAACAATCAACAATTTTCAAACTGTTGTCAAGGCAACCACCTTTTAACAATAATCCTTTTATTGTTTATTGTTTCACCTTTATTGTTACAAGGTTGCCTTGACAACAGTTTAAAATTGTTGATTATTATTGACATTGGGATTGCTTAAGTGTTGACTGGTTTTTAATAATTACTTACAAACCCATTTAACTTTGAATATTATTACACTTATATTTGTATATATTCTATTGCATTCATTGAATTATTCAGTAGTTGATTTTAAAGAAGTTTTTTCCAATAATTTTAAAATGAACAGTTTTTACCACTTCTCTCTAATATCAAAATTGACCATCCAGATCTCTACAAACTATGCAGAGAAATTTCTGACATTATATAAGTAAGTTATTAAGGTTGCTGTCAATCATACAGATGACATTCTGTCTACATAAAAATCACATTTGTTTACAATGAAATTTCAGGCACACCTTTTATAATTAACACAATCTAAAAATTCTGAACCCATAATTTTATTATAAAATAAATTAATCTAATGAAAATAGATTACAGATTTCCAGTAATTTAATTTTTTTAATTAGAATAAAATACAAAAACAAAGTACAGAAAGAAAAGAACTTTTAAATGTTTCTTTAAAACAGACAAAACTCTCTCTATATATGGGCACTCAGTGCATACCAGAGAGTTTTACCTGTTTTAATAACAGTTTATGATCAAGCATAGGAAATGGTGATCATGTAAATGTTACTTTACACATATTACATTAAATTCAGAATTAAAAAAGCTAATGAAAATGCCAAGGCAAATTTCTCTAGTTTAAAGTAATGCAAACACAACTCAAATATATAATATATTAATTCCCTATAATTTTCTCATTGCAATCACTTTTAATATCAAAATAACTTCTAAATTAATAGTTTCAGTAACATAACTTTTTAATAATATTCTTTTTTTACCACATTCTTTTCAAACCAAACAACTTTAGCCTGCTCAAATGTGATCTTGTGGCCAGTATTTTTTATGAATATATACAGTAGAACCAACATATTTATTTTTATTCTATATTTATAAACATTTACTCTTTCATTTAAGCTCAAATTACTTTTATCTATATATATTCTTACAAAAAGGAAGAATATAAATTACTCCAAGATTGGTATTTCTATCAATTTTTTTTTTGTATTATTCTATAAATTATTTAAATTAATACCCTGCCTATATGCTATTTTCTTATTTCCAAACAAATTATAATCCTTTTAAAAAAACTTTATAAGGCAGCATAAAAGGCAAGGAAGGAAAATATTTTTCTTCTTCACATTTTTAAAATTATTATTATCAGTACTATAATTCCTACTGAACAAAATATCCTTAATAAATTTATCACAATAGCCAATATTAAGATCTCACCTTGTCTCCAGAAGTGGACTAGTCCAGATTTCTTCCTTATCTGATTGAATTGAGCATTCACTGCCGCTAACCAATGGTTAGTATGATCAATAGGCGGTGATGCTCTCTAAATCCAATTGCTGCCAGTAAGTTTGGGGATCTGGCAATAAATAGTCAGATTTTTTGGAAGTAAGGGAGAGAATGTCTGTCTAACCTAAATGATGGAACACACTCTCAAATGAATCCACTGCTAATAGTGAATCTTTCTATTATAGACATTACACTATAAGTCTACCACAGTGATACAAGTCCACAATGGCCTGGAAGCTGCAAATACTAGGTCTGATTCGAAGCAAGCTGTCTATTACAGCTGGAAGAGTCTCCGGATAAACTCACAAGACAAGCTATTACATACAGTTGGGAGTCAGTCCAGTTATTCAAGCTTGACCAGCCCAGCATTAATTAAGTTTATATACATGGTATTATGTTTGTTGTTTGTATATTATGTAAATATATTTGATACTAATAACTGTCAGTTTGATTCTGCAATTTAGTCTAAACACAACAGAATTAGTGCACATCTTATAAAGTTGTCTTTTTTTAGAATTATTTAATCTTTGATTTCTATAACAAAAATTCCTTAAACATCTATTTTACGTGAGACAGTTGATAACTATCAAGTTTAATAATAGGCTTTAATTCCTTACTTTTTATATAATGATAACATATCAAACAATTATTTTTTAAATCTTAACATTATTAAATCTAAAACTTTAATTAAATATAACTTTTTCTTTTAAAAACTTATTTTATATAATAATCAAAACTATTAAATTTATTAAATAATTCTTCAATTTTATTCATTTCCACTACAAATAAACAACATTTAATATTAATTTTAAATATTCAGATCATAATTAATAATTTCATCTTTGAAATGATTCAAATAAACCAACCAATTAAAGAAAAAATAATGTAATATTTCATCCATCTTTTTCTAATCTTATAAAACTATTATAAGTAAAATATACAGAATATTCTAATAACAAAAGCAAATCTTTAATAATGTTAATTTTAATTCTAGACCAAGATCCACTAATAGCTACCACAGAAATAATAAACTTAATAATGCTTAATCCATTAACAGATTAATATGTGTATTCTATACCTAAACTATCATATATCTAATTATTTTCCATTTCAAAATTATCAATCTCTTTAAGAGCTTCAAAAGAAGATAAAACATTGTAAATATCAATATTCAAAAATCTAGAAATCTTTCAACAACACTATCAGTAAATCAAAAATAAAACTTAAAAAAAAAAAAAACATTGTTTGTGAGTTTTAATATTCATAAACATCTTAACTGACATAAAGCTACTTGGATAGCATTTTAAATATTCCACTCTAATAAAAAAATTTTAAAGTTTGAGTTTTTTCACAATAGTATTAAATTTCTGCAAGTATTCAATTAGAATTAATATATTTCTAGACACAGCATGAATTATTTTAAAATGGATATATATTTAGTAATGTTTTTCTGAAGGTTTGTGATGATGGTGTTCTAGCTGTATTTTTATATTGGACTATTTCCATCATCTAATACGTGTGTTGAATGTCTTTAGAAAAGTTTAATTTTTATTTAAATATTCCAAATGCATTCAACTGTTAGTAATATCACAGAAAACAGGTGTGTATACTAACCTGTTTGCTGTGATATTCCTAACAGTTGTTTGCTGTGGTATTAATAACAGTTGGTGCATATACTAAGCTGTTTGATGTGATATTACTAACAGTTGAATGCATTTGGAATATTTAAATAAAAATTAAACTTTTCTAAAGACATTCAACACACATATTAGATGATGGAAATAGTCCAATATAAAATACAGCTATATTTAGTAATGGGTTTTTTACTACTTAAAGCTACATTAGTTTAAATAGTAAAAACATTAAAATAATTCAGTCTGGAGCTAGAAAAATATTATTAACTCTAATTACAATACAATATGGGAATTTAATAGATATTATGAAGATAATGTAAAATTTTTTTAATAGAATGGAATATTTAAAATGCTATACAAATGACATTGTAAGAACCAAGATGTTTATGAATATTAAAATTACACAGATTTTTTTTTTAATATTTGTCTCATGAACTAATCCTTATAGGATTATGTTAATATCAGGCTGAAACGAGATTAATAATAAAAGATTGGCTGAGATTGTTTTAGAAAAACAACTTACATTAATTATTATTGCTAAAACCATTTTTACCACTAATTTAGAGGGCTAAAGGTCTCCAGAGAAGTGTTCTTCACTTCCTGTAAGTCTCCAAGCAGATGCAGGGAAGTCATTTATAGGTCATATAGATCTTTTACTTTTTGTAAATCTTTAGAATATTTTTTATAATAAGACTATTTATAAGTTAACTATATATAATATATATTAGCAATATTTATATATTTGGAATTATCATCATTTTCAACCATTACCGATCCACTACAGCATGCAGGTCACTCCAAGTTCAATCCATTGTTATTATTCAACCAGTTTATTCCACTGATAAATTCTTTTAAATTCTTACTACTTTTTGAATACAATCCAGGAATTCAATTCAAACATCCATGAAAGTTAATCCACCAAGCTGCATAGCTCTGACAGTTTGAACTATTTATAATAGTATAATGCAGTGAATGGAGATACAAGTATATATTAATAAATATCAAACAAAGTATATATGTATATTTAGTTGATTATAATAAAGATATTTTATTTATATTAATTATCGCTACATAACATATGAATAAATTATCCCTCGCCAAGTACTAGAAAATTTACATATTATAAGTATGAGTTGAACTTTATTAAATGCATGCTAATTTACTTAGATTATGCAGAATTGGGACTGACATAAAAATTGAAGATTATGTATTTAAGTGTGTGCATAAACGAGATGTTCTAATAAGGTAATACAAGTGTGTGTGTATAGAATTATGACGCACACACCAAATGTAAATAATTCTATAAATAAGCATAATCTTCTCTCAGAAAAATAACATTTAATTTTCATCTGATTATATATATATATTGTTTGTTATGAATGAATAAACTCTTGCAAAGTTTTATTTGTGTTAATGTTTTCTCATTTTGTTAATGATGTCATTCTGGTTGGTATTGTAAATAATACACCTAGGTATACAACTGATTAGCTACAGTCATTAGAATATCTGAAAGTTACTGCAGATCACTACAGTTGACAGAAAGAACCTCTAGAAACAACAGTACTTTGGAATTGTTGATAATTGATAAAGATGATCAGATTTGAGTAGGAAGTAGTTGAACTCCTATGTATAATAGCACTAAAGAATAATGTTATAAGTAAGTTTAATGTCAACAATGCAATGAGTTAATGTCTTCATGTGGAAGATGTAGAGAGGTATGTGTTGATAAATAACAGAAAAAGACCAGTTAAAAGTGGTAACACTTATGTGGCTGATGGGCTGGAATGTTGTGAACCAAAATCTCCCAAAGAAATAGCATATCTGGAATTAAAAGATCAATTTTCCAAGTCATGATATTGAAATTGTGGCACACTGAAGATTTTAGAAATAGTATCCAGGCACCACATGAGAAATGCCATAATTACAACACAGCATTGTAAACATTAGATAGTGAGTGCAACTTTAATGCTGAGTTTGACAATATACTCCTCAATCAACTGTTAAAGGAAATGACTAACAATAAGCCAAAGCAAATTCTTCTGGGAGTGAGCCATTGTTGTCATATAAACAGGCAATTAAAAATGCACAATCCATCAAGTAATTATGGCAAATGATGCAGTTTCAACATTTTTAAGATCTCAAAATTTCCAATGACAGTAAGTAAAACTAAAATTACAAAGTGTCAAAATCCAATGAAAACCTTTCTATGTTTCTAATGTGGACAAAGGGTCATCTGAAGAAGAGCCATAGGTTTAAATATGAAAGAGATCATACATGCAGCAAAACTGGAAACTTATCATTTGTCTGTCACATGACCAATACAAACAGTAAAATGGGTAAACATGCAAATTAAATCACGGAGAGGAGTTGCTAAGGAAAATACTAACATTAAAAAAATAAATGAAACGGACAACAAAACATATTGTGTTTAATGTATATATGAACAAAAATTAGGATGGAGATTGATAACGATTGGACCAAAATAGTTGGGAAGTATAAGAAAGGCATTATACTTGACAAAACTAATATGATAGGTACCAATGTGAATAACAATAGAAAAAAAATGTGGGAAAGTAATGATACCTATCAAGTTAAAGTATAGAATAAGAGAGTTAGTTACATCTTTATATCATGAAGTATGATTTTACTCCTGTTTAGGTCAAACTGATTCAAACCATTGAAAGTTCAAGTTAAATATTATAAATATTGCCAATCTACAACTAGATTGCTATTGAAAAATAAAATCATGGACTAAAGCAGCCCAACTATGAGAGACTTCATTTGGACTATGCTGTTCAATTCAATAATTATATTTTTCTGATAGTTATAGATTAATACTCTAAGTGGATAGAATATAAATTGCTAAAACCAATGCTTGGACAATATCATGAATGCTTTGAATTAAATATTCTTATGCTATGGATAACCCAAAATTATAATTTCAAATAATGATATATGGAGTGAGATTCATGCCTATGCTATTCAAAGACTTAACCAGTTGAATGAGTCAAAAATCCCTAGCTGAAAAAAGAAAAAGCTATTGACAAGAAGAAAGAAAGTTGTCTATCTTTAGAAAAACTGCTGATTTAAAAAATTTCAAGATTATTTTTGTAACTTAACAGACAATTTTTTAAAATAAAGAGGAAAGTTGAACTGTTTGTAATAGTATAATGCAGTGTGTGCAAATATGAGTATACATGTATATTTAGTTGAATGTAAATAAAGATAATTTATTTATTGTAATTATCATCACAATACATTAATAAATTATTCCTCACCAAGTACATACTAGAAAATTTACATATTGTAAACATGGGTTGAACTTTATTAAATGTATCCTAATTTATTTAGATTATGCAAAACTGGAAATGGTATAAAAACTGCAGATAATCTAGTTAAGAGTATGCATATAAAGATAAGACAGAAATGAATAGTTGTAAAGTGTGTGTTTAGAATTATGAGGCATGCACCAAATGTAGACAATTCTACAAATAGACGTAATCTTCTCTCAGAAAGTTAACATTTAGTTTTTATCTGATTATATATTTATTGTTTGTAATGAATGAATGTACTCTTAAGTTTTATTTGTATTAATGTTTTCTTGTTTTATTAATGACGCAACCCAGTTGGCATAGAGCACAGTTGGCAGTTTTTTTAATCAGTCATTAAGAAAGATAGTATTGGCACAGTAAATAATTTTTTAAAAAACTTTTGGATCAATTTATTCCAGACATACTTCAGTATTAAGACTTAAATAAGACATTTAGATTGTTAATTTTAGAGGAAATTGACTCCATATACATATACAAATTTAAAGTTCTGATTATTTATTAAGCACATAGGAAGTATGTAAATATTTTTAAAGAAAGAATTTTAACCTTTATCATGTACACCTTGAATGTTTATAATAGTCAAACAATATCATTTTTTTGACTATAGAGGGACCTCTCAAACCTCAATACAAGATAGTGGCTTTATAAAGATAAGAACGCTCATTCTAAAATCACTATCTAGTATCGAGATTCTTCTATAGCCAAAAAAAAAAAGACATCATTTGACTGTTATAAATGTTCAAGGTGCATATGGTAAAGGTTAAAAGCCTTTCTTTAAAAGTAAGAGATTAAACATTTATTGGCATCATCTATAACAGATAAAACAGAATATATGCAAATATGTATATATTTAGTTCATTGTAAATGAAATTATTTTATTTAATGTAAATATAGTCACATAAAATATAAATTTATGTCTCATTAATTATACACTACAAAATTTATATATTATTAACATGCAACAGCTTTAATAAAAGTAATGTATGCCAAAATATTCAGATTAATGCAGAAACTGAACTGATACAAAATTGCAGATAATCTAGCAAAGATGTTACATCAAGATAACTCACATAAATAGGCAATGTGTGCTAAGCGTGCATGTAAAAAAATTATATACACACCAATGAAAGATGTCTATAGTTAGAGACCTTATTTTCTAAGAAGATTAAATGCTTTAATTTTCATCTATTTATATAGATACATTATTTTGTTATGTGTGAATACACTCTTTAAGTTTTATTTGCATTAATGCTTATTTATTTCAAATATATTTATGCAATCTGACTAGTATTGTAAATAATATCCCCGGAGAATGCAGCAGTAACTTTAATATAAATAATGCTTCTGAATGTATCAGGTGAGAATAGAGATTTTTTCCTCCCAAATAAGATTGAGAACAATAAATCAAAGGTAGCTGTAAAAGAGTGGTTGAGATTATTAACAAATGATGTGAACTAAAAAATGTCATTGAATTCACTTATAAAAAAATAATTAAGTTGACCAACAACTAAACATATAACTAGAATATATTTTAGGAAAAGAAAATAATTCGAACAAGAGTAAGGTGTCTAATTGAGACAACAACGTTTTCTCAGTTATTCATATGCTATATAAGAAAGGGGTTAAAATGTAAATTAGTGCTAAAACAATGAAAAACATTGCAACAAAATTTTGGCAAAATAAGATTTTGATACCAATAAGTGAAAATGTGAAAAAAATGCCATTCAGTGCATAGTTGCAAATGGAAAAATATAAGATCTGTAAAAAAACTATTTGACAAAGTATGCTGGAAGTCAGAGCAGAATGATAAAAAAGCAAAGTCATCTAATGGAAAAATAAACTAGGCAAAAAAATTAAAATAATATAGCTGAAAAATTTTCTTCGAAGTCATTCAGATCAGTATATGCTAACTATGAATGTATGTAAAACTGATATCTCCATGGAAATAGATAATGGATCATATGTATCACGCATATCTAAAGAAGATTGGGAAGGCTTATCACCTAAAAGAATGAGTCTGTCACAGATCAAGAAAACTAATCATTGAGCAAATGCTGTAAGTGAGAATTCAATATATATACTTGGAGTAGTAAAAGTTACTGTTAAATTATTCACTAAAAAGCCATATTAAATTGATATATTCTAAAGAGAAAAATTCAACCAATTTTAGAGTGAGAAAGGTTCAGATGAATATGATAAAGTACATTTCTATAGAAGAAATAAGAGATTATTTTCTTAATTTTACTGAGAATGCAAACCCTGTAATTTTTAAAGTATGAAAAATATATTATGGTCAAAGGGTAAAGGTATAGGGAAAAATCCAACAATTGGCTGCAATTGAATATTAACAATAATGGAAAAATCTGAATTATCAAATCCAATTGTCATTATTATTATAGCAGATGTTATAAAAACACACATACCATAGCAAATGTTAGCATTAATACAAAATTGCTCACATTTTGCGAAACTGGATATATAAGCATCATTCTACCAAATTCCAGTAGACAAGCAGCAAACATCTTAACAATAACAATTCACTTGAGACTTTTCAAATGTAATCATTTATCGTTCAGAATCACTTCAGTTCCAGATATTTTCCAGGCAAAATAAATATGGTGCTACAAGGTATAAAAATAATTATACCCTACAACAGTGACATATCGATTCCTGTGAATTCCAAGTCAGCATTAAAAACAAGAATAAGAAATGTATGTAACTGTTTGAATATATTGTGGATAAGATACTAAATGTTGAAAAGTGAATGTAGGGAAACTGAAGAAATAAATTTTTTAAACATAATATATCAGGAAGAAGAATATATCCTATACATAAATAATCATATCAATTAAAAAAATCCCTATGACTATGAACATTAAGATTTTCGAGGAACAAAAAGCTTCTGTTTGAAAGAATCAACGATTGAAGGGGATAAAAGAGCAAGAGGACGTTTTTAAACAGAATAAAGTCATAACTTCCAATAATTTATTAATTCAATACAATGATCTAAAAATATTGTTGACTACAGATGCCGATGAGTATGGAATTTAAATCATCAAACATTTGAGAGTAAAAAAACGATCACTTCTATATCATGCATATCGTCAATTTTATTTTAATTCCAGGCTTGAAGTTTTTCATTATATGTATTACATTTTTTTCATTTGCATTGTGATAAGAAAATGTGTGATAAAATTATTAATGAACCGAATATATATGGAATTAAAGAAACAAATACAGAATTGGAAAAATTGTATCAAATTGCAAGTTATTGTAGTTTTTTTGAAACAATATTAGGAAATTTTTGCAAGGTACATATAGTTTGGTTAGGTGATATTTGGGACTCGGATATAAGTTACTATTAAGTTTTCTATTAAGGATTTGGCAATTTTATATTGCTAAAGTTATTAATATATGGTGTATCTGACCTTGGTTCAGTCCCACATAGCTATTTAAGTTAGATAGCTGGATTGGAAGACATATGGATGTCTGAAAATTTCAGATTTTCTACTTAATAATTATCCATTAGATAAAGTGCTGGGCTTGTTCTGGTATTTTTAATCCAATGCTTGAATATCCTAACACCTCACTGAGGAATCCAGTAGCAGAAACCAGTCTGGGGTTAGGGACATTCTGCAAAGCTTGCTAAGAGCTTATTTGGAGCTCTATATATAACATTTGAATATAAGTCTAAGGCAGTCTTATTTTGTGATGCTCACTATAGATTTTATAATTTATTATCATGCATACATTTTATTGACAATGAAAAAATGCTGGATAATATTCTGACCAAATATTTAAATTAGACTTAATTCAAAGCTTAATATTAGATGCACATAGAAGTTGCATTTACTAAATGTTTGGTCATAATGTGGTGCATCAATATGATCTTTCAAAATCAGTAAGCAGAAATTTCAAGTGGTGGATGTATGCTGATAGCCATAATAATTATATGTCCTATATAAAATTGTATACAGGCAAAGATTCAAATACAGATTCTCAATTAAGTTTGAGTACTTGCAGCACACTAAATATAATATTAAAAAAAATCCACTTAACATGTCTGAAGTTATAAAAATTCTAAAATGAAAAGAGGATAGTTTCATTTTATCCTTATCAAAGATATTGATCTTCAGTTTCTGTTTTGGATAAATAAGAAAACAATTTCTATGATTAATAATTCATATCCACATTGTCAATCAAAAAAATTAAGATGGATGATGGAAGTCCTATCGAAGCTCACCCACAATTAAAATGTATAACTGCTATAGGGGTAGTGTAGATTTGGCCAATTAAGGTAATCTCAATATGGGTGGAATATAATGACCAAGTGATGGCTCTTGCAAATATTTTGGTACTATTTTGATATAGCAATTTCAAATGTTTACATTTAAATTCTATTTATGTAGTATCGACACTTTGAAAGCTAAAATTTTTTTATTTTTTTTATTTTTAATATATCATAATTTATTAATTTTGAAATACAACCATAATTCATATACTTGGAGTTTAAATGTAATATAGGGGATTTGAACACAGACTTTCAAGATCCCTTCTGCTATCCACTTTATCTCATATAACTGATACACATGACCACATACATGTGAAAAAGATAAATGATCTCCAATATATGTATTTCATACTGAACTAGCACTCAGTAATTATTGACAAAATAATTATTGTTGTTTAATTAATATTTTTTAATCACTTTATTAGGGAAGAAGCATGTTCCTCACAGATGGCTTGATCTTTTTTTAACTTTTGCAGTATAAGTAAAAGTGAAGGATAATAACTACTCTTTCTTATTGCATTGTCAAATGTATACCATATAATACTAAATTGTCCAAACACTTTTTTTTAAAGCATTGTGTAACAGTATTAAAATGTTTGGACAATTTAGTATTATATGGTAAAGTGAAGGACTTTCTATTTTTCAATGGAATCAAGTAATCTTAGGCAATTTAAATCAGAATTTTATGAGGAATATAATAAAATTAGCAACAAAAATATACATTAAAAATTTAGATAATTTAGAAATTATGAACAAACATGAAAATAATAATTTAGAAATTATAAACTGCAATGTTCTTAGCTCCTAATTCTTTATAAAAAAACTATTTTATTTAGGAGTAAAAATGCAACTAATTTTTGGTAGAACAATGGAAGACACAATAAACCAGTGACTCAAAATGCTTATAATTACACTATTTAATTATAGAATATTTAAACCACCAAACATCACATGATCACCATCTCTTATACTAGCACATAATTGTTATTAAACAAGGCAAAACTCTGTTATACTCATCTAATTACAGTCTAGCATTATAAATGCACAATTAGAATAAAACAAACAGTAATTATTGATTTGTATAGTATTATATATACACAAAAGTTACTATAATGAACATTACTTATTGATTTACACAGATAATAGCAAAGAGATTTATACTACCTTAATCTTTGTAGACCTTGAGGCATACTAAAACATAAAGATCTGGCACCTTGTTCAAAGTCCCTAGTTGGCTTAATGACCTACAAGAGCAGAAATCCTGGGAAAAGATGTCCTCCACTGATTTTCTTCTGCTGCTTCTACTGGTTTTCAAATGAAGAAAAAGAGCATTTTTTGTTCTGCTACAACTTTTATTCTTTTCACTTCTTTTGTTATTTCTGGAGTATTTTAGCCAATGGGAAAGTTCCATGTGGTGAGTTTATTCTCAGTCTAATTAGTTCCGTTTCAACTTCGGAAATTTAATTATAGTTCATATTATTTACATTTTTTTTGTTAACAAATATTTTCCATTTGGTAACGATCTTTATTACATTTTAAATAAAATACAATCATTTCAATATTTATTTTATATAACAATGTTTACTTTTAATACAATATTTTAATGAAACTATAATCATTTCAATATATATTTCATAAACAAACATGAAAATAACAATTTTTCAGTCTTACTTTTATAATGGTAATTACTATATTTTCTTAACCTTATTTTTTTCTTGATATTTTCATTTTCTTGCAACATATTAGATTTTATTTTAATATTCTTTTAAAAATTCAAAATGACATTTTTCAAAGTAACAGGTTAAACTAATTTAGAGTATTCATGTACTAATCCTTAAAATTGACATTGGTAAACAATATGGAATTATGTCGATATCAGTCTACAAAGGAATTAGTAATCAAAAGATTAGCTAAGATTGTTTTCCATAAATAACCTATATTAATTACTACTGCAAAACACATTAATTAGTTGCTCCAGACACTCAGAAGAGTAAAAATACACATTTTACTAAGAATAAAGGCCCTCAGAGAAGTTGCTCACCTTCCGGGGTTATTCACCTCCTGTACGTCCCAAGTAGATGAGAGAAGCCATTTACAAGTCATAAGATCTTTATTTTATTTTGGATAAGTCATTGTAATACAAATATCTGTAAGCTAACTATATATAATATAATTTGTAAAATATAAATTCATATAACATTACAAAACTAGCCGAAAAACAAAACTTTCTAAAATTCATCTACTAACAAATAGATCTATTCAAATGAAATTCAGCAAAACATACAACATATATATACATAACAAAATAGCCTTCCCATCATTCACTTCAAACACCAACTTCCTTTAATATCAAAGGATGTTGGTGTTTGAAGTGAATGATGGGAAGACTATTTTGTTTTGATATACAGTATATATTTTGCTGAATTTCACTTGAAAGGATCTGTTTATTAATAGATGAAACCATGGTTGTGGAAGAATTTTAGTAACATATTGCTTTTTTGACTAGTTTTGTAATGTTATATGAATTTCTATTTTATTTATAATTATTAGTATAACACTAGGCAGTATTTAATATAATTTATGTACATTTGTGATATTTGTAATAATTATTATTTGCAATTAAAACTTATATCTTATAATTGCTTGAATCAATATATTCTAATAATAAGTTATTTCCATGCTATCATTATTCTGTGTATGTCCAACTAATCCAGAAGTGAATTTCGACTAGGCATGAAGGTTAGTCATTCATATATAGCAATTTCTTTTAATCAAGCTACCAATCACCTTTTTCTAGACAAACTTATTTACCAATATTCAATTCTTTATCAACTAACATCTCTTTTCATAAAATAATTTTATAAACACTCCCTTAATATTGGCCATTCTGAAAATGAAAAATATGGTTTTATTTCTTTGCCTTTTAAATTGATTCTCATAAAGTTTTTAAAAAGAATTGTGCTTTGTTTGAGAATAAAATAGAATAGAGGAAGGGTACTATTTGAAATAATTTATTGAATACAAAAAAAAAGTTGATAGAAATATTATTCCTGGAGTAATTTACATAGTTTGAACTTAAATGAAAGAGTAAAGGGTCATATAAATATCATTTGAAACAAATATCTTAATTCTGCATTTTATATTCATAAAAGAAATATAATATCTTTTTGCTTCTTTTATGCACTGATATATATATATCATCATCTACATTTTCATTAATTATTTTACAATGCAACCTAATAAAATTTATTTCTTTATATTTTCTTAGTTTCAACTGTGAAGCAGACATCATCAGAATTACATTATTCAAATTTATATGACCATAAAATTAGTTATCTATACATATATATTTATCATTAAAAACCAGTCAACAATTAAACAATCCCAATATTAATAACGATCTCAAACTGTTGTCAAGGCAACCTCCCTTTAGCAATAAAAGTGGAATCCACCTTTATGGTTCCAATATATTTGTATAAATACTAAAGATTGCAACTTGACTACAGAGATTGAAATTATTGATACAAAGAAGTGTTGACTGGTTTTTAATGATGACTTTCAAACCCATTTAGTCTTGAGCATTATTACAATTATTATTTAAGTAATACTTTGGGTGCCATTTGAAAATTATAATTGCAGTTGTAAGGTTATAATTGACTATTTATTACTCTGCATTCAAAACAGATTATATTTACCTCTTTAAGGGAGTTACTTAAACTTCTTTGTATCAATAATTTCAATGTCTGTGATCAAGTTGCAATGTTTAGTGTCTATAAATATATGGGACCATAAATAAAGATGGGATTCCACCTTTATTGTAAAAAGGAGGTTGCCTTGACAACAGTTTGAGAGTGTTGATTGTTATTGATATTGTCTACATTTATTATATATATAATTATAAAAGACATTATGTACAATATCCTACATTATGGATTTTAAAAAATTCACTTTTTAATAAACCCAATAATTATACATCCTTATATATTTTTAATAATTATATAAATATTAACATTTTATTTTATTCATATTTTTGATTGATAAATTAAATTGTTAAAAGGTTTAAAAGTCAATCAAGCATAAGAATAAAACATTAATATTTATAAACTTATTTAAATGTGTAAGGATATATAGCTATTAGGTTTAATGAAAAAAGTACGAATTTTTAAAATCTGTAAGATAGGATATTGTATATAATGACTTTTATAGTTATATAAAAATATGTAGGTATAGATAAGCACTAATTATATTGCTGGAGCCGGCTAATGTCGTCTTCTATGAAATGAATGTAAAAAAAAATAATTTTAAAATTTATTATTGAAAATTTATGATATAGAAGCCGTTAATTAATATTTAAGAATTCTTACGATATTAAATGTAAATGGAATGTGAGAATTGTGCTAAATTAGTCTAGTATTTATTTGTGTTTGTATTATCTTGAATTGGAGAGGAATGCCTTGTAGTGGAGTCAAGGATTATGAAATATTATTTTAAAATTTTGACTAACTTTTAAATTCGGAATACGATGGAGGTTATTTTATTGAATGGTTTAACTTTTAATATTTTATTTTTAACAAAAAACTCCTTAAGAGGTATTAAATATAAATAAGATGGAAATTTAATTTAGATATTATTATTTTAAAAATAAATATAACATTACCAGTTTGCTATACCTTTTTCGTTTTGTTTGAGCAATGAAAAAATAAATCCCATTTCACAGAGAAATTTCATCTGTTAGAGAAATGAGTATAAAAAGTAGAACAAAATTTTGTAATTTTATTATGTCCCCATTTTCACTTGACTCCAATTTTGATGACATAATTTATGGCGATGTCTAGATGTGGAAAATATCGATTTCTAAACTTCCACTAGTTTCCATATAAAAATAAAAAAATTCTATATGAAACTTTGAAGAAGAGTTTTCAAACTAAACTGTGCGCGTGCTTAGCAGAATCGTAATTGCGTTTGCATTTATGAATCATTAATTCTACTTCCTATCCTTGTTTCTATTAAAATGCATTAATAATTATATATATGTTATCGTTAAAATGACATGTAATGCAGTTGCGAAAAACAGTCGATTACTAAATCTATGTATCTACATTTCAAACTATACTTGTGATATACGTGTATATAAAATCAGATAAAACTTAACTAGGAAGAACATAAACAAGTTTTCTAATAATATATACTAAAATCATATCATACATTTGGTAAAATTTTAAGAATTTCATTTAAATTTATTTTTTTTAATGCTGGCGCCATCCAACACAAGTCGTCCAAACTACTCTAAAAAGAATCCGTAATTTTTCACTCAAGAATGATCTCGCTCTAAATACGCGATACAACGAAGAGAAAGATTTCAAACTTTACTAAGTATAAAGCAGAAACCATTTATGAAAGTCATGTAACAAATACTTACTTTTTAAAAACGATTCGATTCTTCTTAAAGTTTTCCTTTACATTTCTAAGGTAAAACCAGTTTTTCAAGTAAGAAAAAAAAAGACAAGCAACTTTCTTTCGTTAAGTTTAAACAAACTGCACTACGCTCTAGCGGATTATTCTTAAAATATTCTACAATAAAATATAATATAAATATTTATTAGCAATTTCAGTGTACAGTATATTATAGGGAAATAAATATGAAAGTATGATAAAAAATAACTAAAACCCAAAAATGCGTAAGGATTCCAGGCTTTCCTACGATTATTGATATTGAAAATAAAAAGCAAAACCAATAAATTATCATTATTGAAAAATTAGCTCCAACAATCTGTAAGATGAGCAATACTTCTGGATATATCTAGTGAAGTTGTCAAGTAAGTTTATGAAGGTCAGTGGTCAATAGCTTATCTGTTTAAATCATGTCAAATTGAATGTAATTATAATCAGCATAACAAAGAAAAAAAATCCACCAATAGTTGTACTGTCGATTTATTCCAGATGGGTAATGATTTTAAGCTATTATATGTATACAATGCGTATGGTTTTATTGCACGTGAGTTCATGTTTGAGCGCCATACCAGAATCGATCCCAAATCGGACATTCTAGCAATTGCACCAAAACAGGATGAGAAATCATTGTAAACCCAAGACAAAAGATTTTTGAACTCATATGCTCAAACATATAAATGTGTTATCTCGTGACTTCAAGCTTAAGCATAAGCTAGGAGAATAAATTGATCACACAAATACATTATCAAGAATACTATACAGAAATTCAATGATCACAATATGGACAAAAAGATATCAGCTAGTAGGTCACTGAATTAGAAAGTTTCGCACTGAGAATATTGAAAAACTTAAAATAGATAATAACAGTAAAAGTAAAACAAAGTTTATTTCTAAGATCAAAGTGATCTAAGGAAGGAGTTAGCATAACTGGAAAGTATATCCATCTGTACCTCAAATAAGTATATCCAAAAGCATTAAAGAAAGTCTTATTAGTACTGCTACTAAAAGCATCTAGAAGTAGACAGATCCAAAATATCTATAAGACTACTATAAAGTGAATGAAGGAATGTTATATCTATAAAGAGAATGGTCAGAGTCAGTTTGAGAAAAAGCAGGGCCTAGTACAATGTATTCAAAAAATACTCAAATATTTTTAAAAATATCTTATTTACAGATTTAGATATATTGCTTTACAATTAGTATAAATCAAATAAAAAACAATTCTCTTCATTAAAATTTTTATTTACTTTCAAGAAAATAAAATATAATTTTTTGTGGTACTGCTCAGTTAACTGTACTGCATCGCCTAGTGGCACAGTACAGTGTAATGTCTTCACCCCTAAGCTTGTTCAGAGGGGTAGAAAAACACTTACAATCCAATTGATAACATAAACAAGTACAAAGAATTATAGCTAAAATATATGAAACTCGGCTGCAACAACTCTTAACCGTTGTACCGCAAATATATTGCTCTTAATAGCTTTACGTATCCAACTTCTTCTGTTAACAAAACTGTAACAAGTCCGCGATGTTTTCCTCTAGCAGTTTATATATCCCTCTGAGTTTTTTTGTTAAGTCTTATCTGCTACATTCCGAAAACTTAATCGCGTGTTTTCCAAATCCATTTTATTGTTCTTACTTTAATTAGTTATTTTTATCTCTGATAAAAATAATCCCACAACTTGTTTTTAATTATAATTATTTTCCATTATAATTATTTTTACTTTCAACTAAAATAAATAAAAAACTTCTAGAGTAAATTGTCTCTAGTAAACTCACTGTTTATTTCTCAACATGAATACAACACTTCCTCCCCTCACTCCAGAAGTTAGAGTTTATTTACATTACACATAATCATCCATATGCGTGGTTTCCTTTTTCAGCTTGGAGAAAACTTGGTTTTTCCTATTAATTGATATAACCTTGAAAATTGTGTGAACTCTTCTTTTTTCTCACCGCCTTGAGTGCTTTTTTCTCTCGCTTGGAGAAACTCTGGGTTTTCTTTTGCTCTTCGATTTTTGTCTCTAGCCACTCACTGTCTAAAGATTTCCATTCTAAAAAATCTTCAAACATGTCAATTTTATTTTCACTTTCGGCCATCTTTTCCTGTAGTTCCATTTGTTCGGATAATTCTGACATGGCGAGTTCACTTTTTAAATCTTTATTCAATCTTTCACAACTCTGACATTCTGAAAATTTGCTTTGTAATTTTTCACTAAGTTCTGAATTTTGTTGTTCAAGTTCTTCTTTTAATTTATTTAATTCATAAATATCCAGTTTTAATTTGTGCACTTCTTTTGATAGTTCTTTAGTCACCTTTTCATATTGTCGACTAGCAATGCTCGTATTGATTACACTACGTTATAATTCTGTTACTCGTCTAGAAGTCTTCAATCTTATTTGAAATTCTTTCAGTTTATTTTGTAATTTGGAATTAAACCTTTTCAGTTCTTGTAACTGCATGTTGAGTTGTAGCTCTGATTGCATCTTTCTCTCAAGCATGGCAGCTAATTTTCAGTTACAAGACTCCAATTCTTGTAGTTTAGTGATCTGTCTTTGTCTTTGCAAATTTTTAGATACATGGCCAGTTTTACCACAACAGAAACATTTCACTGTTAACATTTTCTCTCTGTTGAGATTTTTATTCTTCAGCTGCTGACTTTGATCTGTTTTATAAACTGCCATCTTTCTGGTCTCTTTTGAGTTGTTTCTAAAAGCTAGGGCTTGCTCAATTACTGCTTCATATGCTATTCCTTTTTTTAATAGCGACTTCGTATGACAAGTCACTTTCCGTTAACAATGTCTGTCACAATCTTTCGTCATACATTCCCCACAATAATTGATTCAGCAAAACTTGTTCTAAAAATTTGTCATAATCACAGTTTTTTGACAGCTGTTTTAATGCTATATCATAGTCTTTAATTTTTTCCTCCCTGACTTGCTTTCTATTTCTCAGAGTTAATCTAGCTACGTGTCTAGATGGCTTTGAGCTAAAATAGTCCGTTAATTTTTTAACTATATCTTCAAATTGTACTCCATCAGTTATCGGTCCGTCCTATAATTTATTAATAATTTCTATGACTTTGCATCCTCCTAAACATAAAAGTGCGGCCACTTTTTTTTCATTATTTTTTATCCCATTTAACTTGAAAAAAATTTCCAATTGCATTATATAGAGAGGCCATTCCTAGGCATTTTCAATGCTAAATTCAGGAATACTGTTTTGTCCTAATGACATTTTACTTGTTTCCAAATGTATAGGTTGACTTTCTTGTCTCGCTTATTCTTTCAAGTTTTACTAGGTTCGAAACTTAGATTGTGCCATTCTTGTGATGTCTTCACCCCTAAGCTTTTTAGAGGGGTAGAAAAACACAATCCGATCGATAACATAAACAAGTACAAAGAATTATAGCTAAAATATATGAAACTCGGCTGCAACAACTCTTAACCATTGTATCGCAAATAGCTCTTAATAGCTTTACGTATCCAACTTCTTCTGTTAACAAAACTGTAAGAAGTCCACGATGTTTTCCTCTAGCAATTTATACATCCTTCTGAGTTCTTTTGTTAAGTCTTATCTGCTACATTCTGAAAACTTAATCGCGTGTTTTCCAAATCCGTTTTATTGTTCTTACTTTAATTAGTTATTTTTATCTCTGATAAAAATAATCCCACAACTTGTTTTTAAGTATAATTATTTTCCATTATAATTATTTTTACTTTCAACTAAAATAAATCGAAAATTTCTGGAGTAAATTGTCTCTAGTAAACTCGCTGTTTATTTCTCAACACGAATACAACATACAGCTAACCAAACAGTACCTTTTTTTGCATTATATTTATTTTATTTTATTTACTTAAATATTGATTCAATAGAATTGCATGAATTAATACTTATATAAATATTTGTTATTATTTATACATTAGAAATACCACTTTGTGCAATTTTAGTGACTCAATATTTAAGAAAATAAAATACATATAATACAAAAATTATATTTTATTTTCTTGAATGTTTATTATAAATCCATTAATAATAATAACATAATTTTTTTTTTAAATTTTGATTTAATAAATAAAATTGCTAATAAAGAGAATCATTCTTGACCTTTGCTGATTTTATATTAATATGACCAGAATATTGGAAAACATTTAAGTATATACATTGTATATAGGTGTAAAATCTCTGCCACAACATAATATTTACTTTGTATATGATAATCATTCTATGGCCTGCATATTATAGAGTTCTGGCGGGGGGGGGGGGAATGTTATATTTAGCAAGTAATAAAATGCTTTATTTTTTGAGTTTCAAAAAAGACATAGATCATACAGATTTAGAGCTTAAATAAATGCAAGGCCTCATGCTGCCCACATTCCCCTCACATCATCTCTGAGAGTATTAATGAAATCAACAAGATATTGTATATCTGTACTTATATATCAAAAGATATATGTATGTATAACAAAATCAAACAATTGAGTGTATGTGCATAATAACGGATTTGGTAAACTATCAAAGATGTAATAACATTCTAGCAGCTATCTCACTCAACAATTTGAGGATTATGATAACAGATTTGCATCAATAAAATTACTTAGTCAAGTTAAAGGGGAGACTGCTTTGAAATTTGTTTTTAACAACTTTAGATAGTAATCACTTTATAAACTAATGAAAACTATGAGGTTTAAAAATGTATGTACATTTTTGTTAATTATTTTTATCTATGAAGTTATAAAATTTTGTATAGATGTATAGGCCAATTAGCCAATAGATTTTAGATGTTAAATCAAATATTGTCTCATTAGGTAAGTTGAGTAAAGGCAATGATATAAAGATAAACTATCAATGTTGGAAAGAAATTATTTAACAAATAAACTTAAAAATCCATTATATATATATATTTTAAACATTTAACATAATGTTTATTGAAGAAGTATGTAGTTACATGGACTAAATTAGTTTAGCTGCATAGAACATATTACAAATACAATATACACATTATATTTTAGGTAAGATAGGGAGTATTAATACTATATATTTGTATATATTGTAACCATATGTTTTGGCTCAATGATAGTAAGCTTTATTCAGTGATCCAGCATGTAAAATTTTAAAATTTTTAAAATTTTAATATTTGTTATTACATTGAAAATCAGTGTGTAAAAATCAGTTATAGATTGAAATGCTTGTTGAAGTATAATTTTCCAACTAAGCAAAAGCTCACCAATAAATATCTTGAAAGTGATGATGGCCTGGACTGTTTGTGATGCACTAGAAAATCTGATAAAGTGGATATGAATCTCATAAACATTTTTATCAGAAGGTCTAGTAGCAGCTCCATTTCAATAATATTTTAATAGTATTAAACCAATTTGGAAGTATGAAAATATTTAACACTTTATTATTATTATTATTATTATTATTATTATTATTATTATTATTATTATTATTATTATTATTATTATTATTATTATTATTATTATTATTATTATTATTATTATTATTATTATTATTATTATTATTATTATTATTATTATTATTATTATTATTATTATTATTATTATTATTATTATTATTATTATTATTATTATTATTATTATTATTATTATTATTATTATTATTATTATATTGTTGTTGTTATTGTTGTTGTTGTTGTTGTTGTTGTTGCTGCTGCTGCTGTTGTTGTTGTTGTTATTTTTATTATTATTATTATTAAAAACAAACAACCAAATCAATTTATAATTCTTCTAAATTTTCTTTATAAACAATCTTTAAAGATATTATATTTTAATTTAAATTGAAATATAAGTCTAGATTTTTTTCACTAGAGAGATAAAAATATTAATTTATTCACATTTTACAGTCATTGGATCATTTAGGACCAATCATGCATTGTAACACAAGGAATAAATACTATAACAAGTTTGTAGGGGGGACTACTAAGAGAAGAAAATCGGAACAAGACTTCAATTCTCCACTTATAAAATAAAATAAAAGGAATAAGCTGAAAAATAATAACCTTGAAAATTAATTTGAACAAAATTTCAGGATTATGTGGAATTAAACAGGATGGAGTAGAAATTTTATAACTCTGTATTATTTCAACACTGTTTTTCATCGATCTAATGATTTCTAATATGCCTACTGGGAAAGCTAGAATGACTGCTATCTGGATATTTATTTGCCTCAACATATACTGTATCAAACAAAGAACAATTCCAGAAAATGTAAGCAATTACTTTTATGTTATTTATACTAGTCAATTTTTAGATTTAATAATAACATGAAAATTATTTAGTTTGAAAAGAAAAAGATTAAAAGTGTTTTGATTTTCACACCGCCCTTAAGCATAAAGCAGAAAAATACATTTGTTTATAAATTATCATTTCAATAAAAATAATTCGAAATCATTTTGAAGGAAAGTTTCAGGAGATGTAATAAATAAACCAAAAAGTCAATTTTAAATCATTTAAAATTTAATCAATTTAAAAAGAAAAATATATGAGTTTATTGTCCTATTCTTCTTGGAAAAGAAAATTCATCTGCCAGTTACTTTAGCGCCAATGTGCTTCATTATAGAAAATGGAAAGTTACAGATTAATTAAAAACGCCTAAAATATCGTATTTATAATTGAATAAATTCTTCTTAGTATAACTAAACACATCTTAATTTGCTGATATAAAGGAAGTGAAAGAAGAGTTTATTTATTTTTATCTTTATTGAATAACTTACAAAGTAATAATATTTTAAACTGTTTTAAAATCACCCAGATCAGTTAAAATTATGACAGATATCTTCACGCAGATGGAAAACAAAATAAACAAATCAACAAATAATTTTAAACCTATTTTAATGGTCTTACTCTCAAAAATGTTTAAATATTGTCTCACTATGATGACATTAATACATAAATCAATAAAGGATTTTAAAAGAATGCATTTGTAGATCGTAATAAACCTATTTTAGTGGTATTGCCTTTGAAAAAGTGTTTAAATATTGTCTCCTTATGCTGACATCAGTACATAAACAAATAATGATTTTTATTGCCTTTAAAAAAGTGTTTGAATTTGTCTGAATATGTTAATATTGAACAGGATAATCAAAATACATATGCATTACTTAGGGATATTTGCTTATAATATTCGTTTTCTTGTCATTGTTGCTCATAGGAATGGATCAAACTTTGACTAAGAAGATAAAATCTAATGGGAGAAAATGTTCATTTATTTTTGT
The DNA here is from genome assembly GCA_028023455.1 of Epiperipatus broadwayi. NCBI lineage: Eukaryota > Metazoa > Onychophora > Udeonychophora > Euonychophora > Peripatidae > Epiperipatus > Epiperipatus broadwayi. The sequence goes on along the minus strand of JAQFVV010000070.1, from coordinate 5,078,532 downwards.
TATTGCTCGGTCTAATATTGTAATACCTTTTTTTTCTTTTTATTTCATGTATTATTCAGGGATTATTTTTTTATATATATATTTATCATGGTATAAAATATACTTAGTAAGGATGTAGAGATGTATAAAGATATATACATTTATTACACATTTTTGCTATTTTCCCAATTAAGGGAAAACATAATATTAAATATCATTTATCTGGGAAGAGAGAGAAATATTTATCTCTCACATTGCTAAAACAGATGTTAATATTATATTGAAGGGTGAACAAACCGACCCAAACTTGTCAAAATTATACACATAATGACACAATTGTTCTATTATATGAAATAATTTAATAAGCATTTTTCATTTCTTAATTTTTGCCTATGAATGAATATCCACTTTAAATACAAAATGTAGGTTGATCTTCATCATTTACATGTGCATGGCTTGCTATAACAAAAGTATAATAATTATTTTAAAATGTGTAATGGTCATTTTACTTATATGTTGGCAGTTTGTTTATAAAACATTAATAGTTTCTGCATTATGAAAAGGAATATTTATGTTTCCACTTTTATTATTAGTGTTGTTTTACCTTGCTATTGTGTTGATCAGGATTTGTGACAGCTTTTAGCTGATGAGTTTGTGTGACATATAATGGCATCAAATATAATAATATTAATATTGTGCATGGGTTGATGGAGAATCCCCCATTGCTGATTAAATGAGAAGATGATATTGTCAAGGCTGATTAATAGTTAGTGCTCAGTTAGCATAGTTAAATTCTAAAAGAGGATGATCCCCATGGTCTGAATTCTATTTTCCCCAGGATGGGGCACTGCCTGCACTTTTATACCTATGAAGGTATTAGAATTGGCCATATTGTTGTACAACTATCATGTTGTTTTGTAGAGCCTCCCTTTATTGTTAGATTCCTCATGAAGTTATATAGTTAGTTTTCCACCATGTATGGTGAGGTTTAGTATTTCAAAATCAAATAGCAAGGATAAGATAAAGTTAGATTAAGGGACACTGGTCTATCTATGGTGTTTGTCTAATTGGAATAGTGTCTTTATGATGTGTAATCTTCATCAGTTTATAAACAAACCAACCAAAAACTTACTAGTGTTTGTAGAACTTCTATATAAAAGAGCAAGGGATGTACATGGACAATGTGGATTTGTCTTCATCAAGTGATGATTCACCAATGGATCGGTAAGATCAGTTAACTATTAAATGATTAGGTTGTGGACATAGGTAATGTTTTGTTGTCACATGTGCATTTATCTTATGATGTCTGTCCCACATCAATACAATGAATTTTTTTTATAATAAATCATAATAAATTATTAATTGTGCTGCATATGATAATTGCCCTTATCATATTCTAATAAATCAAATAGCTACAGTTTAATATACTAAATTATAACTTAGTTTTTACATTTAAAAAGTTGCATATATCCCAAAGACCCAGATACATTTTGTTTTATAATTTAAATGCTAAGTTAGCTTAAATAAGGTAACTATCTTATTCTGTAAGACAGAATAATAATAGAAATATAGCCAATAATAATAGTGATACTATGAATCTCACTATATTAGTTTGTCATTACTTGCTATGTGTATAGTCAATGGGATACCAGTTAATCTCCATCTTTGATTTTAGTTAATGGATTTATCTTATTTCATGCAATGGGTCTGAAATAAAGTTGTAAATAATGTAAATAAACGTTGTGTTAAAAATTTATTTAGTTGTCAGTAGTCTTATTGCTAATCAACACACACACACATTATCATTGTTATTGCTATCGACATATCTTATGATTATATGAAAATCATCATCAACCCATACAGTACCATTAGCTATAGGTTGGTATATCATAATAATTTTGTTAAGCCCTATAATTTAGGAGTACATCATCATTTAACAATCAAAACGGTATTAACCTAGAGTACATATTATTTTAAGTGATATACGAAAAGATTAAACATTTGATATTGGTTTAATCAGTTTATTTGAACCCGCAGATCTATCATTCACTGATCTTGATCACGTTGTTAATATTTATTTGAGAAAAGGAAGTTAGTAAGTTATTGTGTTTAGCTATTGAAAAATTATTCCTACTTATTGAAGCTTAAAGTTTATAATAGTTGGGGAATTTATAAAGTTTCTTTGAAATTACTAAATATTATTTGTTAATTCAATTTTGTATCAAGAACCGTTTTGTGCATTGTATTTGGGTAGTTGCAAAATCCCTCTCACTGACCCAAGTATATCTTGTATAACAATCTTTAAGTTATGTGAACCCTGAGAAGAATAAGTTATATTAATTTGTAATGCAGAATCTGAGTTTATAGTAAATTTTATATTTAGTTATTTATTGTAGTTGGATTGGAGTTATGTTACATTCGCTATTTTATAAAAGTCAACCAAACTTTAAAGTATCAATTGCTTCTTTTGTCTGAAATGTATAGCTTGTTTTGACTTTATGGTGAATATTCTGGTTTTGTTAAGCTTGGAATCCGTACTTGATTTAGTTGTCTCATTATCATTTAATTCAATATCAAATTTAGAGTTCTGGACATCATCTTTCATCATCATCATTCTTCTCATCTGTCATTTCAATTTTTCTTTATTCTTCTTTCATCCTAATTCATTATCCCAATGATCTCACCATTCATTTGCTCTTATTCCATTATCATCTTAATCATCCATCAACTCTTATTCTTAATCATTCATTATTCTGATACATATTCATTCTTTTCTCTTCATTCTCAGACTCAATTTCATTTTATTATTTAATTATTATTTATTTTCATCATACATTTAGGCATCTACATCCTAATTTACTTATTGCCTAATTTATATTTTAATTTCATATTCATTCCATTAATCTAGTTATTATTTATTTATTGGTTAGACAAATATTAAGTTTATTTCATAACCTTTTGTTTGTTTGCTTGTTTGTGGATTTTGAAGCTACTTTGATCAGAAGTTATTAATCACCTTGTAATCTTCTCTAAGTGTATATTTTCACGCGAGCTTAGTCAATAAAGAAATCGTCTCTTTAGTTTAACATTTATTTTTAGGCATATAATTTAGATTAGTTGTAGCTAGAAAGGTTACGGATGAAGATATTGTTCCCAAACATGTAACTTGACTAGCTAGATTAGTATGATAGGTTGCATGGGAGGATTTAGTCACCCTAAAAATGTGTGGCATGATTCATTTATGACTAGTTAGATTAGTGGATAGGTTACTATATATACAAAAATGTTTACTTGTTATAAGAATTATTTTCAAAAGAAATTATATACAAATAGAGGAAAATTAATCAGGACATGAAATGTGGTTAGATTTAAAATTGTTTTATAATATTCAGTTGGATGTTTGACATGTTATATATGAATTTTAAGTGAATAAACTATCCTAAGTTCTAGATGCAATGCTCTTAGATTTAAGGCTTCTCACTGATGAATGCCACAAGCTAGAAACTAGTCTGGGTATACTGGATGAATAGGCACTAGATAGGTATTTTATGCCAAGCCATCTAGTATCCATTGATTACTCTGGCTTGCACTGAGTGATGCTACTGTATGAAGAGATTTGCCTCTGTGAAAACAGCTTGCATATGCTTAAAGAATGGTGATAATGTGATGTTTAGTGACTACATACATTATTACCTCTCTGAGTAGACCATTGCAGATTATTATATTAGTTCTTTCTGCATAATCTAAGCTTATTTGCATCTATTATTTTTTACTATCATCCAAAAATATTCATTGTATTTCAATTTATCTAGAGTAATAATACTAGTGAAAAGTGAACATTATACATACTTACTATATATAATTAATGAAATTACAATAAATATTTTAATTTATATATGCATGCCTAGACAGTTTATAGTGATACATTGTGTAGTGTTAAAATTTGAGTTTTCTTTATGTAAAGGGGGAGTGTGGTTGAAATAATATAGCAATGAGAAATTTCAAATATTTATATTGAGTTTCAGCTAGCGTTATGCATTGTTTCTCTTTTTTATATTTGAGTTTGGGGAGAAAAAATGACTATTAGATAGTCTTTTTAAGTATATTTAAGATTAAACATGTTTGTTTATTTGCAATGTAAGATTGTTGCTTTCATAGTCTCACACTTTTCATTTAAATTATTTTGAGTTTTAATGTATATTAGATCATTGCATATAATACTGAAGAGGATTCTCTTTTCAGCGTAGTGCTAAAATTTAAACTTTATTTATTTAAAGGGGAAGTGTGATGAGAATAATATAGCTGTCATCTTTTAAATATATATATAATACAACTAAAATGACTGTTAATTAAAAACTATCGTAATAACAATAAAAATAATAAATATAATAGTAATTAACTAATATATATAGTTTTTTAATCAACAGAATGATTAATAGACAAACTTCTAACATTAAAATTCAGGATTCATGGGATTTGAGTTGATGTCGTTTGCATCCGTTATGGTATTTGAATTTAATGGCCATTGAGGAGTGTTAAGAAATTAACTGAAAGTACTTGTGTGGATTTAAAGACTGTATATATTAGTTAATTACTGTTATATTTATTATTTTATTGTTATATATATATATAGAAAACCACAATTTCAATTAATCGCTGAAAAACACAAATAAGTATTGAAATTCTGACTTGAGGAAAAAGCATAAATTGATGCAAAGAATAAAAAATTAGCATGAAAAAGTCATAAAAAATTGGAGTCAGAATTCCTATGCATGAAATTAATGGATTCAATTGCAGCTTCCCAAAAGTCTAAATACCATTGTCACAGTTGGTATATAGAAATGATCAAGACAACATGGTGTGCTTAAGGTTATTAATGTAAGTCAAGGGTGTGGAATCTTTTTTCTGCCAAAAGATCATTTGGATAATTTTATTTGTGGACCACATTAGCATACTGTATTTGATCAAAAATTTAATTAATTTACCTCTAATTATTAATGCTGGGCAATCCTTTCAAATGACAGATCAATATCAACTTGCCCCTTTTAAATGAGGGCCATAATGTTTTTGTGCATTAAAAATAAAGTAATATCATTATTAATAATGAGTGTTCCATATTTAATAACAATATTTCTAATTCACCTTGAAACTATTTTCACAATATACTTAAATTTCTTTTTATTTTTTGAACAGGTTAATTTTACAACAACTGAAATGCTGTATTCTATAAGCTCACCTTCTAAAAATGGGTTTGAATTTTCGTCTTTCTTTTTTTTTTAAAATAACTTGCTCTCACATGGATTTTCTGATTTCCTTTCTACTTTTTATAAAACATGTCAGCTACTTGATGAAGGTTCTTTTCACATTCTCTATCTTAATATTTTTTTCTTCCCCAATAATATCTTTGTACCCAGATGTTTAATAAACAGTATTTCTTAATAATATGTTCTTTATTAAATGAAATTCTTTCAAGACATATCATACATATTAATGTACTATTTCTATCTATAAAAAATATGCATTAATTCATTTCTTTTCAAATGTGTGATTTTCTGTATCAATTTTTCTTATCTTACTCCTCTGACCATCCTAATTGCTAAGTATATATAATAATGTAATTATTATAAAATATTTAAGTATGTGTGTGCATGCTAAAAGCATTCACATTAACTATTAATATTGTAGAATGAGATAACAATGGTTGCTAATTAAATGAAGTAAAGACTAATTAGATTTAGAAATAATTAGTAATCATAAGATAACATTATAATATAATCTTCAATAGTTTCTCTTCCTCTTTCCTTCTTTATTTTTGTTTTTCTAATATATAACATATAATAACCACATTCCACTCTTTTTACTCTTTAAAGTAAAATTTATTTATTAATTTTACAGTTTCGACTGTTCCTAGCAGTCTTCTTCAGATCTACAAACATTTAAACATTATATCAATACAATCATATTTCATACATATATCTATTAAATTGTTACAAATTTACCAACTTAATTATAAACATCACTTTATTCATAAAACTGACTATTACATAACTTTAAAATCTACTTTATCCTTTATTTCTATTCTTAGTTATTATCATATTTATATTTATTCATCTTTTTTTTTGCCATAATTTTATAAATTCAATGTAATATTTACTATATTCATATATTTAACTTTATTTTACATATTACTATATTCATAAATTTATCCTTATTTCACATTTCACCTATTATCTTAATTTTTAATTATCTTATTCCATTCCTTAATTTCATTTTAATCATATTTTATTCCTGCTTCTTCCATTTACTTATTTTTTATAAAATTACTTTAATTATTTTAATTCTTATATGTATTTTTTTATATCTTTACTAAAACTTCCTTTCCTCCATCATTTTCTATCCCATCATATACTCTAATTTCTTTTTTTATCTATATATACCTCCCTCTATTATCTATTATACAAACTACTTACTTATTTTATTTCTTATTAGTTTAGATTATTTTATTTATTTTTATACTAAGATAGTTTTTAAACCACTTTATCTATTAATATTTGGGTTTATCTTCTTTATTAAAATTGCCTCCCTTATTTTTTTTATCCCTCCTACTACTTGCATAATTTATCATTCTAATATTCTCTTTTTCTAGTTTATGACCTGTCTCCATAAAATGCATGTATACCAGTGATTCTCTATCATATTTATGTTGTTTTAACCTAGTATATATTGAATTTTTTGTCTCACCTATCATATTTATTTGTAATCCCTTTATCCTTACATTTTCTACATTCTATCTCATAAACCATATATATATTTCTTCTCCCCATTTATCTACCTATTATCTAAAATATCCATTACATTTTTTTTCTTTTATTCACTACTTTATATTTAATATTTTTAAATTCTTTATTAATTTTTTTAATAATATTATTAATTCCCTTTACTATACTACTATCATTAACTTTTATTCATATGTAGTCCTTCTTTTCTTTTCCCTTCATCCTTTCCTTCTTTTTTATATAACTCTTCTATCTTTTTATATTCTTTTTTATTACCTTTTCTGGATATTCATTTTTCTTAAAATCTTCCATTATTTTATTTATTTCCTTATCATATTTCTCTCCTTCATCACAATAATATTTTTCTTTATATGCCTTAGAACTGATAGCACTAATCTTATGCTTTATACCCATATTAGAACCCCAATTTACTGCATTTGTAATACTCATTTTTTATACACTTGTTTTTACTTCACATCTTTTCTCATAATACTCCTCTTTATCATTATATCTAGATATGCCAATCTATTATCATTCTCTCATTCTGTTGTAAAATGTATTTTCTTATCTATTTTATTTATTTTATTTATAAATCTTTATTTGTCTCTCGCCCCTATTAAATATTAATAGAAAATCATCCACATATCTTTTAATTAATATTGGTGCATTCTCATCCCCTATCATTTGATCTTCTATATTCTGCATATATATATCACTCAATTCCACACTCAATGCACCTCCTATTCACAATCCTTCTTTCTGTTTATAAAACCTTCCATTAAATTCAAAAGTATGTCTTTACAAGATATTTTCCTATAGAGATAGTAAAGAATTTAATGGAAATATGTTGTAAAGACATAACTTTTGAATTTAATGGAAGGTTTTATAAACAGAAAGAAGGATTGTTAATAAGAGGTGCATCGAGTGGGTTATTGAGTGAGATATATATGCAGCATATGGAAGATCAAATGATAGGGGATGAGAATGCACCAATATTAATTAAAAGATATGTTGATGATTTGCTGTTAATATTTAATAGGGTGAGAGACAAATAAAAAGATTTATAGATAAAATGAATAAAATAGATAAGGTAATTTTACAACAGAATGGGAGAATGATATAATGATAAAAATGCAGTAAATTGGAGTTCTAATATGGATATAAAGCATAAGATTAGTGCTATAAGTTCTAAAGTATATAGAGCAAAATATTATTGTGATGAAGGAGAGGAATATGATAAGGAAATAAATAAAATAAAGAAAGATTTTAAGAAAAATAAATATCCAGAATAGGTAATAAAAAAGAATATAAAAACGATGGAAGAGTTATATAAAAAAGAAGGAAAGGATGAAGGGAAAAGAAAAGAAGGACTACATAGGAATAAAAGTTAATAATAGTAGTATAGTAAAGGGAATTAATAATATTATTAGAAAAATTAATAAAAAAATTTAAAATGATATTAAATATAAAGTAGTGAATAAAAGAAAAAAATGTAATGGATATTTTAGATAATAGGTATATAAGTGGGGAGAAGAAATATATAAATGGGGTTTATGAGATAAAATGTAGAAAATGTAAGGATAAAGGGATTACAAATAAATATGTTGATGAGACAAAAAATTCAATATATACTAGGTTAAAACAACATAAATATGATAGAGAATCACCAGTATATATGCATTTTATGGATACAGGTCATAAACTAGAAAAAGAGAATATTAGAATGATAAGTTATGCAAATAGTAGGAGGGACAGAAAAATAAGAGAGGCAACTTTAATAAAAAAGATAAATCCAAATATTAATAGAGAAAGTGATTTAAAAACTATCATAATATAAAAATAAATGAAATAAATAGTGAAAACTAATAAGAAATAAAATAAATAAGTAGTTTGTATAATAGATAATAGAAGGAGCTACATATATAGATAAAAAAGAAATAATAGTGTATGATAGGATAGAAAATGTGTGGGAAAGAAAGTTTTAGTAGATAATAAGGTAAGAAATAAAAATACATATAAGAATTAAATTAATTAAAATAATTTTATAAAAAATAAGTAAATGGAAGAAGCAGGAATAAAATATGGTTAAAATGGAATTAAGGAATGGAATAAGATAATTAAAAATTAAGATAATAGGTGAAATGTAAAATAAGATTAAATTTATGAACATAGTAATATGTAAAATAAGGTTAAATATATAAATATAGTAATATAAGAAAGATTTCATAAATATTACATTGAATTTATAAAATTATGGCAAAAAAAAGGTGAATAAATATAAATATGATAATAACTAAGAATAGAAATAAAGGATAAAGTAGATTTTAAAGTTATATAATAGTAAGTTTTATGAATAAAGTGATGTTTATAATTAAATTGGTAAAATTGTAACAACGTAGGAAATATGATTGTATTGATATAATACAGGTCGTATAGATCTTGGATTATAATTTATGTAAGCCTCCAGGCCTTAATATATTAACATGTATAGTTTACAAAGACGTAACTTAGGTATTAATTAGCTTTTATATAATAATTTGTATTCAACTGTTGACCCTCTGATATGTATATATAAACTTATTAACTCCAATTACATATTCGTGTATTTCCTTATATAAATACTTATAATTATTGAGTGCGATAACTCACACTCGAACCTGTCAATCATTTTGGTCCAGTGGAGATTACGGACTGGGCACTTATATATCTGTCTAGAACCGCCCTTAAATTAAACTTGTCATTTTGAATTAACTAATGAAAGATTCCCCACTGTCTTTGAAAAAGGACGATTTAAAAACTTATAGAAGGAATGTGACTTTTGATCATAAAAATTTTACAAAAACATTCCACTGTAATGGAATCTTATACTAACGCATATTTAACCATTTATAAGCAATACGCCTGATCAAATACTAAATATTCTTTAAAGAGCATTATTTATTAATATTTTACTATAATATAATTGGTAATATAAATAGAATTAAATAAATAATTAGTTTTAATAAATATTTAATTAACAGAGCAGTTTTTAACTGAAATCAGACGTATATGGACAAGGGTATAAAATCTCATTACAGGATCTGGAAATATCTACGAAACAGATTTCAGGGTTTACTTTGATCAAGTTCAATAGCTAGTGACCAATGATAATTATAAACGTAGATGGGGAATACATATTTGAAGTATGGTTGTGACTTGTCATCACTTCGGATATAAAAGTTGAAGATATTAAATGTGAGTTGCGGTGGAATTATCTAAGAATTTTAATCAAGGATAGGGTAATTATGGAAGGAATGCTTCAGCATGCAATTTACCCTGAGAGAAATGTGGTCTACTGCATCTCAGAGAATGGCCTGGACAGTGGGAATTTCACTGATGCCAGCCACTGGACACATATAAACAGAGTTTTTTATGGACTCTTACTGTTTGAACTTTTTTGGGAATTTCGACCATTGGAATCCAGGTTTGAGCTAGAAATAACTCATTTCTTGGGTTCTTAAGTGTATTGTGACATGGGTCTAAGGTCAACAGTCAATCATTGAATGGATTTGGGTGACTGATGAAAATGACTATTATTATTTGTCATTTGGTTGTAACATAATGTGCTTACTAATATAAGTATATCATTGTATATCATGTCATGTGAGCATGTCGGTTTAAAAATTTATTCTGAGATAATGAAGTTTTACGGTGTCAAATTACATTAAAATCAAGATATGCATTGTGAATCATAGATAAATTTAGTTTATCACTGTATGTAAACATGTAAATTAAAAGTTTAATAAACTTTTTTGAGAAAAAACAAACAAAATGCTCTTAGGGTCATAGATTAAATCCAAACAGATAAACGACACAATATAATTTGTTAGAATATTTCATCTCTGATAGAATGAACTAGAATTATTATAAAGGTTGAGGAAAGAAAAAGATGTAGTTGAGAAAATAAATATTTTAATCTACTTAACTTTTAATTATTAACATTTGCACATATATTTGCTTTGCACTACATGTGCGTTCAAATTAGAAGTTTTATACAAGTCTGTTTTATAACGGTCGACGAACCTCTCTAACCTAATCTGCCATACCAGGGTAACACCAGGCCATTTGAACCTGGAAAATTTATACAGAAGGCAGATATGCGCATGAGAGGTTACCTTTTTATTGAACTGAAAGCACCAGTTGCTAGCTCAGGGAGAAGCTGAGCTTAAAATATCATACTGTATATTCAAATTTCTAATGCTTACTTTTAAATATTAATAATATATAAAATAAGTTACTGCCAAAATTAATTCAACAAAACATTTTATTATAACGCACACATGCATTAAAAAGATTCTGAAAATTAAATCAACTAAATACATCTGATTTGGATTATATGCACAGATGGAAGTGTTTAATAGATTTAAATACAATTTTAATATTTTATTAAGTGTGAACATGCTACATAGATTACGCAATAACCAACCCAATCCCTTTTAATCTTAGGCCAAAAATCTCACATTTAAACCAACACTGTTTACTAATATACCGATGTGACCAATGCAAAATGAGATTATTAGCATAACACAATCATGCTAACAGGAATTTTACATCTGTAGCATGATATCATTAGAAAAATAACGAATCATGGTTAGAAGGAATGAGCATCTTCCCCACGATACAAGAATGAAATTATACGAGAAACTCTGTAAATGGTGATAGCGGTCTTTGCTGGCTTACTGTCCAGTCAGAGCGTAAGAAAATCAATGGCATAGGAAATACATCTATGACCATTGACAACGTGATGACTAATCTTTTGGGTCATACGTTCAGGTGAGTTTTATGCCCTGTATGCTAACGCAGTACAAGGGAACAAGTATCCAATGCACCTACTCAAATTACATTGACATAAAACATCCGTACATCTATCCATTAGCACCGATCCAACTGTGAAACAATTAGCCCAAAATTAACACACTTTAAACTAACAATCTTACGAATCTATGCAGCCATTCATGCTCACTTTAAATAATTAATTTAAAAGAAATTACGAGAATGGAAATTGTATTAAGCATATAAAAAAAAAGGAAAATATATAAATAATTTAAAATTTAGTCAGATAAGCGATTTCTTTTAAAAGTGACACTTAAAATACTGGAAAAAGTTCCCATTATCTGATTAAAGTCCATACTTCATTTAAAAGAAAAGTTTATACTTTCCAATGCTATAGGTAAAGTCCGTCTTTGTAATCCTTGATGCATGGTAGAATTCAAAGTTCTTTCCAACTCCTATTCTTCTAGATGGAGAGAAGTCTGTTGCTGTCTATTTTCCGGGAACTGTCCTATTCTGGAGACAGCTTCAACTGCTGCAAATGCGGGAAATGTAAATTTTTGCTGACCCCTACATTTTGGAGATCCGCAATACACACAATCAGCAAGAGCAATCCAAAAATCTCTTCCCCCTTTCAAAGTTTTTTTTTCTTTGTAAACTCTTATCAGTAATATATTTTTAATTTATCTGTTATCTGACTATATGCCCAAGGGCCTGTTTGCAATTACCTCGAAATAGAAAATCATTTCCATTTTAAGAATAAAATAACTAATTAACAGAATTTTTTTTAAAAAAAATATTTTATATTAAAAGAATTTTGTTTTTAGATTTTAACTTTATATAGTTTGCCATCTGTGCATTATATATATTAATTCAAATCAAATTATTACCTGTAGCGGCATATACTTATTCTGTTACATATCACCGCACTTCGTCAAAAATAAAACAAAAAAAAAAACAACTTACTTGGTGTTAGTAGTAAACATTATTCTTAAAGATTTTTTTTTTTTTTTTAGTAATTACACACACAAAAAACTATTCTCCCCAACTTTTTACATCAGCTGAGCATCTCCCATTAGACAGTTCCCAACTAACTTTTTATTATTATTAATCAGACTTTCCTAAAATTACTTTTTTAATATTATATTTCATAAGTTTTCTTTCTTACATGTATGCATGCATATGTGTGCAATATACATTCTGGCATTACTTTTACATCTACATTATAATCTATAGCTTTAAAATATAAACAAAAATTCATTTAAAAAACTTTTTTTTTGTTTGTTACTGGCATAACCTATTTTTAAAATTCTCAGGGTATTTGTGGTTAAAGTGTATTGGTCCATGTTGGGTGGTCAATTATAATGGTCAATGAACTTCCCTAACCTAATCTGCCATACCAGGGCGCCACCAGGCCATTTGAACCTGGAAAATTTATACAGTAGGCAGATACGCGCAGGAGAAGTTACCTTTTTATCGAACCGAAAGTCCCAGTCGCTAGCTCAGGGAGAATATGAGCTTAAACTATAATACTGTATATTCAAATTTCCAATGCTTACTTTTAAATATTAATAAAATATATAAAATAAGTTACTGCCAAAATTAATTCAACAAAACATTTTATTATAATGCACACACACATTAAAAAGTTCTGAAAATTAAATCAACTAAATATATCTGATTTGGATTATATGCCCAGATGGAAGTCTTTAATAGATTTAAATACAATTTTAATATTTTATTAAGTGTGAACATGCTACATAGATTACACAATAACCAATCCAATCCCTTTTAATCTTAGGCCAAAAATCTCACATTTAAACAAATGCTAGCTTACTGATATATCGATGTGAGCAATGCAAAATGAGATTATTAGCATAACACAATCATGCTAACAGGAATTTTACATATGTAGCATGATATCATTAGAAAAATAACAAATCATGGTTAGAAGGAATGAGCATCTTCCCCACGATACAAGAATGAAATTATATGCGAAGCTCTGTAAATGGTGATAGCGGTCTTTGCTGGCTTACTGTCCCAGTCAGAGTGTAAGAAAATCAATGGCTTAGAAAATACGTCTACGACCATTGACAATGTGATGACTATTCTTTTGGGTCATAAGTTCAGGTGGGTATTATGCCCTGTATGCTAACGCGGTACAAGGGAACGAGTATCCAATGCACCTACTCAAATTACATTGACATAAAACATCCGTACATCTATCCACTAGCACCAATACAACAGCAAAACAGCCCAAAGTTAACACACTTTAAACTAACAATTTTACAAATCTATGCAGCCATTCACGCTCACTTATAAATAATTAATTTAAAAGAAATTACGAGAAAGGAAATTGTGTTGAACATATAACAAAAAAATATATAAATAATTTAAAATTTAGTCAGATAAGTGATTTTTTTTAAAAGTGACACTTAAAATACTGGAAAAAATTTGCATTATCTGATTAAAGTCCATACTTCATTTAAAAGAAAAGTTTATACTTTCCAATGCTATAGGTAAAGTCCGTCTTTGTAATCCTTGATGCATGGTAGAATTCAAAGCATTTTCCATTTCCTATTGTTCTAGATGGAGAGAAGTCCATTGCTGGCTATTTCCTGTGAACTGTCCTATTCTGGAGACTACTTCAGCTGCTGCAAATGCAGGAAATGTAAATTATTGCTGACTCCTACATTTTGGAGATCTGCAATACACTCAATCAGCAAGAGCAATCCAAAAATCTCTTCCTCCGTTCAAAGTTTTTTTTCTTTGTAAACTCTTATCAGTAGTATTTTTTTAATTTATCTGTTATCTGACTATATGCCCAAGGACCTGTTTGCAATTACCTCAAAATAGAAAATCATTTCCATTCTAAGAATAAAATAACTAATTAACAGCATTTTTTTAAAAAAAATTCTATTATATTAAAAGAATCTTGTTTTTAGATTTTAACTTTAAATTATATAGTTTGCCATCTGTGCATTATATATATTAATTCAAATCAAATTATTAACCCTCCCCCCTTTTATACATATATTTCTACTGATTATATATATATATATATTTGACTTCTATTTGAAAGAAATGTAACGGCATATACAACTTATTCCGTTACAATATACATTTGTGAAAATGTCTGGGGGCCAGATTGAGAGATTTTGAGAATCAAATATAGCTTACAGGACAGAAGTTCCTCACCATATAATTGTAAGATAAAAGGTCCATTTTATTATCTGTTCATTTGTTATTTAAGAATAAAGATCTAAGTGAAAATTTGTCAATAATTTCAATACGCCTTGACAATATTTGGATATGGGCTAAAAACAATCACCAATTTTATACACACTTTATATTGCAGATCGTTTTATTTATCTGATTAAAATTTCTAAGAATTATTCATTAATGAAATAAGAGAATAAAGAAAATAACTCTTATTAAAATGAGTGCATTTTAAATTCCAATTTGCTAATGTCCTTTTTTCATTTTTTGATGATTTTATATAATCAAGATTTAAGTTATAATTTGATGCATTATATGTTATTTCATACACAAATGTAATGCAAATATCATTTTTCATTCATATTTTTACACAAATCTTATGTTCAACATAAGCACATGCTTAAAGAGATGTGGCAAAATAGCATAAACATGTGTGTGCATGAAGTAAATACTGCGAATGTAATAATGTGAAGAAAAAAATAGAATAAATATAATTTTAATTATATTGATGCTCAACATATTTCTGCTACACATGAAGTTTAAACTCTATTCTCAAATTTATTGTGAAATGTTTCAAGTATACAAAGAGTAAAGCAATTAGCATTATGCTTTAAAAGTTTTAAATTGTTTTTGTCCAGTAATATATCGGCCATTGTCTTGACTTCAGTTATGTATATTAAGGCAATGGTAGATAACTAGCAATTAGATATTGTAATAAGAGCAATACCACTTTTTCGACATAGATGGCTGTTTATGATTGTTTATCACCCATCAGTTAATTTTAATATCTTAATATTTAAAATTAAATATACTATTAACTTTAGTGAGATCTAAACATATGGTTGCTAATGTATATGTGTCTACTGCATTAAAATCACAGAGGTAAAACTCCATACAGTAGCACCACGCAGTGCAAGCCAGACTAATCAACAGATGCAGGAAGTTTTGTGCATAAAATTCTTATCTAGCGACTACTCATCCAATATCCCCAGACTAGTTTCTAGCTTGTGGTTTTCATCAGTGAGGAGCCTTGTATCTGAGAGCACTGCACCTAATCTTAGGATCTAATTCAACCCTCCACCAGCCACCTTTTACCTATTAGCTAACTATAAAGTTTTGAGTCCAAAATAAAAACACAATATTTTCAATTCAAGCTCATTTTGCTTATATAGTCATATAGATCTGAACTCAGTTCAGCAATCATACTTTTTGGTATCTTTAGTTCTTTAATAACCATAGTCATATACCAAAAAGTATGGATGTTGAACTGAGTTCAGATCTATATGACTATACAAGCCAATGAGCTTGAATTGAAAACATTATTGTGTTTTCAATTTGAACCAAAGCTTTATAATTTAACTAATAAAATAAAAGGTAGCTGCTGGAGGGTTGCATTTGATTCTAAAATCTATATGCAGTGCTCTCAGATCCAAGGTCCCTCACTGATGAAAGTCACAAGCTAGAAACTAGTCAGGGTATATTGGATGAATAGGCACTAGATAGGGATTTTATGCACAAACCTTCCTGTATTCATTGATTACTCCTGACTTGCACTGAGTGGCGCTACTGTACGGAGAGTTTTGCCTCTGTGTAAACAGGTTTTGTAAACAAAAAGAATGATGATCTTGTGATGTTTAGTGGTATATAAAATCATATAAGATTCATATCATTATTATTTATACTTATCAGCTGGAAAATGTTTCAAAAGATTCTGAATAGATAGATCTGAGTATTCTCTAACATCAAATATTACTCTTGAGAAAGTTGCAAAAAATAACTGACCAATAGCTACATGTACATTTTTCGTTGTTTATTTCGGTCGTCTGTGGAATTAGTAGTAAGAAAATTTCTTGAAATATATTCAATAAATCAAATCATCAAAACATGACACTTAAAAATTTGTTTTTGCACCTAAATAATTAATAATAGTGGTGTCAAATTCTAAATATATTGTCTCTCTCAGTTTAGAAGACTTGGCGGAATTCTTACTATGTTATAAATTGTCAATCACACGTCAAAAAAAAAAACCTGTTTATTTATTACTTACTGATGGAAATTTTTTATTCTAGAAAGCATTTTCATAGGTAATTTTAACTTCAGTATTCCTACAATGAAATGTTAGAAACTTAATCTTTGATCTTTAACATGCAATTAGTTGCCAATGTGTCAAGATTTTTAAAAAGTGACTCAATTAATAATCAATTCATAATGTTTAAAACGATACGGTTAACAACATATCTTTGAGAATAAATTATCATGTATGACATTGTTTGGTGAAAGTAAAATTGATTATTTAAATTAAGACCAACTATTATAATTAATTTGCATTATTATTAAAAGTGGCTGCAAAAAAGAAATTTGCAGTTAAATGTAAGAAGACTTTTATTCTTCTTTGAGGACTTAAAGAAAACAAACAAGCTAAATTCCTAACATCCACAGCTGACGTTCTTGTTGTGTTAGTCATTATTATATGATTATTCATACAGTATACATACATGGATGGATGCTCACCAACACTAATCAGTCATGTGGTGAGATGGGTGGGTTTAACATCAACAAACACTGTGATGCTTCTCAATTTCCTGATAATTCTTAACTGTAAGATCAGTTGTTTTCTTGGCTGCAGAATGAAATATGTGT
Source organism: Epiperipatus broadwayi (assembly GCA_028023455.1). Taxonomy (NCBI): domain Eukaryota; kingdom Metazoa; phylum Onychophora; class Udeonychophora; order Euonychophora; family Peripatidae; genus Epiperipatus; species Epiperipatus broadwayi. The sequence continues at coordinate 5,061,109 of JAQFVV010000070.1, read as the reverse complement.
GTCAATGAACTTTTTTTAAATGCATATTTGCAACCATAATAGACAAAACTAGAAATGGTTCTTTATTTTTAGGAGGCTGTAAAATGAGTAGCCCATTGGGGGCTAAAGGTATAGGGTGCTAATAGTCATTTTATTGCAAATTCAGTTTGCCCTTTGATGACAACTTTTATTTAGGTTCTGCCTACACCAGACCATTTTCAAGTGAAGTAGGATTACAAGAAATGAAAGAACTGTTTCATATTAAATGGGACATTATTAAACACTATGGAATTGGAGATGATTTAAAAAATGGGCAGATACTTTACTACAAAGACAAAAATATTGGAGTGGGATTTATTATAGATTAAAAGTGAAAGAATAATGTTATAAAGATTGATGGTGTACCAAATTGACAAAAATAGATATTCAATTTAATTGGAGATATCAACTCCATGATAAGTCCTCAGGTTTATGACTCAGCAAGTTCTTATTGTGATGAAGAAATAGGATTTTTATATGGATATAGAAAGTGATTATGATTAACCAAACATAATTACCATGGTAGAAGGGGTTCTCTTTTTCATATGAAATAATAATATAGAATACTTAAAAGAAATTTTGTTGAGAAATTTATAAAAAAAAAAGTTAAATATAGTTAGATTTCTTTTCCACATAAAAAAAAAATATACAAACAGAAAATAGCATTTTATTTGCTTTTAGATTTTTTTAAGAAGTTAGTACTGTATAGTGAATTTAGTCTTGTGTGAAAATGGGAGTAGTTGAAAAAGAAGAGTCAGAGATCAGGATGATGATAGAAATGAAGGAAGAAATTAGTGAAATCAAGTATATTATTTATATTTATAAGATAGAATACATGTATATATAAAATGTAAAACTATATGTTCATGTATACTTGTATTCACATATTTGTATTGTAAATATAGGGGATTCAAACTCAGACTTTCAAGCACTCTTCAACTATCCACAAAATCTCATCTAACTGATACACATGACCACACACACGTAGAAAAGATAAATAATCACCAATAGATATAATTCATGCTAAACCAGCACTCATCAAATAGTCCAGATTATCATTTCCCACATATATATATATAATCAGTGCTCAGTTTATATTAAAATAGCAAATCTTCATATTTTAATGGACAGGCTTCAATTTACTCCAACCTCCAACTTTTCAGCCATCCATATCATTGAAAATCTGATTATGGAAAGTCCAAATCCCATGCTGGTGCCAATATTATTGTCATACCCAAGTTGACCTCAAGTTACTCTGACCTTCATGTATAGGACCTTATCCATTTAAATAAACAGAAGAGGGATGGGCAGGAGACAAACTTCATGTGTAAATATTTGAAAATCAGGCACTCTTCACAAACCTGGAGCTTAATTGTAAATATAGCGGATTTGAACTCAGACTTTCAAACACCCTTCAACTATCTACACTATCCATTAAAGTGTGAAGAGTTGCTATCTTAATATAAACTGAGCACTGATTATATATATGTGTGTGGGAGATGATAATCTGGACCACTGATGAGTGCTGGTTTAGCACGAAGTACGTATATTAGTGATTATTTATCTTTTCTACATGTGTGTGGTCATGTGTATCAGTTAGATAGCTGAGTTTGAAGACATGGAGGTGTTTGAAAACTTCAGATTTTCCACTACATAGATAACTTTTAGATAAATGCTGGCTTTGGGTTGGTATTTTTAGATCTAGTGTCTGAAGCTACCCTAGCGCTTCTCTGAGGAGTGCCAAAGCATGAAACCATGGTCAGAGGTTGGGGGGGGGGTTTCCTGACAGATATTTTAAATGCTTTCTCTGGTTAAGCATTTATCACAAAGCTTGTTCATATCTTACAAGCTTAAGAGAATGGGGTCATGTGATCTATGACTATTTTTTATTTGACTATTCAGTAATATAAATTTTAATTAAAAAGATGTTTAAGGAATATAAATTCTATATTTTTTTGTTTATGATTTCATTGATAAACTATTTTAACGGTACGAATATAATGAGATACATTTGCGAGGAAAATTTAATTTAAAAACAGATAAGTAAAAATTAAAAAAAAATGTATAAAGAAATGCACTGGAAAAAAAAAGGAAAATTATTTAATTAGTGGGATTTGAACCCAGACTTTCAAGCTTTCTTACGTCACTCATGCCATACAACTAATGCACATACATACGAAAAAGTAATATACATATTTTGTGTTGAACCAGCACTCATCAGTTGGTACAGATCATGATCCCTCCCACACATATATAATCACTTCTCGGTTTATATTAAGATAGCAAATCTTCAAATTTTGATGGACAGATGTTAATCCTCTCCTCTCCATATCATTGAAAATCTGGTGACAACATGTTCAAAGCATTGTTAGCCGAAAGGTCATCGCAGTCGCCTTGCAAGCAAGTAGTTGGTTGCAGATGGTTGTGGGTTCGCGTCCTGGCCGATGCTATGAAATATGAAAAAAACATGTTCAAAGCCTTGTTTAAATGTAAATCATTAATTTAAAAAAAAAAGTCAATTAGATTTAGATGGAATAATTTGTAAAGTAAAAGATTATAAAAATATATATAAAGAATCGATAAAATTTCAATTAAATCGCCAAATATTAGTTACATATTATAAATTTAAATTCTTTTTTAAAAAATAAGTTGTAATCTTCAGCGATTTAATTGAAATGAAACTAAAAAAATAATTTCCCAGGCAGCCATGCCATTGTGAATAGTTTTTTTTAAATAAAATCGGAGATAAATCAATTATTGAAATTTATTTAATCTCTAAAAGTAATGTGAAACCAAAAAAGTATTGCAGAACCTTTACATGATTAGATACTATTTCTAATTTCGATGTTTTATGAGCGAAAAGTTATTACTTACAGATAGGGGTGTATGGCGGTATAGTTTAAATGCAGATTTAAGTCGAACTGATAGTAAACAAATGTTTATAAAGCAATAGAGTTAATATTGAAGGAGATATGATTAAGTCATTTGATTTGCTGATAATATAAACCTTTTAGAAAGTTGTGTTAATTAATTTGTTGACATTTACTTCAAATTGGGGGAATGGGGTCAGGAGTGGTAAACATTATATTAATTAAAAAGAGATTTATAAAAGAAAGTTATAGCCTTTAAATGGTTAGGAATCTGAAGCAGACAGATAAAGAAAATAAGATTTTAGTAAAATATTTATTCAGGGAAAATTGGTAGGGAGTCCCAGGATCAACTATTATTGTTCATTATAATTTAAAATTTACGTACGAGTATGTATATATTAGACCAAAAGTAAGTCGCATACATTATAGAAAATGTTCATTACATAAGAGTTGAGAATAATGGAATAGATAATACTTTTCAATCTAATGAATTGCAAATTGGTCAGGATTTTCTCTTCTTTCTTTATTGCAAATTGGTCAGGATTTTCCCTTCTTTCTTTATTCTCTAATTGAGAATAAGATATGCAATTACTAAAAAAAACATTGCATGGTTGTTAAGTATAAAGATCCTTTAAGTCAAAGTAATAGTAAGTTAAGGTATAATTATTATCTTTTGCGCTTTCATGGAACTAATCTTATTTGAATACAGGTTAGCTACAGGGTTTTAAGAGAACAGTTGAATATCATTAAAATCATATAAATATTTAAATGCCAATAATTATAATTTAAAGTCTTCTTGATAACAAATTAAACATTTAACAGATCAGAACAAACATTTTTGGCAATAGTCAAAGACAACTTATATAAATTCCATTATATAATTTAAATATAATGCACATATTATAAATTGTCTACTTTACATAAAAGGAATAAATGATTGTTTCTAGTAAAGATATGTGTGCATGCATTCATAAAACAAGATTAAAATTATTTATGATACAATAAATCTGAAATGAAAATATAATAAATTTTACTTTTGAATAATTTAGCTTTAAATGCAAGTCAAAAGAAGTTAGTTTTTATTAATGGTAAAATAAAAATAGGACATATTAAAGTTTAAGATTTTTAAATTTTAGTAACATATTTTGTTCATTATTTCTATGCCACTTCCTACAGGTTTTAATAAGGAATAATAGATTCTAAATGAAAGTGCCTAATAAAAATGTCTGTTATATCCAGTATCACCAAACTAGTTTCAAAGTTGTGGCTTTCATCAGTGAAGAGCTTTGGATCTTGCATTAGATCCTAAAAATCCAAGTTCACTGATCCAAAATTTGGAATTCCTTACGATGAAAGTCATAAGCTTAAAATTAGTCTAGTGATATTATCATCTAGGTTTTTATTACTTTTTACAACTCACTATTGACCGTTTTGATTTCTCCAGCAATCTTCTTCAGAACAATTTCCATCTTTCATTTAAAGAGTTCACTGTTTCTTTACTTTCCTTCTCTTTAACATAGTCTATTATATTGTAATGATACGTACCCTCTCAATGAGATAAGTTAAGGCAGTCACATCTCACTATAATCAGATTTAAGGTCTTCATATAGGATGCTATGAATGATGTGGTTTAATTTTAATATAAAACTATATCTATTCCAAATAAATAATTTATTATTAAATTAATATAAATTATATCTAAACCATATCAAATCAATCTTCACCTTAATTGATTTAACCGTTACGCTCAGATTTCAAACTCAGAGAAGTTTAATAATTGACTCTCTTCAGGGGTTCCTATTGTGCCAGTCAGTCTCAAATGACAGCACAAAGAATACTGCAAGCAGAGTTGTAGTCCAGTCATATATGTATAATTATAAATGGAAGGTCTGAGCAAGCTTGTTTTCTCCCGTGTTTACACATGAAATATATTTTAATGTTATAATTTTAAAGTGGTGATAATACTCGTAGATATGTATAATCGCGTACACTAGCGGTACATATGAAATTTAAATAATATTCAATAAAGTGTCATTTTTTTTATCGTTGTTTAAATATGGTAGACATTTAAGATTTTAATGGGAAACTTAAAACAATATGTATTTTTTTTTTTTTTTTTAAACTTCATATTTTTTGTTTGTTACGTGTTGAATATTTTTTTTTTCAAAACTTAAAAATAGTTTATAGTGTAACAATACGTATACAGTTTGAGGTTGTATAAATTTTTTCTTTTTAAAATTCAGCTTTCATAAATGCAGGCTAGTCAATGTTTTTTTTTTTTTATTCTATTGTGTATTTAAAAAAAAAAATGTAGCAATAACGGTCATTTGATACCTGCAGAAAAATTTATTTAAGTACAAAATGTACTTTTAGTAATTAGAAAAAGTTTACGGTATGGAATTCAATGGTCTGAGCGATTCACAAATCTGTAGATTAATTAAAAGTATTGTCAGACAAAATTTGTATTAATTAAACAAAATCTTGTATAAAATTTTGGAGTTAGATTAGCCAAAGATAAACATAGCTACATCCATTGTTCGCAATTAAAGTAATGTAGGCAAGAGAATGTAATTAAAAGTAAAAAGAGTATGGGCAATAGCTTGTAGAGGGGTCGAATTAATTCACCTTGTAAGGATAGGGATATATAGTGCTGGTCAGGTGATATGAGAGGAATTCATTCAAGAATTTTGGGTTTGACACATGCAGTTTTAGACAGTAAGAAGAGGGAGATTCATTCAATCATTTCAGCACGAGGTGTCAGCTTTCAGTCATTAATATCCCTCCGGCTTCATAGCAATAATCCTGAAAGGGACACTACAAATTAATTTTCTTATTCTGATGCATTCAACTATTCTTAGTCTCATTGACAAGCCGAGCCATATAGGTACCCATTTTTAAACGGATTGTGGACATTCGCATGTTATTCAGATTATATTCGGGTTTAATATTTTTTGTCATCCAAGAAGCAATTATGAAAGTTTAATTATAAATGCGGAAAAGTTTAAGCCAGCAAAGTTTAAGAGCATCAATTAACTTTAAAGAGTGATGACCGAAGAAGCTGATATTAACACTAAAACAAAAGGGAAAGATTATGCAAAGAATGCCGCCAAAGAAGAACTTTTCGTGATTGCAGATGTGTGAACTTATTCACAACCTAATAAAACATACAAGATGGAGACAAACTTAAGGACCCCAGACTTGTCGAGAAAGCTGCATTAATATTTTGTACAATCATATAATGGAATCCAGTCATAAGTATAGTACATCCTGAACCATGGAGTAGAGGACCAGGGTTAGTATACACATAATGCTAGAATCCTAGGGAGCCAGTAAAAGTTGTTTGCTCTTCTGAAACGAAGCTGCTAGACAATTTTTGCCATCCTCCATTGAGCGTTTTCACATCATCATCTGCACAGCATGTATATGTCATTCTCGAAACTCCCAGCCCAGCAAAAAATAAAGTGGTATTTGTATTTATTTTAATTTGATGTTATTTTTTTATTTATTATTATTACTTTCTCTGATTCCATAAATGATTTGTTTTTCTTTTGTTGGAATTATTCTCTTTTATAACTTAATGTTAAGATGAATATTCCATTCAATTTTATATGATCAATTATAGTATAGTAAACAGAGCAAAACTCTCCATACAGTATTGCCACCTGTGCTAAACAGAGTAATCAATGGATGCCAGAAGGCTTGTGCATAAAATCCCTATCTAATGCCTACTCATCCAATATCCCCAGACTAGTTTCTGGCTTGTGGCCTTCGTCAGTGAGGAGCTTTGGATCTGACAGCACTGCATCTAGATCTTAGGATCTAATGCAACCCTCTAGCAACCACCTTTTATCCCTACTTAACTACAAAACTATGAGAATGAAATTGAAAACACAAAAAATATTTTCAATCTAAGCTTAATAGCTTATATAGTCATATGGGTTTGAACTCAGTTCAGCACCCATACATTTTGGTGTCTTTGGCTCTTTTACAACCATAGCCACCACTATCCTATTAGGCAGGATTGGTGTTAAACCATTAAGCATCACATGATCACATTTCCTATACTAGCACATTAATTGTTGACAAACAGCAAAACTCTCCATACAGTATTGCCACCTGTGCTAAACAGAGTAATCAATAGATGCCAGAAGGCTTGTGCATAAAATCCCTATCTAATGCCTACCCATCCAATATCCCCAGACTAGTTTCTGGCTTGTGGCCTTCGTCGGTGGCCATACTGTATGGAGAGTTTTGCTCTGTTTATCAACAATTAATGTGCTAGTATAGGAAATGTGATCATGTGATGCTTAATGGTTTAACACCAATCCTGCCTAATAGGATAGTGGTGGCTATGGTTGTAAAAGAGCCAAAGACACCAAAATGTATGGGTGCTGAACTGAGTTCAGACCCATATGACTATATAAGCTATTGAGCTTAGAATGAAAATATTTTTTGTTTTCAATTTCATTCTCATAGTTTTGTAGTTAAGTAGAGATAAAAGGTGGTTGCTATAGTGTTGCATTAGATGCTAAGATCTAGATGCAGTGCTCTCAGATCCAAGGCTCCTCACTGATGAAGGCCACAAGCCAGAAACTAGTCTGGGGATATTGGATGAGTAAGCATTAGATAGGGATTTTATGCACAAGCCTTCTGGCATCCATTAATTACTCTGTTTAGCACAGGTGGCAATACTGTATGGAGAGTTTTGCTCTGTTTATCAACAATTAATGTGCTAGTATAAAAAATGTGATCATGTGATGCTTAATGGTTTAACACCAATCCTGCCTAATAGGATAGTGGTGGCTATGGTTGTAAGAGCCAAAGACACCAAAATGTATGGGTGCTGAACTAAGTTCAGACCCATATGACTATATAAGCTATTGAGCTTAGATTGAAAATATTTTTTGTTTTCAATTTCATTCTCATAGTTTTGTAGTTAAGTAGAGATAAAAGGTGGTTGCTAGAGGGTTGCATTCGATCCTAAGATCTAGATGCAGTGCTCTCAGATACAAAGCTCCTCACTGACGAAGGCCACAAGCCAGAAACTAGTCTGGGGATATTGGATGAGTAGGCATTAGATAGGGATTTTATGCACAAGCCTTCTGGCATTCATTGATTACTCTGTTTAGCACAGGTGGCAATACTGTATGGAGAGTTTTGCTCTGTTTATCAACAATTAATGTGCTAGTATAGGAAATGTGATCATGTGATGCTTAATGGTTTAACACCACTCCTGCCTAATAGGATAGTGGTGGCTATGGTTGTAAAAGAGCCAAAGACACCAAAATGTATCGGTGCTGGACTGAGTTCAGACCCATATGACTATATAAGCTATTGAACTTAGATTGAATATATTTTTTGTGTTTTCAATTTCATTCTCATAGTTTTGTAGTTAAGTAGAGATAAAAGGTGGTTGCTAGAGGGTTGCATTAGATCCTAAGATCTAGATGCAGGGCTCTCAGATCCAAAGCTCCTCACTGACGAAGGCCACAAGCCAGAAACTAGTCTGGGGATATTGGATGAGTAGGCATTAGATGGGGATTTTATGCACAAGCCTTCTGGCATCCATTGATTACTGTTTAGCACAGGTGGCAATACTGTATGGAGAGTTTTGCTCTGTTTAGCAACAATTAATGTGCTAGTATAGGAAATGTGATCACGTGATGCTTAATGGTTTAACACCAATCCTGCCTAATAGGATAGTGGTGGGTATGGTTGTAAAAGAGCCAAAGACACCAAAATGTATCGGTGCTGGACTGAGTTCAGACTCCTATGACTATATAAACTATTGTGCTTAGATTGAAAATATTTTTTGTGTTTTCAATTTCATTCTCATAGTTTTGTAGTTGAGATAAAAGGTGGTTGCTAGAGGGTTGCATTAGATCCTAAGATCTAGATGCAGTGCTCTCAGATCCAAAGCTCCTCACTGACGAAGGCCACAAGCCAGAAACTAGTCTGGGGATATTGGATGAGTAGGCATTAGATAGGGATTTTATGCACAAGCCTTCTGGCATCCATTGATTACTCTGTTTAGCACAGGTGGCAATACTGTATGGAGAGTTTTGCTCTGTTTATCAACAATTAATGTGCTAGTATAGGAAATGTGATCATGTGATGTTACAGCATAGTAGACATGCTATTATATAGCCTCAGGTACATTATATTTTGCTTTTATATTATTGTAAAAAAAAATTATCAATCCGCCACATGCAGGATTACAGAAAGTAAAATAATTTACTTACCTTAATTACATCTTAGTGAATAGGTCTAATATTAAATTAAATAATATGGTCACTGGATGTGTATGGTTAACCCTCATATAATTGGATTAGGAATAAAAATATAAATAAAAGGCCATTCCCTATTTAACTATTCGCTTTGTCCGCTAAGTGCAGGACTTTTATGGGCACTAGTCAATATTAAAATAAATACATAAATGAAAATAGTTCCATCTTGACTTATTTACTTTGTCCGCTAAGAGCAGGACTTTTATGGAAACTTATTAGTGTTATAGCATTTTTTTTATAGCATTTTTTCCCCTTGCATTTGAATCATTTAATTTAAATAAGATTAAATTTAATCACACAAGAATTATGAGGGTTTTCTCTGAAACATATACATACCATTATCAACATACACATAAACGATAAATTATTATCGCAATAGGATTTATGTAAAGGTATTTGGAGGAAAGTACGTAAACGGAAAGAAAAAGCTCAGATCATTCTGTACATTTTTTTTTATATAAAGTCAACTAAATGAAATTTATATTTCTACCAATAATTTTGGTTTTATTTGTGTTTATTTACTTTTATGATTTTATAAATGGTTTAACCGCCATAGGGGTTTCAATAAGCTTAATATTTAAATTTAAAGTATAATGTAGTGCTGTGAGTTATTATCTCGCCTTCTTTATTAACTAAGGACAAACCACATTCCTAAGAGAAAAAGTAGGTTGAGCTAGTAAGGGACTATACTTTATCGGGATACAAGATTATATGATGGTGCGTCTAATTTTCCATGAAATATGATTAATAAAATAATAAAATGAGAGATCATAATTCTTTTTGAGTTGCATGGTCATATTGCTGAGGAGACAGCAATCTTTCCCCGAGGTGGTGTATAAAGGTACTAGAAATGAATCTTTCAAAGGTATTATCATCACAAATTCTAACATATAATACCCGTCAAGATCTTTAGCGGAAATCCATCATCAACAAATGCGCATTTCCATGCTCAATATGCACTTGTGGGGTCCGACCGGTACACTATCAATATACTAGAGTAATAATAATAAATCTCACTAACTCTTAAAAATGGGTTTCATGAAGTTAATATAATAATCAATAAAGAATATATATTAAATGTTTGATCTAATCTTATAAAATCAAATAAATAAATAAAATAAATTAAAGACTTTATTTAGTTTAATATAAACCATAACAATTATGTATTTAACAAATAAATAATTTAAACTTTATAATATATAAAAATTATTTATATACTTACTATTTTATATTTAAAATATAAATATATTCTATTTACCAATTATAGATAAATTTTTAAATTTATAACACTACAAGATTTAATAGTTGAAAAGATTGTGAATAAAGATTTTGTAACTTACATAAAGTATATATATATAAATATTAAGATTACTATATGGAAACTATCATATAGTAATTAGATTATACAAATAATAATTTAATTATTTGTATGTAATATTTTCATCCGTTAAAATGATTATATGTAATTTATGATCATTAACACAAAAAAAATATATATTTCATACCAATGTTAATCATCTATCCAACTATAATAAACAATGGTTATTAAACTATTTGAATTAGTACAAACAAACGTGTCATGTCAAAAAAAAAAAGTAAACTGAAGAATAATTTAATTTCTTACCTCTAAATTCACTCTATCCCTTTAATATATTTAAATGCCTTTCCCGTGTTAATATTCCTTAGCCCATATCTAAATTTTTATTAAATATAAACAATAAATAAAAAAATATTTTAAATTATTGATCTTCTCTTCTTATTCATTTCTTCAATGAAATGAATTTAATGATAAAGGAAATGAGCTTAATGTTCACCAATTGCAATTTTTAAGAATGGTATTTATAAAAGTTAATGCAATAGTCCTAGATGTTCCTGGAATTCGCAAATTAAAATCCTTCGAAGATAAAATTCTTAATTCCTTGGTTATTATGCATTGAAAAAAATAATATGAGATCTCAAGTTGTTTAGTTTCTTCCTCACATATAGGCAGCATCGTTTATACAGTTCTTTTATTAGCAATTATAATTCCAGTTCGAAGATATAGCTTATATATAATTTTAAAGGCATTTGGCAAAAGTTGTTACCCACATATATATATATTTGATTAGACAAGCGCATTTTATATACCCTACAATAAAATTGGTGTCCTATTCACTTTGCATTTTTTTTATAACGTAAAGTTCATTAATTTAATTTACTTGAAGTTTTTTTAAAACATCTTTATATTTAAAACTCCAACTAGAACGATCTTTATAGAATACGAAAATATATTCAATTAAGTAATTTAAAAATTACTTTTCTTTTAGAAATTTCTTCTAATAAGCTTTCTTATTAAATCATTCAAAAATATGGATTTTATCCTATACAATGTTCTTTAAATCGAAACAGTACAAGTCCTTGTGAGGATATTACTGAAAAGATAAAATCTTTTATCTTTCCATAAATTGATTTTTCTTATCTTGCTAAAGCATATCATATGTTGTGATATTACAATTCTATATTAAATCATTGAGTTAATTTAATTTCCTTTAATTCATTGATAAATTGCATTTGAACTTAAAGGTTATCTCCTTGTCAATTGTCTTTATTAATGAATTAGTATTTCAACAATGGTTTTTCATTTTAAAGAACGAAAAATACTAATTTACTATGTTACATATTTATTTTCATAAATATAATAGAAATAAAAATATAATGCATATATATATTGATTATATACTCGTACATTTCTCCTTGACTAAAGAGGAATAAAGTAAACTAATATTTTATTTTAATTCTCCATCTTTATCATCATTTATGCATTATTACAATACACATTTCTTTTTTTCCCTTCGATTTAAGATTTTTAAATTCTTAATCAATTATTAGAGAAAAAAAAAGATTAATTATTATTGGGTTCTTTTTTCTTTATAATGTCTTAGATATGGTATATCTCATACAATTTGTTTTGATGAAATTATAGATTAAATGTAATATCATTTCTATAATATCACCATTTATCTTATTTTAAAATTATTACCTATTAAAGTTAAATAATTTATTATGTAAAAATCATTATATAGATTATTTTCTTTTTAATCACTTCTTTCAATCAATTTCATATAATGTATCCTTATCAATATACTAAGTATTTGGAATGGTATACCAAAATAATTATATGGTAGAAAACCTGATCATTTTGTAACTAAGTTTTAATTAGTTCATAAGTATTTTATGTATAAATCAATTTAAAGTGCCAATCATGCTCCTTTTTGAGACTTACTAGACTATCACTGACATCCAATAAATGAACACACATAAACTTATTTAAAGGTATTAATCCTATTCTTTAATTTTTGAGACTTACTAAATTATTTTTAGCATCCAATAAACATATCATTTGGAATTCATTTGTGAACTTACCAACCTTATGTTTCAATATTAATGATATGATCCATCTTAGGTTTTATTTGTATAAATTTTTTTAGACACAATTATATATAATACTTCCTTCTCCTTCATAACTTAATTCTTTACATTTCTTTACTATAATCCTAATAATTATTACATAACTTATGATAATTGATTATTTAAGGAAATTATATTTTTCCTCGATAGGGCTTTAATATACTAGCATTAGAAGTATCTCGTATCTTACCATCACAATCAAACCAATATGCATTTGGCCCAGCTTTTTGTATAATAGTAAACGGTCCTTCATAGGTATTACAAAATTGGTGAAAAATAAAATCTTGTGGATTATTGACATGTGGAGTCTTCAAAAATATTTTGTAAATTGATAATTTGACTTGAATGTATTTTTACGTTTTTGAGCCATTTGTACATTCTTTCTAAAGTCTTTTCTTTTTCAATATCTATGGTTAAATTAGGGATTGGTGGTATATATTTAAATAATATTGGTATATTTGGTTTTAAATGTAATTTAATAGATGCGAATCCAGTGGATTTGTTAACACTCCAATTTATATAATTTACTATATCTGGTGTGTGCTTTACCCACCCCTTATGCTTATCTTTCAAATAAGTCATACTTTGGAGACAACGTCATCCTTAAAACCTCATCACCTATCTTAACTACCTTATTTTTAAAGTCAATCAAACATTGGTTCAGATGTAAGAAGTCTACTCCCAATATAAATTTCATGAATGAGTCCAGTTAATATCAAAAAGATATGATAAATACATGTTTGATTAATAGTCACATTGATCCAGATTTGCTTTTGAATTAATTTTGCCCTTTTATTGTTAGCTAGAATAATCTGTACTGATTTTAGAGGTAAGGTTTTAATATGTGGATTTTTATCCATCAACCTTTTATAAAACTCCTCAGATATTTGGCTACCACTATCTAACAAGGCTCTAATTTGCAAATCTTCAAACATAATATTAATTAATGGACAATTTTGTACAGCATACTTGGGCTCATTATCTTCCTCTGAACATATTATGTTGGTGATTTAATTAAAATTTTATTTTTGTTCCTTATTTTAAATATGGGTCTTTGAGGAGGAACTATTTCTGAAGACTCTTTTTAATTTAATTTTGCTGTTGTTTTGGATATATTTTTATTATACTCTATTTTAATTTTATTTGATCCACTAGATACTATACTGTTAATTTTTGAAATTTGATGTGTTCTGCATTATTATCACTCTTCATTGTTTTACTTTGAGGATGATTAAAAATCTTGTTTTCTTTTTTTATAATTGATAGCATTTACTTGAATATCTTCTTTTTTTCACAATACTTTTGATTAACATTTTGATTATTTGAGTCTATATTATTTAAAATATCTATAATTTGTTCGATATTTTGCACATTAGAAAATAATAAAGACTGCTCAATTTTCATAGGTGTTATGTTTCACTATACAAAAAATTTGATTTCGGCTAAAGTGATATATATCAAGGGTTTTCAGTTTTGATACTTGTCTTCTAAAAAACTTAGTAAGAGTTTCACCTGGCATATTTTACTTGAAGTATGATTCTTGACAATTATTATTCCAAAAATTCTTTATCAATAATTTTTGATATTCTTCAAAAGTTTTAGGTATTTGGAATAATGATTCCCACCATGATAAAGCATCACCTTGTAAATGACTATATGCTACTATCAATTTTTCACCTTCTGTTAAATTACTATTTACTGAAAAATATAAATTTAAGCCTTTTAAACGCTCTATTGGAACTTCATTTTTAAGTCCTTGGAAATTTTTTAATTTTACAAATTGATTTATAGCATTAGATTACAATGTGTGATTTGAATTATTAATATTTTCTTTTTGCAGACTTATAAATGATTGTTGATTATGATGGTGAGCAAAGTCTCCTATAGAATAACTAATATTATCATTATTATTTTGTTCCCTTTGCATGTTTTCCATCTCAATTACTATTTCATCTTGATATTCCTTATTTGGATCTTCCTTTATCCTATTAATAGCTTCTAATATTTGATTAAATTTATCTGTAGTAGTGTCTTCTTTGATATTATATAATTTAATCTTTTTACAAGCTTGCATATAATTTTCCATAATTTTTCTTCTTTCTCAAATTCATCCTTCAAAATTTTTATTGTTTGATCTATGATAATATTTTTATTTTCCAATTGATTAAATATATCCAATTGATTCTCTAATATTTCAATATTACCTTTATTTAATTTTAAATCTGTATCAATCAAATTTTGTTTCACATTTAAACATTGAAAATCTTTTTCCATAGACTGAATTTTCTTTTCTTCATTATTAATTTCTATGTGGACATCTTTTATTTTGTCATCTTTAAGGAATCTAAGTGTGTTAATGGCAACAAACTGACTATATTGAAATATAGATTCTATTAGGAACAAATCAAACTTTGGTTTATATGGGCATAATCTTAACTTTCAAGATAGTTTCAATGACACATATCAATATTACAGTATAAGGTATTTATTTATGGTTTTAATATAATATAATATTAAATAAGTGAAATAGTTTATCAATCTTTATGTTATAGATCATCAAATCTTCATTTCAATCAACTTATAGGTCTATGAAAAAATGATGACATAAAAACACTAAGATAAAAGTTATCCAAGATTATAATATAGCTAAAGATAGTGCAATATATAATCTTCTTTATTTTACTTTAAAATAAAAAATCATATCATTATCATGATTTTATCTTTAAACAAGTAGACCTTTTCAAGTGAAAATCCACTAAATACAAAAGGCATATGCTATTTTATAGATAGAATTTAATTTTTTATACATTAGCATTTAGATAAAACCTGAACCAGGCTAATTTTAGATTTTATTAAGTATAAATTATCAAACACTACCAGCTTTATTAAATGATTTAGTTATTAATCATTATTGAAAAGAAGTGAAGAGTTGATATGAAGTTGTTTTGTTGTTGATGTATATATAGGGGATTTAAACTCAGACTTTCAAGTCACTTCAACCATCCACAGTATCTCATACTATATGATGTATATATAATTTAATATTTGATTCTTTAATAGAATATTAATAAAGTTATTATGATTAATTTGAAATATTTGCAGTATATATATATTGATTTAGATATTCCATAGATCTTTTAACTATTTTGGAAAATGGTCATTCAATACAAATGGGTAAAGTGTGAAGGAGACCTAAAAGAATCAAGACCCAGTCTCCATTATTCCTGAATAATTGAATGGAATGACAATATGGACACCATATAGATCGGGATCTAATGCTTCATTGAAAAAAGAAAGGTATTATTACTTCATTTTATTATTAATAGTACTGATATATAAATATTACAAAGCATGCATTATCATGTGAAATTGTTTGCGTTCCTGTGCCAAAAATACATCACATGCTTACACAAAATTTAGGATAAAGTAGTACATATTTCTTATACATAAAGTTAATCCCACATATTTCAAATGAAAACCCCCGACATTATATATAACATCATAAGGTTAAAAACTCAATTTCCAACTAAAAAAAAATTTTTTTCTTAGGTATTAAATGTTACATATACATTTATTTACATGTTTCTATTATTTTAATAAATATGATTTCAACAGATTTATAACAAACTACATGAAGTTCCTATATCTAACAATTCAAATATATAATACTATACCAGTGATATTTTGACTGCTACAAATTTCTTTCTCAAATAGTATTAACATTTATTTAAAGTCTGGGAATTAATATCCAAATTATCTCTATCTTTCAACTGAAAATAACTATTTTATTTTTTCTTTATCATACATACTTATCTGAGTTCCTTACAATAATTTTATTTGTTGTTCTATTTTGTAAAAAGAGTCCCTTGGATATCATTAACATTTCAATTACTAATTATGTGATATGATGACATGGATTACAAAATCCAGTTTCTTTTTGAAAATAAAAATAGTAAATATACAAAACTTAACACATGTGTATTATACGATATATAGAGTGATATATATTTCATTATAAGTAAAATGTTAGGCAATTAGATGAAATTTAATTTTGCAATTTTTTTTTTTATATAATCAACATTTTAATATACTTTAACTTCAAAATTCAACCATGTTCATATAATGATTGACATTTATCTTTTAGAACATTTTTAAAAACTTCAAAATGATGATTGAGTTTAGATTCAATGTGAATTTTGTAATTAGTTTCCAAGGCTCCGGATAGACTTGGGCAACCATAAAATACTCGCTGAATTCGACTATGAAGAAGCGCCATGCTACACCTAATAAAAGAAAAAAGAAAAAGTAAATACTACATTTCAATAATATTTCAATTTTTAATTCATTAATAATAATAATAATAGTTTATAAATGATAGTATACATTAACAATAAAGTAAAATAAAAGTCAAATATTAACTTTTTCTTAAATAATAGGAATACAATAATTTGCTAATATAAAATCATTAGATCCATTTTCAGCGCCAAAAGATAAAATTTTCCATAAATTCCGATTGCAGGAATGCAAATTTTGCCCCCAAGACTTTCACAAATACTGTTTATTTAAAAACAAAAGATCCTATTTCCTTGTGCTAGCAAAACTTTACGATTGCCATTAGTTTTAATAACTAAAATGACTTATCTACTTTACAGTATCTTGTATTAATTTAACGGCATCACAAAATATTACTGACTAGTGGATCATCATGCTTAATATGTGGATGGCAGATTGGTTTATATAATCATTGCAAAACTCATTTCTAGAATATTATTTTAATTATTTTTATTGACTTTTTACCTTATTCTGTCACTTGCAATTAAAAGAATGGCTACATTTGTCTGCAAGAACCTGCTGTTTTCCTTATCTTTTACATATACAATATCACCAAAAATGAAGGACTTGCATTTGCAAAGAAGTAATGAAATTTACATCTGAAGATGAAAAATTGCTTACTGTAACATAATCATCAATTCAAAAAATGAACATACAATGCATCTTCGTGGTTGCAAGAAACCTTTTCAATGGTAATCCAATACAAGTCATATTATTATTATTTATCAAAATTAAATTCATTATTCTAGGAGTCATAATTTTCACCTATGAAAAACATCACAAATTTTCTGAATAAAGCCTCATAATGTAGTAATTAACATATCCACCTGATCATGCTCATAACCTGTGTTTGAATATGAGTGGATTATAAAAAAAATTTCAGACAGTTAGCCTATAAACAAAAGCTAATTATCCAATATTGTTCAGGGTATCAGATTATTCTGGTCGTATTTTAAAAACATTTTGAATGGAAAGAAAGAAATCTATTACAGAATCTTTATAAAGAATAGAAAATATATTTCTAAAACTAAACAGGTTACTTACTGAAGCAGTCGGATCTAAGTTCGATCCTAGCTTCATGATCTTTCACATGTAGCCAACTTCAAACCCTTGTACTAACCTTGAATTTCCGATGCAATGGGGCTTTATACGTTAAGTCCACGCTAGTTTCCTTAAAGAAAAACTATTATAAATGTGTGTTAAAATTAGCTCATTTGAGATTTAAATTCATAATAGAATTATTCCTGAATTTATATATATTATAACTGCGTGGATTGTGCGTATATATTTATAAATATTTAAATGTACATATTCGTTCTAAAGTTTCATTGTGTCGGGAATGTTTGATTTTACTTTCAAATAATTTGTTAAAATTTTAGTGATTAAAAGCTACATTCTTTTGATAAGCTTTCAGATTTTCCCTTTCCAAAACAATGGGTAAAGTTGTATTAATTAGAAAAAAGATAAGTATTTAAAATGTAAGGACGGTCCTAATTAAAATCATTTTCTGATTTTAAAAATTCATTTTCTAATTAGAAAATGAATTCAAGTTAATGAGTTTGAAAGCCTTATCGAAGGAATGTATCTAAAAACAACTAGTAAATTTTTGTAAGATTGATAATGAAAGAAGTGCTCGCCTGAAGGCATCAGAGGACAGATAAATAGCCCAGAAAAAGTTTCCAAGTAGCTATTATGCCTCATTAAGAGAAGCCATACATATTTCATTAGAGAAGAAGCCACCCAGTTAAATTATGAAATAAAATAGTGTTTCTACCATGGTGGGGGGGGGGCTTAACTTCAGGAATCTGACTACGGTTCCTGAAGTCCCCTGAAAATCTTCAATGTGGCTGCAATATAAAAATTCATATACCAATCGTAAGCTGCCGAAATCTTAGAGAAATCCTTCAAAATGTCATTCAAATAATTTTCCAAAATGCACATCTACGTTTCATCCAACTGGACTCTGCCGTGTGTAATCTAAGGAGCAAACCATGAAAAAATGGTAATATCTTTCTTATATGAACCGCTACTTTCTGGCCGGTCTTCGAACTTTATTCTACACTACCTTTAAATTAAGTACTGTTAAAAGCTCTTCTCTTTCCTTAATGTATTAATGCTATTTTAAATTATGTAGTAATTCTCTATCTTAATCTCTAGTCTTTAAATTTAATATTTGTTAACTTTCTCTTTTCTTACAATGGCGGTTCGTTTATTCAACCCTATTATATATTTTCTAGATAATTATTAATATCATTTATTTTTTATTATATGCCAATAATAACTTCAACTCGATAATAATTTCCTTCGTTGCATTTGCCGTGTTAAATAATATTATATTTATTTTTATAGTAATTCTTACCCACTAGAACTAATTTGATACAGTTCTATTTCATTAATGGCTAATAACAACAAATTATTAGCTCAATTTCTAACCTATGCTCCCGGCCACTTTACTGAGTTTATAATATTTATTTATTCACATTAATATATTGTTTCGCAAAAAGGTCGATAAAGGAATTAAATGAATATATATTCTAATTCAAATGTTATATTTTCTATTAATATTCAGGGAGGGCATGAGATTTAGGGTATAATTAAAATAATTTCTAATTGCATTAAATATTTTTTGATTAAAGCACGTTTGACTTTAATTTAACTTGATCAGGTCATCATGTAGAACATTCGTCATATAAAATGGATTTTATTATTTAGACACAATGATTACTAAGTCATCATTTTCTGAACGTTGCTGATGCGAGCCATCTCCTGCTTCATAGGCTTGTCCTCGGTGATATTTCTATTAGTTTAATTATCTAGGAAGAAAGCACTTCCTCCACTTGCTCGTTTTTTTATTATATTGGAACACCAAAGACTCGTGGCTACGACCCGGCCTGGTTTCCTCTCATACTTAAATCACCGACCAGCCATCATATTTATCGTGTTCATTTTTATAGCTCATAAGACGTCAGTACCGTTTACTTCTCAGTTCCAATAAAGCTCCGCTCTCATGCTCGTAAATCGTGATGAATTGATTTTATTAAAGTCGAACAAATTCATCTTCATTTATAATTAAGTAAGTTTTTTATTAAATATTAAAGTTGTGCCCTAAATATGTATCTTGCTCTTTCTTAATTGATTTAGGAATGTGAAAATGAATCTCACATTCTTTCTTTTAGATTTAGATCAATAATTTATGTCACAGCCAAATATCTTTATCTACCTTTATTTACTTGTCGGGGCATAGATGTATATTATCATATAATATTGCATAATAGTATTGGCATATAATAAGGACTGCCATTCTTGTTGTAATTATAAATTCCGTTTAAAGACTAGAGGTAATCTATATAATCACAATCTAAAAGTTGAACAAAATTATAATTATTATTAAACATTTTATTAATACATTTGGTTTTTTTAACTTTCTTTTTTATTCAAATTATTTTAATATTAATGCTCACTGTCTGTATTGGCAACCCGAACATATATATATGAGTTAACTTAGAAATATCATTAGTTATTTTGTTATACTTTGTTAGAGTCAGATCAGGAGTCTCATTAATCATCATCATCCGTTGAGCTAGTTCCTTGGCGCATAGTCATGTACCGTCGATATATGTCATCCATTGATTTGATCTGAGCTCGTGAGTTGGGTTTGAATTCAGTTTGGTCCGACTGAGTTTGAATCCGACTTTGGGTTGGGTCTTATATATATAAAAAAACAGCAAAATGAGAAAATATTAATAAATTCCACATCCGCCAAGCCGAAATATATTATAACTTCAATATTATATTAACTCACTAATATATCTATAAGCTTACACCTTCATCTCGATGCCCGTCCAACATATAATGAATTAAAAAAAATTTCATCTCCCTACTTTTTATTTTATAAAATATACGAAACTTTTTTTTTTTTGTCTATATATCTAAAGTATAACACATATGAGTAGATTATAAAAAAAATTTCAGACAGTTAGCCTATAAACAAGCAAGCTAATTATCCAATATTGTTCAGGGTATCAGATTATTCTGGTCGTATTTTAAAAACATTTTGAATGGAAGGAAAGAAATCTATTACAGAATCTTTATAAAGAATAGAAAATATATTTCTAACACTAAACAGGTTACTTACAAAGATATATGTATAAGACGAATATAATTGCACATTTTTTTAATTAAAAGATAATTAAAGGTTGAAAGCACTACATACCTTCCCTTCAAAGAAAAGGTTAAGTCATAAAACTGTGGATTCAAAAAGCGTGTGAATGATAAAAAAAAATGATGATTTGGCATGAACTACACAAGCAATAAGATTGAATACTAATGCTGTATCCCCAACTATGAGTGGGTGACCATTGTACAAATACACATAAAAGAACTCAACAAAATAACAATAATATTTTAAGCAATAGTGATTTATATATACAAAATTGGAAGAAAAATAAATAACTACTTTACTGATCTTTAACGTGAGTATACATTTTGAAATTGAGCGAGCTTAAGTCCCAGGTTAATTATTTGACAGCAAATACTATTTACACAATTAAGGAAAAGCTATTAATCACTTTACCTTCACTACCGTCTATAGGCTTTAATATACGACCCTCGACGAGCCTCTTGAGGCATTTCAAAATAATAATAAGACCAATGTGGTCTGTTTAGAACACTAATCGGTTTAGTGACCTTCAGATAGAAAAGGATCTCCATTTATCTTCAAAATAAATTGGCATTGATATGATAAAAAAATGATTTGTTAAATGTTATCATTGAAAAGTATTCAATATGTTAGTTCCATGACATAGATTTTTATATGGATGTACAAAATGTTTTTTATCAGATCAAACATTTTAAAATTATCAGGAGAGACTTTAATGCTAGAATTAATAAGTGAATGAATTAAAAATAAATTAGAATGCTGTAGGTACATTTGGTTATGGTGATAGAAATGAGAGTTGATAGACTTATGGAATTACCAAACAGAAGGCTAAGTGGAAATGGATATAGAAGTATACAAATAAAAATACAATAGGATTGGATTATGTTTTGAATAACAGAAAATAAGTATTTCAAAATTTGTAATGCTTTTAATAGATTCAACACTGGAAATGATCCATGATTAGCGTGATGAACGCTTACAATAATGTAAAACAAGAGAGAACTAACTTATTAATCAAAACAGTATTCACACTTGATATTTATAATCTTCAGAAACATTCTAATAAATTTAAATAAGAACTTACAAATCGTTTTAAAACATATTTTGAAGATGGTTCAGATGTGTACAAAATCGAAGGGAAGATAACTGATACACTAATAAAAACTATAACAAGACAGTTAGTACAAAAGAAAGCAGCAATTTACTAGTAAATTTTCTACTGAGAAAAGACATTGTATGAAGAAAAGAAAAATGATCCGTTAAGAAGAATTAATTATATAGAATTTTATAAAATGACATGACGTAGAATTAATAGTGATATAAAAAAAGATAACTGTAAATTAGCAAGGTAAAGTATAAAAGAGAATAAAAGTCTTAAAAGTGTACAACTTGATAGTGGGGTAAAGTTTATTTCTACAATAAGAAGAAATGATGGAATGATAACTAAAAAGAGAGCAATGAGACTACAAAATAGCTCTGGGAAATAATGGAATTGTAATTGATATTTTAATAAAGCAGGTGAAAAAATAGAAAAATTGTTAGCAAAGTTATATACTAAATATCTAAAATGATAAAGATGTTTAGATGATTGGAAGAATGCAGTACTAATATTGATATTTAAAAAAGGTGACAAAGATCATATTAAAAATTATAGATTACTAGTATTTTGGTAGTTCTATGCAAACTTTTTAGCAAAATAATTACAACTAATTTACAGTAAATTTTGGATTCAAAGTAATCAAAAAAACAATCTGGATTTAAAAGAGATTTTAGCACAATAGATCACATCCAACTATTGAGAGAAATTATTGAAAAGACTAATAAATATGAGCTGCCATCATGTTTGGAGTTGCAGATTATGAAAAGTCATTTGATACTATAAACATTTCTACAGTGATTAATACAATGGACTACCAAGATTAGACCTGGGATATCATCATATTCTAAAAAATAATTATCAAAATGCAATAGCAATGATTACATGACATGGTTATATTAAGAAGATTCAAAGAAGAATGTATGACAGGGTAACTTCATATCTCCAAAACTATTTGCAGCAGTTTTACAGGAAATATTTTGTAGATTAAAATAAGAAGCTAAAAAAAAACAAATTTATGGAGATTATTTAAATTATCTAGATTTTGCAGATGATGTGGTTGTTTCTGCAAATAATGCTTTAGCCTTTCAGAAAATGTTGTAAGTTTTCAGCTGAAGATAAGAATGTAGGATTAAAGCTAAAGGCTAAAAAGATTAAAATAATGTTCAATGGATTTTCTCAGAAAAAAATTGATAACAATATTAAAATAAATTATAAACTACAAATATCTTAATCATATTTTCAATACAGAAGAAAACATAATGGATGGAATTAATCATATAATTAAACTTAGATGGAATGCTTTTGGTAACAAAAAACAATATTAAAAGGAAATATGCTTATGTGTTAGAAAAGGAAGACTTTTACAAAAAATATGTTTTCTTGTTTCTTATTTAAGAACCTGAGATTTAGACACTTAATAGAAGAACAATGGAAAGACTTTAGACCACTCAATTATGAAGAGATGTATGCTAGGAGTAACAAGAAGAGATGGAAATAAAATATATGGGTGAGAGAAAAAATAATTATTGATATCATTCAAAGAATTAAAAACTGAAATGGAATTGGAGTGGACACACTGCTAGTAGAAATGATAATAAGTGGACAATTGAAATCTTCAATTGGTTCCTAAGCGATTATAAAAGATCTAGAAAGAGACATATGAGCAAAATATAAATAAAGATTTGAAATATAAAATAAAGATTTTCTGGGATTATGTGGAGAAGATATTCTAGAGATCTGAGAAAAGAAAGACTGCCATTCCATAATGGATTATTAATGTTTAAAAATTTTGATGATTATAAGTTTAACACTAGTTTTTGTTTAAAAATATACAAATATAAAATTGTCACCAATATTATTCTTAATGACTAACTTACATGACACAAGGTTCTCTTGTAATAAATATATGATAACCAGTACATAAATATGGAATATCATTACTTTTTGAAGAAGTTGCTTCTGTAATTTGCTTGATCTGATGAATATTTTCATCTGCAATAAACATTTAAAAAAATATAAATCACATTAATAGTAAAACTATCTGAAATCATTGTAAAGTATTTAATAACGTGCATATATATATAAAACTATAAAACATTTGCAGTGATTAATATTATATAATATATCAAGATTACTTTCAAAATATTATTTTATTCACTCTCCTTGTGTATTATCAAACGATACATATGAATTTCTAGTATACATTAAGCTTATTAATAATATATGTAAAAATCAAAGCCAGCAAAGTTAAAAGTGGAACATAAAATGGAATACAATTATTTTAACATAGATACAGAATTTTGCTGAAAGCATACACTTTGTCACTGAACATATATGTCGAGTATACATTACCATTAGAATTATCGAGCATACACATTGAGTTCAAGTTTACATGTTTAGAAGTTCAATTAATTTTACATTGATATAACATTATTCTGAATGCATACAATTTATCCGTTAATATTTAAATTGCAATAAAATTCATATGAATTACTCCTGAAAGTCATTAAGTTAACATCGATGGCATCTCCAGCTTTATCTCACTTTCCCCAATATATGGTCTTAATGTTCTACTTCATATAATTTTAGTGGCAAATTGTCATTTATAATTATCCAGGCAACTCTTTATTAAACTGTAGTTTTATTCTAGTCGGGGGATATTTGCTTAAGATCAGTTAGTGACCAGGTTAGGTCCACAAGATATTTATTACAAAACTTTTTATCAATCTCTTTGATTTCATGTAACAAAACAGGATGTTACAATGAAATTCTTTAAACTATCTTTGCAAAGCATTTCTTTTTTTTTTTATTTCTTAACGTTTTCAATGGAGTTTAACTTCCAAATCATTTCTCAACTTGTTCTGTTACTGAAAAATAGGATTTCTAGTAGCTCTTTTCATTTTTTGATCAATTTGTTTCATTTCAAATCTTTTTCAAATTTTTGGAATTACTTATTTAAGCTTTTGTCTTTTCCAACAGCAATCATTTGCGTAAAACGGAACGTTAAAAAAAATCAGTTATTCTTGGATGAAAACCAATTTAAACTTTCTTTTAAAGGTGATAAAACAATAAAACATGTACTCACTTTTTAACTTGATATACTTTTAAACCAATCCTATTCCCTAAACTAGGATAATAGGATTCAAACTTGAGGGCTAGAAACAGAGTAATCTGGAGTCCTTGGCTCCCTTTAGTGGGCTATATATATATATCAAGATTATTACTTAAAGTATTGGTTTCTTAAATAAATGAAATATTCTCAATCCAAAGGATAAGATAAAACTTTTTTTTAGAGAAAAAAAAAGGACTTTCTTCTCTTTTTACCTCCTCTTCTTATAGAGAAGTTTATCTGAATCACTTTGGTAGGAAAGCATGAATTTTTAAATCAATCATATTACTTTTTAGAGCTATTTTTAAATTGGATTTTTATTATTTTAATTGACATTTGTGAAAATTTTCAATTTACACATTGCCAAAACTGACTCAAGGAGTGAAATATGTAAATATAAGATAGTCCCAGTGCTTAATATTAAATAATATATTCAGATTAATATTCGTATTACTCATTTCTTAAGTAAAAATAGAATATTAATCTCAATATATATATCTCACAAAACTGCTTACAATGTATCAGACTTTAGTAATTCATAAATAATTTTAAATTAATACATTTCTTTATTTGCAAATAAGTATATTTTTCCTCTAAAATTATAGTAATCTCCTATAACTATTCAATTATGACTGAAAACAATTCGAAAATATTTTTGCAGCAACAGATAAAACATCACATTCCACAATAACTACTGCAGTCTTTTCTATCACCTTAAGATTAAATAGCATATCTTTAAAAGTTTATATGTTTTAAAGAAGTCCAAATATTTTGAAATTAACATAACATCTCACATTTAATTCTTTATCAAATTTGCCAGTTTTCTGAATTCATTTTATTTTTTTAACTCCCACATTTACCTTTAGTTAGACCACTATATTGCATTCAAGTCATTCTCTTAACCTGCAGAATGCCAGTTTTTCTACTACTTCATTTTGTAATAATCCAGATGTCTAATTATTTTCTCATTCTGATTTGGATCTGAAAAAATATTTTTATTTTCACTTAATGGAAATACTCCAAATAAGTTTTTACCATATCTCATAACTAGTTTGATACTTTAAGTTTCTCAATCATATATTCAAGCTTTTATCAAACTTTTCATTAGTCTCAAGTATAAAAACTTAATCATCAGAAGAGCTTGTTTATCAGAAAATGCTCTATTGATAACTAATTGGAAATTCTCTTTCAAATTTCGTTTTTTTTTTTTGCAGTTTCAATTTCAAGTTGTGATTTTGATCAAAAAATCATATTAGTTACTTGTGCTAAAGTTACTTTCTATTGTTATTGCGTCGATATATTATGTATATTAATTTTTAATCTGTTCTGATAATATGGTCTGATTTTTTCAATCATTATCAATGGCCCTTACAATCTGAATATCAGCAAACTTAACAACACTGGTAACCTTTAATCTATATCACTTTTTTTTTCTAGTATAGAATTTAGCTTTTTTCTGCAAACATGATCTCAAAAATCACTTGACTTTCCCTGTATTAATAGAATAAATTATAAATTTCCTCTTGCATTTTTAATAACATTTTTTATAAAGACATTTCTGACAATTTTGACTCTTTAACACTCTTCTTCAAAATTCTCCTACTTTAAAAAAATAAATTTAACAATGCCATCGATATTTTAAAATTATTTCAATGTTTTTCTATCAGAAACATCTTTAAAAACATAAGAGGAAATGAATAATTAATGATTTTATGTAAAATATAGAAGTGCAAAAAACAATGAATATCACAAAAAGATACTTCATAGCTGTTATTTTTAATCTTTGATTTTAGCTGGACTGCAATTTTTGTCCATTAAATAAATTAAAAATTAATAATTTTAAGAACAAATAATTTGAATTATTTTACTACATCAATATCTATTTCTCAGTATTTCAATTGTAACTACTTATGAATGAATATATTGCTTAAAACTTAAGTGAATATCAATCAGCCATTATTTAATACTCTGTTTTAAACGGTCTTTTAATAATCACTGAATTTTTGCAATAAAAACATCGTTTGGAAGTTTTTAATTTGGTTGTATGTCATGTGACTCTAAATCTTCTTTATTTTCAAATATGCACGTCTAAAATTTTTTCTCTATAATATGAGTAAATGGTTATTTTGTATTAACTGTTTCATATTATATAATACTTTTTCAATCGCATTCCTTAGTATTTTATAGCTGCTCCTTTTTTCCCCAGCATTCATATGAAATGCCATGTATTAAAAAGAACTTTTATGTGACTCTGTCATACTTTCTGCTGATTCTTTATCATTGTTGACTCACTTTTTTTAATTTTAAAAAATATTCGTTAATTTCACATAATTATTTAAATAGTTTCACTAGTGATCCATGGCTTTAAATCATTCCTAATATTATTTTGGCAGCAGTACATAAAAATATCTTCATAATACCTAGAATTCTTTGTTAAGAATTCAAACTTTTCTTGCTAAAAATATGCTTAAAGATGGTTTTCACTAGGATCAGTTATATCATGATAATTCAGCTATGACTTCTGCTTTTGAATTAACCACATCAACAGATTTGTCTGAAGATTTGTGATGATGGCATTTTAGTTGTATTTATATATTGGACTATTTCATTATCTAATACTAAGGATTGAATATCTTTAGAAATATTAAACTTTATTTAAATTTTCCAATTCCATTCAACTGTTAATAATAGCACACCAGGTTAGTACATGCACAATGTTCTTCAATATTGAATTTTAAGATAATGCTTCAACCAACTGAGCGATATTGTGCATATATAAACCTGTGTGCTATTACTAACAGTTGAATGTATTTCGAATATTTAAATGAAGTTAAATTTTTCTAAAGACATCCAATAGTTAATATTAGATGATGGAAATAGTCCAATATATAAATACAATCAAATGATTTTGTTCTTTTTTTTCTAATTATATACCATAAAGATATAAATATTTCATTTAAATAACTAAAATACTAATATTCATTGCCATTAATACCCCCTGCTTTAATATTATTACTATCGATAACATCATGGACATTGCTGCAACTTAAATTAGCAATCTATTATTCATGATAATCTATCCAGATTTTGATAAAAAAAATTTTTTTAAATTACCATTTCTATGTTTTACCAGGGGATCTCAATCAGGATTGTTCAAATACATAACATTTGCTAGAGCATCTCTTAAGTGACATTCAGTCTCAAAGCAGTTTAGTACAATGTTAAAGTTGAGAGCTATAGGTTTCTGGATGAAAGCTCAACCTATCATTTTCGATAATCGAACATCATATGAACTCCAAGCAAATAACCATTAGATTTTTTTGTCCTAGAATGATGAACTTGATAGTTAAAAGTTTTAAACTTAGCTCAATCTGCTGCCTCTGTTTTTTCAAACATTGAACGATCTCTTAGTTGATTAACTCTTTAATTTGTCAGATGTGATTTACTGGAGTGGCAGAAAACAGATTTAGAGCTAAAAAATCTTGAAACAAAGTTCAACTTATTACTTCTAGTCCTACAATATCATATGATTTCCTGAGGAATTAAACATTCAATTATTTTATTTATAATATCTTAATTACAAACTCCTACCATCTCAGTTTTATCAATCTGAATATTAACACATACTTACATATATAAAAAAAATTGGAACTAAAATTGCTGTCTTCATAATTAAAAAAAGAAATATGGATATACAAAAATACAATTCCAATATGTAATTAATGCAAAGACATAACTGATGAAATCAGAGTTTTACAATAACACGTTCTAATACAATCTGAGTGATAGAAGACAACATGATAAAAAAAGGAAAAAGAATATGGATAAATAGAATCAGGAATAAGAGCACAGAAAAGACATTAAAAAGCAGCAAACTGCACTGAAAAGACTATCTAGCTTTTGATGAAGTAATATTTTTATTTGGTATCATTAATAGGTTATTTTTTGTTAACTCTCATATCTGAAGACCTCTCTGAATATAAACCTGTCATTAGCCTGAGTTCAACACACATTATGCTTACCATAATAATGGATATTCCCATACTATAATAGCTGCCATCTTAATGACAAAATAATATAATTAAGAAAATATAATACACTTTTATCTTAAACATACACACAATATAATAACTATCATATCTCACCTTACCTTCAAATAATGGAGTTCAGATTCCATCTTATCTAGATCAGATTGAGCATTTATTGCCATGAATCTATGTGTACACAGATATATAAAACATAGCCAATGGCAAAAACAGGTCAAGGACAATGATGCTCACTGAATCTGAATGTTTTCATTAGGAATGAGGATCTGGCAATAAATAGTCAGCTTTTTGAAGGTAGAATCAGAGAACTACTGCAACAGAGCTGAATGGTAGTATACATGTTCTCCAGAGAACTGCTATCATAAAGATGAAAGATAGAATTGACATTCTTTAGACAATATCAGTTATGTCAAACAGTTGATACAGTGAAGCAAGTTCACGTTCAGGACTGGAACCTACTAAAACTATAGCTGACACAAGGCAAACTATCAAGTACAACTGGAAATATCACCAGATGCACTCACGAGACAGGCTGTCACAGTACAGCTGGAAATAATAGGAAATCTATAATGGCTTATGCAGTCCCTTCTTCTGTAGTTCACTCTAGAACTAGAAACTATGCCTCACCAATTTCAGCAGGCAGTGTATAGCCATGTAAATATGCAAATGTATCTTTGTTTCATGGTCCATTAATAAATATAGTATAAAATGTATTTACACACATTTGTGTTTATATATATAATCCAGACTAAACATAGCAATAATAAACATCCAAATTTTGATATTATAAATAAAATTACAAACCTGAGTATTGATGCCACATACCACCACCGTGAGTTTTGGCTATGTTATCAATACAAACCATAACTGCATGCAGTAAAGAATGCCCTTTATGCCTGAGATCTCCCGCAGATGCCAAAATTATTTCTTTAACTGGATCCACAATTACTGCACCAACAGGAATCTGAAAATAATAATCATTATTATAAGTGGTAAATCAATAACTTAAAAATGTTTCTTCAACTCCTAGTGAAGACCATGGTAGTCCATACAGAAATGTTGATATGATTTAACTCCTCATAAATAGGCATTCTTTCTTCATAGAGGAATAAAATTCTTGATATTAAAAAAACAATAGTATAATGTAATGATAGGTATATATCATTTTTATATGACTGGTTTGAAAGCAAAGGCTTATTTATGAAATATCATTTTTTAATATTATTAAAATATTCCAACAAAAACTCCATAAAAATTTAGAGATTCATGCCAAGTGTATATGTTATTCCACAAATGATTTTGAATAATTAAATTGTAATTTATATCTCAACTTTTCAAATATCTCATATTTTACATACAATAAAATATTTATTTAAAGCACTCTATGAGTACAATCACCAATAACTGAAACAAAAAAAAAAAAAATTTTTTTTGTTATCTTTTTTTTGATCAAAATATCTGCAATTGCAATCTTATTGATTTCCATTTCAGTTGCTAATTACTGAAAAGATTCATATTTTGAAACTTATTTAATATTAAACACCTTTACAAACTTTTTCCAAATTTCCATCTACGTTGCATCATTACTTTACTTATTATCTACACTTTTACAATTCTTCTATACGTAATTAGAATATGTAAATGCTTTTTATAGTTTAAACATGTTGTAAGTCCTCTGTTATTTAAATTCATTATGTATACACTGTTTATATATATATGATTTCATATTATTTTCAGGAGATTCCGTGAAGTAAAAATAAAATAGCTGATGTTTAGTACAATAACAAATACTTTCTTCAGAACTTCTTTCTCAAATCATAAGAATGTGTGTGAGATTTAAAATCATTTTTTCCTTTTATTATTTCCTCAATATTCTCAAATTCTATTGATTGAAATGTGAAAATATTAAAATTAGCAGCCCAAACTTAATTAAATTATGAATCTTTAATCTGTTGTTAAGCCAATCTTTGTAAGTTAAATCTGAATTCTGCTTTTCATTCTCATATAAGTTCTTAATATAGATAAAAAGAACAAACACAAGACTTTAACAAATTGAGATTTTTATATTTCTAAAGAATTATTATTGTCTTTTGTCATGAAAAAGTTGTTTCCCCCCCCCCTTCCAAAAACTTTTAGGATTTTGTCTACATTTAAACTCCTAATATCTGTTTCTGTGGGCATACTTCCAACTGTCCAAACATTACTGCTAAATTGATAATCTCAAGTAAGTTTGGCTTAATATCAGCTTTGAAAAATTCCTTTATTTCGATGCCACAATCACCAGGAGTGTCAAGAGACTCTGAAGAGTATTAAATAAAGCTAGAGTTTCAGTATTTATATTGTTGCAAACAAGGAATTCAGCACTTTTATGCGGTGACAGTGGTGAACCCAAGAACTAATGATTCCTAAATTGTAAAATTAATAATTGAAATGCTGTAGTAAAAAGTAATCAATTGATTTTATATCACACTAAACAGGCAAATATAACCTGTTTTCAAAATAGATAAATTATTTTTAAAAGTTTCAAATACCATTACTGTTCAATACTATTTCGATCAGGAATTGGTAAACTATGGCTTGGAGCCCACTTCCAGCCCACAAGATAATTTTATTTGGTTTGCAATATCCTGTGCTGCTTGCAATAAAAGATAGCAAAACATAACTTTTTGATTTTGTTAAAGTCACCAAGTTAAGCAAAAAGTTATTTTTTGATTATATAACCAAAAAGTGAAACTAAAAAAAACCCTAAATATCAATACAAGAGGGAGAGGGGAATAAATTTTCCATTTTTGTATAGAAAAATATAAAAATCACTTTATTTTTTCCTTAACAAATGAACAACAAATTTTTTAAAATTAAAAATAATTTAAAACTGAAAGATTATCGAGATAAAAAATGATTATTTTTTTTAAGAACAATTTTAAAAATTGCATGTACAGACAACAGAAAATATCAAAATTAAGCACAAAGATCTTAATTATTTTGTAACTTCATAAAAATAATAAAAGTAAAATTTTATTAATTTTATTCATTTTAATAATTTGATCATAGTGCTTCTACTATATTTCCCCCAAAAATCGATCCGGGTCTTATAATAATTTTTGCTCCAAAAATGGCCTCGGGCTTATTTTCAGGGGATATATATTTTTTTTTTCATATACAAAAATCTACATTTATTCAATATTACTACTATAATTTTAACAGTACGGAAATAACTTTTACTACTGCTTGAATATGTAACGTTTAAGATTATTAGCATATCTCAGAACATTCTCATTCTACATGAGAATATTAAAAATTATTTGCATGCTGTTCAAATTAATAATATTTAATTTAAAATAATATATGAAATGTTAAACTCTCTTGATTAATTTGTGAATTAAGATTGCTGCTAATAATAAGTTTATGTCTTTTCGGATATCAATGTTGATTTATTTACAATATATATAGTTGACACTTGTAATCAAACTATAGTAAATTGCTATCTACACATTATTAAACAAACAATTAAGATGAATCTAAAAGATTGTGATATGGGATAACTGACGAGTTCTGATACTGCACATCTTGGGGAGCATTTATCTTTTCTTCACATGTCTTTGATCATATGTTTCAGGAATGTGTGATGGAATAAAAGTTTGAAATATAATATAAATGAAATTAAAATATGAGCTCTGTATATCTTGCTCAAGTGAAAAAAGTGAAGTGAATATTTCAAAAATATATTGCAGAATGAGAGAGATTGGTTTGACTTCTCAGCTGATGGATGGTTGCAGTATGATTAGAGCTAAGATTAAAGAAGCACTGATATAAACAAAATCTAAAAATATATAATACTTTCATAATAGTAAAAAAAAAAGTCACACATCATGTGACTTAACATAATAAGCTTATATTACAAATATAATATAATGAGCGTGCTAATAGCTTTTATCAGAAAAGTTCGTTTAGAGCTACTAGCACCCTTATTATATAACATTCTCATAAATATTTAATTACTACTAATAATTCTACTCACACCATTTTCTTGCTGAGATATTTTAGCAAGCTCTATGGCTTTTTCCATATGAAACACAATCTTTCTTCGTTCTTCGGTATTAAATAAATTTTCAGATAATAACATTTCTAATCTAAATAAAATATTTACTTATAAATGATCATAATAATAATAGCTAAATAAATAAAAATAAAATAAAAACACAATTAAAAAAAAAAGTTCCATAGTGAATTATTAAATATTTTAACAAAAATCATGAAATAATTTACTTGAAAACTTTTTCATTCAAGCAAATTAACAAAATGGATCATTTTTAAATAAGATTAAAATTGTAATTAAATCTCATTAATTCCTCTTCCAAAATAGACAAGCTAATAAAGAAGAACATATTCCATAAAAAAGATTTAAATGATCAATATATCCTATCCTATAATGTCTACAGACAAGACTGATCCAAGCTATGGGCACACTAGGCAATCATCTAGAATGCAAAAAATTAGATGTCAATAGTGAAAGTTTTTCTAAACTGAAAATAATAAAAACAAATCTTTATTCATCAACGAATCAATAAAGATTAATTGGATCATCACTAATTTCAATTGAACATAAAATAGTAAATAATATAGATGTAGAAGATATTATTGTTGGAATTTGCTAAAAAGAAAGCTCACAAAGTTAAATTTAAATAAAAAAAGTTTTATTTATTGTTTACTTATAATTTAATTTGAATATTGTAACCTCTCCCTTCCACCGTGGTTACTTCTCAATCTTCCGCATACCCACACGCAATCTACAGAGTAGATGACCTCTGAATCGATGATGATGGGACAACACATTATGAAATGCCAGTGCACTAAATTGCAACTTTAAGGGAGATTTTATATACTACTTTCGTATTGGTTAATAATTGACCTAATTATCTACGTTAATACTTTATGAATGGGGTAAACAAATAAAATTTCTAACAAATAAAACACTGAGAGTGATATTAATAATAATACTAATAATAACTTTGTAATTTATTACATCTATTGGGAGAAGAGGAGAATCTTAACACCACACTGTACACTAAATCTCTCAGTACTCTTCCCATCCATCCCACATCAAAGTCACAATTAAAATTTGAGTAAATTTAAATTATTTCCTTGTCCAACATCATCATCACAGTCGATCATACTTTAGTTTTGCAAATATTAGTAACCACTAATTATAGACTTATCTTTATTTTCCGATTAATTCCCATTCGCCAACTCTTCGCAGCTATATAATGATCTCATCTCAGGGCTTCAGAATAGCAAGGTATGAAAACTTAAATACTGATATGAATTATTAGTGATTAATGAATACACTCCCAATGATGACAGTTATAATTGACCTTAGCTTAGTTTAGTCTAGCCAATGTCCACTCTCTCTATTTTCGAATAATTAAGATAAAATTTTAGTTATAGAGATTTGTTGGCAAAACACCTTGAACATTTTGGCAATTTAAAATTTGATTAACAAGTTCACCTGGAAGGTAATCGAATACTGCGGAAGGAGAAAGGATTTTATGTCCACCCACTGCATATAATAAACTTCAATTTTAGGGTTGCTAAATTTATTTGCTTATACTCAACATACTTATTACTTAAGTTTGCAGTGTTTAAAATAATTTTCTTTCTTTTCAATTTTGGTAATGAAAGCTTTATAAGAATCTTGACTAAAATAAAAATAATCTCTTAAGTACTTTACCATAGTGTAGTTGTAAGTAATTAAATTATAATTAAACCTAAATATTAGTGTATTAATACGTGATTGGATTTCTGGAATTTATAGGATCCACAAAACACTGAGACACAGACAAGGTTTTGATTTAAAATTCTAAACTTTTTATTAACAGTCATAACCTTAATATATTTACATCATTTACACTTCTCCATAGCTTCCTCCCTTTTCTTGAACACAAATAAAAAAAAAAAATATAAAACATTATTAGATTGTTAATAAGATGGGATTCACAACTACTATGGAATTACTTTTATTCTCTAAACAGATGACTATACTATTCTGACCTTAAGTAAGCTACGTGACATTTTTAATATGATAACAATAATTATTAACTTATTATAATCTACTTTTAAACTCTTAAAAAAATTTTTTTTTTCTTTTTAATTTTATCTCCAAATTACATTCCTTAGCATTCGATTAACGACACTGGTCATCAAAACATTTTTCGCTAAAAAATAAACTTATAAATTATGTATCAATTAGAGCAAATTAATATACCTTGACCACCTAATTTTACACATCTCAATACGTTAAAATGTTTGCCTACCCTTCACATTGATTAAAGAACTGTCTCTCATACTGGTCATATTTTCACATACACACATATAGATAATATCCCAATGTCACCACATGAGTAACATTTTATTTAGCTTACCAGTCCAGCGAGGATCTACTCTGGCTGTAATCTGGAAATTCGATGCACACTGCTTATTATAAAATAAATATATTTTATTTTCCGAATTCTAATTGGCTCATAACCAACTATGTAAAGCTATGCCAGGCATGACACATCGGTACAACAGATCACACTTTCAATCTCACACTCAATAAAGAAACAACCGATTAATTCTATGACCCTACTAACACTATTAACAACATTTACTCTTACTATTTTTCAAACAAATACACCCACAAGGAAAAGAATTCGCAATCAATATAAGTGTCAGTAATGACCCATACACGAGAGAGCACCTTTTCTTAAGGGCTGAGATATGCTAGGACTGGTAGCTGAAGCTGGAAATGTAGTACATATTCCTGCTTCACCTAGTGCCAATGTCATCAGCACTAGTGTGGGTTTGAACCCCATTCTTATTAACTGACACCCATCTCATATTAGGTGGTAGTATATTTTAAGCAATATTATAATCTTTTATAATTCATTAATCTTATTTTATAATTAAAACTAACCTTTTTATATTAGTTTGTTATTTTATATTTGTAAAAATGTATACTATGTTTATTTTATTAAATTGGCATTTATATGTAATTGAATCCTAGATATCTATAAAATGTTACAAATATTTCAAATTCTTTATTAAAGTTCATTTTCTTCAATTAATTAGTGGGTAACATTTTATATTTATCTTTTAATCAATGTACACTTGAGAATCAATTATTTAAACAATGTAATATTTTTAAGAAATATTTTGTAAATTTCTGCTTAAGTTTATGTCAAATATGTTTGAAAGTCATTGTACCAAATTCCTAAAATTTTTCTGAATAAAATCTACATTTTTATTAATCTAAACCTTAATTAAATAGATTTTGTTAGTACAATGACTGATAAACTTAATATGCTTGTTGTTGTTTTTGTAATTAGGAAATCAACCCTTGGGGCATGTTCATGCAGAGTTAGAGATTTTCCCTCCAAAGTGGCACCAACCTCACAGAACTGCTGAGAGCAGTTACAATTGGTGGAGGTCAGTGTAGATTTAATCCTTTAGATAAGACCAGAACACATAAATATTGGAAAATTATTGAGTATTATTATTGAGTTTACTGAAGAGAAGTGATTAATCTTTATATATCGTGCCTAAAGAAATGACGGGGTGAAAAGATCGGTCGTTTGCTTCTCAGAGGTCTGTTCCACCAGCCCATCCATGCCTTTCCAGTGCTTTAAACTTCTAGCCAGAGACTGTCTGTGTCGAGGAAGCCTGAAATGATCTGACTGTATTAACTGCCTGTACTAACTGATTGATTCTGAGGTAAACGTCCAATTCACCGCAAGCCATTGATTTTATTTTACTTGTTTTCAAAATCTATATTAATTTATATTTTATATCTGTGTAATGTTTATACGGCTTGGTTTAAAATGCGTCTTTTAAATTTATTCAATTTAAAATATCAATTCTTATAAAATCTTACATTATTTTGATGCGGCAAATTAAATTAATTTTTTGTCGGTTTGTTTAGATTAATCGACTCACTGAAATGGCCAACTACAAAATTCAATGAGCTATTAACTTTAAATCCTCCCCCTGTTATTTTTTTTTTTTAATTTAAAAATCATTACAAGAAGA
Organism: Epiperipatus broadwayi; assembly: GCA_028023455.1. Classification (NCBI taxonomy): domain Eukaryota; kingdom Metazoa; phylum Onychophora; class Udeonychophora; order Euonychophora; family Peripatidae; genus Epiperipatus; species Epiperipatus broadwayi. Next base: position 5,023,678 of record JAQFVV010000070.1, on the reverse strand, counting down.
CTTCCTTCCGTAAATTAATCAATAGAAAGCTCATTTAGTTTTGTACCTCATATATATATTTATTTGAATGATTGAAATTATTTTAAAAGTATCTTACTATTACCTCCAATTTAAAATAGCCCTGTAATTATTTCTGAAAGAATAAATAATTTTAGTGAATCAATTAAGTAAAATTTATCATAATTAAATACACCCATAAGGAAAAGAATTCGCAATCAATATAAGTGTCAGTAATGACCCATAAACGAAAGAGCACTTTTTCTTAAGGGCTGAGATATGCTAGGACTGGTAGCTAAGCATTCAAACATGGATGAGTTTGCACAAAGCATTATTGCTATTAACACAGAAACCATCTTACAGTGTTACATAAACATAGGGTGGAAAATTCATCCACAACTTCTTAATACTTCCAAATTTTAATAACTACTTAATGAGCGAGCTATGCTCCAGCTCCATTAGCCAGTTGGTGATAACTTAACCAACCTCAAGCAGACAAGGGTCACTCATCAATCCACACATCAGGAGAATTTAAATCTAATTTCTACACACAACATGTTGCACCGATATATCAGCCAGTAATCTTATAAGCTTAAATACACTTACATTTAAAATCAATTTATATCCTTAATAACTAGAAATAAGAAATGCACATCATTTGTATAATAATTTTCTCTCCCAATTGGGACTAGGTTACCTCATTCCATCAACAACATACATTCAAAGATAATAATAAAAAAATATCAATTTTATTATAACTAATCTAAAATAATAACCTGTCTTTTAATAAGCACTTTATACACTATATCCTTTCATTCGTATCTCTTATTCGTATCATTAGGGTAAGGCAATATCTGAGTATTTTACAGAAGGCATATTTTAAACTATTGAGCTAACCTAACCTTAAATGAAATAAATGTTTATTAACACTTCACTCATGCGCATGATAACTGGTATTATAATGTATTAACTAACTATAGTTTATAGAAACAAATAACATTGAATATAAAAACAAAAAAAAATTAATACTTATAGTCTCTTTCCAGCACAGTCCTCCAAAGTTCCTTTCATATTCCTGCAATTGCAAACATTCCTTAATAGTTCTGTGTGCACACATTATCTAAACAAGTAATCTATGAAAATTTAAAAGAATCATTTCATTAAGTAATCCGCAAGATTTATCTATTCATGAGCAAAGCACATTTCCCTTTTCCTTATTATAATGTGTATTACAAATATAACACTCTTTCCAGATAGGCAGAAAATAATCCAGAAGGTTTTTGTTTTAAGATTCACATTATCAGATGGTAGTATGACATTTAATTCGATGGAGCAATAATTTTCCAAACAATGCTTTAATTCCTTCATGCAGTACAGGTTTCTTTGAAGAGGATTTCATTCACTATTATAAAATAATATATAACTAGCTTTATCTTAATTTGTCCCTGTGACGAATGAGTCTTTCGTTCACTACTGCTTATGCTGGGGAAGTCAGATAACTTTATGTATTCTCTTACATAAAGCACTACATTCCTTGAAATTTTCATTAATCTGCGGCATCTCAGTTTGATAAACAAATAAAATTTTCTGCCATATGATAACCATTGAATTTTCATTGATAAATCAGCTTTTTAAGACATTAATAATCCAAACAATATTTTAGGCGGGATATTAACATATCATACCATTTCCACCTTCTTTGACACTTTATCAATACTTTTATTTTTATTATTTTTATTACACTAACAGTTTCGACTGTCCTGCAGTCATCATCAGAGCTACAATATTCAAATATATAATTATACAATTATTACACTTATCCACATATATATACACAATATAAACAAAAAAAATTATACATTTTAATATGATCCTTATCAATAATCATTTCCCATTTTATTATTTTTTCTTCTAAATAATTTTATCAATATTTTATATTAATTTATTTTATATCACTCTATTTTATTTTTTAAATATAATAATTATAACTTTATCATTTATTTTATTATTTAATGCATATTATTATCATTTTTTTATATTATAAATCAACTTCTAATCTTGTCTTATTTTTATTAAATATTTATAACAATTAACTTTACCCACATTGCTAATTATTATTATTTTTATTACAAAAAATTACTTACTTCTTGTTGATTCTATCACCAAAACCCAACTGACAAAAAATTCAAAATTTGTATTTATTTATTTTACCCTCCCCCTATTGGCATTTTCTTTAACTATTTTCTTTTAACCATTTCAAATTCGAATTATTACTAACAATTGTTTATAAAATTATTGTTCTTACCCCGAAATCTCGATTAAGACTTGGTTTTATACTCTTTATCAAGATTTCTTCTTTAATTTTCCTATCCCTACTATTATTTGTAAAATAATAAATACAAATAAATAAATACAAATTTTGAATTTTTTGTCAGTTGGGTTTTAGTGATAGAATCAACAAGAAGTAATTTTTTGTAATAAAAATAATAATAATTAGCAATGTGGGTAAAGTTAATTGATATAAATATTTAATAAAAATAAGACAAGATTAGAAGTTGATTTATAATATAAAAAAATGATAATAATATGCATTAAATAGTAAAATAAATGATAAAGTTATAATTATTATATTTAAAAAATAAAAGAGTGATATAAAATAAATTAATATAAAATATTGATAAAATTATTTAGAAGATAAGATAATAAAATGGGAAATGATTATTAATAAAGATCATATTAAAATGTATAATTTTTTTTGTTTATATTGTGTATTAATTGTGTATATATATATGTGGATAAGTGTAATAATTGTATAATTATATATTTGAATATTGTAGCTCTGATGATGACTGCAGGACAGTCGAAACTGTTAGTGTAATAAAAATAAAAGTATTGATAAAGTGTCAAAGAAGGTGGAAATGGTATGATATGTTATAATAGAAATCAATACATAGGAAAAGAAGAAGTAGATATTAACATATACATTTGTATCGTAGTTCAGTTCCATACTCTTCTTTCATGATGGTCATTTTCTTTTGAAATCTTTTGTAACACAAATAGTCATATTTATCTATCATTAGAAGCAAACAATTGAAATAAAGATTGATAAAACTTATGGTTTCTGTATTTTTCTCCAAGTAAAATTTTGTCTTTGGCCGATGTTGCATTACTTTCCGATTAGTTGTAGCAGTGACATTTGTAAACAGAATCATAATGATTAATATCAGAAAGAATTAATATATGCCTGATGTGGAAAGCTTAAGCACGTATCATATTTTCACAATAATACAATTTTTGATTCAAGTTTTCAGTCAGAGATTGTGCCAGGAAGGACAATAAACTTACTCTATATAAGCTTAAATTGATGATTTTAAACCCGAATGGAGTTATACCCCAGACAAAATGAAGAAGTCCCTTCCCAGTAAATGGCTGAGTTTTTATAATCAAGTCCTGCCAATCAATCTCTAAATGATGCTTTCTATCAATTAAATAATATACCCTATTTTTAATTAGTTATTATTGTTTTCAACTTAATTATTCATATTCAGACAGAAATCATGTGTTTTTTTGCTGGATCTTTTTCCGCTCCTTGTGAAAATCATTTGAAGGAGCAAAATGAAAATTTTGAATAAAAAAAAAAAATACATAGCAGACAGAATTTAAAGTCAAGATTTTGAATGAGAATTGGCTGCCACAGACATGAAATTAAGATGGGAACTGGCTGCCACTGACATGAAATTAAGATAAAATAATTGCTCTTTCAACAAGCTTTCTAATGATATTATACACACCTAATAACAATTAATGGTTATTTTTATAATTAAAATCCTACATGTACTGGGTATATGCACCCTCACACACATGCAATTCTGCTGGGACAGTTTTAATGCTTTAAATTAACCATCTCACATACACATTTCTTCCAATAGATATTCTATAGCTAAATTTTACTCCCCTAACCAATGTTTTCCATCAATCCAGTTTTTTTTCCTACTACTAGAAATGATGTCTACTTTATAAAACATCCATTCCCCTTTCCGATTCATCTAAATTATTACTAAGGCAGTTTTAACAAATAAACTATATTAAATTTGACCTTTTATGATGCTTTAAATCCCAATTTCATTTACATTATAATTAAACAGTTTCTATTTCAAGCCTTTATGAATGAGATTTCATTACGTATCAAACAATTCATGAAAGTTTATATCAAATTTAACGCTTTTTATGAGGAAAATTTTGATCTAAATTATTGTTAACAAAACCAGCTTTAAATTAAGAAAGCTTTGGTTACAACCAAAGGTTTCAATAGTTTTGAATTTTATAAATAAAAATGTTAGCATATTTTTTATTCTGTTTTTCTATAGGAGCACTAAGCTTGAAATCTGTCTAGGCCATCAAAAACTTGTGAGCCAGCCCTATCAACAGGACAGCCTTGCACAAATGCTCGGACATGTGTAAGTTAAGTAAATAGCAAAAATATCAAATAAAATTTAAAAACAATAAAGCGCTATAGACAGTTCTACTTAAAAGCATAAAGTCACAGGATAAAATGATTCTTGAAAAGTCTCTGTCAAAAAACAGAAAGCAAATTATAAAACTAGACAAGACTAAAGAAATCAAAATATAACTTTTATTCTTGATCTAGTTGATATTTAACAAGTGCCATTCATACACTAAAATGGCTACCCTAACTTCAGAAAAAAAAAAAGATAAATAAAAAACAGTAAAGGTTTGTTTGACTATATAAAGCAATATGCAAATAAATCACATATATCATCATTGCTCCTATTGACTATTTATTCAACATCTTATCTTTTTTTTTACTTCTTTTCTGCAATAAACTTATCTTTTTAAAATACTTCAACATCTTTTCTATTTCTAATAGGACTATAAGCATTATACCACATCTCTTTAGAAAGTTTTGAGGTAATCTTTACAACAAAAGCCCAGATAATCCAACAATATAAATAACTAGGGGGGAAAATGTTCTTTCCATAACATTTAACATATTTATTATCTGAAGAAAATGAGAATAAGGAAAAATACTTAAACAATGCGGTTATGGTTTTGTAAAGTCAGCACAGTAATAAATAGAATGAAAAGCTATGTTGAAATCTAGGATTAAATATCCAGAAGACTGACTTCCACAATAACCATATTAAAAAATGACCTAATTTTCTGGTGATCAGCAGGAAGTTGCATAAAGTCAAAATTCACCAAATGTTTGAATTGTTAAACTTTGTATTTAATAAAATATAAATTGTTAGTTGTCTCACATTCTGCTATAAGTCTATAAATTCAATATCTGCTAGCAAAGTTTATCACAATAAATATCTGACATAGACGAGCAAAAACAGCAAAGAAGCTATTAAGTAAATGGCAACAAGAAATAAGATGAAAAAGTATTTTCAGGCAGTGGTATATATATTTAAATTTCAAACTACATGCAATAATCTATTCTATTGCCGTTTATTTTGTAAATGTAAAAAATCCATTGAAATTAGATGGTAGTGCTTCCATCCACGCCAGCTTAGTTTTTAGTCATTGGCTTTTATTTCATTTTAGATAATAATTATATGATTGCATTGGTTCTAAAACTTCATTTTTTTTAATGTTAGGTTAACAATTTAAAGAATAAAAAAGAAAGATGACTGACAAATATATGGATGGAAATATGATGCTACTTGCTAACAAACATCAATAATCAGAAACTAACCTAAGAATTTAGATGTAGCACTAATATTTAGATTTAATTGATTATTCAAGCTTGCAATAAATGCTTGTAGAAAAAAAGCAGATAAAATTAACTAATGCTCTTAATATTGATGAAATAATTCTGAATATGAAAGCAATTTGAAAACTGATATTTTCAAAGGCCAACTGTCAATGAAAATTATAACTTAGCATAAATCTAAATGAGAAAAAACCTTTTCATAAAAGTTATAGCAGAAGTAATAGTCAGTTTATTTATCATAGGTCAAACAATTAAGAGGGCCAAACTTTTAATATAAAATCCCTTCTCCCCCCCAGTTTCTTCACTTAAAATTGATCCAGAAACCTTTCAGTTCACTTACCACTCCTATCACAATCAACTATTCACAGCTTTTTCTTTATAATTAAATTACAGTCATAGTATGTTGAATACATTAGTTTACATCTGATCACTAAAGTGAACAACTGTTGTTAGTACTTGGATAGCCATCATAAATGCTGATGCCAATCTGTTTAATACTACTTAAATTGATAATTTATTTCTACAAATTAAAATGTAGCAATCAAGAGAATAGCAAACAATCATTGATAACAATCAAATGTTATCAAACAACTTAGATGTTGTGCCCTATTTCCTAATTAATTTAATGTTTTACTTTTAGCAATTCTGATATGTATGTGTGTGGGTACACGCACATACATGTGAAGATAATAGTAAATAAATATAAAATAATTGTTAGAATTAAAAGATTTATCTTTTAAAGATGGAACTAAAAAATAATTAGAAGTTAGAAGATTAGAAAAACGATTATATTCTAATTATAGCGAAAAAGTAAAAGTAGTGATAACGAGATAAAAATATACTTATAATAATTAAAAAAATGAGAGACAGATTTCTGTCATTGATAACAAGAATTCGAGTCTCATAATAACTCATTAATTAAAATTAACAAAAGGTAAAACATTCTGAATCCAACCTATGTGCACTAGAGAAATAACTACCTTATCTGATGAGCAGGAATATTAGGCAGTCAGTTGTAGGAAGAAAACAATGAAAGAAGTCATGCAAGTTGGAGAAGAAAAAAGAGGAAAGTTAATGAGGAGCTCAACTGGGAGAAGGACACATATTGGGGTGCTGAACATCACCCTTAACACAGTAGCTTCTAGAGCAGAGAGATTGCCTCTGGACGTGAGAAAGTAAACTAGAGATTAAACAGGTCAGATCGATCTTTATTATTATTTTGTATATGTATATAAAAAGTAAAATTACTCTAATAATTCTTGCCAGTTAATGTATTAAACTATTGTGAATTTAATGTACTAAATGCACTGGATTTAACAGAAATAGCATTGAATCATTATTGGGTAAATAATAAGCTCCCCGATAAGGGTCCGGGCTGTAAGATTTAGTAAGATGCAGTCATAACAAATGCATTATGTAAAAAGTTCATTTACAAATTGGCCACAATTTTCGAATTACTATTTTCACTTGGATTTAATAATATATTTTAAAAGCAAAAATATAATTTATAGTTTCATGGTTATCAATGCTATTACTTATGTTTTTGCTTCAGGATCATGAAATTCAGTAAAAGAGACACTTCCTTAGATAAAAGAATGTTTTGGCCCTAAAAATCTATTTACTATCAGGTTGGTAGCAACTTGTCAAAAAAGTTGAGTATTTTTAGACAAAACCGTAATATCTGTTTTTACGACAGACTTAAGTAGATTATAAAATTTGTCAATGGATGCAGGTCAGTAATGCAACCAATTTCATTAGTCGGCCACAATAGGCTTAGTTATAAAAACAACAATTAAATAAGGAAAATTGTTATTATTCACAGAAATATTAAACAAGTTAGATGTACATAATGTGTCCTGGTGAAAAGGTGACTTAAGTTCTCTACAAGATGGTTACAGCATTATCTCTGGATCAATGCACATGTTGCTTAGCAACTTAGTTATTTCCCTCAAAAAATTTTAAGACAAATTACAACATAAAATGAGACAAAACCACTAAACACCACATGATCACTATTTCTTATCCTTGGTCAAGCTGTTAAAACAGGGAAAACTCTCCATACAGTAGTGCCACTCAGTGCAAGCCAGAGTAATCAATGGATGCAAGAAGGTTTGTGCATAAAATCCCTATCTAGTGCCTTTCATCAATGAAGAGCCTTGGATCTGAGAGCCCTGCATCTAGATCTTAGGATCTAATGCAACCCTCCAGCAGTCACCTTTTACCTCTAAACTTGAAAATGCAATATGCTCATTAGCTTATATAGTCATAGTTTTGTAGTTAATTAAAGAGGTAAAAGATGGCTGCTGGAGGGTTGCATTAGTTCCTAAGATCTAGATGCAGTACTCTCAGATTCAAGGCTCCTCACTGATGAAAGCCACAAGCTAGAAACTAATCTGGAGATATTGCATGATCATGCACTAGATAGGGATTTTATGCACCTTCATGCATCCATTGATTACTCTGGCTTGCACTGAGAGGCGCTACAGTATGGAGAGTTTTGCCTCTGTGTATAAAATGTGAGTGTCCATACCTTCATCTCACAATAGAATAATGCACTAATATTAAATTTTATTTTAAATTGGATAAAACTGCTATTAAAATGTTTGAAATGATTCCATCTGTGTCTGGCTGTTAAGCCATGAGTTGCAAGAATGCTTTGAATGATTTGCAAGATATCATGATGAAGGAAGAGTGTTGAAGATTATCTACAAAAATACAAAATATATTGCCACATTTCATAGTTCATGATCCAGATAAGTTACCATCCTATAATTTTTGTGGTATGTTACAATATGTTTGTCTGAAGATTTGTGATGATGACGTTTATTGTTAAGTTATTTCCATCATATAATATTGAGAACTGAATGTAAAAAAAACTCAATTTCATTTAAACTTTCTAAATATATTCAACTGTTAGTAATATCACACAGGTTAGTATATACATAATGTTTCGAGTGGTCTTCTCTTCTTCAGGTGTTGCTGGACCGACTAATGATCATACTAACATGGGAATCAAACCTGGACTTTTAGATTCTTGAATATTGAATTTTAAAGTAATGCTTGAACCAAATGAGCTAGTCTGTAAAAGTTTAATGTATTTAGAAAGTTTAAATTTTTCTAAAGACATTCGGTACTTCATATTAGATGATGGAAATAATTCAACAAATACTTAATATGTTGCTATATGACAAATGTAATGATTTAGGCAGCTTGGCGAGGGATATACTATGTATACTACTATTGCTATATATACATATCTTAATGTTTTAAGGAATATTTGAATACCTATTTTCACTTAAAGCTTTATATTTTTCTGATATGGAAACAATTCTTTAGCAGAACCCATGAATGGAAGACAAATGAAAACTGTTTCATCAGAATCCTTAACTATTAACCATATTACGAAGACTGATAACTAATAGCTTATATTTATTAGCGAAGTTATTTCATGTCTAAATAATATGTTATTTATATTTAAAATGCTACCAAATTTAATAATAAATTTATTTAATGAGATTCATATTGATGGGAAAGAAGTTAAAACAGACTTGTTAAGAAAGTATCTTATTTAGTTTCAAGAACTAAATTTATAATTTTCATATAACTCAAACCTTTTTAAAGGCATGCAATATTATAAAAATCTTTTTTACATAATTTTGTCAACACAAATAGCATGATCAATTCTTTAAATATATTGACTGGAATGATTTAAGTTAGTCATAATTAAATTAGGTAATTAGTCAATGTCAAATAGATGCCTTTAATTTCAATTTTTTAAGTATCAGGTTAAATTTTTCTCCAAAAAAGGTACAGCTGAAGGAGCTTGAGTATTTTCAAAATTAAAATATTTACTTTCCACCATTAGATCTTTTCAAAGGTCTAAGTTAATGATATATAATGTTTGGAATATTGATTATGAAATATTTATCAATATTATTTCTCTGGTGAATGATTTTAATAAAACTAAGGTTTCTTAACAAGAATATTTGATATTTTAAGCTACTAGTAAGATTTTTAAATTAATTTTCCAAAGTACATACATCTTGTAAGAAACAAAATGGCTGCAAAAAAATATAATACATTATTTGACATTTCATATTGAAGTTTGAAAATAACATTTCCTATTACCATAAGTAATTAAAAAAACAATCTATGTAGAAAGATAAGGCAAGATTAAAGAAAAACTAAATTAGATGATGAATAAGGAGAAAAAATAAAATTATTATAAATATGTATACAAATGAGATTAATTACAGAATACATAATAGTCAATTACAAAACTACTATTAAGATATACATATATATTTACATAACTTACTTTTTGTCTTCATGAAAATTTGTTGGCCAGAAAATTTTACATTCATCATACTGCTTTCGTGTACTAGGAGAATATTTAGGAACAGGTATAGTTGTTAGAGTATTTGCTAGACCTGGAAGTGTAATTTTCATAGTAGAACAAATTTCTTCCAAACATTTTGATGTATTTTCCAAATCAAAAGGGCAGAGAATTATTTGGAATTTAGTGCCTTTAAAAATTAATATTTGCATTATATATAATACAAATAAAATGTCCATTAATTAAAAACTATTGTAATAACAATAAATATAACAGTAATTAATTATTATTATTACAATAGGCAAAACTCTCTTCATACAATAGTGCCACTCAAAGCAATACAGAATAATCAATGGATGCCAGAAGGCTTGTGCATAAAATCCCTATCTAGTGCCTACTCATCCAATATCCCCAAACTAGCTTCTGGATTATGGCCTTCATCAGTGAGGAGCCTTGTATCTGAGAGCACTGCTGAACTCAGTTCAGCACCCATGCATTTTGGAATCTTTGGTTCTTTTACAACCATAGCCACCACCTTCTTGCTTTGAGTGGCACTACTGTAAGGAGAGAGTTTTGCCTATTTTAATAACAGTTATGAGCAAGCATGGGAAATAGTGATCATATGATGTTTAAAGGTTTAATACCAATCCTGCCTTATAGGAAGGTGGTGGCTATGTGTATAAAAGAACCAAAGATATCAAAATGTATGGATGCTGAACTGAGTTCAGACCCATATGACTATATAAGTTACTGAGCTTAGATTGAAAATATTTGTGTTTTCAATTTTATTCTCATAGTTTTGTAGTTAAGTAGAGATAAAAGGTGGCTGCTGGAGAGTTGCATCAGATCCTAAGATCTAGGTGCAGTGCTCTCAGATCCAAGGCTTCTCACTGACGAAAGCTATAAGCCAGAAACTAGTTTGGGGATATTGGATGAGTAAGCACTAGATAGGGATTTTATGCACAAGCCTTCTGGCATCCATTGATTACTCTGTCTTGCTTTGAGTGGCAGTATTGTATGGAGAGAGTTTTGCCTATTTTAACAACAGTTATGAGCAAGGATGGAAAATAGTGATCATGTGATGTTTAAAGGTTTATTATTACAATATTCTTTTCAAAACCATTATGTTGTTTTTCTTATATACTTTCTCATCTTGACAAGCTTCAATTTTGAATGAAATTTCAATTAGAAAAAAATAAATATATGATTAAAACATATAGTTGTCTATTAAGTTGATTATGTTTACATATTCAATCCAGTGAGAATATATATATATATTTATAGAGAAGTAATTATTTGTTTTTTGTTATGTTTTTATTTTTCCTTTAGTTCGTATATTTATTATTTTCATATATATATCTATCATTATCATCATAATATATATTCATAAATAAAATATAATGATTCAAAATGGAGTATTATTAATATATATATTAGTACACAACATAACTTCCACAATCACATGTAAAAAAAAAGTAAAACCAAATGTACTAGTAAATCTTGCAAGGAAATAGTCATATATCATGTGACTTAATAAACTTGTATTACAAATGTTATTTAATGAGTATGCCAATAGCTCTTAACAAGATTTTCAGACTATCCCTATTCTTAAACCAGTTTCTAGCTCGGCTTTCATCAGTGAGGTACTTGGATGTTCAAGCATTAGATTTAAAATACCAAGTCAAGCCCAGCACTTTATTTAATGGTTAACTATTAAGTAGAAAATATGAATCCAGCTATCTAACTTAAATAGCCATAGCTAGAAACCAGTCTGAGGATAGGGATATTCTAAAAAGTTTGTTAAGAACTATTGGCATGCCTATTATATAACATTTGCAATACAAGCTTATTAAGTCACATAATATATGTCATGATTTCCTTGCAATTATTGTTATTGCTCTTAAGGTTTTGGTGATTTTATATGGCTAAAGCTATTAATATATGGTGTATCTGAACTTAGTTCAATCCCATATGGCTATCTAAGTTAGATAGCTGGATTTGAAGACATATGGATGTCAAAAAATTTCAGATTTTCTACTTAATAGTTAACCATTAGATAAAGTGCTAGACTTGACCTGGTATTTTAAATCATCCTAATGCCTCACTGACGAAAGTCAGAGCTAGAAACTGGTCTGAGGATAAGGATATTCTGAAAAGCTTGTTAAGTAGCTATTGGCACGCTCATTATATAATATTAAATCATGCTTGTAATATATATACAATATATTTTATTAAAGATAATACTAATACTGTTTCATGCATGAGTAAATTACAAAATAAAAAAAATTTATGCATTCATATTAAAATAATAACATTTCATAGATTATATCATAATTTGATATCAGAATATACAAGAAGTTATTACGATATGATTGTTTGTAGATGCAGAATGTTAGATCAATCATAAGATAATAAACTGCAAGACTAAAATGACAGTTGCATTAAAAATATACTCAAGACCATATATATTTGTAGAAAAACTGATGCTAAATTTCAAGAACTATTAAAAAGTAAAATTGTCAAATTTGGATTTTTAAATTTACTTTATTATTGAAGTCATAATTCTCTTAATAATTGTTTTGTAAATATAAGAGCAAGTCTGATTTTGGATCATAAAAAAAAAAATCCTAACTAGTTTCTTAAAAATGATAAATGCAGCTAATTAAAAAAATAAAGCCAAATCTAAGGGGGGTAAACATTATTTTTATAAAAATATTAATTATAAAAAATATTATTAATACAAAAATAAATAAGAAAGTATATAAAAAGTTTTTAAAATAGTTAAAAAGTTGATAATAGAGGGAGTTATATGGAAGGAGTAAATGAAAAAGAGGCTAATAAATTTTTTAAAGATATTCAGTTATAGTTGTAGAGAGAAAAATGAAAGTTATAGAGAGGTAAGTAAAATGAAAAAATAAAAGTAAAAAATGAGAATAGGAAAATAAAAATAGAGATAAGAGTAAGAATAAAATAGCAATTATTACTAAAGGAATAAATATATAAAATAATGAATATAATAAAAGACATTAGATAATAAGTATATATAAAAAATAAAATGGAAAGATTATAGTGATATATTGAAGAATAAATTTGAAATGATAGATAAGCTAGAATAATAAGAATAAAATGAAAGTAAAAATAAGTAAAAATTATAAGTAAGAAATAAGAGAAGCAAAGCTATAGAGTTAATATGAATGGTAATATAAAGTATGTATATAAAATAATGGTTAGATGATTATGTTTAAAGGTTGTAGCACTGATATTGTAGCAAAATAAAGAAGAAATTATATAAAAAAGACTGCATTAAAGTGTATAAGAGGAGATGATAAAATTTTTTTTAATTAAATGAAACTAATGGCATTAATTGAATAACATGATTAATAACAAAAATAGTGGTTTAAAACTGTAAAGGAGATAGAGTTGTTTGTTGAACATGGTCTCTTTAGGCTTTATTATTGCACTGAAAGAAATATATGGATTTGAAAAAAATGATATAATCCTATTAAATCAATGAATGAGCATTCTTTTGCATGATAATGGTATTTTGAACAGATGGAGGATATATTCTGATCATATTTTAACTAGTGATACAAACATTTGATGATTGCTTTTTGTGATTATTCTTCAACTCATTTAAATCTGGACAATATCCAGTTTAATAATATTAAAAGTTGTCTTTCTTTTTTTTTTTTTAATTTAACTCTTAGTAATCTCAAAAACTGAAAACTGCAAATTCTCATGAGATATATAAAGAAGTTTTAAAATGTGGAGGTAATATATTAACTTCAAACATGAAATTGTCCCACATGCTTTCACTGTCCAATTTATATCTAAAAAAAGGGGGAGAGACAGAAGACTGTAATATTTATCATGGAATATTTTTATTAATTATAGTAAGACTTTTATCAAGGATTTTGATGAATAGGTTCTTTCCAGTCATAGATGCCAAGTTCCCACACATTCAGGAAATCAAGAAGCAAAATAGACATTTAAAAGCATTATTTCTACATTGCTTATTGATGATGTCAAGACATTTATTCAATCAAACACAAACTTTGTGGAAAGATGTTCAAAATTAATTGATAATCCATCAAATTTTATTTATATACCAGACATATCTGATCTTGTAAAGGCCATTGTTTTTTTAATTTCTTGCATTAACAATTTTTTTTAAAGATTTAATGTAAATTAAACAAAAGATTTTAAATATGAGAACTGTATCATGGCCAGAAAGACTGTCGTTTTGACTTCAATTATATGTTAGCCAAAAATAAACGTAAATATAGTATTATAGTATCTATTTCTTTCCTTTACTAAATATTACATTTCAACATGATTTTATGTACTGTAATCACTTTTTTTTTTCATATTTAAATACAATACCACTATAGTTAAAAGCACATGTACTGATTTTTTCCTGAGCATTTTTTATTAATGGCGGAATTACTTTGAATTACTAAATGTAAATACAGTACTTCGGCATCTATTTTTTTCCCCTCACTAAATATCACATTTCAAATATGACTTTATGTACTGTAATCAAATTTTCTTTGCAATTTAAATACTATATCTCTGCAGTTAAAAGCATATGTACTGATTTTTTTCCGAGTGTTTTTTATTAATGGTGGAATAACTTTCTTCGCATAAACATAGTGATTGTGAATTTGACATATGACATCAGACAAACATTCATACATTCACCAACCAGGCAAGAGAGAAAATAAGGATTTTATATATAAAATGAAAACCTAACTATATAGAAGGTAATCAAACCTACATACAAGCACCATTAAACAAGATCTTAAAACTGCGAGGATACTTTCACCCCAGTCACAGGATAAAGTATTTAAGGAAATAAGAGAAAACAACATTACTCATGATAAAAAAATCTAATAAAAATTAGTATTAAACAGAGATGCATAATAGTATTAACTTCATTTTTATGAAAACATCTTTGGAAAAATTTATAAGCAGCTTCATAAATCATTAAAACCTCACTTGATCACCATTTCTTACACTTTCACAAGTTGTTAATATAGTAGCAACTTTCTCCGTACAGTAATGCCACCTAGTGCAAGCCATAATAATCAATGGATGCTAGAAGGTTTGTGCATCAAAATCCTTGCTACTTATCCAATATCCTCAGATTAATTTTTAGCTTGACCTTCATCAGTGAAGAGCCTTGGATGTGAGATCACTGTATCTAGATCCTTGGATTTAATAAAACCCTCCAGCAGCTACTTTTACCTTTTTAGTTAACTATAAAGCTATAAGTCCAAAACCAAAACACAATTATGTTTTCAATCCATGCGCATTCACTTATAGTCATACAAATCTGAACCTAGTTCAATATCTATACACTTTGCTGTCTGTGGTTTTTAATAACAATAGTCAACATCATCATTTAGCCAGGATTGGTATTATACAATTAAAATATCATATGATTAGCATACACAAGCTGTTAAAACAATAACAATTCTCTCCATACAGCAAAGTGACCCAGTGCAAGACATAGTAATCAATGGATATTATACAGGTGAATGAACTTAAATTGAAAACATTATTGTTATCATTTTCAACTAAAAGGGTAAAAAGTGGTTGCTGGAGGATTGCATTAGATTCAAAGAACTAGTTTGTAGTCCTCTGAGATCCAAGTCTCCTCATTGATAAAGCCCCCAAGTTAGAAACTAATCCGGGGATATTGGATGAATAGGCATTAGATAGAGATTTTGATGTACAAATCTAGCAGCCATTGATTATTATGGCTTACATTGGATGGCACTATTGTACGATGAGTATTGTTTAACAGCTTCATAAAGTTAGACATTAAGATACAATAAAGATTTGATAGTAGAGTTTTTAATCTGAACGAATTAAAACAAAAAATATATTTTTGGTTTTTAAATATATAAGTTGATGACTGAATTATTCTTGCCAATTCAAAAGGCAATCAATAGAACATTCTTATAGTTTTGAATGCTCCAAATAAAAGCTATTTTAGCAAATAATATTTAAAATAACTTAGTTATTTTATCATCCAATTAAAAGAAAAAAAATATTTTAGAACTTTTTACACTGAATGCTTATTAGTTGTGAAATTAGGAATAGTAAATATTTGTTTTACATGCAAAACATATGCAATAACTTTGTAATTATAGGATATTTGAATACAGACTTTCAAGTTCACTTCAGTTATTTACTCTATCTCATACAATCGATACACATGACCACATACATGTGAAACAGATAAATGATCTCCAACAAATATATCGTGCTGAACCAGCATTCATCAGTTGGACCAGATTATCATCTCCCACACACACATATATATATAATCAGTTCCCGATCTATATTAAGATAAGATTTTTATTACTTTAAAATGTTTAAACTAAGAGATTTATAATGAGATTTAAATGTACTTGTATAATTCAATTAGTTTTCTAAATTTATGTACATAAAATTCATATACAAATCTTTGTAATATCTTTTTGATCACATTTTCAAAATAAAATATACTTAACGGGTGAAAGTACAAATAACATTAAAAAGTTTCATATTATTACACAATTTTGTTTTGGGTTCTGAATTACTTATGTTTACTGACAACAATTGAATTCACAATCTTTTTGATCTCAAATAGGATTTATTTTTTATAAATTAAGCTATCATAACTTTTTTTCATTTGCAAGTTATAGGAACGAATGGAATCAATCAATAGAATTCCAAGTTATTTATTTCTAGAGAAAGATTAACATGTGCAATAAAATAATTCATTCAAATTACTACAATCTTTTACCACACACAAATCACATTTTAAAACAACATATACATCAATGCAATTCTTCTGAATCTATTTAGTTAATGCACCATTTAAAATTATTTTCATTTTTCCATTAAAAATTTGAACAAAACATATTTTTTGTAAATAAATCATAAAACATTATTGAACATTTAGACCAACAGAGGGCAAAATGTGCAAACAATAGGTAACTCCAAAAGCTCCTCTTTGCAACTTCTAAGAATATTGGTTTTCATTGCCATTTTTCCTAATAAATTAAAAATAGATATTTAACACTTTTTAGTTTTTTTATCTTTTAAATGATATTATCAAAAGGATTGTTAATATGGATTTGATAAAGTAGTTGATTGGTAAAAAGTATATGACTTGCAGTTCTTGAACATTCAAAAATATATGAGAAGTATTATATGTAGCTCTTATTACTAAACAACTTGCCAACTCTTATTTAGACTGACAAAGCAATAATGTGCTATCATTTTAAATATACTTTTGAATTATTCAAAAACATTTAAAAGTTTGTTCGAAATCATAAAGTTTCTAGGGGCCTCTATGAAAGATTTTTAATTTTTGAAGGCTTATAAATAGCTAAATTCTTTACTCAGCTCTAAAATTTAGTTATTTAATATTTATGAGAGGAAAAAATGTTTTAAATTTAATTCAAAATTATAAAAATTTAACAACTTTGAATTGATAAAAAATTGTCCAATAAATAACATTAGCATCGGTCAACATTCAATAATTTTTTTTTCTATCTCATTGAATTCCAGACACCATTTTGCTTTTTTTTTTAACATTTAACTTGTTACAATTTTTAGATTAGTTTATACAAATATGTAAAATTACATACTACCATAAAATAAATAAAGCATAGAATGCATTAAACCTAAGAAAAATGTAGTCACTATTATAAAATAAAATTTAAAAATTTTCAAAGTTATTAATTTTATATCTATTCATAAATTGCAAATTTTGATAAATAAATTTTTAAATTAAATTTTTAACAATGCATTTATTACATTTCTCATAAAATTACAATTAAAACTATGTATAAAAAGTTTTATCTATAATATTTCATACTATTACTGATTTAAAACTAAAAATATATTTTCTAACCTCTCCTTTTAAAAACATATCTTGGATATATTTAAGAAATAACATTAATAAATTGCAATTATTAAGAGTAAATATATATATATGAGTAAGAATATAACTGTTATGAGGTTTGTATTTTATTTTCTATATTCTTTAAGGGAAAATTAGAAATAGTTAAAATTTTATATAAATTAAATGGCAATTTTATTCTTCTAACCCTTTTTAAAAGAAACCCACAAATCATTTGCTTCCTCTTTCACCAACCAAATAATTAATTTACAATACATATATAGTTTAAATATAATAAAATATTGCTACTACAAAAATTAATATACATTCAGAGATCATTATGGAAAAAATTAATAATGTTCTTGATATAAGTATAATTTATACAGTTTTTTTCTTTTTTTAAATAATTCTTAGTATCACATGATCACTCATTTCATATGCTCACATTAATGAGTACCAAACTCTCCATACAGTAGTATCATCAATATTGGATGAGTAGGGGATTTTATGGACAAACCTTCCTGCATCAATTGATTATGAAGACTTGTACTTGATGGCACTACTGTGTGGGGAGTTTGGTATTCTTATTAATTCTTAGTATTTATATATATGTGCATATATATCTGTAGTGGAATATATTTAAGCCTGAGTTTGTTCTGCAGTCTATTGTAAGGCTTTTATAATTCAACTGGCATTTGATGACATGCACATGTTTTTAATTTATTTTCTTTGCCAAGGCAAAGCTAAAATGTCACATATAAGCTTTCTTGACAGGATGGAATTTCATCCTCTGGCATAGTTTTGTTTAATGCAAGCTTCTCTATAAATATTTGCTGGTTATTCATCATTTTTCTTGGTTGCATTATAGTTGGAACTTCTTTAACCTAGTCTTTCAAATTAACAAATGATGAACCCAAAGTAGACTTCAGGTACAAGTGGCATTTCCTTTTTTTAGCCAGTAAACATAGTTCTAATTCAAAGTGCAAATCATAAAACAGAGCTCAGAGTTAAGAGCTAAAAATAAAGAATTAAGAAAAAAAGAAATTTCTAAAGAAAAGCCTGCTTATTTATATTTGAATGATTTTTATAACCTAGATGACCTCTGCTTTTCATAATCTTGGACACCTTACTTAGGTTTAATTACAAAAAATATTTTAATTAGCTAATTGATTAAATTTTTAACTTTGTAGTATGCTACATTATGGCTATCTAATTATACTTTGTTTTCTAATTTTATTGTCTCCAAACACATAAAAATGCGATCATAAAATTAAAATTAACCTTAATCTTTAATTATACTTAAGATATTACGTCTAGACTCCATGCATGGAAAAAAAAAATTGTATTTAAAATACTAATTAATATATATTTCTTTAATCTATCTTAATTATGTTGTTTTTAAAATAAATACTCATACAAACATAAATTCAAAATACATTCTTTTAAATTTCTGATAAGAAAAACTAGTTATACTATTTTAGACTATTATTAAATATTTCATTTTTTTCTTCATATTTTTATAACTAAACTATTACATTATTATTTCTAAAAATTTATTATAAAATATTATTTTGCAACTCCTTTACAAAGAATTACAATACTATTTATTATCCAGCCTCACAATTGCTATGAGAAAAATATTCCACATGTAAGACTACTGGGCTGATCATGAAATAGATGACATTATCCATTTCAATAGTAATCATTACTAAGTTAGTTTTGAAAAATTTAAATAAAGTTTGAATTTTTCTAAATTAACAATTAATATTAGATGATGGAAATAGTCCAAAATATAATTACAATTAAAATACTATCACAAATTTTCAAACAAACAAAATGTTTTGTTAAGTTTACCCTCACTATTGGAAGTATTCCCACATCAACACTGCAATGCTAATTTCATCAATAAGAAAAACTTCACTCAATTAACAACTCATCTAAGAGCATATTAAACAAAACAGAAAATAAATATCTCACCGTAATACGTTTATTATTATTATTATTATTAATTTTTAACATGAGTAATAAATAAAAACGATGTTTAAGAGAATCTTGGCTCATGGTAAAAGTTTGATTCAAAATTTAAATGCCCTTTCAAAATTTCATTTGTTGAATTTTAATGAGCTGCTTTAACAATATAGAACCTAGAAAATTATTCTCTAAAAAATTTCAGCAATTAATATATTTGAAAGCTACTCCAAAAATCTATATTAATAAAAATTAACTTCTTATGAATTCTTTAAGTAGTTTTTAAAGTTAATGAGATTTATAATTATTGGCTGCTTGTTTAAGTGAATATCATTTCATTAGCTGATGTAGTAAGCAAAAAATGTTCAATGTCAAATCTATAATTAGATCAAAATTATACATTAGTAGTATCAGAATTCAGAAGTAACACTTAACAAAAATGTTATTAACATGCACACACATAAATTTACTGTATCATATACATAAACTATTATAACAGGATATTCCATTTGTTATAACCTTATATTTGTATTGACAGACAGTAATTTTAATAAATATATATGACTAACCGTTATTTACATTTCGAACCCTCTTCAGATGTTTAAAAGATGGTAAAGGAAAATACCCATTTAAATTTCTAGAAAAAAAAAAAACTACTTTTACACAAATAATAATTGCATAAAAACATACCTATTAAACAATAGTTCGAAAAAAGTAAAACAATTTACATAGTCAAGTAATTATAGAAGATCGAGAAAGGGAGGCATTGCTCACCAGGACTATTAATTTCCAAATAATGAGTGTTGGACGAGTTTTCCACCCTTGTTTTATCTTCTAAGGGTTATATCCATTTATTGGTGAATAGTGATACCCATTTATCTACTAATATTGGAAGGTTAGCTGAGTTGGTTGCAGGACAAATAAATAAATAAAAAATCCTATTTTTGTTTAAAATCTAAACTATTTTGATGATGGTCATAAGCATGCTGAGTTAACGCATTACAATTGCATCATGAGGTCTTTTTATATTATATTATCATCATTTTCAAACATCAATCCATTGCAGGATAAAAATTTCTTCAAGTTTAGTCCAGTTTCTCTGATCTCTAGCCACCCATCGCATCATAACAGCAAACTTTCTCACTTCATCCATATTACATGTGGTCTTTCTCTAGGTCTTTTACAATCTCTTGATATCCAGTTTAAGACTTCAACTGTACTTCTACTATCGTCACTTCTAGAAATATATCCAGTCAGCTACAGTTCATTATTTCAATGATGTCAGCAATATCTATTTGTTCTTTCACTTATGTACTTCATTTCAACCCTTTCTTGTTGTTTTTAATATACATATCTCCATACTTCATCAAGTAGTCCGAATTCTGTGTATTACTCTTCTGTTAAGTATTCAAGTTTCAAATCCATAAATAAAGAATTGATAGAACGCATTTATTAAAAAATTTTCTTTTCAAACACAGGCATATTTCTTTTTAATATTAAGTTATTTCTACCAAAAGCACTCCATCTAAATTTAATTCTATGATTAATTTCATCCACTGTTTCCATCTGTATTAAAAATATAACTAAAGTATTTATGGTTGTTAACTTCTAATTCATCAATATCAATCTTTCTCTTTCTGAAAAACTCCACTGAACTCTATTTTAGTATTTTTATCATTTATCTTTGGTCTTACTTTTTCTTCTGGTAACTCTTGCAACATTTCCTGAAGCACTGAAAGATTATTTGCAAAAATAATCACATCTGCAAAATCTAAATGTTTTAAATAACTCTCCAGTTAGTTTTAGTACTTCAGCTTCCCATTTTAATTCTCAAAATACATTTCAAAACTGCTATATTAAGTTTTGGAGATATGAATTTATTCTGTCATATAGATTTCTCAATATTAATCTTCCTATCATTACTATTACATTTGTATATTCTTGAGAATAAAATATGCTGGATCCATACCTTGATAATCCAATACTTTAATCATGAAGAAATTCTTATAGAATCAAGTGTCTTTTTTATAATCTACAAATCCAAAGCATAGTGGCAATTCATATTCATTGGTTCTTTCTATAACTTCTCTCAATATACAGATATGATCTCTTGTGCTCGCTGTAGGAGAGTTGTAATTATAATGGTAAAAATTTAATATAGATCTGATAAAAGATTAAGAAGTCTTTAATTTACAATATCTCCTTTACCACCATTTCTTAAATCTTAACATTACTAATGCATTTTTCCAATCATCTAGCACATTTTTATATTTAGACATATAATATGTAATTTTGTTAACAGTTTTTTTATTTCTTCACTTATTTGTTTAAAGATATTAATTATAATTCGATCATTTTCTGAAGCTTTCCCCTTCTCCTTCATTTAAAATCCTATGCAATTCAGAAAATATAATAATTAATTGTAGGAGATACTTTCTCCTTTTTTATTGCTATACTGTATAATTCTTTACAGAATTTTTCCACATAATTCATATTTCTCTTTTTAATAATAGTTCCAACTTTTCTTTTTATTGCAGAAATAAATTTCCTACCAATACCGAAAGTTGGTTTATATTTTTGCAATTACACTATGTCGTTTTATGATAAGAATTTTATTGCTGACATTAAACACATAAACATATTATTATGTTAGTTTTCTTTTTTCCCCATTCTCATAATTGGATATAAGCCTTTAATTGAGTGACTTTTATTTTAATATCTTCCTGTAGTAGTCAAAGAAGTTTTTAAAAAAATATGGGCAGCCACTGCCACTTACTCTTTTTCTCTCATCCGATTTAACTGAAAATATATTTCCAGGCTATCCAAGTGTTCCATATGCACTTCACCTACATCATCTTTGAAAGTTGCATCTTTAAATACTGATTTATGCTACTATAAATCTTAAGACTATTAACTTGTCTTATTTCTGGGGTACTACTCTTATAAATTTCCTTTGGGTTAATCTCTCATGTCTTCTTTCTCACATTGCCTCCTGGTACCTTTTATAGTTGGATCTACAGCTTCTTTCTCATTGTTTTAATCTTTTTTTTCTCTTGAATGACTCTCAAACACTGATTATTTTAATCTTCTAATGCTATATTATGAACTCCTTCACTTTCACTTTTCAAATCTAACTTCCAATTTCTCAATTCTCTCTGTAAAGCATTCCATATTTATTTGTATTTCACTTTTACTATTATTGATAAATCTTTGGATGATTTTTTGCAAGTCAGCATCTATAAACAATTTCTATCCTCTGCTGCACCTGTTCTCACACTTGTAGTTGATATTCCTTCCTTCCTTGATGTTTTTCATGATCTCTTGCATCATCTTTTGACTTATTTGTAATGCTTCAAATTGGTTTTCATTTTTCTCCAGATTTTACTGGGATCTCAAATTATTTCCCTGCATTTCCCGAAATCTTGCATAACTTTTCCGATGCATTTCTTCCATGATTGTGAGCAGCAAACATAAATGATATCCCTTTTGTGGACTTTACTACTACCTGTGCTAACTCTTGTTTTTCTCTATCTTCTTGCTTCTTCGGTTCCAGCTCTTTTGTCTGTCATATCTCTTGTGTTGTTTTTCATTTGACTGCTGTTTAATTTACAGTTCCACCCTACTTGATTTAGACCTTATCATTGATTTTTCTCTTTTTTTTTAAAAAAAAAAAATATGATTTGTTATTAATTCAATAATCATATAAAGTACCAGGTGATTCAATCCTCAAATTCTGTATATCTACCCATTGAAACATTCCAAAACCTTGTAACTATTTTTTCTCAGATTTGTCTTATTAAAAGTTTTCCTCTTCCTTCTATGCTGAGTATATCAATATGTGTGCAATTCCCCCTCTCCCCCTAAAAAAAAAAGCTATTGGCCTTTTATAAGTTTTATCCAAAATTTTTACCAAGAAAATTACAACTTGTCTACGGAGAATATTGGATTTCAACCAACTAAAAGAACAAGTTGAATTTGAAAGTGGTTATAGTACAGTAGATCTGGTATGTTTCATACTAATATTTAAATTTAAATCCAATAATTATATATGTAAATAACATATTCATTAGTTCAGAAAGAGAAAAGAGATAAGGCAAAGAAAATATATTTAGGGAAATATATTTAATAGATGGCTAACAGATAAAGTTAAATGAATTTAATATAAATAGTAAAATATATTTATTTAAAATAAACAATAGAAATTAGTTGCCTAAAACAATAATAAGAAATTTGATTTGATAAACGATGAGAGATTTACTAATAAAAAATATTTGCTAACACAAAGTCGAAAAGACTAATTAAAAATACCAGAGGGAAAAACAGACTGATTGGCCTCTGAGGAAATAAGATAGTGATCAAGAATTAAAACCGGTGTGCCCAAGGAAAATTAGTGAGAGGCGTAAAAAGCATATACAGAAAGTGCAATGGATTTTTTTTGTTGACTTTGCAGATTGGCTTGTATGTTCATTGCAAATTATTTTAATTGTGAACTGTTAGTATTGGATATTTAGAGCCAGCTGGAGATAGAATAGGACTGGAAGAAGCCAGTGAAAAACTGTCTAAAAAGCAACAGGTGGTTCGTGTGCTGAGGGAAGCAATCCCAGAGGCTGTGCCTCTGGAGGTACCAACAGCTGATTAGGGACTAAAGCAGATCGCACAGATATTATTTTGTTTTTTCCACCTAATAGGTTCTATAGAAGAAAATACAGAATGAACTGTGAGTATATTCACTTGTTAAATTTGTGCACAAGTCTTGGAGTCAGAGTTTGGGGTAATTTTAGTCTATATGTATATATATGAAGAGGGTTATTTGTTTGTGCCGAGCAAACAATATAGCTGTTAATAATACTTTGTGGTGAGGTTTAGTGCTACATTCATTTTAGATACCATTAATGATCCCTTTTTATAAATTTTGTCATTAAATTTCTGTTTGTTACTTATTTTGTTGGTATCCATATAAAAATATATGCAAATACACAACAAGATGATATCCAAGTATTGAGAGAAGTTATAGAAAGGACCAATGAATATGAGTTACCATTATGCTTTGGATTTGTAAATTATGGAAAGGCATTTGATTCCATAAGCATTTCTTCAGTGATTAAAGCATTGGATCATTAAGGTATAGACCCAGAATATTTATAAAAATGCAACAGCAACAAATAAATTACATAATGATATTATGAAGGTTAACATTGAGAAGGGTGTAAGACAAGGTGACTCATATCTCCAAAACTTTTTACGGCAGTGCTACAAGAAATATTTTGTGGATTAAAATGGGAAGCTAAAGGAGTAAAAGTAAATGGAGATTTTTTAAGTCATTTAGATTTTGCAGATGATGTAGTTGCTTTTGAAAATAATGCTTTAGAGTTTCAGGAAATGTTGCAAGAGTTATCAGATGAAAGTAAGAAAGTAGGACTAAAGGTAAATGTTAAAAAGATTAAAGTAAGGTTCAATGGATTTTCTCAAAAGATGAAAATAAAGAATGATTATGATGAGTTAGAAGAAGTTAACAACTACAAATACCTTGGTCAGATTATTCCTACAGATGGAAACATAATGGATAAAATTAATTATAGAATTAAAGTACTTTTGGTAGAAATAACTTAATATTAAAAGGAAATATATCTATGTGTTTGAAAGGGAAGATTTTTAATAACTGTGTTTTGCCAGTTCTTAATTATGGATCTGAGACTTGGACACTTAATAAAAGAGCAATACAGAGACTTCAAACCATTCAAAGAAGTATGGAGAGATGCATATTAGGAGTAACAACAAGAGATTGAAAATGCAATATATGGGTAAGAGAACAAATAAGTGTTACTGATGTTGAAAGAATTAAAAGACTGAAGTGGAGTTGGTCTGGACATATTGCTAGAAGAGATGATAATAGATGGACAATTGAAATCTTAAATGGGATTCCAAAAGATTATAAACGACCCAGAAAGAGACTACATGTGCGATGGATGAATGAAATAAAAAAAT
This sequence comes from Epiperipatus broadwayi, assembly GCA_028023455.1. NCBI lineage: Eukaryota > Metazoa > Onychophora > Udeonychophora > Euonychophora > Peripatidae > Epiperipatus > Epiperipatus broadwayi. The sequence goes on along the minus strand of JAQFVV010000070.1, from coordinate 4,997,755 downwards.
GTGCAGGGGTGATGTGGAGAAGAGAGGATAGAAATTGGAGAAGATGGATTAAACTTGGAGAGACCTTCATCTGACAGTGGATTAATAATGATGATGAAATTAATAATATCTCAGAATGATTAATTCTTTTCTGCATATTAAGTGTAGGATTAAATATTAATATGCAAGTTTTCTACATTTATATATTTTAATGAAAGCGAGCAAGTTAGTTCTAAATTCTCATTCTGTATTAAATAGATCAAATGATTACCTCAGGGTTTAAACTCATATAATTAACATTCCTCAAAATTATTAATCTCAGAAATTAAGAATATGATTTATTATTGATATTATCAATCAGTAAAGGGATTTTATTGTAGCTAATCATATCTCAAATAAATAAAAATATTATGATGTAAATGGTGACTACGATATAAATGGTTCAAATGAATACACTAAAGAAATAACATTTCTTAGCCAATGTGCTATAAAAAAATCATGGGTTGACGTCGATGAGCAACCATATCCCACTGGATGGCGCAGTTATCACGCTTAAACTATAAAATATGATCATTCACGGGCCGTTAATTATAATCATTTTGATGTGTTTTTTGTAATGCGAAAATAAAAACAAAAGAAAATCATCTTTTTTAAATATTATTTAATTTTAAATATTATTTTTTATTAACGTATACAAATTAAATGATAATAATAAATGTAAAATAAAATAAACAAATTACAATTTGATTCGTCTTTTTTAGTTTGCTTTTTATTAGAAAAATCAATTTTCTATCGGAGATTTTTTTCCTGGGGTTACGACTTTTTTTTTTGTTGTTTACCGCTATTTTTTATTTCAAATAGAATGACAACTAAAACTAAAAGTTGTTATGGTTAGGTTTAGGGTTAGGTTTACGGTTAGTGTTCTGTTGTTTGTAATACTAAAATAAAAAATATCAAAATCGTATTTTTGTAAATATTTTTTTTTACTAACATCTATAAAATAAATGATAACAATAAACATAAACTACGGAGAAAAGAAAGAAACTAAAACTTTTTTAAACAACGACAAATATATATAAAATGTTTATAATATATGCTTTTTATGACATTTTAAAAAAGTGTACAATTGTACTTTTCTTACTGGATATTTTTGTGTTAACGCTCTTTTTTATTTCAAAAATATACACAAGGTACAATCTTAAAATGTCTCGTGGAAATGTTACGAACAGTACGTTACTTGACGCGTTACCTAATTGCAATTCACATTATACATATATCTCGTCAACATGTACTACTTAAAACTTCAATACACTACGGTGTAAAAAGTTTGATAATTATTACTTTACAAAATATGAACATTTCAATACTTTAAAATGAAAAAAAATCCAATGAAAATAACATTTCCATCAAATTCAAAAAAACACACCCTCTCCCCAAGCCGTAATCATTTTATAAACTGTGCGAATTGGGAAAATATATTTGCCGCGTAAACATACATGCTGTACTGCGACGCGACATAGCAGCCTGCAATCTGTAGTACAACAATAAAAGTTGTATTATAGAAAACGTGGGTTCGAACGTGTCGGCCGCGGTATAACGGCATTTTTATGTGTTTTAGCGCGAAAACAGCGCCATCCAGTGGGATATGGTAGCTCATAGACGACAACCAAATCATGTGATCATATTTTATTTATTAAAAGTGGAGATGATGATCTTTAACAATTAACAACAAAAAGACCTGGTAATTAAAAATACAATAATTAATTTTATTAACAATAAAATTATATAAAATATTTTAAAACGAATGTAACGACAATAAGTTATCTTTAAAGAGGCAAATGATATTGTAATATTATAATTATTAAATATTTTCTACATTAATAAGTACCTGTGTGATATATCATATGTGATGCAAAATCAAAGCACTCTGTTGGAGAGGGTTGTATAGCATATACATTAGTGATTTAAATATCAACAATAAGCCAAAGACAAGAATATTTTATTGCCTCCTTTATTAGTATAATTGTAACCTCTTATTATAGGTATCAGAATCATAAAATAAATCTTTTTATCAAAGAACAGAGATTAATCAAACTTGTATATTTTATTCTAACAAAAGCATGACTTTAACTTGATTTGACTATCACAGGAAAAGGTGTCATTCACATAATATGCATATAAGATTATATTATGACAAAATTATAACAAGGCATTGTTAGGAGTTATCAATGCCACAGATATTGTCAGATACATATCTAATCTTCATAGATTTGCATAAGTACCTTTTAGATAACATAAAATGAGGTGGGTAATCCTAATAAATGTTTAAACACATACTCCAACTCTAAATATCTTTCATCATATATATAAAAAATATGAGGTCAAATTAAAAGAGTAATAAAACACAAAATATTAAATATTGTTTTGAATATAAATTATTCTCAACATAAAATCTAGCTCAACCAATTACAAATTAATTATATACATTTATACCACATTGCAATCACAAACATATATTTACCTGTATTTTCATTAACTCACCTTTCTTTTTTTGAGAACTTTTTATACATATTAAGAATTTTAAATATACTAAAGTCAAACAAATTCAATAACTTTATTAAATATTCTTCAAGTCCTTTAACAATCTTCAAGATTAATAATCCATGTGCAATTATTTCAATATTCACAATTATTAAATCATTGACATTTCAAGGTTGGAGTATCCTAATGGATGAGTTTAACAACACAAGAAATTTGAATATTTTAAATATAAATTCTATAAAGGTCAGTTTCCAAGCAATATTTTGACAAGCTTATAATTACTTGTATATATTCCTAATTCATTAAATTCAGTAGTTAATTGTTTAAGAAAAAGTTTTCAAAGATTATAAAATTTTACAAATATATTTATGAACATAAAATATTAATGAATGTAAATCCATTTATTATCAGTCATTTTAATAATTATTCCATAGGTTTTGTATAGCTGTGATCATTATATTATTAAATAATCCACAATCCATTGGTTGCATTAATTTTTTAGAATATACTCAAGAGCTTTGTGTACTTTTCGTAAATATCAAGCAATTAATTAGTCTATCAGTTTACATTAGTTTTATAACATTCAACTGAAGCTTTAAGTCAATGTAGCAAAGTTCAAATAAAGCAAAGCATTTCATGAAGCAATCTTAAAATTTTCATAGTAAAATTCAAATATTGGTTTTCATTCCTTTTAAAATTCATTATTGAAGTGATAAATGTTTATCTTTTAATTTCTCCATTCAGGACACTGTAGAGAAGCATTTGTTATTAAGAGGCAAATGATAAGTTGGTTGTTTATCCAGACATCAATTTAAGGCAGGATGCCAATATGGCTAATTTGAAATTTGAATCCCATGGAGTTATTCTGCACATAATTTAGTAAAATAGTAAACAATTTGTAACATGAAGGTGTTTTTATAGGTTCCTATCATATAATTTGTAAGATTATAGTTTTTACTCAAAATCCTTCACTTTCTTGGATTTGTGCAGAAATATTCTATCATGTTAGTTTAGAATCGGTAGAAAGCAAGTGATATTTTAGAAATTTTATAACACCAAAATTTAATATCATTCTAAAAAGTTTAGACTAATATTATTTGAAATATTAAAACATCAGATTACATTAATTAAATGATTAAAATAAAATAAATTAATTACGTTGTTTTACGAATAAATTACTTATAATATTAAAAGATTATGTTAAATGATTTTCATTTTATTTATTTTATCGAGTTCTTATTTCTAGTAATAATAAATCCAATTATTACTCTAATAATAATAAATTTATTTAAAGCAGTGTCTGATTATATCATTTAATTCTAAATTAATTTAACCCCATAAATAATTGCCCACACATTCACATGTGTTTAATTATTATATTAAAGCTTTAAATTGTTATTAAGTATAGTCTAGCTCGTCTAGCCATAATAACAAAATATACTACTATAATATTTTAAAATACTTTGTTCTTTTTATAGTTAGTGTAATGCATTTTTATCCTGACTGTTATTATTTCAAAATTGATTTTACATGTGTGTGTGTATCATTCTTAATCAAATTTTAAATGCAATAAAACAAAATTTGATATATATAATTTTTCATAAGATGCGGAGTATTTATAAAACCTGTACAGAAGACATCTTGGATAGTTGAAAAACTTGTTTCCTAAGTATTATCACTAGCAATATGAATATCCCTTCCAAACAACACTAATTATAATAATAACAGTAATAATCAATATTTGTTTTCTTGATAAGCCAATAAATTTTTTTAGAATTTATGCTTGTGATTACTTAGACCTAGCAATATCATTACATTCTAAATCCTCCACATCATAAATGCATAGTAGATATATATGTAAAAATTTTGTCATGCACAAATTTGATGTTTAATTGATGCTACTGGGTTTCTTTATCCAATACAATAATCAGCTTGAATGGCAAGTCCTCAATCAAATTTTCTGTTAACTCCAACTTCATTTGTCCTTTCACTATCATTTCATCCCATTCTTATGACCCATATAATTTTTGATTTATGTCATCAAGCTTACCTTCTCATATTGGGATTTTTATTTGTTCTTGCTCATTTTCTATTTCTTTTAATAGTTTTAGTTCACTATTATCCTCTTGTTTTAATTCTATAGATCATCTTGTGCCATTTAGTGTTTATTTGAAGCTGCTCTTGTAGAATTTCTATTTATTCCAATACTGTTAGTTCATCATCATCATTTTGTTTAATATATCAGGTTTATGTTTGACCATTTGGTCTACTATTTTTATCTGTTCTTGTTGAACTTCTATTTCTTCACATAGTTTTAGTTCATTGTCTACATCTTGTTTTAATGTATCAGATCCTTATTCAATTATTTGCCCAATCATTTTTATCAGATTCTGATTACTTTGTACATTTTTCTCCAATAGTTTGTTCGGTTGTCATCTGATCCTTCATGTCAGCCGCCAGAGGCGCGATTTCTAACTGAAAAACACATTAATATATAGTTCCCGGGATAGCGATTCTCTATTAATATTGACTTTTTTTTTGGTTTGTTTACAAAGTTTACTTTTTTTCGTTTCTGAATTATTTTTCCCAAATAATATTTTTGACGATGGGATAATAATAGTTTTTTTTTTTTACCAAAGGGTCTTTTTTGGTGTGTGTTCAAATAGTAATTTGTGTTTTTTTTTAAAAAAAAATAATATTACTGTTTTTGTAAAATTGGATTGACAAAATTCAAGAGAGAACGGGGTTTTATGATGGATCTTTAAATAATAATTTACGTTACTTTGATAGGTTTACATTGATTGCCGAAAACAATTATTGGGAGAAGTGTTTTTTTTTTTTTTTTCGCGCGCGTGTGTTTATGTTTAAATAAAATTTAAAACCTTTACTTTTATCAGTTTACATTTGATGGACGACCGATTGGACTTCCTTTCATTTATAAATTATGGTTTTGGTTCTACAAATAAATATTTTTGACAATGGGACGATAATAGTTGTTGTTTGTTTAATTTTTATTGACAAGAGCGGGTGTTTTTTTGGTGTAGATTCAAATAGTAATTTGGGTTACGTTTAAATAATAAGTTGCGGTCTTACTTTGATCGGTTTACATTTGATTCCCGACACTAATTACTGGGAAGGGTGTTTTTTTGTGTGTACGATTGTAGACAACAATTATTGGGAGAAGGGGTGTAACCGTTTAAAGAATAGTAGTTTACGTTACTTTTAGTAGTGGTTTACATTTGATTGCTGACAATAATTAGTGAGAGGGGTGGGTGTTTTTTGGTGATTGGCGACAACAATTATTGGGAGAAAGAGTTTCGTTTTTGTTCGTGTGTATGTTTAAATCAAAATTTAAGTTACTTTTATCGGTTACCATTTGATTGAAAACCGATTTGACTTCCTTTTTTTTTTTTTTCGTTTATAAATTATTTGGGTTTCCCCAAATAATATTCGATTTGACAATAATAGTCTAGGTTTCTTTAATTTTGATTGACAAGAGCGAGTCTTTTTCGGTGTACGTTCGAATAGTAATTTGGGTTATGTTTAACTAATAATTTACTGTCTTACTTCGATTGGTTTACATTTGATTGGCCAGGACAATTAGTGGGAGGGTTTTTTTTGTTTTTTTCTATATGATTAAAGAATAATTGACGTTCCTTTTATTTGACCGTTTGATTGCCGATGACAACAATTACTGGGAGAAGAGGGGTTTTTGGGGCTATGTTTAAATAAAAATTTTAGTTACTTCTTTTATTTTACATTTGATTGCCGACGCCAACAATTATCGGGAGAAGAAGGGATGTACGTTTAAATAAAAATTGAAGTTACTTCTTTTATTTTTGACATTTGACGAAGGTCATTTAGAATCCCTCAAACAAGCTTGCCTTTACGAAGTGAACCTTTCCGTCGGCAGATGTTTTCGGACCTCAAATCTGCATATATTTGCCGCACAATCCAATCTTTTCTTTCAGCAGCAGGATGTTTTTTCTTTTTTTCTACTGTAGAAATATTCCAGCACTGGCCCGTGTCTGGCAATTCCCATCTTTTAAAGTTTTCTGTTGTGGGAATTAGCCGTACTTTTTGTCTCGGAAAATTTCTCGCTAAAACGTGACTCAAAGCGTGATTTTTAAATTTTTACGCTATTCCACCCTAATCGAAAATTTAGGAGAAATACAAATTTATGAGGAACAATCACGATACTGTTAAAATTGATAAAATGTAACAGTACATCGATTGGTCTTAAAAAAAAATAAGGCACCGATGAAAATTTAAATAATTTTGACACGATCAAAATAAACACCCTAGTACGATATTGTTACATCAAATACATAACACAGCATTACGATATAGTGTGTGACACAAACAACTACGACATTTTCCTCTGCTTTTAGCATCGGAAAAAGCCACACCGTTAGCCGCTAAGCCGAGTTAACACTCTTTCTAGATTTTATCGTAGAAAGGAGACTTAACTTCCGAGTAAATACTCTACCTTTTAGCGTAGAAAGTAGACTTAACTCCGAGTTAACAATCTTTCTGGGATTTCTTTTAGAAAGAATGCTTAAAGGCTTGGGTGTGGCCGCGGAAACGGCATATTTCTAGAAATTTAGCTAGAAATCGCGCCTCTGGCAGCTGACACGAATGATCAGATGACAACCGTTTGTTCTGTTTTTAGTTCTTATTGAGTTTATTTATCATCCATCATTTGATTCATTGTTTCTTCTTGAAGTTGTTTACGCTTATTTTCTATTTCTTCCTATATTTGCTTTGCATCACTTAACATTTGATCTAATTCATCTGATTTCTCTTCTACCCTTTGATTTATCTGTCCATCAGTTTTTAGGACCAAGTGCTTCATCTCATTCTGTCTTACTTCTATCTTTTGCTGTAATTTTTCAATCTTTTGTGAAAATGCTTCTCTATCAATTGAATCTGCTTTTGTCAATTTGTATATTGTGATTCATTTGCTTTTGACCATTTCCTATCTTTTTATTGAGATATTTCATCTGCTTTTGTCCAATTTCTATTTTCTCTAATAATATAAACATCTGCATCACATTTAATTGGGATGATATTGCCATATTCTTATAAATTTTTATCTCTGCACTACTGTCTTTTTGCTCCATTTGTTTATATTTCTCATTGTCTGGATTAACACTATCCATATCCGATCTTTATATCGTTTTCTTTATTTATGCTATCATAGCTTGTTTCTAAACTTTCTTTTGCAATCATCTCTTGATCTTCTTCATTCATTTCATTTTGCAGCTTTGTGATCTTAAATTTTCTTTAACACACAATAAACTTATTATTATTATTAATATTATACCGGATACTCAATCTATTCTGAAACAGAGGGCGCCACCAGACTACTACGTGTCTGGAAAATTTGTTTACTGTGATCAGAATAGATGATGATGATGGTTTGCGCCGACTAGACGCAGGGAGAAACAAGAGATCTTAAATTGTTTAGACAATTGAGACAAAAGCAAAAAGACAAACGCCAGCCAAATTAAGTTTAAACATATTTCATAAATTTTATTATGAGAAAATAAATTATTAAATATAAGTTTATGACACAAGAGATGGAGGTTAACTCAGGCGTGTACCAGACATACTAAAGGCAAAGCTATGACAGACTGACTGATCTTCTAATAAACAAATGTAAAAGGGAGGAAGCAAATTTCATTCAGCAGAGGATTCACCTAAACATTGGTTTTCACTTTCAGATATTTAAACCCTATGCCCCTGAAATAGATCAAAGAATCCAGCGCCGAAGAGCTGTTCAAGATCTAAAAATTGGTCAGACCTTGAATGTCCTTATATCGGTATGAGCTGCACCTATTACTACATTTAAAATAACGGTGATTGATCCACCTCAAGAACAACCGACAAACATGACCGAAATGAAGAAACAATTAAAACTGGTGAATCCCAGCCAAACGATTGGCGAAAAATTACTTTAAAATTAATAATTAATGGTCCCAAAAAGAGACAAGTAAATGATTAGAAAAACAGTTACGTCTGTCCCAGCAAATAACGAAAAGAAAATAAACTTACAAACAAATTCTGAGTACACGCTCTGATAAATTTAAAGCACATGGAATAAATATACAAATGAATCTATCGGAGAGTGCACGGAGTACGAAAATCTTAGAAGTTGTAAACACTTTAGCAGAACGAAAGTATCGCTCACCTGTAATTTAAGAAAGGATAAATTTTATCTTCCTGCTGACGACTTATAAAATTACAAAGAAAAACACAATTCTAATTTCCACTTTTAGAGATCTTAGAACGAAATCTCCACCTGCGAAAATCAGACAATAAAGTCGTCAGCCATAAGATTTTTGGAGGTTTAGCAAGAGGGCAAACATACAGTATAAAATTAATTAATTATTAAATACTAAATAATTACAGGTAAGCATTTTAAAAGCACGACTGCCAAAGCATTTATAAAAATCTTACATAAAATAGAAAACTCACTCGTCACTCTCCAATAAACAAAACGGAAAGCAAATTAGAATCTTAAAACTAAGATTCTAAGACACACTATAAAATATTGAAAAACACAGCAAATATTAAATATGGGATATATTGATTTAAGAATACATATTTGTGGTTAGATTGAGCGGAGATTTAATGAGAACTAATTTACCCTGGGAAGAATAAAAACGAAAATAATTACCTTTCGGTAAAAGCAATGTTCACGTAGAGTGCGCACTTTTACTTAAGTTCATCTTCAGGTTCTTGAGGCAGCAAGGTAAATGCACGGAGGTTACGGCTTCTTTTAGGTGTTCAAGGCATTACTGGAGCAAACTTGGAAGTCAGGGATCCGTCTTTTGTGGAGTTAGCAAGCCATTCAGGTGGTGATAACAAGTATAGAATTTTTCATTTTTGCAAGCGATTTAATAACAGCTGATGTCCTTTAATTAAGAAATTTAAATGTCCGCGCTGCTATAACTTTCATGTGAGAAAACCACTTGTCTATCTCTCAAAAATGGATTCTGACCCTCCAAATTTCCGGGGTTATTTATACGTTGCTCCATTTCCCGCGAAACACTTTCCTTGTTGTTCAATTTCTTCGCCTTAGGCAGGGCAAATATTAATCTCCCGCTCAATCTATCTAGGAATTCTACCCAGGGTTTATTGAAATGAAAACAACAACATAAAAATCAAATCTCCGCTATCAAAATTGTTTACAATAATTAAAATAAAAGCAACAGGAATGCAATTAGCTAGCCAGATTGTTTTTAAATCAAATGGATTTAAAAACAGGCGGTATATAAAAACTATTTTAAAATAAATCGATAAATATTAAAAAAAATCCGTTTTACATATAAATGCGTGTGTATTTTGATATACGCATTCTGTTTAAATAATAATGAAATTTAAACCTTATGTTTAATGAAACTTAAAAGCTTAGTAAATTTCTTTTTTTCGATAACGCAATTGAATCGGATTTCAATCAGGTTCAATATATTTATAACTGGATTTACACCAAGTTCACTACATCATCTCCTGGATCCTCTTGAAATTTGATAAATACTTGAATGCTATTTCCTGTCCTTGTTTATTTTCTTTCTTTTTTTATTTTTTATAATTACAATATATATAGAAAAAAAAAATTATCTGATCAACTATGCCATTCATCCATCTAAGATAAATGGATATTTACAATAATTACATTCGTGCCATCACTTAAGATATCCAAAAATTTATAAAAAGTAATACTCCAAATAAAAGGAACATAAAATTAAGTATCATTTTATATAAAGAAAAAATAGGCTGACCAGACAATATTAAATATAAAAAACTTAACATATTATTTAAACAAATAACATAACAAGTTTATTTACAAAGTAACATAATTATCAGCCAAATTATGTTTTTTAAGCTTAAACATGCTTACATTCCAGAATTTATAATACTTGAACAATTATACTTATTTAACTGTTGCATTAATAAGCCATTGCTACCTATTTATTATTATTTTCAATTCAAACACATGGTGGAAAATAATGGTTGTTATTTATAAAGTATCTAAGGTTTATTTTGATTAATTTTGAATCTTCATTTATATCTTATAATACTAATATGATTATATGGACGAGCATACCTACCACAGAGTAAATCCCTGACTTTTATTAATACATCCTGGATATAATTCTACATTTGGCTGACTTTTATAAATACATTTATTAATATCATAAGCTTCATAGCATAGTCATACATATATCTAATATGGAATAATTTTAATCGATATACATTCCTGCTAAGGATATTTCTAGGGGGTAGCCATTTTAGGTCCAAATCCTGATTTAATAACTCAACTTAATTAGAGATGACTTTTTTTGAATACAATCCCTAATTTAATAGTAGTCTTACGTAATTAAGTGGGGTAACCCTTTGCATATGATCTCAAATTTACAGAACCAAACTGTGAATAAATCCATTACATAGAATATAAAATATTTTAACCATTTTACAATGCATTTATTTTATAAGTTCTACATATGTAAAATCTCACAGTAATCAAAAGTAGGGCTAATTTATATACAAATGAACTCAAACAAATGTCAAAATAAATCTTTAACTTATAGTACCAATAATTATATTACACTCATTATTTTAATTCTTGGAACTTGACTTTAAATATATGTTGGACTATTTCCATCATCTATCATTAAATGTTGAATGTCTAGAAAATTGTAAACTTTATTTAAACCTTTTCAAATAGAAACAACTGTTGAAAGTTTTATCTATAGCTCCAATAACTAAAATTTCAGTCATAGTTTTCTATATAAGTTCTTGGGACTCCAAACAAAGTGAGATTCATTTTATTTGATACAGTTAGACATAAGTTTCTGCAAGATTTTAATATTGTTTATGCAACAGGTAGAGAGATCTTAAAACCTTCAATAAATTTATTGATAAATATTGAGTAAAAATGATGAAAACATTTGTGAGATCAACTTGGAGGTCACCTTTTAAAAGTAATATGAGAATATGAGCAGAAAAATGTAATTTTAAAAATATATCTAATATATGCTTATTATATACTTACTCAATTAACTTTGAAATATGACTTTTATCTAATATTTCAGCAACATATACCAATGCTAAAATAATAATAAAAATAATCATTAAAAGTTTATAGCAAAAAGAAAATAAATTTTTTCATTTAATTTAATAATTGTAAAAATTCACTTAAAAAAAAAAGAATGCTGATTTAAAGATCATTTATACAACATTTTTATCATGAAGGATAAACTAATGGTCAAATATTCGGTGTAAAAGGTGATTAGAGTCCATTCTTAGTTCAGTAAAGATACAGATATTATAAATAATTTTAAAATGTGTCCCCCCTTTTTTTCTTCTTATAAATATTTGACTTAAGCATTTACTGTTTTAATTACAACCTTTACTTTCAACAAATTTATAAAAGTCAAAACATTTTATAATGCCAATAAAAAATAATCCTGATTGTACATTATTTTATAATCATTTTAAAACAGAATTAATAGTAAAATAAGAAGAGTTACATTTTTATAACTGCAATTATTAGTAATTTGACTTTCAAGCACTTGGACACTAAGGATAAGAAAAGCTTAGAATTTACATGTTTTAAATTAAGCTTAATACTGAATGTGCTATGAATATGAGACTAAAAGTAAGGTTCGAAAGCACTAAGCTTAATTTAAAACGTAAATTCTAAGATTTTCTTATCTCAGCATCCAAGGGCTTGAAAATCAAATTACATTTGTTTAAGAAAAATTTCTCCTTCAGATAATTAAATTATTAGTAATGTAAATTCCAAATTTCTAATATTAAAAATCACATGAAGTAAAATATTTTTAACTAATTAAAAAACATTATTACAAATCGACCCCAATTATTATCATTAAAAAAAATTAGAGAAAAACAAAATACAAAACAATATACGAAATATACATACTTCACATGCTAAATCTTCCATCTGTTTATTTGACATCTTGCAATATAACAGAATTTTCTTTTTGAAAGACTTCCAATGCTTATCCAATTGAGCTTTTATTGTACTCTATCCTATCATATATTTCCAATCAATTAATCTGTATAAAGAAAGCAATACTCATCTCTCTCACAAAACCATACTTATATTCAACATATATTTTGTTTAGAAAGCCTGTCGCTATTCATATATTCATGTTTTTGGTGCTCAAATAAAATACAATCTTTCAAATAACCAACCATTCAATTATTTTTTTTGGATATTTAAATGTGCTTCTACACTAATCAGTTCAACATCAACACATCCAGAAAAATGACCCCCCCCCCATTACTTAGTCTTATGAACTTGCCCTTATATTACAAAACAGTTTTAAATGAAAAATTTCCAATGCCTTGATGATAAGGATTCAATTCTCAATTCCGTATAATAAAAATGGCAAAATAACATACACGAGTACAAACTAATTTAATTGAATAAATTGTATCAGTAACTTATTAAATGCAGCATACAAAATTCTGTTCTGAATTTTTATACCCAAATCCACTTTTTTATATAAAATGATAATAAGATACTTAAACTGACACACACTCTCAATCTGGTGGTAAAGCACAACAGACTTTTATTTAAAAGCATTTATATATACTATTAAGTTTTTGTTTGAAAACAATCTGATGGTAATAAAAGCATTAAGTCATATGAAATAAAAACTTCCTTGTTGCTCCAGACAATTGGAGACATTCTTCTTCAAACATTTTATATTGGAGCCATCAAATTTTTCTTTTTCAAGAAATGAAACTTCTTTGGTGGAGGATATCATCTTTTTTCATATTATATAATTGTCAAAGATTCACAAGAGACAAGAATAAAATAATTAAAATAACATCTGTTGAGTGAACTTATAAATAACTGATTTCTGCAAAAAAAAAAAAAAACCCTGAAAACTCTTTTTTAAAAAGAAAAATGTATAGAATTATGTTATAACACTACAACATGGTCTATATTAAAATGTAATCATTACAGTACTACTAAAAAATATTATTACAATGATGTTTTCTCTTAGTCTAATAGAATTTCCTGCAATGAATTGAAAAATCATAGGCCTTTTTTTTTCAAATCGTTTAACATTTTGATCATATTTTTATTTTGCTGAAATTTTTTACTTTCACATTAAGTATTTATTATTAGATAAATTATTTTAATTGCTGTGAAGATTTAATAGAAATTATCAAATCAAACACTATTCTACACTTAACTTCTAAATGTCAGAAAAAAATATAAAATTCATCTGCTTATTTCTACATTTTTCAAATTAAAAAAATTATAGATTAAGTTCCATTCCACTGGAAAAAAAAACAATTTAAACATGCCTGACATTTTTGAATATTAATTCCTAAATCAAAGACTTTATAGGTTGCATAAAAAAAATAACTTTCTGCTAATCATCTTTTGAACTAGTAAGAGTAGCATATTCTCATACATATCTAAGAGCTGAAAGATAAAGCTTTTGATTTTGCTTTAAATTGGCTCAAATTAATAATTCATCAAAATTATAATGTTGACAGCTTCATGGAATTCGCTATAAAATATTCCAAAGAAAAATGTCATAAAAATGGAAAACAAAATTGGAACTAGTCCTCACACTTACTTAACATTAATTTTCATTTTAAATATCTTCAGTAATTTTTCAAAGATATATATATGGATTATAAAGGAGTATCACTTTCAACAGCAGCTTATGAAAATGGTAAAAAATATTTTTTTTTAAATTTACGTTTACCATACATATTTGCTTATTATTTTTTCTAAATATATTATTTACTATTAAATATGAATGAACAAATTGCTTTCTATACTGTTTGGAGCATTTGAAGCAAAACTATAGCATTGCTTAAATCAAATTTTTTTGATAGACTTGATCAAAATACGTTAATGATTAATTATTGATTGCCTCAAAACAAAACATGAGCGTTTTAAAACACCATGCATTCTCAAAGATGAGGAAAGTTCTTTAGTTGCATAATTCATAGACTTCATCTATGTTTGATATGAATTATTCGATTTTCACTTTTTAAAGTTTGAATACATTTTATACAGTGATAACAAGGGCCTAACAAATTATAACCATCTTTATCTTGGAAGTTATAAATTCTGAAAGGATTAATGTTGTTGTCTTTTGACTTCTTGTAATAAGTCTTCATCAATAAATGATAAGATATTAAATCAACTATCAGTTTACATGTTACATAAACATTTTCACAAAAATCAAGTCTTCAAAACTCCAATTGTATTTTAAAATGACAAAATATGTACAGAAATTTCAATCCCTGATTCTTAATCTTTTCACTTAACAAGATTTTCTATTAATGAATTCTATATTATCAATTCAAGTATTCTTGAAAATTGACACTCTATACTAAAATGCAAAACTTTCAGTTTCATTCATTCTCTGAATTAATGCTAGATTCTATTATTTGCAAAAAAATTAATGTTTTTAATGACATAACACGAGATATTAGTCTAAAAAATGTAATGACTAATACTAGGGAGATCAATACGATTAATAAAATGAAACAATTAAATTTGTCAATATAAAATAATTTAATATTTAGATTTTTACTAAAATAAAATTCTGATGAAACTTCACAAACAATTCTTTAAATAAATAACATAATCTAAATCAGCATAAAAAGTAGCAATTATTGTTCAAAGGTCAATTTGAAAGTATTTTTTGCTTTTTCTAATTGTATACATATTATGTGATTAGTTTTTATTCTCCTGTTAAAGCTAAGGATTAAACTTAATGCTTTGTTTATAGTGAAGAAAATTTTTCCACATACCTGGTTACTCATACAATGATTTTAATTGTGGATGATATAATTCCTTGACCCTAAGTTATCTCAGCTTTACAAACATTTGTCATTATAACCCCAGAACTCTAAAATCTTTTCTAATTATAATACAATTCTTTTCATTGATATCTTTTTCATCACTTGTAATTTAACCTGTTTAAATCAATCTGGAATTTCAAACAAGAATAACTTACTATTCACCTTTTTCATTTTATTAGAAAAATGTCATTTAAATTAGATAATCTTTCAAATCCTCTTAGTGGTTCCACAAGTCTTTCTTCAAATTTAACTTTGACTTCCTGTTTAACATGAAATAAATTTAAGCTTATTCTTAATACTCATCAAATCATCATGCAATTAGAAGATTTAATGTCCTATCAATTCAAATCCCTCATTCAGTTGATATAAATTATCTCTTCTAAAAGAATGCAACTTATAAAATTATTGCTTCACTAAATTTTCTAAATCAATCCTAAATCTACAAGAATGCCACATGCTAATAATAATCAGTCATGATTAATAGATGATGACATTGAATCAGAGCTACATCTAAATTCAATTTTATTTTACTTAAATGAACGTTTAACGTAAGTAATCAACAGACTAATCACTTAGAAATGAAAAATACAAATAAATAAATGAATAAAAAGATACACACAAAAATACAATAAATATGAGTTTTGTAATAATATATACACCATATGTCTTCAAATATAGAATGGTCATTATTCTGGTTGATATTTTGTGATGATGTCTTCGGCAGCAAATTATTTTTTTTCTGCAATATTTCAACACTATATCTACTTGTGGCTCTATTCTTAGCTTATTTTCCCAATGTAAGCAATCAATATAGCATTTCCTTATAATGTCTTTGAAAATATCTTTACAATGTAAACAGAGTTTGATAGTTCACTCTAAAATATGTCTTAGAAAGCATTGTATTGTGCAATTATTTCACGTATCTAATCCAATGAAAATGTGATTTTTACAATGATGGGTGATAAAGTACATCTAGCAAGTACAACATATTAATTGATCTTATGATCTTGCCAATAAATTTTTAGAATTTTAAAGAGCATCCTTAAATGGGATTTTTCTCATGCTTTTATATTATACTGATAGCAACCAAATTTCATTTCCATATAATAAATTAAATAACAATTCTATACACAATTAATGTAATTGCAGTAGTTATTTTAAAGTAGTACTATACCCTATCTTTTAATTTGTTACAATTAGCAGCAAAATTTTGGAATCTGTGCTGAACCTCAACATCTTCCATCTTTGTAATACACTTATACCTTTCCACTTAAAAAGCTACCAAGATATTTAAATTGGCTTACATTTTGAAGTTGGTAACCATCCAAGCTAAAATTTCTTGAAGATTTCTTTTCCATCCACTGACTAATAAAAAACTTGATTTTTTAAAATATTATTTATTAAACCCAAATCTTCATATGTTGATTTAAAAAAAATTAAGAATATTCTATATTGTCTTTTGAATTAGTAATGCTAGCTAAATTACAATCACAATATAAATCTAGAATTCAAGATGATAAAGTTCTTGATTTTGTTTTTAATTGATTCACATTATCAAATCTGTATTATGTCTACACTGATTCACTAAGTTGCTTTTAAACAGTTTCAAAGAGGACTATCATAAAAACCAAATATGGAGCAAGTGCATATCCCTATTAAATACCAGTATTAATTTCAAATGCTTCAGATTTTTCACCTATAATAATATATAATACTTAAATTTTATATATATATATTATAACGATCCAAATGAAGGTGGGGACAGCAGTCAATCATATCTGCAACTACCAGGGCGCCATCTAGGCATTTGAACCTAGAAAAATTTATAGAGTAGGCAGTTACGCACTGTTAAGATTCCACTTTATTTAAATATTCAGATCGTTAGCCCAAGTCACTAGCTCAGTGGAGACGCAGAGATAAAAATCTATATCTTAATTTATATCTTAAATATAAATAAATAAAAGCCACTGCCAGAAATTAACACATAAAAATATTTATTTACGCACATATAAAATCATTCTAAATTTGAGGAATAAATTTAACATTTTAGATTTTTATATTTACTTTTTAATTTTAAATGGATTGCAATAATGTTTAATATTTTATTTAGATGGTCGAGTATGAATAGACTACATAGATCTGCATTTGAAAAGAAAATATTCTATCCCTTATTTAACCTTAGGCCAAAAAGTTTGCAGTCAAACCGGCGTCAATCCATCTGATACATTTATGTATTCAATGTAGCATGAAAATACGACAACACAAAATACTATACTGTCAGGAATGTACGTCTGACAGTAAGTAGAGTTAGAGAAGACATTGTCTCTCCACCAACAGGAATGCTACATCTGTTGGTGAGTAGAACAATAAACATAAAACTCCATAGGAATGGATTGCGGTCCTTTGCCGACTTACAAACCCATCCATAGGCAAACAGAAGGTGAGTGGCATATATATGCAATCCTGCCCGTAGCAGATCTCATACTGCATCTACTAATTACACAAATATATCCAATCCATTGAGCCAATTCAACTACAAAACGAATAACCTAAGATTACCCTCCCTTAATATCATTTTACAAAACTATATAGCCATTCACGCCCGACTTAAATTTAACATTTAGATACGTTCGCACAGATAAATTTTATAAAATTTGTTTTAAAATGTTGAGTATAGATCGGCTTCACAGATTCCACGGTTAAAAACATTTCAAAATAAACACAACCGATCAAAATACAAAATCATCGATAATGTCATTGCATAGGGAATACACAAAACCCAATAGCATTCATCATAAGATGCTTGCAGTGACATCGTTGACTTATATATTCTAATCGAATGTGAAAACCACAACATTATCAACCGCTAACGAATCTATGCAACGTCTATACCCAACCTTAATATTCCTCATTTAAAATTTAAACAATAAATAATTTATACAATAAGAAAAAAAATGGAAATGATGTTTATCAAACATATAAAATTAAATATTATTAATTTGATCTAAAAACTTACAAAAGTCAGATAAGAGTCCATTTTAACATTTAAGTTGGCTTGTTTATTAATTTGTCAAACTCTTGACGAAAGTTCTTAATTATTCTTTTTTTTTGATTTAATTTAAAAATTGTTTAGTTCATATACCTTACAGTAGAATCCATGTTCCTGTTGGCAATTCCCACGAAGACTTTCTGGGAAGACGGCCTGATATTTTGGAGGTAGCATTAGCTAGTCCCATTTTGGTATCACAGTCATTTCATTTTTTTTTTAAATAAGAGAGAGAGAACGACAAGTGCGTCTTGTTGCTCATCTCACCAAATCAAGTTGGAAAAAACTCCCTGGAACTCAATATTTTTGCTTTTTATAGTCCTCCTATGGATTCCATGAACAAAGACGTCACTGTTCCATTTTTTCGTTATGGTCCGGGCCTTTATTTGCTGCTTCTATATTGGACAAGCTAATTCTTTATTCCTTATCTAATTTTGATCTGACTTTTTAATTACACAGTTTTTGGATAATTAATAAACAATCATTTCCATCTACAAAAATATTTTATCTTTAAATCTTGTACTTTTTTTTTATAAAAAAGTACGTTCAAATATTTATTTATTTGTTTTTTAAAAAAATATTTTTAAAGTTTTGAATCTGTGCGAATATATACGTTTAACAAACATTGTAATTTTAGCGTTTAGTTTTTTTTTTTAATAGATTTTATTTTTATTTGCGAACTTTAAGATTTTATTTTAAATTAATGTAACGACATATTTATATATCATTACAATATATATATATATTATTTAATAACATTTAATGTGAATAAACAACTAACTAATTTCAAATAATGCCATAGAGCTATTCAAATCAATTGAATCAAATGACTTGACCAAATTAATAAAAGCAATATATAAATCAATCACTAATAAAAACTGTCTATGGAGATTTTTGTTCTTTAAAATCACATAGAATCTCTATCAACTATTCATCCATAACTAGAAATAACCTACTCAAGAAAATGCTTTAAAGTATCTTTTGCTATAATGGATGATAATGATAGAAAATTACATCAACCTTGTCTATTCCCTTTATTTTTTAAAAATTGGAACAATGGAAGCATACTTAAGTTCAGATGTCACAACTTCACGAGTCTATACTTTCCAAACAACCATATATTTCAAAACTTTCTCACAATTTTATTAGAACCTGCAACATTATTATTTTTAAGATTACCAAAAACTGTTTTAACTTCATTTAGCTGAATATTTTAGTCCAAATCTAAACAAGTAATTAAAACAGATATAGAGTTACATCTCAATTCTTGTATTGTTATTTAAAAGAAGGTAAAAAATACTCCTTCCATCTGTTCAAAATATCATTGCCATCATGTAAGAGTACCAATGGTGAATTTAGTAAGATTATGACATCATTTTTAAATCAATATGCTGCTTTCAATACATCAAAAAATGATCTAAAGTAATTACAATCCACAAATGTTTGCATTTCCTTTGATGCACTAATTTTTAAATCTTCTTGTCAGTCACTGAACTTGTTTTCAAATCTCTATATTGATTATGAAACTCTATATACAATTTATTATTCTAAAATGACTTATTATAGCACATGCATTGCTAATCAAAAAAATATTACACCAAATATATTACCAATTTATCCCGCAGTTTACTGATTTCAATGTCTTATACCTCATATTAAATTATTTTCATCAATTATTTTTATGAGAAGATATAATATTCTGAGTTTAAAAGAATTTTTATAACTTGTATTTCAAGTTATATGAAATTGGAAATTTTCAATCATATTTTATAAATAACTCAACGGCTTAAATTTTGCCTCATTTCTTATTGACATAATTTAGGTAACTATTTTTAAAGAGTTTTATAAAAATTTACTTAATGCGGCAGCCATTAGCTTGGCTAAAAACTATTACTTTTTTTCTGTTCATTGAAATAAAAAAAATGCAATAAAATAATGATTAATGCTTTAAAATCCCATTGGTCTGTGAAATATCAAACTTCAAAATGAAAATTAGAAGCAAGCATAATTTGTGTTAAACTTTTAGTGACTTCTGCAGTGACTATTTCTGTTGCTCTACATACTCTTGGAATCAGGGAGTTCCACAGAGGAGAACTATAATCAATTATAGATGTATATAAACTTCCATTATTATAATTTTATCTTTGTTATTGCACTGCCAAATTCATATAATATTAATATCATTTATGTTCTTTATTACTTTTATAATGCTTCATATAATTACAATCTACTATTGACAGTTTTGATTATCCCAGAAATCTTCTTCAGAACTGTAATACACAATACAAATACATGAATACAAATATACATGAACATATAATTTTATTAAACAGGCAAAACTCTCCATACAGTAGTGCCACTCAGTACAAGCCAGAGTAATCAATGAATATCAGAAGGCTTGTGCATAAAATCCCTATCTAGTGCCTACTCATCCAATATTTCCAGACTATTTTCTGGCTTATGGCCTTCGTCAGTGAGGAGCCTTGGATCTGGGAGCACTGCACCTAGATCTTGGGATCTAATGCAACCCTCGAGCACCCACCTTTTATCTCTACTTCATTACAAAACTGTGAGAATGAAGTTGAAAACACAATAACATTTTCAATCCAAGCTCATTAGCTTTTATAGTCATATAGGTCTGAACTCAGTTCAGCACTTATACATTTTGGTGTCTTTGTCTCTTTCTAACAACCATAGTCACCACTATCCTATTAGGCAGAAACAGTGATCATGTGATGTTTAGTGGTTTAATACCAATCCTGCCTAATAGGATAGTGGTGGGTATGGTTATTAAGGAGCTAAAGACACTAAAATGTATGGGTGTTGAACTGAGTTCAGACCTATATAACTATATAAGCTATTGAGTTTGGATTGAAAATATTATTGTGTTTTCAATTTCATTCTCATAGTTTTGTAGTCAAGTAGAGATAAAAGGTGGCTGCTGGAGAGTTGCATTAGAACCTAATATCTAGGTGCAATGCTATCAGATCCAAGGCTCCTCACTGACGAAGGCCTTAAGCCAGAAACTAGTCTGAGGATATTGGATGAGTAGGCACTAGATAGGAATTTTATGCATAAGCCTTCTAGCATCCATTGATTTCTCTGGCTTGTACTGAGTGGCACTACTATATGGAGAGTTCTGCCCATTTAATAACAGTTATGAGCAAGCATAAGAACCAGTGATCATGTGAACATATAATTTTACACAGATAAAATTATATGTTCATGTATATTTATATTCATGTATTTGTAGTGTTTGTCATAGTTCTGAAGAAGATTGCTAGGGCAATTGAAATCATCAATAGTGAGTTGTAATTATATGAAGCATGGTAATTAGAAATAAAGAAAGTCAATAATATTAATATTAAACTTCCATAATATTTATACGTGCAATGGTTAATTATTATTCATTTTTCAAAAACAATTTTTTTTTCAATTGCATTTCATAACATTCACGATAGAGGTCAATGTGTGTGTGTACATATATATATATTGTAATGGTAATTCAGGTGAACCAAAGATATACAAATATGTATTGATAAACATTGATTCAAAATAAATATTTATATTAGGTGAAAGTTGAATGGTTAATAAAATTCAAATCAAAATGATTCAATTCAAATATCTATAATAATATTAACCAATGTGATGATTTAAAACCTAGTAGTGAAGGTTTAAACTGAATACAAGTCCTCCCAAAAGTATTTTTAATTTGTTTTTGTTGCTTTGATAAAAAAAAAAAAGTAAAACTTTAAGGCACCAAGCATTCTGAATAAAAAGTTTACTTTTGAAAAACTTATTAACATCTGATCATTATCCTTTACAAATTATTACCATCATCCTTGTATGTTCCCCAGTGGATTGTACAATTTCTCAGGATTGTGAATATTAAGATATTAAAAGCATAATGTTTGGATTGAGATTGATAAGCAAATGTAAACTAAATGAATGAATAAAAAATAACTTAACAATTTATTAACAATAAATATATAAAACTACTTTACTACTTATATGATTACAACTATTGTTAGATTTTCAAAATATTAAAGATAGTAAAATAATAAGAAATATTTTAAATCATAAGGCCTTATAATATTTATAACAAGATTTTACCATATGAAATATTTAAACAATTCCAAAACATGGTTTTCTGCAGATATCATTCTTTTAAAATATTTAAGGATTTCTTCATTAGTTCTTCCAAAGAAGGTAGTTAGTCTCCAAGTGCACTGATGATGTTAGGTAAATACAGAAGTATTGGTGGTGTTAGATAGGCCGTAGTATTAGTAGATCTTAGGCTATTCTTTTAGCACTAATCACTTTTTTTCTTCACAGCATTATTAAAGCAGGCAATGATTTTAGCAAACTTCAGCATTATTTTTTGCTAGATAAAATTATCATACTTGCTGTTATAAATGAAACATTAAAAAATACTAGAAAACAGAAAAATATGATTATCCAAGTTATGGTAGGAAACAGTTTAAACAATGATTTCTCTTCTCTGCATTGGATCACTGCAACCCTGCTTGAGTTGAGTTTTCAAATAAAGTAAATTGGATTGACCTGAACTGGACTATATAATGCATTAGTTGCTCATTTCAAACCTATATATATCCTATTTGATGTTGTTCAACATGTTTTCCAAACAATGGATTCATCACCAGCTAGTTACAAGATTTGATCTCTGATACTTTACATGTTTTTTGGAAATCACTTTCATTATTCCCTTCACAGTATGTTGTGGAAACAATTTTAAAGATATTATATCATGGTTTGTCCACTAAACTATGAGGATTGGCTATAATATATATCTGAGTACTTATTAGTTATACAACTTAATAGCAGATAATTCAGGTTTATGCCCTAACAAGTGCTCATTGTGATGAAGTAGTAGAAGATTTTTATATGGATGTACAAAAGGCTTTCGATCAGGGTAAACAACATTTTAAAATTGTTATGGGAGACTTTAATGCTAGAATTGGTAAACAAATGAAAGATGAAAGTGCTGTAGGTAATTTTGGTTATGGTAATAGAAATGAGAGAGGGCATAGACTAGTGGAGTTTGCTGAAAAAGAAAAATTTTATATTATGAATTCTTTTTTTGAGAAAAATGTTAAAAGGAAATGGACATGGAAGCATCCCAATGAAGGTACAGCAGAATTGGATTATATTTTGACTAATAGAAAATACATATTTCAAGATTGTAATGTTCTTAATAAATTTAACACAGGAAGTGATCATTGATTAGTAAGATGTAAGATACGTGTTAATGCAAAACTAGAGAGACAAAAATTATTAAGAAAAACAATTTTTACAGTTGATATTCCCAATCTTCAGAAACATTCTGATGAATTTAAATTAGGACTTACAAATCGGTTTCAAGTATTAGTAGATTTTGAACATGATTCAGATTTGAATGAAATTAATATGACAATAACTGATACACTTTTAAAAACTGCAACAATGATAGCTGGTAGAAAAAAGCAGCAATTGACCAATAAAATTTCTACTGAGACTAGAGAATTTATGAAGAAAAGAAGGAATATGAAGATATACAAAAATGTTGCATTAAAAAGGATTGAATATCTCGAATTTTGTAAAATGGTACGGAAAAGAGTTGAAAATGATATAAAAAAGTATAACTGTGAACTAGCAAGGAAAGCTGTAGGAGAAAATAAAAGTCTCAAGAATGTAAAACAACATTTTGGTATTGGTAGGAAATTTATATCTGCAATAAGAAAAAAAGATGGAATTATTACTAAAAAGAGAGATGACATTATGAAATGAGTAGAAGACTTTTATCAATTATATAGTAATAAAGAACAAGTACCTCCTATTTCTATTACATCTTCTGAATTGCTCAGAATTTTAAATGAAGAAGTGAAACATGCAATTAAATGTATGAAGAAAAGAAAGGCTCAGGGTAATGATGGAATTATAATTGATATATTAAAAGAAGCAGGTGAAGAAATATAATTTTTTTTAGCAAAGTTATATACCAAATATCTACATGATAAAGATGTACCAGATGATTGGAAGAATGCAGTAATAATATTAATATTTAAAAAAGATGATAAAGAAGATATTAGAAATTACAGACCTATCAGCCTTTTATCAGTTTTATACAAAATTTTTACCAAGATAATTACAACTCGTCTACAAAGCACATTGGATTTCCACCAACCAAGGGAACAAGCTGAATTTAAAAGTGGTTTTAGTACAATAGATCATATCCAGGTATTGAGAGAAGTTATAGAAAAGACAAATGAATATGAGTTGTCATTATGTTTTGGATTTGTAGATTATGAAAAGGCATTTGATTCTATAAACATTTCTTCAATGATTAAAGCATTGGAACATCAAGGTATAGATCCAGGATATTGTCATATTTTAAAGAATATTTATAAAAATGCAACAGCAACAATTAGATTACATAATGATACTGGGAAAGTCAACATTGAGAAAGGTGTAAGACAAGGTGACTCCATATCTCCAAAACTTTTTACAGCAGTGTTGCAAGAAGTATTTTATGGATTAAAATGGGAAACTAAAGGAATAAAAGTAAATGGAATTTATTTAAGACATTTAGATTTTGCAGATGATATAGTTGTTTTTGCAAATAATGCTTCAGAGCTGCAGGAAATGTTGTAGGAGTTATCAGATGAAAGTAGGACTAAAGATAAATGTTAAAAAGACTAAAGTAATGTTTAATCGATTTGCTCAAAATATGAAAATAAAGATTGATTATGATGAATTAGAAGAAGTTAACAGTTACAAATACCTTGGTCAGATTATTACTGCAGATGGAAACATAATGGAGGAAATTAATCATAGAATTAAACTTGGTTGGAGTGCTTTTGGTAGAAATAACTTGATACTAAAAGAAAATATGCCTATGTGTTTGAAAAAAAAGGTTTTTAACAAATGTGTTTTACCAGTTCTTACTTATGGATCTGAGACTTGGACACTTAATAAAAGAGCAATACAGACACTTCAGACCACTCAAAGAAGTATGGAGAGATGCATGTTGGGAGTTTCAAGAAGAGATCGAAAACGCAATGTATGGGTAAGAGAACAAACAGGTGTTACTGACCTCATTGAAAAAATTAAAAGATTGAAGTGGAGATGGGCTGGACATATTGCTAGAAGAGATGATAATAGATGGACAATTGAAATCTTAAACTGGATTCCAAGAAATTGTAAAAGACCCAGAAAGAGACCACATGTGAGATAGATGGATGAAATAAGAAAGTGTGCAGGGGTGATGTGGAGAAGAGAAGCTAAATATCGGAAAAGATGGATTAAACTTGGAAACCTTCATCCTGCAGTGGATTGATAATGGTTGATGATGATGACTTATAGCATATATGTGTGGAGCTGGTAATCTGAACCAACTGATGATAGCTGGTTTAGCATGAAATACGTATATTGGTGATTATTTTATCTTTTCAACATATCTGTGTTCAAGTGTATCAGTGTTATGAGATAGTGTGGAGAGTGGTGAGTCGTGTGAAAGTCTGTGCTCATATACCCTAT
This sequence comes from Epiperipatus broadwayi, assembly GCA_028023455.1. Classification (NCBI taxonomy): domain Eukaryota; kingdom Metazoa; phylum Onychophora; class Udeonychophora; order Euonychophora; family Peripatidae; genus Epiperipatus; species Epiperipatus broadwayi. The sequence continues at coordinate 4,971,777 of JAQFVV010000070.1, read as the reverse complement.
ATATTACATATATAGACACAGGTATATAATAAGTCTGTGTGTTTCAGTTATAAATGAACAAAAGAAAGTTTTTTTTCTCTCTCTTTATTTATATTAGTTAGCTATAGGAAGAAAAAAAATCATAACCAACTTTTGAAATTTGATTGCTAATTTTTAAAATAATATTAACTCCTAATTTTAAAAAACATATTTAGACTTGTCACAAAATTTAAATTTTTTTTTTTTTTAAGTGTCATAGCATTGGCCGGGACGCGAACCCGCAACCCGGGCAACTGCCTGCAAGTGCAAGGCAGTCGCACTGACCTCTCAACCACCAATCATTAGCAATCAACAATTTCAGAAAAAAGCAAATGAGAAAAGATACAAAATGCTTTAGATTTTTATAAACTATAAAAATAAAATTCTTTTCTGAATCAAAACAATTTTACTTTTTTCCTTTACAGTGCAATTTATTATTTTATTGTTTCTCATATATTACAGAATAACTTTATAAAAATATTTAATAATATGACTAAATGCATAAATTATATTTTAATTGTTTAGGAAGTTTATATATTTGTTTCTCAGTAAATACAAGTTCTTTATTCAACATTTTTCATTTTTTCATGCAGATTTGTAATATAATTAATCTAAACTACTATCAGATTTCTTCTGTTACAATCTATATATACACACACACATTTAAATAATATGCAAAAATTTAATATAATCTTAAAATTTTTTATATTCTTATATAGTTTATTGCTTACATTGCAAAAAAAAAAATGCATGAAAAGTTACTTTATCTATAATATTAAATCAGGTCTTTTTCTTTAAAAAAACTTTTAATTCATAAATGTAGAAGAATTCTCAACAATCTTGAAGAACTTATTAAAACAGGCAAAACTCTTCATATAGTAGTGCCACTCAGTGCAAGCCAGATTAATTAATGGATGCCAGAAGGCTTGTGCATAAAATCCCTATCTAGTGCCTATTCATCCAATATCCCCAGACTAGTTTGTAGTTTATGGCTTTCATCAGTGAGGAGCTTTGGATCTGAGAGCACTGCACCTAGATCTTAGAATCTAATGCAGCCCTCTAGCAGCCACGTTTTGGTGATCATGTGATGTTTAGTCTTGAAGAATATATTATTGATTAAGATAAATAAGATTACAGAGACCTATGTTGATTTCTTAAGACCCTGATCCATTACCTCTATATATAGCCATGAATTTTTCTACACTTTTTACAAAGTCTGTTTTTATTTCATATTTTAGCTGTAAAAATGTAAAGATGAGATAAAAACAGCCTTTGAGTAGCTCACTGCAGGGCAAAATCTTTCCTGCAGTCCCTCATAAAAAATGGTAGAGGAGACTTGACATCTGCTGAATAATGCAGAAGAGAATAGTTTTCATATCTTGTTTTATTCTCTACATAAGAATAAATACTTCCTTAGCAATCATTAACAGTCAGTTAACTGACTTAGTTATAAACCAGTTAACTACCTTACTTTATAACCCCCGCCCTCAATCTTGTTGAAAAAATTGTCAATTATTGTGATATCATGATGGCCTTCACAATTATAAATAAACACATACAGAAATATATCAATTACAAATTGATATTTATACAGCAATTCCTCCATACTCACTATTTCAGTTATCTGCAATTAAAAAATTATAAATTAATAAAAAAGTAATTTTAATTTTATACATTTAATTTTTTCAGTTTGCAATGAATATGTACAGGGATATTTTAGATATTCTTATATCTTCTCCTTTACTTTTTTTTGCATTTCTCTTCATATATTCATATATATAACATTTTTTAAATCATCTCCTCATATACACTTTAATGCAACCTTTTTTTATATAATTCTTTCTTTATTTTTCTCACAGTTTTGACTTTCGGCTGTCTTCATCAGAGCTACATTTAAACATATAATCATATAACCATTATTTTATATACCTATTTTATATTACCATTCATAACCATATTTAACTTTACCTCTATAGTTTTGCTTCTCTTATTTCTTACTTATATTTTCTTATTATAGAGATAAGAGTAAGAATAAAGTAGGAATTATTAATAAATATATAAAATAATAGAAGATAATAAAAGATATTACATAATAAGTATATATAAAAAATAAAATTGAAAGGTTATAGTGATATAATAAAGAATAAAATGATAAATAAGATACAATAAAATAAAAATAAGAATAAAATGAAAGTAAAAAAAATAATAATAAGAAAATATAAGTAAGAAATAAAAAAAGCAAAGCCATAGAGGTAAAGTTAAATATGATTACGAATAGTAATATAAAATATGTATATTAATATGTATATAAAATAATGGTTATATGATTATATGTTTAAAAGTTGTAGCTCTGATGAAGACTGCAGGACAGTCAAAACTGTAAGCAAAATAAAGGAATTATATATAAAAAAAGATTGCATTAAAGTGTATATGAGGAGATGATAAATTTTTTTTAATATATATGGATATTTTAGATAATATATAGTAAATAAACACACAAATATGTGTATTAAAAATACATATTATAATATAGTTTGCTATTATCCATTTATTTCAGTATTTTCACTGTAACTGGAATAAAATGTTATGGATGTGGGGTGAGGACTATTGCATACAAATGCATAAGAAAACACAGACATATGTATGTAGTTATATATATAATATAAATAAAATGTCCGTTAATTAAAAATTGTAATTATAATAAAAATAAGGACAAAAATATTAAATAATTGGATTTAATTATTACAAGAGATAACAGTATATTAAATAATAAATTAATAATGAAGCCGTTGTAAAAAAGGGGATACATAAATTGTAAATCAACAGTACCAATTATGTATAAGATGACAAATTTTAGATCTTTTTTATTTCATAAAGAAAAATTATATCGTCACCAAAGTGATAAACTGAAAAATATTGAGATATTTGCCAAGGAATTGCTTGATGCTGGTTATAAAATGGAACAAATAAACAATACTTTATGTCAATTTAAAAAGAATTATAATGGTTTAAAGAAAATGAAGATTGATAGTAAACAATGGAAATTTATTCCATTTATTTCAAATCGACAAGTGAAATTTTTTAAGGATATATATAAAAATGTGTTTAATGTATCATTCTATGTTCCAAACAATGTTTAATAAATTAGTCAATAATTCTAAGGATGTCATATCTGTCAAGCAGAAATGTAATATCATATATCAAATTTTTTGTGACTGCATGTTATCATATATAAGTGAATTGAGGTGCAGTATTGAGAAGAGATTAAAGGAGCATGAATTGTTATATAAGCATGTAAAAAGTAAGAATAATGGTGATTTAATGACTGCTTCAGTTTTCTTTGATCATGAAAAAACATGTAAATATAAATTTAAATTTGATTTTGAAAGTGTGAAAATTCTTCATGAAGAGAGAAATCATAATAAAAGAAAAATTAAGGAGGCAATTTTTATAAATAGGAATAAAATGCATTTAATAAATAGACAAGCTGTTAACATTAAAATACAGGATTCATGGGATTTGAATTGATGATGTTTGCTTCCACTTTGTTTTTTTTAAATTTAATGGCAGTTGAGGCAGGTTTAAGAAATTAACCGAAAGTATTTCTGCAGATTTAAAGACTGTTTTTAATAGTTTATTAATGTTTAATTTACTATTGTTATTGTAGTTATATATATATATATATTTGTAAAATTGTTTTTATTTATATTTTAAAATAATATTACATACAAATTGCTATAATAATGAAAATATTACCTAATTCTACTTTTCGAGTCAAATGATCAGAGACAACAGGAGTTATGGTGACATCAACTGACTGATCTAGTATGAGGAAAAATAAAAAAATATAACTAAAAATATATTAATAGTAAATACTTTAAAACAATTCATATAAAAATAATGTATTGGTTTAAGGTAATATAATCAGGCACAAGAGTGTATGTCATGCCTATGGCAGATTTCAATATTGGCACAATTTCACTGATGAATCTTTTGGATTTCCCACTATCTTTTGTTTCTTATCTATAAATATGTCTTTTGCACTGAATAACCTGAATACATGTACCAGCTCTAAACGCACACATAATATGTCTAATTAAAACAATTCATAAATATTTTCCTTTAACTACTTCTGGCTGTGGTTTTCTTAAATTTTTGCACTCTAGGTGATTACCTATAGCTCAGGTCAGCTCTGCACAAAATTTGTCACCAAATGATCTTATAAATACCATTATTTTCAAATATCATCATAAGTCAATCTCTGTGAAAATATATCAGATTAAATCTACAACATTATTTTAGTAAATCAATATATATAAATTGTGGTTTCTAGATACACTTATTGTTTTAATAGGTTATCAAAAAAATTGAAAACAAAGTGAATGAGATTAGTAGATTAATGCTTTTAAATCAGCTCAATCACTTTAATCCTGACCAAAGACTTGAAACTTTGGACATCTTTCCTGATTTGTAAAACTGAATTTGGCTTAGAATTATTTTTTTTTACTTTTGAGTAAAAAATAACTCAAACATTTTCTTAATTAACATAAACATAAAATTACTGAATAAACCAACAATTTTAATTTTAATAATAAAAAAAAAATTACCAATTTTTTTTATTACCAATTTGAAGCCTTTTGCAGTAAAACATTTCAAAATTCATGAGTTATATTTTTCACATAACTGATTTCAATCTGGAATGAGCTCACTGCAATTTCTCTTTGAATTAGTTTTAAGACTATAGAATAACTGTTTGATTACACCATCCATCCACCAGTGTAATATTATTAGTTAACCATTTCTAAATCTTCCCAGATTAACAATAATTTCATTTATTTTCTTTCATTAAAAACCTGTTATTGTGTTTAAAGTAACCTTATGCTTCTGGAAATTTAAATAATTATTAAATATAATATATATTAAACATAATATACTATATATACATATCTTTTGTATATTTATTTTATTATAATAAATAAAAAATTATTGATCAGTTCCCCATTTCCTGCCTTTTTTCAATAAATCTATTTTTAAAAACTATTTGCAAACTTCATGTCAACTGATTTGGAGATAAGTCCCCATCCTTTGATTTTTTATTTTTTAAAAAAGATTTATACGACTGAGTGAAAAAAAAGTTAAAATAAATCGAAGCTAAAATCAATTAAACTTATTAATCTACAGATATTTATTTAAATGTGTTTTTTTTTTTTTTAAAAAGTGCTTATTAAAGAAAAATAAATTTATTTAATCTTGCAGAGGTTGCTATCAAAAAAATTGCAGGGGAATTCATATATCAAATCATACATTTATTACTAATATGTACAGAAGTAAGAAAAAAACAAATAAGTAAATAAAAACCCACAAATTTGCATTTATTATATTTATATAATAAAATACATAATTTTTTATTTATTTTCAGTTATAATCTTTATTAAAGAAGAAATATAAAAATTTAAGGAATATTTTTTGATCTCTAAATAACAGAAACATTAATTTTACTAAGGAATACAATCAAAAAATGTCTTAAATCATTCATTAATTAAAATCTTCAATACATGGTTTTGCAAAACATTCTAACAATCATTACAAATAATATTGCTATACTCAAAGTATAAATATTTTTCACAATACTTGCAAAAATATTTTGATAGCAACATCATATATCTTTATGAAATGTTTTATAACCATATTATGGTTAACATTAGTCACATACAAACATGCTAGTAATCTTGACGTGAACCTATGCACGAATATAAGAAATCAAATTTAAAAAAAGTTTGAATTTTTCAGATCAATTATCACTAGGGTTAAGTAAATTATAACCCTTGCTAAAATAATAAAATCTAGTGGTCACATAAATTTATAAAACCTCTTTTGTTTGATCTGGAGGATAGAAAATGCTGACTAAAATTAGATTAATAATATTCCATTTTCATTAACAATTGCTCGTTAAAAAAAAAAATTTTGTTATGCAATAGATAGTAACAAGGAAGTATTAATGACATTTTAAAAATAATTATTGTGTTATCCCTATTTATAAATTAATATGGTCACTTTGTTTCAGAAAGACAAAAAAAACAATCAATCAATAAATCAAAGTACTTCTATATATAACGTATCTAGTTTTTTAATTTATCTGCCATCTTGTAATACTATTTTTATTATCTGATAATTTTTTTTTTCTAAAAAAACTTCAATACTTTATCTCTCATTATATCCTTATTTAGCTAAAAATAAGCAGTACTGGAAATCTTTCAAATATTTTTGAAATAATTTATATAACACAAATGAATGTCTGCTTTCACAAAAATCATAATTGAAGTTCCCATAAAATACTATTTTACAAAGTCTGTTATTATTTCATTTACTTAATATGACCAAGTCAAGATGTGGTTTTACAATAATAAGTTTAATACTAACACACCCTCCACAATAAATACTAGAGCACTACTAATAAATTTTTTCCAGTATATCAAAAGAAAATCCATATCTCATATCTATGTAATAAAATTGGCAAAATAATCTTTTATAACTTAATGGAGTTAGATCATTATGATTAATCTATTGTGGAACTTGTTAAATGTAGCAATAACACTTTGGAGTCTACGATGCATGTCCAACAATGCCTTCTACCTAAAAAATTACCAAAATATTTCAACAATATTCATACTTTTCTTTCATCACTGGCTAATTAAACACCAGATTTTTTTAAAAATATTAATTATGATACTAGTTTTTATAGGCCACATTTAAAACATTAAGAACATTTAAAAAACCATTCCACGAATTTGCATGAATAACACAATTATCTAGAGACTGAGGAGATAAAACTTAGCCAATAAAAATTACATGATCACCATTTCTTATGCTTGCTTATAACTGTTATTAAAACAGTATAGAGAGTTTGTTTTGCTTTTAATTGATCTAAAAACTTCATCATTAAACCAATATTGCATCTTGATGTTTGTTTTGTGAAACTGCTTCTAAATTATTTCAAAGATCATTGTCATAAAAATTGAAAAGCCTATTTAACACACTTTCATTTTAAATGCCTCAGATTTCTCACCAACAATTAAATTGTTCCTCCTCAAATAACTGTATAGCAGCTACATATGATTAAACTTATATAATTATTTTCAAACATCACAAACTTTCTTACTTTAAAATCAGCTGAGTCAAATGTTTAACCAAATTGATAAAAACAATTTATAAATCACAACATTAGCCTCAATATTTTTTTTTCATTTGCTTGGCATCAAATCCATATCTACATTGCATCTTGATTCTCTAAAGCCCTCAGTCTATAATAATCATTCATATGCAAACTGGAAGCAAGATATAAAATCCTTGAAAGTACATTTGGTATATAAGGTGAATAATATTCTACAATAACTTCTGCAGTCTTTCTATCTCTTTTAATTTTATTGGAATAAAAGCAATATCTTATTTAAGATCTGATAGCCAATTTTATAGATCCATACAATGGTAAAAAAATTCCAATAGTTTTAAAGCTAACACATCATCCTATTTTTAAATTTCTCAAAAGTATCTCATTAACACCAACAATTTGGATACTCCCATAAATTAAATTATCCACTAATATGTTACTTATTATTAAAAGTAATTACCCGAATTCTTGAATTATTATTCAAAAGATGATTTCTTGCATCTGTTCAAATATCATTAGTGTTTAAAAATGCCAGAAATATAACTTTAATTTTCCAAGTAGTGGAAATGATAGGCAAACTTTTCAGCGATTTGTTATGATGACTTATTTCATCAGAATTTGAAAAATATGTCAAAATGATGACTTTACTAATTATACTGACTTATTGCAAAACAATTTAAACAAATTACTAGAAAGCCATTCTGAATTAGAAAATACTCATAAAATAGCAAAAAATATTTCTCCAATAAATATCATAAAATTTGCAAATTCTTCTCCAAGAAATATTGAAAACTGTTCTTCAATAAATGTTATAAATCCTTCTCCAAGAAATGCTGCCAACTCTTCTCCATGAGATATTACAAACACTTCACTATGAATTATCATTGAGACATCGGTACTTTATGAAATACCATAAAAACACTTTCTCAAATTAATGGAAAACATCTACAAGAAATATAACCAAACCTTTTTCTAGGAAACATCAGAAATAATATTACTTTTGTTAATCAACTAATAAATAGATGAGTGGAATCAATAAAAAAATACATAATTAAATGTAAATTTTTTATAGCAGAAATTCTTTTATACTGCAATTTTTCACTATAGATAATCTGTAGGATACTAATATTTGAGCACAGATGCATCTAAGTGTTTTTATAGCATTGTTTTTTAGTAAACAAAATGTTCATGATAGCCAATTCATATATTGTGTGAAATTCTAAACAAAAGATCATTAAATTTCGGAGAGCTAACATCATTATTTTCAATAACTTTGGGAAACCCTTTCCTGCTCTTATCAATATGTACATAAGTCTCCAAAATAAAAAATTGATGGATGAACTCTACCTGAAGAAGAATAAAAAGCTTTCTTTCTCTGAATTTACTGAAACTACATAAAATACAAGCAAAACCTGAAAAAATAGATTCCAATGCTAATGGGCTGAACTATTAATGTTGCAGAAATGGATATTTAACTGGTACAAATGGCAATGCCAGAAGCCAGATTATGATAAAAAAAATCATTTATGCCTAGTGATTGAAATAAAACTGATAGTAAAATTGAATAACACAAGTATAAATTTTTTGCAGAAATCACTTAGACCAATATATACTAACTGTAAACCAACAAAAAACTGAGATTGCTATGGAAATAGTTACTGGAATGGACAGGTCACTCATATCAAAACAAGATTGGGAATGCTTGTTATCTAAATGTAAAAATCTGCCATGGGCTGAAAAAAATCTTCAAACAAATGGTGGAAATTCATTTTATATAGTCAGAGTGGTAAAAGTTATCTTTACATTATTCACAGAATAATCAGAATTAAATTTATATATTATAAAACAAAAAAATTCAACTAATGTTGGTTGCAAAAACAATTCAGACTTTTATAAATTGAGCTGAATGTGATAAAGAATATTTCTGTAGAAATAGAAATTAAATATCATTGCATCTTAAGAAGGTAATACTCAACTTGTTAAAATATAGATTATGGAAATGCAAAAACGGTAATTTCTAAATCTTGAAAGGTACATAGGGCCAAAAAAGAAGATGAAATTTAACATTTGATTGCAAATGAAGTATAAATACCAATAAAAAAATCCAATCAGACTATCCCAATTGTCGTATTTATCAAATCAGATGCTTTGATATGTATTTGTAGTGATTAAAAATTTATATAAAAATGTATATTCTGTACCAAATGTTGAAAAGGTTTTAGCATCAATGCAAAAATGCTCATATAAAATTGGTTATAAATGAAAAAATCTGTGAAAACTTTTACAATACTTTAAATGATCAAATTTCAATGTTAAAATTTGTCCATTATGTTGCCTTTTATATATAAACTTTAAATTAATCAATTTAAAACAAAATTGAAACAGACAAGTCACTACAAATAAAAAATTTATTTAATACGTCAACCTAACTTTCATTCTTTATTGAAATCTTATCAAGATATTTCTTTTTACAAAATCATGTACTGCGACTCCACTCAATGGACATTATTTACATTACATTACAATAAATATAAAACAAACACAAATTGTGCAACTTGCCTTTAAGCTTGTGCTAAAATGTTCACTAGATAGAGCTTACCACTAGCCCCTTTAATTATAAGTGCCAACAGAGAAAGAATTCAAAATCTCTATAGGAAAATCCTCGTCTCCTAAAAATGATTCAACTTTTTATTTATTTATTTTTGTAATACATATAAACTTACAAAACAATCCAAAAAAGTATTTTAAATTACAATTCTAAAATTTCCAATAATTTAACAAGGCCCATTTCCTCCCCTAGTTGTGTTAGGTGATTGGAAATTTTAGTTTCAAAAGACTTTATTGAACTATAAGTTTAAAAAACAGTACCTAGTACCAAGGATTAAATGAGAAAAGACGAGGTTTTAAACAAATTTTTATCCCATATTAGAAATGAGAAAAATTACAAATCTATGTATAACAGAAAAAAAAAAATCTTGAAAGCACCTTAACATTTTCCGACTGCCGCACAGGATTTACATCTTTCTATGTACATCCTTGCATTAATGCCTTTTTTGCTTTTAATTATCTAGTTACCACTTTAAAATAGTGAGTCATGTCATAAATTTGAGTGAAGTTGCATTAGTGATTATGTGTCTGAATAAATGTTAGTTGATGAAATTTTTTGATCCCTTATGTGTATAATATCCTTTTTATTCTTAAATTATTCAAAACTTTAGAGTTATAATTTAAAATATTTTTTGACTGTTTTGTAAATATATATACTATAAAAAAGGATTATAATATGTTGAATCATTTTTATATACATGTATGTATTTTAATAATTACGTTTATTGTAATGTAATGTAAATAATATCCATTGGGTGAGGTTGCTGAATAGCTGGTCACATGATTTAGCAAAAAGAAAAAAATCTTGATAAGATTCTAATAAGAAATGAAAGCTGGGTTGATATATTAAATAAATTTTTTATTTATAGTGAGTTGTCTGCTTCAATTTTGTTTTAACTTATTACGTCGGTCTTTTTGAATATAATTTTCGTTCATTCAGGATTATCACTCCTCCAAATCTTTTCTAGATTAAAATGAATGCACTCATTCAAGGGATAGAGGAAGTCATTCCCTATTATGATGATATATTGATATTTACAAACTCTAAGTCAGCTTTCAAAATGAGGTAACAAGCGATTTTGGGATAAGATTTAATTCTGAAAAGTGTATTTGATCATAAGACATAAAAAAAGAAAATATGTCTTACACTTGAAAAAGTCAGATCAATTAAAGAAATAACTACAAATATCAAGCAATTTCAAGCTTCTTTTTAAAAGTAAAGTCTCATATAACACAATCACTGTATGATCTTTAAAGAATCAGAGATGAAAATAGGGGTAAGAGCAAGGGAATGCTTTTAAACAGTCTAAAGCCAAATTAATATCTGATAAATTGATACAATATGGTAAATGATTTAGAATAACTGTTGACTACTGATGCTTCTGAATACAGAATAGAAGGAATGATCAGTCTCTAAACAGTGGAAGGGAACAGACGTTTCATTTTTATCTCTCATACAATGACAAAAAACAAATCTTTACTTTAAATCAATTACAATCAGCAAGACCAAAAGCCACAACAATTATGTTCAGATTACAGAAGTTTCACCAATATGCAATCTTTTAGGATTATCACTGACCACAAAACCTATTTTAAGTATCTGGTCAAAAAATAAACCTTTATTTTATTATCTGATTTCTCACATGCTGTGGTGGCAAAATGTGTTATCCATATATGATTTTGAACTAAATTATCATAAGGAAAGTTCTATTCAACATGCAGATGCTCTATTGAGAATACCTGACAGGAAAGAAACTCACATAAAGGAAACTGATATTAGTTATATAGATATGTTACACTCACAAACATTAAACAGTAGAGCTGCGGCAGAATGGACATATAAACACAAAAGATAAATAAAATAGATTCGTGAAGGATGGCCATTTCAAAAATTGAAAATTTTTATCATTTTCATTCTGGAATAACCAAAACAATTATTAAACTTCGAAAAGATATATTCTAATGGAAGATAGATTAGTAGTTTCAACTCAGGGTAAATAAGTTTTACAGTTAATATACTAGGGACATCCTGGCTTTGTTCATGCCTATGGATATACATGCTAGCTAAAAATTGATGAAAATATTGAAAAAAATATTAAGGGTTGTGAATACTAAAAAAAAGTTTGTTTCTATAGCCTGCAGCACCAAAAGTATAATAAAAGTTCACATGGATTGTTTGTAGGACCTGCAGGTCCTACAAATGGGGTTGAATTTTTCTAGTGGTTATCAATGAATATTCCAAATAGGATGGATATAAAGTAGTGAAGAATACAGGATCAGTAGAAGCTATTAAGATGCAAAAAAAGATGTTTGCTTTCTGTGGATTTTTTGAAATAGTGGAATTTGGTTTGAATCCAAAATGTTTGAAGAGTTAATGAAAAAAAGAGGTATTGAAAGTTCGAATCTTAGTTTCACCTGTTCTATTTTGTTCTATCGCCTTTTACTCACTCCGCCATTCCACCTAAATTTAAACCCTAAATATTGGACTGTGTGCGTATAATGGTACTAGATATATATGTTAACGTTTGTTAAATATGCCATGGGTACACACACACTCCAATATTAGGTAAATATTAAATTAAATAGCATAACTTAAATAATTTGCTAAATTTATAATATTAAAATTCCATCGCGTAAATAATTATTTAGGTCAATTTTATATATAATATTTTCGTTTATAAATTTAAAAATCTGTTTATAACTTATAAATGTACAAAAATAGAAAACCCTCCTGTTTATTTAAAATTGCAAAGTCATAGTGGGTGGGTAGAGACAATAGAATACTGAGAAATATTCCTAAAAGCCTTTTAATTAGTTTTAAAAAGTAAAATCTGCGTTGTAATCAGGTCATGAGTTTAGACCAAAAATAAAGTACAGAAATTCAGTCGGATTGAAAATACAAATTTAATATGTGCTGCTAATGCATCAATTTATCTGAAGGTATTGCATTAGCGGACTAGCGAACCTGAGAGAATCTGACTACATCACGTCAGATATATTCGCAAGATAGGGAATATGAAAGAGAAAAGATATAAAAGGTTCTTGTTCTGATTATAAGTGTTCTATTCCATGCTATGCTATTCTAAAATACTGTTCTTGTTTTATATTACCATGATTGAGGAGTAGGCGTGCGCTGTTCTCCTCTGGGGAATGGTTGAAGTATGCTAAAGCTCCTACTTGCTCTCCAATGAACTTATAGTACTTACTAAAATCTATACACTGCTGCCTGATTAAAATGCTGCCATTAAACAAAATCTTGACATGAACTGTCGGAGAAAACTGCTGCTTATTATTAAATGGACCGTAAAGGATCACTCATCAATGTACATGTTCGACTGAATTCAAAGGTAACCAGTACCCAAAATCTTTAAAAACTTTCATTACTTAATCTAAAGCTATAGCTTGTATATACAATCAGAATTTTTTTTATAATGTTTCTTCTACTTATGTAAACTCTGTTAAAACTATATTAAAATATATTAAGAATCTGTAACTATTTAAAATATTTAATTAATGTCTGATCTTTCCCTTTGCCTTGGGTATCTATTTATTATTATTTATTTATTTATGTAACTAATTTCATGCCTAGATCATTTCCAACCAGGCTCGCTAGTTTTATTAAATGTTATAATTCGTAATCTTCGCCAAAATGAGTGAAATCATCAATATAATGTAATAATAATAACCTCATTTTGCACAAATAAGCTGCCAGCTCGGAATTATCCATCCTTATTCTTAAATGATATATTTAATGGATGCGTTCTCATGATGTCATATTACTACACTTCCTATTATTATTACGTATTTGAAATAAATTGCCATGACTATAGAGATGCATCTGATGTGTAATATTAGTTAGGAATGCGAGTGTACCACAATTTGTTGTGGGTGGATTTATCAAATTAGCAATAGAAATAAGATAGAATTTTAATCTCCTTTTTTTTATTAATTGGTTTACATTTAATTTATTTATGCTAACTAACCAATATCAGGTTATTCAAGGGCTTGCAAGTAAAATAACTCGTAAATGTGGGCCTTGGAAATGAATCATCATTTTAATGCAAGTTTTAAATATATATAATTATGTTCTATAAGCGATAGGTGTTATAGCTTAACGATGCCATATTCTCTTTTAAAGCCATGGAAATTGCCGGATATTTATGCACAAAGGTATTGTTCAGCTCCCATACAGTAGGGCATATTTAGAAGTGTTCCCATAGGTAGCTCAGTCCGTCATGCGGTCGGGTAATAGCAGCGGCAGAAGTCCCTTACACTCGAACCTGCTTATATGACTGGTCTCATAGGGTCCCAGGCATAAAGCCTGGCCACCAGTTTTATATTTCTCCTATGGCTTCTTCGTCTCATAGTTTACTCTTTAATTATTACATGGCATTTCTACACATACCACCTCTCTTCTACTTAATTATTTTCTTATTGTATGCTTATGATTACATTTCCCAAGGCTTCCATGTTATCTGCTTTCAAATAACAGGCTCCTAGAATTAATTATATGGATAAAACTTTTAGTGTATAATCTGTTACTAAGGCGAGTAGATTCACGGCAGCAAACCTTATTAGCTGTTTTGCCTCACATTGTAACTGATATTAGTATTTAGACATGAAATAATTCTTAGCTTTTATTAATACCCAAAGGGCCAGATCAAATAATTAAAGTATTACCAATGTAATTTAATTTCGTATTAGGAGTCTCGGAAATTACCGAACTCAAAGCGTGTAACCGAACTTTATTTTAATATTAAATATATAGTGGTTTAATTATGTCTGTGTCTGTATGTCTGTTATTTGATGCCTGTGGTTATGGTATCTCACCTTGATAAGTAGTTATATATATGAAAATTACACACGAGTATAGTAGTAATAGTAACCATAGATTTAGTTAGTAAGAGTCCCTTGCTTCTCCCTGACCCTTGTGGCCTAAAAGATGTTTACTCTTGTGATGGCAGGTGCATTGTCCCATTGTGGTATGTGGTGGAATCGATCTACATTCGAACACGGCACTGCAGGCCTTGAACTCATCTGTTGTGCTGCTCTTCGAATGTGGTGGTTGAACTGTGCAACTAGTTAGCGAGGCATTCTGACTGTTACAGTATTAAACATATAAAAACATTTAATAAAACCAATAATAATCATTTCACTATGTTCTCTATAAATATAGGTCAACAATATATTAAAAAATTACAAAAACCACAAATTCTTTAACACACTTAATTTTTACAAAATCCTAGTTTTTTATTTTATGAATCATGAAAAAATGGTTCATAAAATAAAAAACTCAAGATTTGAAAAGAAAAAGTATGTTAAAGAATTTGTTTTTATAATTTTTAATATAAAATCATCTTCATATCAGCCAAAATCTAATGGATTGATTCAAGATATGCTGAGGTACATGAAACATTATATATAGCCGAGATACATCAACATATGACACTGTCTTTTATAATAAATAAATAACCAGGTCAGATACTGAAGGAAAGGTATTAAGACAAAATTTATTTTCTACCAAATGTAGTGATCTAAATAGCTCAGAAACTAATTCTAATAAAAAAAAACAAAATATCCAATGAGAAAATTTAGCTTAGAAATAGTTTATTGAAAAACTAAGTAAAAGATAGCATATATTAAGATTCTCATAAAACAAATACTAAAAAATTAAAATTTAAGGAAACATAGATCTGGTATCATAGAAAAAAAGAAAAGAAAATAAAGATAACAGTATTGGTGATATCATGCAAAGTCTATTAAGAGTGAATAACAAGGATACTAAAGACATGAACAATTAGACGCTGACTCAGAAACCTCAAGAGATGAATATCTTGAAAATAAACATACAAGACTGCAAGATCAGAGCAATTCAGTCATAGAAACAGAAACCAATTAAACTCCTCCAAGATTATATATGGATTAAAGTGTAATGTTATGCAAACTCCAGTTTTGGAGTAAAGGAAATGTATATATAATGTAAGGAATCTGATTTGCTTAGTAATAGTCATATACTATGTAATATAAACCATTTTGAAGTATTTTAGATTGCACATGGTCCTAATCTTTGAAATAGGCACTATAATTACAATCAGTACAGAATTAAATTAATCTCAGAAGGTAAAGGGATTAGTAATTAAATAATTAGCTAAGAGTTCAACCCAAATTAATTACTATTGCTAAAAGTTCCAATAGTTAATTATTTATTCCAGATACTTGAAAGGGTTTAAATAATGTCAAAAGTAATTAATCTGAAAGAGAGCTAGAGAGAAAACACCTTATATCCTATAATATTCATAATCTGTGCGTAAGTTTTCAGGCTTCTTTCTATATCAATAATTTGGACACAATTTTGTGTATATATGTATTTATTCGTGATATCCGTGTATTGGAATAAATTTGACATTCTTGCTATTAAAATAAATGTGTGAAACTTATCGATTCGATTTATTCCACCGTTATGACATTTCCAAGCTCTCACATTCCTGTGTACATCTGACTAATCCGGGAATAAATCTTATTCAAATTCTATAGTTAATTCATTATACTTAACAGATATATAATGACAGAAATAAAGAATTCTATCTTTAAAACGCAAATAAGTTTGGGATCGTTAGAAATGCTAGTCGATTTAACAGTACGACTAACAAAAATATAGGGGATTTGAATAAGACTTTCAAGCTCCCTTCATCCATCCACTCCATCTCATACAATCAACACACGTGAAAAAGATGATTTCCAATATACATATATCGTGCTGAACCAGCACTCATGTATGTCGGTTGTAAGAGATAGAGTGAATGGCTGAAGAGATCTTGTAAGTCTATTCAAATCCCTTACATTACATCTAGACTCCAGATATATAAAATATACTTGCATTTAAATTATAACTAACAAAAATGTGGACTCTACAATGCGCTTTCAAAAGATAGATAATTCATTGGATGATTAATAAGATTGTAAAAAATAAATTATATACATTTTTAAAAAGTTATAAATTACTTTGATAATATCTGTTTAATATATTTACTAATAATAGTTCAAATACCTAATTTTAATCGTTTATTCATTACAGACTCCATAACAATTTGCAGACTACTTGCGGATAAAACTGGAACACTAGCGCCACCGCATGAAAATTAAATAGCTTTATTTCTACATGGTCTCGTTATTTTTATTTTTTAATTCTTTCATATTTATCCAACTATAGCGAAGTATAATTATTTTATTATTACAATGTTTATATACAAACGATTACATAAGTAGTATGATTTTTCTTAATTATTAATTTAAATAAACCGGAACTCTCTCAATATGGCGAGTCGAGGAATTAAAGCTTCCAAAGGCTTGGAGTCGGAAATTGAAAAATGTAGAGTAGATGCTAACTGGAAACGACTAATCGAAATTGTTTCCAATATAAATGCCAGACTCCCAGGTTTAGGTGAGTGTCTAGATAATTTTATGTAATTGTAGAATATATTGTGATTTTTCTCATTCCCGAAATGTATTTAGTAATGTGTTATATTTAAATATATGTATGTATATTGTCTATACTAAACTTAATGTAATTATAAGGGACTTGAACTCGAATTTTCAAGCTCCCTACATCTATCCAATTATCTTATACAACTGATACCTATAATCATATGTGAAAAAGATAAATGATCTCCAATATCCATATTTCGTGCTGAACCAACTGATGATTGCTGGTTCAGCACAAAATACAATTATTGGAGATCATCTTTTTCACGTGTATGTGATCATGGGTATCAGGTGTATAAAATAGACTGGTTAGATGTAGGGAATTACTTTAAGTTTAGTATAGATAATATACATATATTTAAATATATATTCAGCCTGTATTCTGCCCATCCCTCTTCTATATAATTAAATGGACATATTAAGGTCCTATGTGTGAGGGGTTAGATTGACTTAGGATCATCATGGGTTTGACAACAATATTGCCATTTTGAGCATTCCATCCTTGGATTTTCAATGAAATGGTTGGCTAAAGAGTTGCAGTGGAGAAGATCATTTATCTTTTTCACATGTATGTGATCATGAGTATCAATTGCTTAAAATAGATGGGATAGATGTAGAAAGCTTGAAAATTCGAGTTCATATCCCTTATAAGGTGTTAATAATTTTATTTGTGACATTTAGTGATGTAATAAATATGTTGCATATAATAAAATTTGTAAATGAAAAATACTGTTTTTTTGAAAAATCAATTTTATGAGCGTAAAGAATTGATTGCTGCTTATAATTTAAACGCTTCTTTTGATGTAGAGATGCGCATTGCATAATTTTAATAGCCAGCATTCCTTGTATTTTAAATGTATGTATTACTATTAATTAATGTATTAATATTTTTAAAATTCATTAACTTATTCTGTATATAATTTTTGTTATATTTTTGTCTCAATTCTTTCCTAATCGTTTTTTTTTTTTTAAATTAAAGTAGTTACCTGTTTGTTTGTTTTTTATTATATGATTATAAATAAAGTACCCAAATTGTGAAGTGATTCTTATCATATGGGATCAAGTTATCATCTAACAAAAATATATGTCAATAAACATCATATGCTCACCATTTTTTATGCTTGCTTACAACTGTTATTAAAACAGGCAAAACTCCTCATACAGTTTTGCCACTCAATGCAAGCCAGAGTAATCAATGGATGCCAGAACAAAAGAAGTGTGATATGATGCCAAAGATATACACCCAGTTCTGATTAGAAAAAATATATATGACCTGTGAAATTGGACAGAGGGACATTTTATTGAAATACGATTCTTTAATTTTGAGATAATATGTTTACTAATCATTAATTATCCATTATATTTTCTATCGAACACCCCCATAAAATTTTAATTTGGCTAAAATTCATTATTATAAAAGATTACCCATTATGTTATATTACGAAAATAATAAGTTTTAAAAATTTGAAGAAAGTTTACCTGATTGTCAATCTTCATTATTATTTTCGACTATTACTATCCATTGCAGGATGTAAGTCTCTGCATGTTTTATCTATCTTTTCCAATCTCTAGTTCTCTTCTTCATATGATCTCAGCACACTTCCATATTTCCTCCATCTATCTCATATGTAGTCTCTTTCTAAGTCTCTTACAATCCCTTGGAATCAAGTTTAAGATGTCAATTGTCCATCTATTATCTCTTTTAGTAACATGTTCAGTTCAACTTCATTTCAGTCTATTAATTTTTTCAGTGATTATGAGCTTTTTTTTTTTGGAAAGCCTTATTAATCAATTCATTTTTAATAAACAAACAGTTGGCATTTTAGAGTGTGGAGGGGGGTTGGTTTGATTTTTAATTACGTCTTTTATTTTCTTATTATAAGGTGTTTTTTTTTAAAAATATTTACGCTACCAAAACCTTCATATGATAGCGAAAAGTTCTTCCTTTATTTTTTGCCTTTTTCACAAAGCCTTAAACAGTTCGTTTTTTTAAAAAAAACATTTTTTTAGGGGGGTGCGGGAGTTATGGTTTGTTTGACTCCAATAGGAGATGAGCCTCAAAGCTATAACAGGATTTTGGAGCCGTTTAACCAACTTTCCTTATGCAGACCCCAGGTACACTTGCAGGAATGGCAACGGAATTCCCCAGATCCTGTAATTGACTAAAACCATGCTCCTCCCACAAACACATAGCTTCGCATCTGGCAGGATGTTCTCTTTTTGGAAAAACTCAACAGTGTCATCTTCTGTGGCTGGCAATTCATTCCCCTTCAACCAATTTTGAACACTTCCTGCATTTTACTGTTCTTGCACGGATTCACGCATAAACATGCATTTGCACGTGAACTCAGCAGAACTCTGCTGAAAACCCTAACCTTTTCAGGTTGTGTGCAATTCATAATCATAGGGAAGCATGCGTCATGGCCTGACAATTCTTAATATGTAATACTAAAGCCACTATGCTTTTTCAAAATTTTTCCACAATGAATTTTTTGATAGTTTCGCATCTGTCAAATATGGCCACAATCAAATCAGACCATAGCGAGAGTTGAATTGCGCTCACTTGAGGAATACTGTTGCAAGTCAATGGGCATAGTATTTTGTTACATAATCGTAGGATACATCACCCTCTAGGCAGCCTGTTATGGCTCTAAACACTGTTGTAGTGTTAGCTGTAAGTTAGGCCACTAAAACATTATATTGATGTGTGTTGTGTGAAAAACAATGCCATCAAGCAGTAGGGTTCAGTATTCATACTATTACCAATAATATTATAATAAAAAAAACATTAAACATTATTTGTTCATTTACTAATTGAGTTTTGTTATAATATTAATTTTTAAAATTTGAATTAATAAATATTTTATTCATTATACGTTTAGCTTTAACTAATATTATCATTGTTTTTTTTATGAGTTTGTATAACTCAAAATAAAACTACTTTATTAATTATATAAACAAGTTTATCCATCCATGCACACACAACATACATGAGCTTTAACTTAACTTATTAATTACTTTAAATAACTACCTATAATTTATTACAACTAACAAACATTTTAAAAATATTAGGAATTAAAAAAATAACTTTAATGAACTTTAGGCTGAATTACAATAAACTAAAATTTAATTCTTCTGTACTACTGTAAACCTAAAGAAGCTAACTTTAAATCAACTTTATCTTCTCTATTCTCTCCTCTTCTACAAACTTAATTACTATAAGATTAAATCATTACTTTCTTGCACACATTCTAGTATAATAACTATTATTTTAATAATAATTGGAATTTTCCAAAAAAAAAAAACAAACTATTATGCTTATATAAGTAATATTTACTGAGGCTATAACCTCGATAATATGCATGTAAAATGTGATAGTAGGGACCTCTACAGGTGTTTTAACCACAAGTTTACATTATGGAAGTGTAAACTTGTGCTTAAAACACCTGTAGAGGTCCCTACTATCACATTTTATACACATATTATCGAGGTTATAGCCTCAGTAAATATTACTTACGTAATCAATGTGCGTTTAATAAATTTATAATTACAACTTTATATTATGCTTATAATAAATATAACAATACATCTACTTTACATACAAGTTGAACTGAAGGCTTACATATAACAACTATTGTCTCTTTTACTTTTTTATTTATTAATTCACTATTTTTTTAAAAAAAACAAACAGAAAAATATTATGCTAGGGCAGGTAATGGAAACAATGTGCAAAAACACATGTCACAATATATAGGGTATCCCAATGAAAAGATGTCTGATCTCTCTCCAAACTACTTGTAGTTGCTATCTCTGAATCAGTACACATTTTAGGTACTGACATAGTTTAATTATTCACAAAACTTTTAAATCACTAGCATATCTTGATCTAGAGTTACAATATGCAGTATTTTATTGTTTAACACATGGTGAACCATTGCGATATATTAAATTTTGTTTTAGATTAGACAAACTGAAACATTTGAAATCATTTAAACTATTTAGGACAGTGAGGCCATAAATTGCAAGAATATTTTTAAGTAGTTAGCAATATTTTGGGATGACAGGTAAGTCATTGAAGATTTATAAAGATATGAAACACACCATATTTCATATCATGATTCATGATCCAGATACTTTTAGTACCTTAAAATTTTTATGGCGAATAGCTAAACTATATTGCTAAATATAATTCATCCATTAATTTAGACATGGCACGACAAGCAATTTACTGTGTAGACACACATACACATGAGCTTTAGTGTTTATACAATAATGTGAATATCTATTATACATTTTTAACTTTTCTTATGCAATTGTAATTTGGATTTAAATGCTTGGGAGTGCAAACTAAGAAAAGCTTGAAAATTAAATTCTTATATGAAGTGAGAAATAAGAACAACCTAGAATGGACTTATCTTCTTAATATAGCATGCTGAGTATGCTTTCGATATCTTTTTAATAATATCATAATCATAGCAATATATCATCAGAGTTTGGGTGAAAAATGTGATATAAAGACTATGTAAATGAGTCTATTTGTTTGACCCACTTTTTAGAGAGGGGGAAGCAGAATTCTTTTTTGTTTATGGCATTAGCATTGTTAGAAATATACCAGACCTCCTTTGTCTTATATTTTGCATCATTCCATTCTAAACATAATACACTGGTCAGTGTAGGTTCAAAGGTATGGTCGAGTTTATTTCATGATCTAGAAATATGGATTTATGGCTCTAATATCTGTATAAAAGAGCCAAGAACAACTCCGACCATAAATCCATATTTCTAAATCATGAAAATAATCTCAGCCATACCTTTGAACCTATGTTATACCAATGTGGTATATTTAGAATGGAATGATGCAAAACATAAGGTAAAGAAAGCCTGGCATATCACCAATAATGCCATAAGCAAAAAAGGAATCCTACTTCTCCCTCTCTAAAAAGTGGGTCATGGAAACCGACTTCTTTAATTATACTATTTACAGTCTTTATATCATACTCTTCGCCCACACTCTGGTAATGTATTGCTATGACTATGATCTCATTAAAAAGATACTGAAAACATGCTCAGCATACTATATGAAGAGTAGAAGAATTTTTTTTTCAAGCTTTTCTTAGTTTGCACTTACGAGTGTTTAAATCTGATTAATGTGAATACATTATTGAAATATGTGCTTTTTTAATAAATTGAGAACCGTTAAACATACTTACACATATAAAGCACACTATTATTTTCAGAAATGGTAGCCAATTTTTATATTGGTGAAAGCAAATTAGAACAATACTTAGAGGAAAATGCACCAAGTGAACAAAATGCTACTAAGGCCAGGTCTGCATTATCTGAAGCTAAACGGTATTTGACATCTGCCTTTACTTCTCTTGGCAAGGTAAACTATACTGATAGTATGTACACTAATGATTTTAATTTTATTATTGTATGTCTTTTATTTTTTACATTTTTAATACTGATTTATTTTTATTCTAAGGCTGACTGCAGTCAGTGGGCTGGGCTTTTATTAGGAAAATTACACTACATTATGGGAATGTATGAAGAAGGAATTTCAAATTTGGCAAAAGCAGATATTGACAATATAAATACTGATGGTTTAAATATAAGAACATTGAAGATTATTGCAGAGGCTCATGCTGTCAGAGGTTAGACTTTTTTTTTTCTGATTGATAATAATGTAAATGTATGTGTGAACTTTTATTTGATATAATTTATTTATCAGAAATATTACCAAAATCACCCTGTTTTTTTTATTTTGCTGTAATATCTTATATAAATACAATTTATCCAAACCATTTCCAACACTTTCTAGTAAAAATAATTTATTATGCATATATGCATACACCTATGTTTTGACTGTCCTGCAGTCTTCTTCAGAGCCAGTTTACTCTAAAGGATTAAAATAAACTGGCTCTGAAGAAGAATGTAGGACAGTTGAAATGTATGTGTATGTATATACATACAATAAAAGGTTTTTGCTAAAAAGTGTTCATAGTGGTTTGGATAAATTATATTTATATTTTTTGGCACAGGATAATGTACTGGAAATTCTTGTCGATCATATTTTTATTCTGCATGAAGTAAATAGTATCCTAATTAAATAGTTGTAAGGCTTTAGTGGAGAAAATTTTTTCCTATAGCATCACTAGAGCTTGCTAAATATGAACTACTTCCTAAAAGACATCCACTATCCTTCCCACAAATACTTAAAATGGTTAAAAAATAAGGTAGCCATTTTCTGTGAAAATGATGATAGAAGCTAGAAAATATTTAAGAGTTTAATATCATATATATAAATTTTAAAATAATTTGTATTTTTAATAATGTTTATTTAACAATTTATACTTATTAATTGATCAAAAAAGAACAAAATAACTTTTTTTAGTCATAAGTAGTAAATTTCTATTTTTGTTTTTAATCATAGTGTAAACTTACTTATAGTAATAAAAAAATAAAAGAATGAAGAGTAGAAATATCTTTAGTTTTGTCTCTGTAAATGTGGAAAAAAAAAAAGATGAGAAAAATATTATTTAGCAACTAGCCAATTGTCATTATCATTATAAATGACTTTTTATTTCTAATAAACTGTATTTGATATTTTAAAAATAAATCAATATATTTTTTTCTTTTTAACTAAATTGCTCTTTAAAAATAAGCTTTTTGTCAAGCATTGGTGATTGAGAGGTTAGTGACAGCTGCTTTACAAGCAGTTGTCCTGGGTTAGTGTGTTCGCTTCCCGGCTGATGGTATGACACATGAGGAAAAAAAAAAAAAAAAGCTTTTTTAAATGTCATAGTTAAATATTTGATTTTTTTAATATATGCTTATACATATTTTTTTTATAAATACTTTTTATTAAAAGTAAAGTAATCACAGACTCAGTCCGTAGAGTGATCAGTAATAAAGACCCATCAGCTTTATATTTATTATTTTTACATTTTGTCAACCAAACCAGGCACTTCGGCTCAGAATATATAATATTGACAAACTGAATTGGTTATGGTTCATTATGCTTAAAGGAAAATCATAATCTTGTTTGATTCAAATCTTACCTGTTTTGAATTGCCCATGTCCAGATACACGAATCACTATACCATGAAATCCTTAACACACTACATTCCTTTTTTTAAAAAAAATATTTAAGGAAATTGTATGTAAGTAGATAGTTTTGTTACACTGCCATGCTACTTAAGCTTTATTTATATTAACTGTTTAAGAATAAGACTATTTATAATGAATTCATTTATTAATGTAAACCAATTATTTATTATCAACAATTACCCTCTGATTTATTGTTTTTAAATTAATAAATGAAGAAAAAATAGATTATTTTATTATGTTATAGAAGGTATGATATTTTATAGCAGTTAGTTGCTAGGTGTTTAATTTAAGCATTCTATTTATCCCTTATTTAATTATAGAATTCATTAGTAAATTGTTTGAAAAGCAAAGCATTCCTAATTAACATTATAGGATTGACTAAGATGTTTGGTTGATGAGAACACATCTGCAAATCTGTAGAAATCTGAAAATTTTTGGTAAAAAAACCATTTCCTAGCTTTAGATTGAATGATGCAGATTTTCTGATTATCTAAAATGCATTTTAAATCATTTTTTCATGTCATCAAACCAATAGCAGTGGATGACCTGAAGAATCACATTATTATTTATAAACATCAGAGTAAATATTACTTCAAATTGTTTAAAGATAATTATTTATCATAAATGAAAAATTTTAGAAGAAAATGGCAGCTAATTAAAAATTTAATTTAATTTATATAATTGATTGTGGTCACTAGGTTGTTTTTAATGCATTGAAAGCATCATATGGACTGAAATAGTTGTCACAATCCTATTAAATCTAGCATTGATATTTTCTTATATGATTATGAACAGGTGAAAGGAATAGTTTGATCATCTTGATAGTAATGGTATATACATTTGGACAGAGATATCCAACCTAGTGAAATCAAAATAGATATTGGTAACCTTAAAATGGAAAATCTAAAAAGTTTTGGTGAAATATTTGGAGAAGTTTTAAAATATGGAGATGATGTTAATTTCAAAAATATTGAAATGTTTTAGGAATATATGAACCCATGAAGTTATGTCTCCTAATCTTAAGAATGATTTTTTTATTGTTCCAATTTTTAAAAGTAAAGGGACTACACAAGGTCACAGTAATTATTGTGGAATGTCATTATTATTCGTTACAACAAAGATATTTAAATATCACATGACTATCATATCACTTCAGCTTACTCATTGTTGTTTCAGTATCATTTTTTTTTCTTTTACACTTCAGTGCCATCTATTATGGAATTTAATAATGAATAGATGCCAGATGATAATGCTTAACAAATGCTTATCCAATGCTGCTCTATCCAATATCTCCAGATTAGTTTCAAACTTATGACTATCATCAATGAGAAGTCGTTATTTACTGTTCTTTTTAACTATCAAGTTATCAGCCCAAGTTGCAAAACATATAAATGTGTTCAATCTAAACCAATTTGCTTGTATAATCACCTAGATCTGAAACCAGTTCAATATTTATATATTACGCTGTTCTTAATTTTTAACCACTATATGCACCTTTATATTGTGACTAGAATTGATATTAAACCAATAAAATATCATGACTATCACATGACTTCAGCTACTTGTAGCATATTTTTTTTCTTCGCACATCTATACCATCTTCCAAAGCTCCTCACTGATGAAAGCCATAAGCTTGAAACTAGTATGGGGATATTGGATAGGAAAACAATTTTCTATCTGTTAATAATTAATAAATGTTTCAATTGGTGGCACAGAGATATGAAGAAAAAAATTATGCTGCTGAAGCCAACGTATTTACCAAGAATTTTGTTAAATAGGTTATTTCCAGGCATAAATGATTGGTTATCAGATACTTAGAAATTTAGAAAGTCAAGCATCACTATAGACATGGTTTTTGTTGCCAGTCATATGCAAGAAAAATATCAGAAATAAAAGAGTAATTTATATATTGTTTTTATTAATTTGGTCAAGGCATTGGATTTAATGAATCAAACAGGTTTATGGATTGTTTGAAATTAATTGGTTATCCATCTAAATTATATAGTTTCTACATAATAGAATAAAAGGAAATGTTATTACTATAGGTGGGAAATTATGAACAAAGGAGTGATTTAAATACTGCTTTTATTGATTTGATCAAGACATTCGATTCAGGTAATTAAACAGGTTTATGGCATTGTTTCAAATTAATTGTCTGCTAGCCAAAATATATTCGTAGGGTTATTACTACAGGTGGAAAAATGTGAGGCATTTGAAATGAAGTGACATTTAACAATAATGTGCACCTTACTTAGATATTATTTTCAATTTTTATGTCTGTTATCTTTGGAACTTTTCCAGTTTGAAAGACAATTTATAGACCGTATTTAATAATTTTAATGCATCAATAAAGACTTTGGTTTAATAATTAATATCCAAAAAACTAAAGTTCTTTATCAGCCAATGACAAAAGAAAAATCCTTGGCAACTTTTAGCTTGAATGGATGTCAGTTTGAGAATATAAGTCACTTTAAATATCTTGTTAGTTTTATGAATAGAAAGCTAAACTTAGTTGTTGAAATACCATACAAACTCCTATGTGCTGCTGATACTTTTAATAAGTTAAAAGCGAGTATTTTATCATGGAAATAAATACTGCATATAAGTTAGCTATATATAGAAATATTATGTTACTTAATTTATGTTATGAAAGTGGGAATTGGACGATGCAATATAATATAAAGGCATTAGAAAAGTTTCAGTTAAGGATGTTCTAGGCAAGATCATAAAATTATATATTGTACAACTTGCTGCTGGATGCAATATTATAGAATCCACAGTTGTAAAATCACACTTTTATTCGATTACTCATAAAAAGTGAATAAACATATAAGCACATGCATACTGAACTTAGCCTTAACATGTAAAACCAAT
The DNA here is from genome assembly GCA_028023455.1 of Epiperipatus broadwayi. Lineage (NCBI taxonomy): Eukaryota > Metazoa > Onychophora > Udeonychophora > Euonychophora > Peripatidae > Epiperipatus > Epiperipatus broadwayi. Next base: position 4,944,518 of record JAQFVV010000070.1, on the reverse strand, counting down.
TAATTTATGAATAAAATAACTGATATCATCAATTTACTATTGAAACATAATCCATGATATTATTCTGAAAGATATTAGAAATATGCTCTCTATATATATATGACAAGGTTTTAGAGTTAAGATCCATTGAAGGAATTTTATATAAAAACAGATTAATAATTATGAAATACAATAGCTAAAAAAAATTGTAGTTTTTGTTATAATAAATTTTAATGTTTTAAACCACTAAACATCACATGATCACCATTTCTTATGCTGTTTACACAGAGGCTAAACTCTCCATACAGTAGCACCATCAGTGCAAGCTAGAGTAATCAATGGATGCCAGGTTTGTGCATAAAATCCCTGTCTAGTGCCTACTCATCCAATATCACCAGACTAGTTTCTATCTTGTAGCTTTCATCAGTGAGGAGTCTTGGATCTGAGAGCACTGCACCTAGATCTTAGGATCTAACGCAATCCTTCAGCAAACACCTTTTGTCTTATTAGCTACCTATAAAGCTTTGAATGCAAACTGAAAACACAATAAAGTTTTCAATTCAAGCTCATTAGCTTGTATAGTCATATAGATCTGAATTCAGTTCAGCAACCATACTTTTTGGTGACTTTGGTTCTTTAATAACCACAGTCACCATAATCCTATTGGGCAGGATTGGTTTTAAACCACTAAATGTCACATGATCAACATTTCTTATGCTTACTCAAGCTGTTTAGACAGAGGCTAAACTCTCCATTTAGTATTGCCATCAGTGCAAGCCAGTGTAGTCAATGGATGCAAGAAGATTTGTGCATAAAATCCCTATCTAGTGCTTACTCATCAAATATCGCCCGACTAGTTTCTAGCTTGTGGCTTTCTCAGTGAAGAGCCTTGGATCTGGTGATCATATGATGTTTAGTGATTTAAAACCAATCCTCCCTAATAGGATTATGGTGACTGTGGTTATTAAAGAACCAAAGACACTTAAAAGTATGGATGCTGAACTGAGTTCAGATCTATACATTTATACAAGCTAATGAGCTTGAATTGAAAGCATTATTGTGTTTTCAGTTTGCACTCAAAGCTTTATAGTTAGCTAATAAGATAAAAGGTGGCTGCTGGAGGGCTGCATTAGACCTTAAGATCTAGATGCAGTGCTCTCACATCCAAGGCTTCTCACTGACGAAAGTCACAAGCTAGAAACTAATCTCTGGATATTGGATGAGTAGGCATTAGATAGGGATTTTATGCATAAACTTTCTTGCATCCATTGATTACTCTGTCTTGCACTGGTCATGCTACTATATGGAGAGTTTAGCCTTTGTGTAAGTCCTAATGTATTTATAACAAATTTCTGTTATTTTTTTAGTAGGTCTATTTTATTAATCATTGTTATTATCATAGCATCATATGCTATAGCCAGTTGAATATTCCAAAGTCTCTAGCTTTCAATAATCTTATAGGAATCTATGGCTAGATATCCTCATTATAAGCTCTTTATGTAAATATTAGCAGTTAAACACACAATGAAAGTTGATATTTTAATGTAAGAAATTCTAGATCATAAATATAATGCTGCCTTTTGGCATTGGTTGTTGGTTATACCTGTGGGTCCTCAACTTACTATTATTTTTGATTCCTTTATTAATAAATTATGTTAAAAATAAATATACTATTTATTTTTTAGGGCTTTGTCTAGAAAAATTACCCTTGCATTCTGCTAGTAAATTCAAAGTTGTAAAACATGAAGAAAAGATTATTAATAGTTTTGAACGATCAGCTGAAATTGCTTTGCTTTACCTCCAGGAATGTGATGCATTTGATCATGGATCAAACCAACCTTTGTCAGTTGCTATTCCAGAACGTTCACCAACTATGGCACTATCAGAAAAAGTTCGTGTTGGACCAATTCTTGAAACAGCAATTCAGCGGGCTCCTATTCTCCATATTAAAAATGGGTATTTATAATTTTTCTTAAGTTTTATTTATTTATAAAAAGTAGTGATAGTTAAAAACAAAAAATAAGAAATGACATTTGATGTAATAATAATGGGTTATAGGCTTAATGAGTTTTTTGGAATTGTGAATAAGATTGTTTATGTTTAATGGTTTTTATAATATAAACAATATGCTGCATGCTTAATAATTGAATTACTAATAATTTGCTTAATCACAGTTGTACCTCATATGTTGTTGAAATAAATAAAATTAATAACGAATGGTTTTATTGTTATAGACTTCATAAGAAATTTTAGCACTATAAATGACAGAACTAGAATCAGTGCTATCTTATATTCCAGAGTAACAAGAGGGTAAAATGCTTTTTAGTAGCCTCCTATAGAAGAAAAGCTTTTCTAGTAACATTATACAAGAACAGTAAAGGAGAAGTCAATAATTTTTTATGTTTGCCAATTGGTGGATGGTTTTATACATCCTTGTTTCATTAACTTGTTAATAATATAGTGAAATTCATTTATTCATCAATATTGGATGGTTAGTTAAATTGATTATCCAAAAGGAAAATCCTAAGAGCAGAAGTGGAACTTGAGAAAAGTTTTCAAATTTTACTTTGTCGCATTGATACTTCAGTTCATAGTCATGAACAAAGATCTTTAAATAACACTATACATGATACTATAAATGTCCTTAAGTTATTTGAAATACTGAATACATATAACAATAAATTATTGAGAAGTAGATGTATTTTTTGTGAAATCAAAAATTACTCTAACCAATGCTTTTAAACCAAATGTGCTTTAATAAAACATGAAAGTCTTATATGAAGCGGATAGGTACTGATTCTTATAATTTTAATTTACTATTTAATTTTGATAATAAAGATAATTATTTGTATTTTTTTAGTGAAGATTTTGATTACTGAAATTAAAATGTATCATTTCATTATCATTTTTAATATTGTTTTTTTTTTTTTAAAGCAATGTAGTATTCATTTGGTATATTACACACACACATTTCTCTTTCACATTATAAAAACAATATTCCTTTTTAATATTTGAATACAAGTATAATTTATATACTTGAAGATTTAGATATAATATAGGGGATTTGAACACAGACTTTCACGCTCCCTTAGACTAACCACTCTATCTCATACAACCGATACACATGACCACACACATATGAAAAAGATAAATTAGGAAAACATATTATAATAAATATGATTATAATTTATAAAAAAATATAATATTTGTATAAAAAAAGTAGAAAAAATAACCATAGATTGCAAAAAAACGAAATAAAATTGCTTATGTTTAGATGACGATGATACAGATATACATGCAAAACAGATAGATATGAGATATTGCTTCCAACATCAGTTATGACAGTGAAATAAATTTGATCTTTCATTATAAGCATTACTGGCAAACAAAATATTATGTTTATATAAACAAGTAAAAGATTGCAAGAAAATGAAACAATAATTGTTTATATTTAGATGATAGTAATATGTAAGATAGAGATGCTCACAAAACAGACAAATATGAGATATTGTTTTCAGCTTCAGTTATGACTGAAATAAATTTGATCTTTCATTATAAGCATTACTGACAAATAAAATATATAATATTTCAAGTGCAAACAACTAGATTAAAAAAAATGTAGAAATAAAATTGCTTATGTTTACATTATATAATATACAGAAAACAGTCTGTTAATCTACAGTGCAAAACAGACCATATGAAAAAAAACCCCAGAAAATTATTATATATTTATGACTGGTAGAAAATATTACTTCTGGATTTTCATATAAAATTACTGTTGATTCAAGCCTTCGTATTACATATATATGCATTGGATTTGTATCTATTATTTGCAATCAAAAATAATTTCTGTTCATTTTTTTCCCATGATATCATACAGAAAAAAAAAAAAATCACCATTGGAAAGCTGATACTAACAAAAAGAATCACATAAGTATAGTTCTTACCAATTCTGCATTATATTGATTTAAAGTCTATGATTGGTCAAAATTAAAAAAGTGTCATAATGGGTACCATCTAAATTATATTTAATAAAAAGTGCTCTGTTTAGGACTGCAAAAGAATAACTAAAAAAAAAAAAGGAATATTGTAATTAATATCATCAATAACTATGTGTATGTATCTAGACACATAGACAATTTACTGGATTATTTTTGGGCATATTTAAACAACTTTTAAAATTAAAATTTTTAGTTTTATTAATTTTTTTTATTTGATTGTTTTAGAGAATTGCACAAAGCTGTTTGTCATTATAGAAGAATTTTAAGAGCTGTTGAATCTTCATCTACACAAGCCTTAAGACAGGTAATGTCAAATGAATATATTATTATTATTATTATTATTATTATTAATTGAGCATGTTTTATTTTTAATAAGTCTTTTTTTAGGTTTGAAAATTTTAGACAATGATTTTACAATTTTTTTTTTTTTTTTTTTAGAAATATATAAAAATAGCTAGACAATAGGTCATTTCTGTTAGATCCACTTATTGTAGTATATAAATTTCCTAAAACTCTGAAGCATTATTTGCAAAAATATCCATATCATCTGTAAAATTTAGTTAACTTAAATGATTTTTGCTTACTTTTACTCTTTAACTTCTCATTTTAATAGTATTTAACAATAAGTATTTTGTGATTAAAATGGAAAGCTAATAGGATAAAATTAAGCGATTTTTTAAGTTATCTAGATTTTTTAAATGATATGGTTGTTTTTTTGCTAAGAATGTTTGTGAGCTTCAGGAAATTTGCAAGAGTTTTCAGATGAAAATAAAAGAATAAGGCTAAATGCTAAAAAAATGAAAGCAATGTTTAATGGATTTTTTCAGAAGAAAGTTGAAAACATAATGGGTGAAATTATTTGTAGAATTAAATTTGAATGGAATGGTTTTGTTAAAAATAACTTAGCATTAAAAGAAAATATGCATTGAAAAGAAAGGTTTATAATAGATGTGTTTTCCAGTTCTTACTTGTGGATGTGTGATTTGAAATAGAAAATGGACAGGTGAAGTTTTAAACTGCATCAGATAAAGTGGATTGCAGAGACCTTTGTCCTGCTGTTGATAATAGTTGAACATGATGATGATATATATTTAAAATACTGCTTTTAAACAGCCATAGTATTTGCTCTATTGTTTTTAAAATATTTTTAATAACATCTGGAAAATAAATATATATTTAAAAAAAAAAATTAAATGGGTTTGTGATGTACTTGATTTAATGTTACGAGAAATAATCAAATACACCTAATTCAAGTAACTATTACTCTTTTGCATAAAATTAAGATATCCCACTTAACAGATACAAGATTTTATTAGTATAAAAATTAACAAGTATTTATAAACAGAATTATCATTAGTTTACTAGCGCCTGTGTAAGGCTTACAAAAATAATTATAAGACAGGTATAGTCTGTATAATTACCCTAGGTCGGTCTTTGGTACCTTCAGACCCGAATATCTGGTTCTCCTCCTATCGTCGGTCCTGTTCTGAATTCGCGCTACACTTAAGTCTCTCAGAAAATCAGGACTGACGCTGACTTGTCTTTTTCCCGCTAGATTGTATCTACTTTTAGTTCTATTGTTTTTTCCTTAACAATTATAATCGCAAAATTATTCTGGGATTATTTCTGAACTAATTAATTAAATTGTTCTTTACATTTTTAATCCTTCATTTAATTAATTATTTACTCGGTCTTCCATCTTGTTTTACACCTTGCTTTTTATAAAATATATATATATGAAAAACCATTTGTAATTTCTAATTTTCGTTTTTATTAAATCAACTCGTTTACTTTCACATGTAATTATTTAACACTTTTAACTTCTGGAGTACACACAGTTTCAAATGTATTTTTCTTAATATTAATCGTACTACAACATAACAATTCCTCCCCCACTCCAGAAGTTACGGTTTATCCGTCTTATACATATTCTTTTAAATATAAAGGTCTTCTTTTACATCGTATTGGTCTGGGTGATTTTTTCTTTTCAATCTGTATTTTATCCTCTTCTACCGCATCTTCTTGGATGTCGGTCAGTAGCATCTGTTTGTCTGAATTCTTTTCATTTGCATGTTGAAACTGCTGAAACATATCTAGTTGTATGTCATCTTCACTTTTACGAATATGATTTTTATGACGCTTATATATAATTCCGTTTTCGTCTTTAATATCATAAATTTGCTTTGATCGCGCCCATTCAATTTTTCCATTAACCCATTGTTTACATAGTATATCTCTGAATTTTACCGCGTCTCCAATGTTAAAGTTTTTCACTGGGTCTTGATTATATTTATATATATGTGTATCAGGTCACAAAAAATCTCAATTAGTTCGTATTTTCCGACTGAATAACATTTCTGCTGGCGATTTTCCAGTCGTTGTTGATACATCATGAATTCCTGTAAGACATTTTTCATATCCGTATTTTTGTTTTTTCTTAAATATTTCATCACTTGCCCTACTGCATTTTCCGCCAAACCATTTGATTCAGGGTGGTAAGGGGGTGTAAATACATGTTTGATGTCTCATTTCCCAAATTGTATTTTAGTTCTTCACTCGCAAATCCAGTTCCGTTGTCACAGACGATTGCTTGTGGAAATCCATGTATATAAAATATGTCTGTTAAACATTTTATTGTTTCGTTTGCATTCGTATTTTTAACCTCGTGACATTCTATCCATTTAGAGAAAGCATCGATTAAAATTAAATAATTTCTTCCCTCTATTGGACCAGCCTGGTCTATATGCAGTCTTTGCCACGGATATATTGATTTAGGACAAGAAGAATATTGTTTATTTGGCAGAGCTATTTCAGACTTACATTTAACACATTTCTTAATATACTTTTCAATATCATTACTTATCTGCGGCCACCATACATAACTCCGAGCTAGAGCTTTAGCTCGCACAATGCCTGAGTGCCCCTGATGCAAAAGTTCTAGAACTTTCATTCTCCCTATAGGAGGTATAACTGACTCTGTCTCCCATATTAATACACCCTTTACAGACCGATAATTGGTCTCTATTGACCCAAAACCCCATTGCTAAATTTTCAGGTTTTTTTATTAGGCCAACCTTTGCTTATCCATTTGCTAAGCAACACATACCCGTCATTTTTATTTTTCCATGTCTGAACTACTTTACTATTTATGACTTGTGATTTCATATTGTCAATATGATTAACTTCCACATCAGTTTCATAGTTGTCATTATTTTTGGGCACTCTGGATAGAGCGTCCGCATGAGAAATTATCTTTCCTTTTTGATATTTTAGATTGAAATCGTAAGCAGTAAGTGTACTAGCCCATCTGAGCATTCGTGGACTTAAATGCTCTGGCATCGGACATTCTTTTCCTATAATCCCTCACAAAGGTTTGTGATCTGTTACTAATTCAAATTTTCGTCCATAAATAAACTGGTGAAATTTTTTCACAGCAAACATAACTGCCAAAGCTTCTTTGTCCAGCTGACTATAATTTTTTTCAGCTTTAGACAAAGTCCGATTCCGTGTTGTGATGCATCTGTAGTAATAGTGATGTCTTTGTCACTATCAAAATGCACTAATAAGCTACTAGAGGTTAACAATTCCTTAACTGCTTTAAATGCTTTTTCATGTTTGGTATTCCAAATCCATTTCTGATCTTTGCGTAGCAGTTCTAATAGGAGAGTTGCGACCATCGTTTGTTCTTTAGAAACGGTTCAAAAAATTAATCAAACCTAGAAAAGCTTGAAGTTGCTTGACATTTATTGGGCTTGGAACATCTTTGACTGCCCTAATTTTATCAGTTAACGGACTTTTCCCTTTTTCCGGAATAAGATGGCCTAAAAACTTTAATTCTTCAGTTTCCCAAACACATTTTTTAACATTTAATTTTACACCTGCGTTATTTAGTTTCTCGCATACTTCCCGAATTTTACTTCTTAATTTCTTTGATGACGTCGCAGTAATCAAAATGTCGTCATAATATGGTATCACTCCTTCCAAGCCTTGTAATATTGAATTTATTTTTGCTTGAAATATGTTTGGAGCTGATGTAATTCCAAAAGGGAGATGATTACATTTGAATAATCCAAAAGAGGTCGTAATTGCCAATAACCGAGCTGTATCATCCGTAACTTTTAGTTGGTGATATGCCGAATTTAAATCTAATTTCGCAAAATTTTTTGCTTTAGCTAGATTACTGAGAATCTCATGTACATTTGGTACCAGGTAAGCTCCTTTATTAAGATATTTATTTATTGTTCTATAATCTCCACACAGCCTAATTTTTCCGTCTGGTTTTGTTAACACAACAATCGGCGTGGCCCAATCCGCCTCCTCGATTGGGGATAACACATCTTTTTTAACTAACGCTTTTATTTTTTCCTCCACTAACTGCCTTTGGGCAAACGGTATTTTTCTCGGTTTACAAATAACCGGTTTAGCATTTTCATTTAAGTGCAAGTCAATGGGCTTTGATTTTATCAAACCTAAATCTTCAGTAAATAAATTCGGATATAACTCTATCATTTCTTTTTCAACTGAGACCTTTTTAACTATATTAAATTTAATGCCTAAGTCTTTAAACCAGTTTCTTCCTATTAACGGACTAATATCTTTATCTATATATATATAGGTAATTTGTAGTTTTTATTTTTAAAACCAACTATTACTTTGGATTCCCAATTAACTTGATCGGGTTCCCGTTTACATCTCTAACGTTAATGTTAGCTTTCTGTATTTTAATCTGAGGGCTCTCTGTGGATATTTCCTTCCACTTTTTCATAGATATTAATGAAATTCCTGAGCCACTATCTATTTCCATTTCTACTCTTTTGTTACTTAACTTAACCTCTAGCATTAATTGATCCGGTTCATTTTTTAAGATATTTCTTTTAATTACTGTTTTCCACTGTTTCTGATCTTTACCATATTCAGGTTTTCGTTTAGGTTTTTTGCACACTGCTACTAAATGACCTTTGCCCCCACAGTTGTAACATTTTTCGTTCCTCCATTTGCAGCTTTTAGACAAATAATCTACTTTTCTACAACAAAAACATTTTATTTCGAAACTTTTTCCTTCTTTAGTACAATCCTTATACTTTTTCTATTTTAAATATATTATTCCTAGAGTTTTCCTCCGTTCTATTTGAAAAAGCTAAAGCTTGTTCTACCACTGATTCATATACTATTCCCTTTTGAATAGCACCTTCATATGTTATCTGAGTTTCAATTAATAACGATTGACGCAATTTATCGTCCTTCATTCCCCATAATAACTGATCAATAAGAATTTGTTCCACAAAGTCGCCATATTCACAATTCTTTGCTAATTGGCATAGAACAATATCATATTCTTTAATCGATTCAAGTTTGTCTTGTTTGCGGTTTCTCAATTTTAACCTAGCTAAATACTTCGATGGTCTTGGGCTAAAATAATCTGTTAGTCTTTGAACCAGTTCATAATAGTTACTACTATCCGTAACTTGTCCATTATACAATTTGCTTACTATTTCAATAACTTTTCTACCTGACAAACATAATAACGCTGCTACTTTCCTGTCATTTTCAATAATATTATTTAACTTAAAATAATTTTGCAATTGAAGCACATAAAAGGGCCATTCGTGCGAATTATCTTTCCCAAATTCCGATATATTAGCTTGTCCTATCGACATTTTAATTCTTTACAACTCATCGACTTCTGAATTACTGTTCGGTGTACTTCTTTCATAAAGCTTGAAAAACAGGTTTTCTCCTGACTGCGCCAAAATTGTGATGTACTTGATTTAATGTTACTTACGAGAAATAATCAAATACACCTAATTCAAGTAACTATTACTCTCTTGCATAAAATTAAGATATCCCACTTAACAGATACAAGATTTTATTAGTATAAAAATTAACAAGCATTTATAAACAGAATTATCATTAGTTTACTAGCGCCTGTAAGGCTTACAAAAATAATAATAAGACAGGTATAGTCTATATAATTACCCTGGGTCGGTCTTTGGTACCTTCAGACCCGAATATCTGGTTCTCCTCCCTTCGTCGGTCCTGTTCTGAATTCGCGCTACACTTAAGTCTCTCAGAAAATCAGGACTGACGCTGACTTGTCTTTTTCCCGCTAGATTGTATCTACTTTTAGTTTTATTGTTTATTCCTTAACAATTTTAATCGCAAAAGTATTCTGGGATTATTTCTGAATTAATTAATTAAATTGTTCTTTACATTTTTAATCCTTCATTTAATTAATTATTTATTCGGATCTTCCATCTTGTTTTACACCTTGCTTTTTATAAAATATATATATATGAAAAACCATTTGTAATTTCTAATTTTCGTTTTTATTAAATCAACTCGTTTAATTTCACATGTAATTATTTAACACTTTTAACTTCTGGAGTACACACAGTTTCAAACGTATTTTTCTTAATATTAATTGTACTACAACATAACAGGGTTGGAATTATCAAATGTTTGTTTTCAATTTTAATTAAAAATCATGATTTAGTGCAGTAGTAGATTGGCAGATTGTAGAGTTAAAAGGCTTCTAAATTAATTTTCAGTTAAATAAAGTAAATAAGAAAAAAGTCTCAATTTAAGTTCAACCTGCTCTTTTATTGCTAGAACATCACATAACATGAATACTAAGAAATGAACCATAAAACATACAATTATTTATTTTAATGAAAATGGGTGATGAGTATTATAATTTCACAAAAATCATAAATTATTGTATCTGAAAAGATTATCATACATTTAATTTGCAATGATAGCAGCAATGTGCCATGGCTAATAAAAATAAACATAACGTTTTCAAAGAAATTAAAAATGAATATAAAAGAATAATAAAAAGTATATATAATAAAAATTGAAAATTTCATTATTGTTAACAAAACTAAAGTATTAGATTTATTGTATTAACACAAACTTATTTTAAAAATAAAATAGTAATTATACCACGCTTCGAACGCTCATTGGTGAAGTTAGAAATATCAAAATTAAATATTAGGCTTAGCGTTTTCGAGGTCTTTTAACCTCATATTCATAGCCGAAGAGTTAGAAAATGTAAAATGTTAAAAAAAGATTACCCTAGTATTATAAAAACAAATTATAAAATTTTAAGTTTTAAAATGAAAAACCGTAATACGATTTATAATAATGAGTATAAATTTTTTTATTCTATTGCTTGGGTCATTCTAATATATTTGTCACAATAAAAACAAGCAAAAAATGATGCATTATTAATACTAATTTTTGACTTCAAAATTTATTAGTGAACTAATTAAAAAATTACTGTGATTCGAATAGCTTTCAATAAATTATTGAAAAAATTATTGGAAAAGAAAATAGAATAAAACTTTTCAGAAACCAAGAAATATATTCATTTGATATAGAACAAACACATTCTAGTATACTTTATAGGAAATTGGTTATTGTCGATTAGCCTCCGCACATCGCTTGATGGCTCTGTTGCTAGTCAAAAACCAATAGATATAACGTTACCGGGCTGATTTACAATATACTTTTTTTACACTACTCTGATACATGTCAATGCATAGCGCTGGAATTCACAGGGAGGGGGATCCGATGGTTTTGATGATCCTTCGGATCGTCTTTCACAACATATACAACATTTTGAAAAACAAAATTATTTAATAAAATCTAATATTTCATTTTTTAAATTACCGTCTGATCAAAAAAAAAAGTTTTCAACAGTATTTTAAAACAATTTACAAACCCAATTCGATTTTAAAATTCCCGTCTGATCAAGCCAAGCTTATGCTTTGAAAGTCTCATAGTTGTCCCAGTGCGAAATACGTTTTACGTGTGATTTCTGTATAATGCTTAAATGGCAGACGACCAGTGGCCTTCCTTCAACCAAAAAAAATATTTTATCCACCCAGAAAAACTGTCTTTGTGGTGGTTTAATAAAATTAAGGCATTGTCAAACATCTGAAATGGAATGTCAATTGCGTCAATGTCGCGGAAGGTGTTCCTTTGCTCATGGAATGTAGTTTGAGGACTGCTGAATATTTAGTATTGGAGCCGGAATGAGCTTACAATGAAGCATATTGAAGCTGAGTTGGAAATGTGTCAAAATGCCATAAGTAATATGATGACAGCTCTTAGAGAGCTCTGTCGAGAAAGCCTTGTTTAAAAGTAAAAAGCAATTTCTATGTATTTGTTTATGAATAAAAACATGGTAAATGACAAAAAAAAAAAAGTTTCTTCAAAAACAAAAAAAAAAAGCTCTGGAAGAAAAAAAAAGACCGGAAAAAAGAAATGTTTGTTTTAAAAAAGATAGAATGTTTTAAAAAGCCAAAAAAAAAAAAAAAAAAATTATTTATTTTTAAGAAATATACATAAAACCTGTTAAAAAAATAAAACAAAAAAAAATGAAACAAATCCAAAAATTAACAACATAAATCAACAAAATAAAAACAGCCCGGTAACGTTATATCTATTTGTTTTTCACTAGCAACAGCGCCATCGAGCGGTGTGGATGATTAGATGATGTATGACCGATAATTGTAAATAAAAAATTTCATATAATGATTTTCATATATATATATCAATGATATAATATTTGATATATTACATAATGCTTAATAATAATTCAATTCAGTATTTCTTATATGCATTTCAATACTTCCACTTTAATAGTAATATATAAGATAGTACTAATACAATATTAATAATTTCAAAATTGAATGTTATATATAAAATAACACATGCACACACAAATTATATACATCATTGTAAATTATTTTCAATAACAATTCAATTCTTATTTGATATTAGTAAAAAAGTAATTACAAAAAAAGCAGTATTAATAAATTTTGATTATATATTTTTTGCACTCTATTAATAGATGTATTTAAAAATAATTTTTTTATTTTTAATATTAAATGCATATATTTCTCTTAACAAATGAATATGCATATAAATTTTATCTTTTTTCTTTAATTATTCATTTGACAGTTAATATTATTTCAAGATTTAAATTTACTCCTTTTATTAATCTAATAAATCTTTTTTCCACATTATGAATTCTGAATCTAGCATGAACTAAATCCAAATTCCATACAGCAGAACCGTATTTTAAAACAAAACCAGAGAGCAGAATAATATGTATTTAATATATGAGAAAAGATTTCTTTATCTTAATATAGATCCTATTCATTTATAAACATATAACATGTTTTATGTATGCATTAAAAGTTACTAAACATCACATGATCATCATTTCTTATGCTTGCTCAAGCTGTTAAAACAGGCAAATCTCTCCATCCAATAGCACCACTCAGTGCAAGCCAGAGTAATCAATGGATGCCAGAAGGTTTGTGCATAAAATCCTCATCTAAGACTTCTCACTGATGATAACCACAAGCTAGAAACTAGTCTGGGGATATTGGATGAGCATCCGTTGATTACTCTGGCTTGCACTGAGTGGCGCTACTGTATGGAGAGTTTTGCCTACTTTCATATTAACTATTTTTAAAACCCATCATATTGCTTAAACAAATGTTTAATAATAATTTTATATTGTAAATTGCAATAATATAAAAATAATTTATTAAATGAATTAAATATCTGAAATTATATAAAATATTATATAAAAAGAATTAATAATAACTTAAAGAATAATTATAACTGTAAAATGATCAGAAAAACTATAGAAGAAATATCTCTGTAATGGAAACTTGTTTTAGTAAAGAAAATAAGTTATCAAAAAGAAGCATGATATTTTAAAGGATGTAAAAAATAATTAGTTGAAGAATTAAATAATAATAATGAATAAGAAAATACAATAGTCATTACATTCAAATATCAGCCTTTTTTTAAGCTAATTGTGCATACGCTTTGCGAGTATTAATAATAAATGAATACTTTCTCACCAATACAAGATATAGTATTTATGCAGGAGTAAAAGGAATTTTCTTATTCCTACGACTCAAATGCTTATATATGAGCAAATCTGAAGTACTGGCAAGTAAAGCGTGAGGATGGAACCGTCACTTTAAATTACTACATACGATGTCTGAATGAATGATGTGGGTGAAATTGTCTAGAATTTACTAAACGTCACTCCAACTGAAACTTAATCATATGTAAATAAGCATTTATTTTATATGGCGTATGTTTACAATTGTATACATTCAAATATCAGCCTTTTTTAGGCTAATTGTGCATACACTTTGCGAGTGTTAATAATAAATGAATACTTTCTCACCAATACAAGATATAGTATTCATTTATTATTAACACTCGCAAAGCGTATGCACAATTAGCTTTAAAAAGGCTGATATTTGAATGTATACAATTGTAAACATACGCTATATAAAATAAATGCTTATTTAAATAGTCATTACAATTACAGCAAGATCATTTGAAGCATCAAATATTTTAAGTGAAGAAGTAAATTATGCAATTTAAAATTATGAAGAATGGAAAAATCCAAGGAATTAATAGAATCATTGTAGAAGATTAAAAAAAAAATAGGTAAAGAAATAGAGAAGCTCTAAATAAGATTTTTATTAATAATTACTACAATTCATAGAGAACTTTAGACCAACCAAAAGAACAAGATGAATTTAAAAATAGTTCATAAAGCAATAAATTATACTCAATTACCAAGAAAAAATATAGAAAGAAGCAATGGGTATGAATTGTAATTTGCTTTGATTTTGTAGATTAAGGAAAGATATTTGATTCTAACCACTTGTGTTGCAATTAAAGTTTTTGAATACCAAGACCCCAAGATATTATCAAATTCTGAAAAACATCTTAAATGTAACAGTAGTGATTAGTTTAACTACATGTTGACATTAGAAAGATTAACATTGATGGGTGTACAATAAATTAATTCCATCTCTCTAAACTTTTTACTCAATTTTATGATAAATACCTATTTTGCTAAAGGAATAAAAATAAATGATTACTTAATTCAGGAGGTTACTTAACTCATATATATATATATATATATATATATATATATATATATATAATGTCAGCATTAATGCGAATCATGTTTTTTCAGAGTTTCAGGAAATGTAATAGTTATCAGTAAAAAATAAGAAAGTAGAACTAAATAAAAATGCTAAAAAGTTAAAGTAATGTTAAAGCATTTACAAAAAAGAAGACAATAAAGTTTGTTAGTAATGATTTTTTTTTTTAGAAATTAGCAAATATAAAGATTTGGGTTAGATTATTAGTACAATTTTAAAAAGGAAGAGTTAAATATATGTTATACATATTTATATTTATAGCAAATCCCATGAACTAGGCAAGGTGTCTGTTGGGATTAATAAGGAGATCCAAAATGAAGTTCCTGGATGAAGTCTTAAATGTATCTGAGTTCAAAATACTATTGGAGAAGATGATAATTGATATCCTAGATTGGATGCAATACCAATAGATGGATAGTTGAAATTTTAAATTGAATCCCAAGAATTTGTAAGAGATGTAGATATTATATTGGAGATATTTGGATGAGATAAAGAAGTTTTCTGGAATGATGTAAAGAGGAAAAGCTTTGGATTGAAAAACTGGATTCAAATCGGAGAGAAGTGTTCATCCTGTGATTGACTGATAAATGTTGAAAACAATCTTGAATTTTAAAAATTTCCATTTTATTTATCTTTAGGATTTTGAGAAATCTGGAACTTTTGTAACTGACTATTTTTAACTAGTGTGTTAAAATTAAAATAGTGTTAAAAAAAACTTAAAAAATAATTAAGTAGATCTGCCATATCAACATTATTTGGTACCAAATCTTATCGTAGATATTGAAATATGTCACACATCTGTTATAATATATTTTTGACACGCATGCATGCACATATAATGTTTTTAAAATATGTGCATATTTATGTTGCAATTCTATGCATAAATCAAATAATAATAATAATCAGAAATAATAAATTCTTTAGTTATGCAAATATCAAAATTTTTTATACATAAAAGCCTTTTTCAGCACCTGATTTGGTGCCTTTTTCAAATGTTAATAATTTGAAAAAGGCACCACATCAGGTGCTGAAAAAGGCACGTATAAAAAAATTTGTTATTTGTATAGCTGTTGTAAAGAATTTTTTATTTCTGATTATTATTACATGGAAGAACAGCATAAAGATCTTTATCCTTTTCCAATTTTGATGGTATATATAAATCATATATACGAAGATATTGACAAAAAAATAATAAAAAAATAGAGTAATGCAGTTCTGAAAAAGATAGCAGAGTAAGTAATAAGAAAATGAGAGAACATTTGTAATCAAATCTTGTAAGAGTGCAAGTAAATGTGTTTTATTGTTTTCAAATTCTGCTGGTGTTACTTTTCCCTTTGCTAAAGTCTTCATAATAAATTTTTTGCTTTTTGATGCTGTATGGTTGTTCTTTAACAGAACTCTTTTTCTGTTCTTATCTTCTAGTCACAGATTTAATGCATTTTAAATCTTCTCTAAATACTAATTGCATATGAATCTAATTTTAGCTGTTCCAGATGCGTAGGTAATACTATTACATTTATACTGAGCATCCAAGTTTTTTTCTTTCTAAACTAATGTATTTTTATTTTATTACATAAATGATATACTTTATGGCCTTTTTTAAAGCTTGGCAAAATTGCTATCCTCAATAAACTTTGCACTTTGGAGCTATTTGAAATGAAATTTTAATTTTTTAATTCAGTATGGATACAATATGTATTATTAAATGGCTGCAATTGCAACAATCTATAAATGTATATGTACTAATAATGATCTCTCATTTGTCAAAATTAGCTTTCAAATAGAAATTAAAGAATGGAAATCAGAGATCCTAAGAAGTCCTCTGATACTAAAAAAAAAAAAGATTTTTTTTTTTTTAAAAAAAATGTAACAATTTGTTAAACTATAGAAAAATCATCATATGAATTTAATAAATTAAAAATACCTATTGGCGGAGCATTT
Organism: Epiperipatus broadwayi; assembly: GCA_028023455.1. Classification (NCBI taxonomy): domain Eukaryota; kingdom Metazoa; phylum Onychophora; class Udeonychophora; order Euonychophora; family Peripatidae; genus Epiperipatus; species Epiperipatus broadwayi. Next base: position 4,927,603 of record JAQFVV010000070.1, on the reverse strand, counting down.
GTTGAACTGCAACACATTACTGTAATTTTGATCATCAAAAAGCAATGTGAAAGTAAATTTTGAAGGTAGCCATTTTTTCCAAAAACATTCATAGTAACGTTATCATGGGAACTAATAATATATCACATGGACAGGGACAAAAGTAAATCATTGTCATCTTTATTATCAATCCACTACAGGATGAAGATCTCTCCAAGTTTAATCCATCTTGTCTGATCTCTAATCTCTCTTCTCCACATCACTCCTGCACATTTTCTTATTTCATCCATCCATTTCACATGTGATTTTTTCTGGGTCTTTTATAATCTCTTGGGATCCAATTTAAGATTTCAATTGTCCATCTATTATCTCTTCTAGCAATATGTCCAGCCCAACTCCACTTCAGTCTTTTAATTCTTTTAATGATGTCAGTAACACTTGTTTGTATTAAATGAATTGTATTAAATGCAGAAAACTGATAGTGATGTTAGATTTATTAAGGATAAATTAAAAACATTTTTCAGGTTCTAATTGCAAAAGCTGAAGGAAATTGAACAAATAGTGATTCCAAATTTTAACAAGGCCATGCTATTACAGAGATTAGCATTTCTACAAAAAAAAAAAAAAAAATTGAACAGTTAATATTAAACCTTGTTTTAAAAAGTTTTATAATTCTTGAAACCATAGTTTATTATAAGTAATGAATAATATTCCAAACTTTTTATCTTTTAATTGAATTTTTAATTTTATTATTTTGAAATATTATGATTGTTCTTAGCTAACTATCATGACTTGAAATATTTATTATAAAGAAATAAAAAATTAGCAGAACACGACTGTCTGACAGAAGTTGAAATACTTCAAAAACAATAAAACTAAATATAAAGCATAAGAAGAGAATTTGGATTATTTTCATTTCTTATTATTTTTGTCTTTATTATTATACTTCGAAAATTATTATGAATATTCTGTTGTTATTGAGGAAACTCTTTACCAACATATTTTGGGTTAATGGTGTAGAGTGTGTGCCATGAAACATCAATTTTAAAAAAAAAAAGATATATAGCATCCATATCATAGTAAATAGAAAGTTTCATCTTCCCTCCATTATTTTTGCTATTGTGTTTATACAGTATAATGAAAAATAAAATTGAATTTGTTCAAATGATATGGCTGACAATGTTATGCACACAACAGTAATTAAATTGATGGAAATTTTAAATGAAGTTCAAAACAGAAAATTCTTTTACAAGTATTATTCTATGCAAACTAATAGTGGATTTCAGTGTTATTAAAAACATAAACCTGAAAAATGTTTTATTTGTAAATTTTTTATAAATCTCCTGTTTCTGATTAATTACAACATGACCTGAAATTGGATGATTTTAAATGAAAAGTTAAAATAGATTCAAACATGTTACTTGAACACATAGAGAATGAAAGTCTAAGTTAAAAGATAAAGTATTACAAAATGACAATCTAAAAAGTTGAATACATACTGTTAAAGGTACTAATAAAGAAATATTAATATTAACACAATTTACTGCTATTATTTTTATTGGTCATTAAGAATGTTTTTATTATGACGTCTATTCTTATAAATTGTTACAATTCTATTAATATAATTATTTTCATTAAAATTATTTACTATTATACTATATGTTATAATAATATTATAATTAATCTTACCGATATGTTTATTTTTTATAAGTTTACCATTTTTTAAAATAACCATTAATTTTAGACATTAGCTCGTCAATTAGCTGAAGTCTTGATGAGAGGTGTTTGTTCCAAAAGCTATTTTCCGCCAGATGGTGATGAATCTGAATCTAGTATTATGTCAGTAGCTCTTAAGCCTCGGCGTTACTCTGGTCAAAAGTAAGAATACTTTATTATTATTAATAATTATAGTTATAATAGAAGTAATAATAAATGTAAAATAAAATGATATCAACAATGTAAATTAATTATTATTGATTTAATTGAGGTACTGGTAAACTATCGTAGAAGTAAAATAATTGAATGGTTAATCATTCAGGAAGTCATATGATTTTTGAGTACAGGAAATGATAATTTGATTTGTTATCCAGGAATCTTTAGTTCTTGTGTACTTGCCCTCTGTTGTATTAACATTTTATCATAATTAGATATCAAAAAGTCTTAAGAGTATCAAGTTTTATGATTCAAGGTAGTACACTGAGAGAGAAGACATGCATCATCATTAGTTTTTAATCATTATCTAATTCACAACAGGATGATAGTTTCTTCAAGTTTAGTGCAGCTTCTCTGATAGTTTTTTTTTTAACTCCAGAAAACTCATCTGTCCATTTCACATGTGGTCTTATTCTAGATTTTTACAATCTTTTGGGAACTAGTTTAAGATTTAATCTGTTCATTTATTATTTCTTCTAACAATATGTCTAGTATCGTATTATTTCAGCCTTTTAATTCTTTCACTGATGCCTGTTCATTTTTTGATCCATGGATTTTACTTTTGACTGTTCCTCTTCATACTTCATTATGTGATCTGAAGTATCAGTCGTAAATTTCAAACTAAGACAAATACAATATTTTATTTAAGTTTCTTTTAAATTTAACTTTTGGTCTAAAAGTTTTTTCTTCATTTAGAGATGTGTGAGTTGTTTTATAGTTAGAAAAGTTTTCTTTGATACATAGGGTTTTATTTTAATATTAATGATAAAGGAAAAATTTAAAATATGAACTAATAAACATTACGTTTACTGAAATACTTTTATATGAATATGCATATCAAATTTAGATTTATGTACTATTTTACATAGAAAAGAATAAGCTAACGCTAAATGTTTTAAAAACAAATTCATTAAGAATTAAAATATTTTTTTAATGCATGTGTGTGTACACATATATCTATATGTATTTATATTTTAGTTAACTTAGCTATTACATTGAAATAAACGAAATTATCTACACCTAATATAGGTTTGCTTAGATTTAATTTGAATATTTTTTGTATTACTAGATGCATTGTTTGTACAAATATATATCTATGTTTCTTAAGATCATTTACATTTATATGCTTTATTTTCGATATAATGTTGCATTTAACATCTGGGCATAAGTCAGAATCAATCTGATAACCTGCATTATTTGAAAATACCATATTTTCCCAAAAATTAGACCTAACTTGAAAATAAGCCTTAGCATGATTTTTGAGGATACTTATAATATAAACCCTACCCCAACTATAAATCCTGCTTAAGATTGGCAGGCCGATAGACAGCTTTGAAATGTACAATGGACATATTGAATTATAAAGTAATAAATGTATAAATAAACAATATTATTGACATTAATGCTTTACACAAATGGTAATATATATTATATGGTTCTTTTGTATTTTCCCTTTAACAACGTAAGTCTTCCTGTATAGAGAAGCAGTTTATTTATCACAAACCAGTATATTGGACATTTTATAATTTCATTTATATATTTTTAGGTACTCATTTTATTTATGTTTAATACTTAAAATGCTTGATATAGATCTAAAATTTTAGCATGGTAGCATTTAAATATTCAAGATAACAAAAAAATTAGTTTGATTTTTTAAACATTTTTTTTTATTCCTTGAAAGACTTTATTAAATAACAGAAGTGATTTTAATAATCAAAGTTTATCTTAAGTTAAATCATCAATCTTTCTTCTAAATAAAAGTTTTTAAAAATAATATTCAAGCAGGGCTATTACAAGTAATTTGGTAAGTGTTTACAATTTACATAATTGATAACAAATGGATGTGATTGTATCATATATGAATTGTCATAATTCAGTATGCCGTATGTTGTAATGGACATACTTATTGTGCATATGTGAAATACAATAACATTTTCTGAATTTTTGTGTGGGCAAACTATTCTTAACTGTAATAATTTTTGTTGCCACTCCTGTCTTGCAAGTCTTCAATTAATACTGGATTTGTAAATGGAATAATATTCTGATCGCCAGATAAGATGTGTGTCAAAAAAAGAGCTATTCTGGCGAGTACAAGAAAGAAATTGTGGGGGGCTCCTGGAGTAAGAATCTTTCAGCTTTCTATAGTGAGAAGTACTTGGAATAAATGTTCATTTTTATACTTGAATAAATGTACATTTTTGTACATGAAAAAATAAGACATTTCCTGAAAATAAGCCCTATAGTGTCTTTTGAAGAAGACCCAATCTTACTTTCGAGGAAGTACAGTATCATGTTTAATTTAACTTTTTTTTTACTACTGTTACTACTAATTAATTAATAAACTTATTAATTATTATTTTAAATTATTATAGTGAAATTTTTTAAATACTAGATTAAGAATTATGTATGTCTTTATTCTTGTTCAAATATTATAATCAGAGGGTTTGCAATCCAAGAAGTTAGCTCCAGATATAATCAAATTTGAGTTATATATGTGCAGATATCTATATAATTTTTTTTTAGAATTATTTAGATGATGCTAAAGTATTGAAGTCTTTTTTAAAATCAATACAGTTTTATATATTTATGGACAATATGCTCATGCTCTGAGCATTGATGATGATCGTTGTTGATGCAATGATCTCAACGTATTTTTTTTAGATATGTTTAATTTAGTATTTTTAGTTCTCAAGATATACTTGCAGCAAAAGCATTAATGCTTATTCATTGTGTAATATGGCTTATGATTGGCATTTGCTTGATGATGATTGACCCAAGATTTTATATCTCTTTAATTCAATCACAATTAACGACTATTGTTTTTTATTTGCTGCTAAGAAATGTCTAATGGATGAATTTGCTATATGATAGTAGATCATGTGATTGTAAAAGGGGGAACATCTTGATAAGATTCCTAAAAGGAATGATGTGTTAAATAAATTTTTATTTTTTTTAGTTGTCTGTTTCAATTTTTGTCTAAGAATAATTATTATTTTAAATTTTATAAAGAAGACAACATTATTGACACATATTAAGATGGAAATTTGATCATTTGAAGTATATCTAAATTATTTAATTATTTTTATGTTTTAGTAATATTTAATAATTTCATGTAATCTTTCTAAACAATCATATTTTCTATAATACAACTTAACTTTTATATTGTGTGAGAATAAAAGTTTGGAATTTGATTTGTGGAAATGAGGAAGATTTTATTCTTAAAATATTTCACTTTCTTTTCTCTTCTGTGATATATCACCTCAAGATTTCATGTTATGTTTATTTATAACTAAAAATGACATATCGATATTTATTGTCATTGTGTAGACTTAATTCGAAAAGTTAATAGTAATTTTTTTATTTTATTTGTATTGTTAATATTTTTAGCTTTCCTAATTGCGTTGATATATGTTGATGCAGTTTTATTAATCATTATATTATTTATATTCTTTAATTTGGAAATGCTTATTTGTAGTATTTATTAATAGTTCAGTTTAAGTTACTCATTAAAATGTAAAATGCTTTAATATTCATTTCATTTTGGAACTGAGGTATAGATTTTAATTCGTATATCTATTATTTAAATACTGGGCTGTATGCCGAATGGTTGATAAAAGGTTTTGTGTTCTAATGAATTTAGAAACATAGAATATTTTGATTGTATAGAAGTTGTGGTTGTGGTAGGATAAATTTGTTATAAAGTCTGATAATAAGTTATCAATGGAGATCATCATCAACTAGAAATTCAAGCCATCGCCATCATGATAATCTTTTGTCTGATATTTAGAGACATAAGTACGGTAGTTTAATTTCCAAGATTAAGATTTTTATTTAATGCATCAAAATACGATGAAGTATATGTCAAAAGCACAAACCCTTAAATCATTATGATCATCATCTTTTTACATCATTATATTTGGTATAGACATATAATTGCCAAGTATGTAGAGATATATTTAATAATATTTCTATACTCTGCCATATATTAATGTAAAATAATACTCATACAGAGTTTAAATATAAAATTTTAACAATATTTATCCAAGTATAATTGCGACATTTTCACATCATATTCATGGTCAGTCTAATAGGGCAAATCATAGTACTAGAATGACTCGATACTCACTAATGTATAAGAAATCTGAGATTAAGCCTGAAGCATTTAATTCATTCATCTTTCTTAATTATGAAAGAGAACACAGCCATAGCTGTGATCCAAGTGTTGTCAGAATTGTATGCAAAGAGAGAAATGATTGCAAATACAAAATAAAAGAAGTATGGTCCAATACACAAAATAAATATGTTGTGAACCAAAAAAATAATAGTATTCAAATCAGGAAAAAATTAATATTCTCAGCAGACTGATGTGAAAACGTCGAAAGTATACTTGGTACAATAAATATTGTTAAAATTTTATATTTAAAGTTAGAGATAAATTTATATTTAGAATATATTTCTGCCTAATAACATAATGTTACCATTGGCAGGTCAAAATGAAGTATGTAGGTTATGTGGTTTATTCCTCGAATATTTCACTTTTCATTTTGTTACAATGTATAAATAAACAGAGATAGGGTGTGCTTTATTTGGTATCTTAGGCAAGATAAACATTTGATTCCCTTTCCTTTTCTGTCATCAAAATACAACTTATGGGTGAATTTTCCATGTTCACTGATAAATTAAAATCAAAGTGATTAATGAAAAAATTCTCATTAATAGTACGCAAAAGCATTTCTTCTCCCTATCAATTAAGGTCCAGGTATTTTCTTGCTTTCCTAGTCTATTTACTAAGGCTCTATATGCATATATAATTCTGTTAATTTTAACAACCACTTGAATATGTAATGGCTATTTAACAGGGAGCATTCAGAATGTGCATAAAAATATTTATGAAGAAATAATCTTAAAATGTGCATTCCATAGGTTTGAAAATTATTATTTCATACATATTAATTCTAGTTTTATTGTTAAAAGGAGGTTGCCTTGACAACAGTTTGAAATTGTTGATTGTTATCGATATTGGGATTGTCTAAGCGTTGATTAGTTTTTAATGATGTTAATTATATAAATATATTAACATTTAAAAATAATTTAAAAATAAGGTAGTATATAATGGAATACACATGTGCATTTCATAATGCAAATTTTAAAAGAAATAATATAGATACTCATTAGACATATGAATCATTTTGTTTCTACACTAATAAAAACAGTTATTTTTTTGTGAATCATTCAATATATCATTCAATATTAGGTCTTTTTAAGGTGATGAAAGTTGATGCACCAATTTCTTATTTTATTTTTTTTAATTTAAAGCAATTGTATGTTATTAGATAAAGGCAATCTAGATATAACCAAGCATTGTCATTTGATTATTAGTGATTGTATTCATAATGGATAATGCTGGCCATCTTTATTCTGGATGACTACTTAAACATGTAATAAGCTAATAGAAAAAAGATTTGTAATAATGTGGTACCTAGTTTTGGTAGTATGCCATTTCACATCATTTTTTAATATGTGTATATTTTTTTATCATTAATATTTAGAGTTTCATTATCCAATAATAGCTTTTATATTTTAATAGATATTTTTTTTTTAAAAAACTTTTTTTTACCTTCAGTATTTATAAATAGTTATTATTTATTTACATAATATATTTGACAAATTAATTGTTTTTGTATTTATTTCAGTCTCTTTACACCTCATAATGAAAATGAAGAAACTCTTCTGCTTTTAATGATTAGTGAAGCTATGGTAAATAAGAAGGCAAAAAGTATATGATTTGCATGCTGTATTTTTATCAATTTTTATTATGATTTTTGTTTATAGAAGTACTCTTTGCATAGTTATACTACATTACCTATTGACTATTATCTGCCAAGAAAAACCACCAAAGATCTACTGAAATTGTTAATTGATAAACTTAACACTTTCAAACCAAAGAAAGAATAATAAATTCTATACACACTAGTGTGAACATGTAATGCACAATTTTTGTTAAAAAGAGCAATATAAACAGATGTGAATAAAATTTAATGTGTAATTTCATAAGAAAATGAATATACGAATGTTTACATAATTTCAAAATTTGAAGTATAATTTTTTTTTTAAAAAAAAAGTAATGAAGGCAAACAGCATAATTTTATAAACGCCATAAAAATAAAACAATATTCCCAAGTAACATTATTGGTAGCAATAAGTTGCACGAATGCTGCTAGAAAGACATCTGGAATGATTTAGTTCTGTTGTAATATTTTTCTGCATATGCATTCCAAATGGGATTGTAGATGGGCCTTTTATCTTTTTCAGCTTGAACTCAGCTCAAGAATGGAAATAAATTTTGGGATAATAGAATTGTCTGACAATTTGTTTAGTTGTAATAATTAATATTCAATGAAATTTGTTTTGGTCAAAAAATAATGGAAACTGAAATTTTGCAAAAATATAGCAAATGCTTATCCACATATTTGTCGTAATGTTCATTTCAAATAAAAATTATCAATTTTAATTTATATTGATATTACTTAGTATTGAAAGCAAATTTTTTGTGTCAGAAATTAAAAAGTGAAAATTGTTTGTATAAATTATTTTTATTGCAAATTCTAATAAATAATGAAAAATGTTTGAATTTTTTAAATTTATTGTTTAACATGAAAACTCTATCTGATGTATAATAAACAAATCTTTAATATAGTACATCTATGCAAAAAGTACCATTTATATATTACTATTTAGTATAAATGACTAATGGAGAGAATATCATTTTTTATTAATAAATCACTCGTATTTATAATGGGAAATGAGAGGGGGGTGGAGGGCAAATACATTAATGGAAAAATAGACAGAAAATGTATACTAAATATGATATACTTAATAGTTAAATCAAATAAATGTTAATTTTATATAGATAATAATAATGGCAATAGTTTTTAATAAAATTATTTTAAATTGAAATGCTATCAAAAATTCTTTATTATGTGTAATTAAAATTATTACTATTTCATAATTATTTTAAAATCTCGTTATTTCATTAAGAGTACTAAATTTTTTGCAGCCTGTGTAATGTAATATTTTTAATAATAAAAGTCTTTTTTTTTTCAAAGAAGTTGAATAAAAAGAAATTATTTTAAATTGCTTTGCTAATTTAATAAAATGTGTTCTGTCATTTAGTAATTTAACATTAGCAATTAACGTTTATTTGTTGATGAAAAGTACAATATTAACAGTACAGTATAATGCTTGCAAGATCAGTTCTCTTCCTGAGGTATATATTATAAACTATGATAGCCATGGCTTATAGTCTTTGTTATTAAAGAGTTTAGATATAATACTAAAAGTAATTCAATACTTGCTATATGCCTGTTTTCTAATAGTTTAAGCAAAAATCAAATCAAATAATTGTTTATGTTAAATAAATTGATGTGATGAAGAATATTTCGTAACCCTTACACATGTAGATTCACTTAAGGATAAAGTCATGCGTATTGATTTATATTTTTAATCATTCATCACTTTAGCTTATGCATAATATTATTTGTAAATCTGTTATTTATAAAGTTGAACAGAGACATTGTTATAAATTTTAAAATATTCATTTCTCAAATATTTTTACATTTGTGCAAATTAAATTATTCTCCCTGGTATCTGTATTTTTATACCATAAATGCAACTATATAAAGATCAAATAAATAATTATCTTAAATATATTAAATTTCATAAAATAATTAATTGTCTATTATTTGATATTTTTATATTGTGATAGCTTCAATGCCAAACTTTTAAAAGTTTTAATAATAGAAATGTCTACTTTCAATATTATATTGTAACGGTCGGGGTGAATCGGAATCTTACCATATCTGCCATACAAGGGCGCCACCAGGCCATTTGAACCTGGAAAATTTATATAGTAGGCAGATACTGTTAAGATCCAATTTTATGTTTTATTATGACCGTTAGCCCATGCAACTAGTTCGAGGAGATGCAGAGATTTATAATAAATACTTCTTAAAAATTTATTTTCAGTATTAAAAAAAAAAAAAAAGCAACACACACACACAAAAAAAAACATTTATTAACGCACATATATAAATATTTAAAATTGAGGAATAAATTTATCTTGATTTTAATATTAATTTTAAATTTAAATTATTTGGAGTAAGTCCGCTTAGATGGACAGTTTATAAAAGTTTGTTTTATAATGTTGAGTACAGATAAGCTACATAGATTACTCATTTAAAAACTTTTCAAAAAACAAACATTCAATCTCAGACTAAAAGTTCATAGCCAAACCAACGTTTACTTCCTGATATACAGATGCAACCAATGCAATATGAAGATGCTAGTATAAAATCACACTGTCAGGAATGTGCGTCTGCAGTGTGATATTATTTGAAGGACATGATCCTCATCCAGTACAGGAATGTGCATCTGTCTGGTGAAGGAATCATGCATATAATATTTAAGAGAAATGCTATGTATGGGGGAGAGCGGTCTATCTGCCAACTTATAGTCCCTATCCATAGAGCTAAAAGGGGTCAATGTCGCAGGAAATACATCTGCGTCTATTGCAACGCAATGACTACATCTTTGGGTCATGCATTCAATTGGGCTTTGCCCTATATGCTAAACACGCTTCACATTACATTGATATAAACACCCATATATCCCCCCACCAGCATCAACCTAATTACGAAACAAATAGCCTGAAATTAAACCCCTGCAAAATAAACATAAACAATTAAAATATAAAGTTATTAATTGAGAATTGCTGAGGGAAATTTACAATAAAGTAAACCCAATGGCACTCATCATAAGATGCCGCATTGACAACAATAACTTAAAAGATATACGAATAAATACGTTTGGACACTCAGCATGAGGTGTCATATTTACCGATATATATATATTTTACGCATATGAAAAAAAAAAAAAACTAAACGTTAATGAATCTATGCAACTATGTATATTCAACATTATAAAACAAACTTTTATAAACTGTCCATCTGTGTGGACTTACTCCAAATATTTAAAATTAATATTAAAATCAAGATAAATTTTATTCCTCAATTTCAAATATTTATGTATGTGTGTTAATAAATGTTTTTTTGTGTGTTATTACTGGCAATGGCTTATTTAATTTTTTTAATATTAAAACATATTTTCTTTATTTAAAATGTTTCTAAACAAGTTTTATTACAAATCTCTGCATCTCCATGAGCTAGTGGCATGGGCTAACGGCCAATATAAAATAAAATTTGGATCTTAACAGTAAGTATCTGCCTACTATATAAATTTTCCAGGTTCGAATGGCCTGGTGGCGCATTGTTCGGCAGATACTGTAAGACTTAGATTATTTAATTTGAAAGTAATATTAATTAATATTCAGTAATCCTTTAATATAATTAAAATTATATTAATCTAATTAAAATAAAATATATTTATGAAATTTTATATTTGTATTAGTCATTTATTATTAGTTTGAAATCATCTACTTGATTTATTTGTAAATCAATCGAACAAATTTTTTTTAAAAAAAAACTAGCATTCGCAATAAATAAGAAAATAGTCAAAACATTTTACCCTTATTGTTAAAATTTATTTATTGTGCATATTTTAGTTTATGTTTTATGTTGTTTAATCGTCAGATCCAATTTTCCACAAATGACTATTCAAATTATCAGTTAATAACTAGAATTCATATTCAAATTTCCAGTTGCTCTTTAGTTATATTGATAGTTGGACATTTGTAATCTAGCTGAACAAAAAGATCCATGAAAAGTTTTGATTATCTTCTAGTTTTTTTAAAAACCATCCAGTGAGGAAAGGGGAGAGATTCACCTTACCTCTCTGATGCTGATGTTCTAATCTTCCATCAAATTGATGAATTTCAAATAAATAAAACCTTTTGAATCTCTTATAAGAAAAACAACATAAGAATTCATTATTGACTGCTAATTTTTTTTTCCCTCAGTGTTCTATATTGAATATGATTGATTGTTAGAAACACTAGACAATATTTAATATATTAATATTTTTTTACTCAATATTAAATTTTAAAACAATAATATTTAATCAGATTTAAGATTATTATTATTATTTTTATATAATAATTTCATTAATTAATCACATTATTATTATTATTATTATTATTATTATTATTATTATTATTATTATTATTATTATTATTATTATTATTATTATTATTATTATTATTATTATTATTATTATTATTATTATTATTATTATTATTATTATTATTATTATTATTATTATTATTATTATTATTATTATTATTATTATTATTATTATTATTATTATTATTATTATTATTATTATTATTATTATTATTATTATTATTATTATTATTATTATTATTATTATTATTATTATTATTATTATTATTATTATTATTATTATTATTATTATTATTATTATTATTATTATTATTATTATTATTATTATTATTATTATTATTATTATTATTATTATTATTATTATTATTATTATTATTATTATTATTATTATTATTATTATTATTATTATTATTATTATTTTATTATTATTATTATTATTATTATTATTATTATTATTAATAATAATAATAATAATAATAATAATAATAATAATAATAATTAAACAGAGCAAAACTCTCCATACAGTATTGCCACCTGTGCTAAACAGAGTAATCAATAGATGCCAGAAGGCTTGTGCATAAAATCCCTATCTAATGCCTACTCATCCAATATCCCTAGACTAGTTTCTGGCTTGTGGCCTTCGTCAGTGAGGAGCTTTGGATCTGAGAGCACTGCATCTAGATCTTAGGATTATCAGATCCAAAGCTTCTCACTGACGAAGGCCACAAGCCAGAAACTAGTCTGGGGATATTGGATGAGTAGGCATTAGATAGGGATTTTATGCACAAGCCTTCTGGCATCCATTGATTACTCTGTTTTGCACAGGTGGCAATACTGTATGGAGAGTTTTGCTCTGTTTATCAACAATTAATGTGCTAGTATAGGAAATGTGATCATGTGATGATTATTATTAATTACTATAAATAAATATATGGAATTGCTAACATATATATAAATGTATGAAATTATACTATTGCATACAGTTACATCTGTTTTACAATCATTCTGATTTTGTGTTGAGGACTAATGTTATGCCCTTATATTTTATTATTATATAATCATGTTTTCGCTGTGTTTTGATGATCTCTCACCAAAACGATTAATGAACTAATAGAACGATTTTATTAGCGATTTGTTTCTATTTTTTTTTTTTTATATATACCACTTCATAACAGCTAAAGCTTAAATATATTAAAAAAATATCAACAATCTGTTGTCAAGAAAACCTCGATAGATAAAAGGTGAAATTTATCTTATATTTTCCGAGATTGCCTTGACAACATTCTGTTGATTTATTTTAACTTTAACTGCTGTAAAGTGATTTAGATAGAGAAACCAATTAGATATTGGCATTTTATGATTTAATATAATTATTCACAATATTCCATTGTGATATTAATTTTTTATAAGGCTAGGTAAATAAATGTTTGTTATAAATTAACCATTAATTTTATATATATATTCTTTATTACTATTTTACAATGCTTTTTTTTACAGCCTACTATGACAATTTTGATTGTCCCAGCAATTTTCTTCAGAACTATAACTTCTACTTATATTTCCAAACCTTAACTGCTAAATTCAAACTTTAAATTTTACTGTCATAGTGGGTTGTAAAAAAAGCATTGTAAAACAGTAATAAAGGACATAGATGATTTAATATTATATGGATTTGGCAATGCAATAAGAAAGATGAAGTTATAATACTTCATAAAACCATTAATTTCATTATTGGTTTTTTTAAACTGCAAATTTTAACAAATTTATTTGGGTGAAATAATTATATCTCTCAGTGTTGGTTACACTGCACTCGAATAATTTTAACAATGTAAATAACTTATTTAATTGTATAATTTATTTAATTTTGATGTTTTTATTTATATAATTGGAAGATTTTATTATTACACTTTTCGATAATGATCATGTTTTACAATTTGCTTGCAAAATTATTTAAAATATAACAATCATCACATGATTCTCCAAGGACTGACTGGATAAACCTTGGATATTTTTTAGTCACCAAACAAGCTTTGAATTTTTCTTTCAGATTTCTGTTATTAGATAGTAAATAGATAATTAGTTATTAGCTAAAGAATAAAACTTAAAATCCTTCTGATTGAGCATTTTATAGTTTGATCGATAATGTTTATTTCCTTTTAGAAAGGCTATTTGGAAATTTTTTTCCTTCTGAAATTAGTTATTTAAAAGCTGTTTTACCTATCTAACTATGCACATACCCTTTTATTGATCAACGTTTGTAATTATTGCATTTTAGTTTGTATACTTAGCAAGAAAATTGAAAATAAAATGTTATACTTTTTCCTTTTATTAACTTCATATTATTTATCAGTAAGATAAATTCTAATTAAATCTTTTGAACTGTAATAGTCAAATTAATTTTTGTTAAAAAAAGTTACTTATTTATTTTTTGTTTTTTTCAATTCATAATGTAATTTGAGCATTAAACAAAAAAAATAGCGCTGTTTCCACTCTCATGGGCTGTTGCGCCCCTTGATGGATTGTTTTCGAGTAGTGCAGATCTGTGCTCATCACTCGTTAAACTCTTTTATGGATATAATTGTTATCGAACATATGTACTTTTGTAAACCTGGTCTATAATTGTTTCACCTTGTAACATTGAACACTTTGTAATCCTCTACGGGTAAGTAGACCCGAAAATTTTTGTATTGACTGTGGTATGATCTCAACGATTTCTTTAAACAAATGTATTTACATCATGTAGCGGGTGATCAGTCACCTGCATTTTTTCCTTGATAAAAAAAAATAAAAAAATTATAAATTCAATAAGAACTATGAGAAAATAATTGTAATTTAAATAAATAATATAAAAGAGATTAAATAGCCTTTAAGTAATCCATTGCTGAGCAAAGTTTTTTCTATTACCTTCCTCTTCTTCAGTAGAGGAACAGTAAAGGTGAAGTTATTATCAGGTTTACCATTTACTAAGTAATATAGATGTTTGGGCTGTTTTCCATTTTTGTTTTACCTTTTAACTAAATATAGCTAGATATTTATATAGTGATCGATATTGGATAATTTAGGCTAACTAACTGAAAAAAAATCCTAATATTGATTTGGGATCTGAAAAAAGTTCAGTTTTAATCAGCCTCTGTTTAAATTTCTGATCATAATCAAGGAAGAGGGAGATGGATCATCTCTACACAAGGTGTATTTTTTTTTTTTGATTCTTTATTTATATATTTATGTTAAATGTTTTCGTATTTTGTATTACTCTATTGACAAAAATCATATGTCAGTATTTAGAAAACTATGTAACTTTAGCAACAGATCAAGTTTGAAAGTTTTGTTCAGTTAATAAAACAGTTTTTTTCTGCTTTTCTCAGTTGAAAATTGATCCTGAAATCTTTAACTTTTGAGTCATTTTTCTCCCATAATTATAAATTGTGCAAGACAATAAAAACAATTATAAGATTGCTCATGAAGTCTAATATTAAGGGCCAATAAATGTTTTTTCACTTTAAAAAGAAGTAATTTTTTATAATCTTTGAACCTTTATTCTAATTTGGTATTTGCCCAAAACCATATAAAATTAAAGTTTTATGAAAATTAAGTTTTATCATAGTCTGTGATATAATGATAAACAGTAATGCATTCTCATTCTGATTATTTATTAGGCTACACGAGAAGCAGTTTTAAGCCGATTACCAGAGCACACAGAAGCCAGGATGCATGCTTTCAACAATGCATCTGCAATCTATGATTTGCTTACTATAGCATTAGTTCCAAATTCACAAGTTGGATTATTAATTGAAGTAAGTAATACTCTTCAATTATGATATTACCTTTATTTAATTATTAAAATCTAATTGTTAACAAAATATTAGTTGGCAATAATTTCACTTTTAATACTTCAATAATTTTTTTTTTCTCATTGTAGATTTGTGTAAGATGTTTGAAAAAAAAAAAGATGAATTAGCTTTAAGTTTTTTTTCCGATTGAAAGTTTTAAAATTAATTTATCCTTTTTTTAAAAAAAAAAAAAAATTTATAAAATCGGAAGTACCAGAGCTATACTAAAATAAATAAATACTAGATCTGTGTGAAAATAAATTTCAACTAGTTTCTGTGAAGTGTTTTTAATTATTGTAGACTTCAAATAGTTAAGTATTTTTACTTAGCTATAAAAAATTTAATATTTATGAGAGAGAAAAAATGTTTTAAATTAATTTAATAGTGTGGAATTGCTAAAAAAAATTTTCTGGTAACATTAATATTAAAACAGGCAAAACTCTCCATATAGTAGTGCCACTCAGTGCAAGCCAGAGTAATCAATGGATGCCAGAAGGCTTGTGCATACTCTTCACTGATGAAAGCCACAATCTAGAAACTAGTCTGAATATTGGATGAGTAGGCACTAGATAGGGATTTTATGCACAAGCCTTGATTACTCTGGCTTGCACGGAGTGGTATTATTGTATGGAGAGTTTTGCCTGATTTTATAACAGTTATGAGCAAGCATAAAAAATGGTGATCATGTGATATTTAGTGGTTTAACATTATTATTAAACTGTCAAAACTTATATATTTTTTTCTGTTTTTGTTGTAAATTTTGGAGCTCTTACTTGTTATAGGCTTACAAATATATAAGTTTTTTTTTATTTAGCTTTAAAAAATTTAATTATTTAGTAGTTATGAGAAGAAAAAATGTTTTTAATGTAATTTAAAACTATAAAAATTTAACAATGTAAAGTTGATAAAAACCTATTTCAATATATAATGTTAGCATCAAAATGGCATAATTCACTAAAAATTTTTTTTCTTCTGTTTTTGATTCTCTAGAGACCTCTATATTATATTTAATTCTTGTAAGCTTATAAATAAGTAAATTTGTTTTACTCAACTTTAAAAAATTTAATTATATTGTATTTATAAGAGTTTTAAAGTATAAAAATTTAATAATGTGGAAGTAATAAATTTTTTTTTTAGGGTATATGATGTTGTCTGATAATTTCCTCATTAAAGTTTTCCTATATTGTGATATTTTTTACTTCAATTTTTAAAAAAATTGAATTAAAATTTCAGACTATCTATACAAAAGCATTTTCGTGAACTTAAATTGAGTTTGATATAATATCTGCAATAGATAAATCATATTAGCATCTATTCCAATCTGCTAATAATTCTAGGTTTTTTTAGTAATTAATGTTTGAATTAAAGCATGATAGAAAAATGTTTTCCACTTCAAATTCTTTTCATGATCTATGTCTTGCAAATTAAGAAGGGTTAACAAACTCATAGATATCAAAACTTGCTATTTCTTCAATTTTGTTTTCATTATTTTCATAATTATATTAGAACACAGATCTAAAGTTGATATGTCAGAGTGCATATTTAAATATTGAGGTTGATGAAGCATTTATAAAATGCAGGATCTGAAGTTCTTATGAAAATATATTTTAAATAATGTATAATTTGAAATATCAAAGCACTAATGAAAGTAGAGATTTAATAATAAATTTTAACTCCAAGGATTTATGGGAAGGTAGGTTATTATATTAATGAAGAACAGTTTGGTTTTGGGAAAGGGAAAAGCACAAAAGATGCTATTGATATTGTTAGGACAATTGCGGAAAGATTTAGTGAAAAAGATAAAGGAATTAGTATATGTTTTGTGGATTTAGAAAAAGCATTTGATAGAGTAGTCTGGAATAAACTTATGTCCATCTTAAGAGATAAAGGAGTATTTTGGACAGAAGACGATTGATTGGGACTATGTATAATGGGCAAAGGATAAGAATTAGATTTAGGAGTAATGTGACTGATGAAGTGAGTATAGAAAGTGGAGTTAGGCAAGAATGTAGTATATCACCTGCTTTGTTTAATATTTATTTAGAAGAAATAGTAACTAATTATTTGGACTGTGGAAGAGCAAATGTTAGAGGGAGAGTAATAAAGTGTATAAGATTTGCAGATGATATGGCTCTTATCGTTGAGGAGGAAAAAGGTCTTCAGAATATGTTGAATAAATTGGAAGAATGCATGTCATATGGAATGAAGATTAATATTGAAAAGAGTAAATATTTATGGATAGGGAGAGATGTGAAAAGACTGTAAATTGAAATCCATGATGACATGGCTCAACAGGTGAAGGGATTTAGATATTTGGGTAGTTGGTTGAGAGAAGATGGAAGAAAGGAAGATGAAGTTAAAAGAAGAATAGCATTGGTAAAAGAGTCATTTGTGAAAAGAAAGAAGATATTTTGTTTACCTTTGGAAAGAGAATTACGGAAGAGATTAATTAAATGTTATGTGTGGAGTGTATTAATGTATGGTTGTGAGACATGGACATTGAATAATAAAATTAAGAAACGATTGAAAGCCTTTGAGATGTGGACATGGAGAAGAATGGAAAAAATCAGTTGGATGAGTTAAATAACAAATGAAGAAATTTTGAAAAGAGTAAATGAGGAAAGATGATTGATTGAGAATATCAGAGAAAGAAAGAGAAACTGGATTGGACATATATTAAGAAGAGATTATAGTTTAATGAAAAATGTTTTGGAGGGAATGATTTGTGGAAATAAAAAGAAAGGACAGAAGATATTGATATTATTGGATAATATAAGAGTTGGGAAGACATGTGGAGTTGAAGAAATGGGCTAGGAAGAGAATGGAATGGAAGAATGGATAAATTGTTGTTGTGACTACTCTCTGGACCTGTCTATTGGACAGAATACTATTGATTGATTGATTGATATACAATTAAATGACAAAAGTAGCTACTATAAGGATTAATAATAAAATTATATCTATTTTTTTTAATAAATTGTAAAAGAAAAAACAGTATAATTATTTAATTTTAAATTTTACAAGTATAATATATATAATTAAGTTAGATGTAAGGTTATATAAGATGGAGTGGATGACTTAGGGAATCTTGAAAACCTGGTTTCAAATTTCCTCTAATTACATAATTATTTTAATGTAAAATTATAATGTTTATGCAAATAAAAGAAATATTTGTTGCACTGCTTTTTTTATTTTAAAATTTATGAATTTTTTAAATATCAATGATAGAAAGAAAACTTCAGGGGCAGAAATGCCAGAGCTTTTACCTCAGTTTATGCCCTAATTACATCCTCCATTTTTATTATAAATTATTGTATTTTCACGCATACACAACACACATAATATGCTCTCAATTTTTTTCTCTCGAAATTTCAGATTTTTTAAAAAAAATTGTTATAAAACTCTATAAAGAATATTATCTCTAATATTAAAAAGCAAATAAGAATAATACTATGAGGAAAGTTGCTTTATTAATTATATAATCCTAAAAAATTCATATCGCTTTCATTCAACATTGTCCCACATTCTATCCCTATACATTTAGTTCAATATCAACATATGTGCTCTAAATTTCTATAGTGTGAACTATACATTTTTCCTTCACTTTTACTGATTTATTCTCTCCACTACACGATTCACACATGTGTGCAAATCAAATTAACGGCAAGTATACTATCCCACATATGGTATTACTTCAAGCCTAATAAATAAATAAACTCTTATATTATTAAAAAGGGGATCAAACTAATAGTCATTATATTTCCTGATCTCATTCATAAGAATTCACAAAACTTGCCATTATCAAAACATTTTTATAAGACCTGAATCAACTTAGTGTTACATGGGACTTCCATGAGAAAGAATGCTTTAAAAAGGATCTTTATAGAGTTATCAAACTACAGTTTCTTACAGCATATCCTATTGAAGGGAGTACTCTTAATTTTTCCAAAGTAAGTAGCATACAGTAAAAAGAGAAAGAAAACAAACTTAATAATTTAGATTTACTGTGGAGTGAGATGAGAAGATAAATGAAACACCAAGTTGTAAGATTGCAACTTAATGTAATTTATTAATATTAAGAAAAATAACCACAATTTATAAAAAATATTAGATGATAAAAAAAATATATATATAAAAATATGAGTGAAAATGCTCTCCCTTTTTCTTCTATTAAGATGAAGATATATGTTTATACAAACACACACACACACACACACACACACACACACACACACACACACACATATATATATGAATTCATAGTATTATTTCTGGGAGCTTCCATGTATAAAAATATAATAGCTGACATTTTAGTACAATAACAAGTACTTTCCTTAGAGCTTCTTTCTCAAATCATAGGAATGTGTGTGGTGAGATATTTTAATTTTTTTCCTTTGTTATTTTCTCTTCATACTCATTATATTGGTTGGGAAGTTTTAAAAAATATTTCATTCTCTGATCTTTTCCAAATATTGTTAATTTTCTTCAATTCACATTTCTCATTTATGCTCTTGGGCCTTTTAAAAATTTCTATAGTTTCCCTTAGCATTCTCTGATCATGTTGTTCAATTTTTTCCAGAATATGTGTGAGAAAGTAGCAAAGGAAAAAAATAACAATTTTAAATCTCACCACACACATTCTTATGATTTGAGAAAGAAGAAGCTCTGAGGAAAGTACTTGTTATTGTACTGAAACATCAGCTATTATAATGGAAGCTTCCGGAAATAATTCTATGAATTCATCTTTTATCCTTGAGAATATTAGAATTAACATATATATATATTGTAATGGTTAGGATGAGCTGATAGCCTCAAAATCACCACTAGGGTGACTTAAACCACCACAATTCATTCCAACCTACATACCATTTCATTTCTTTTTTAGGCTCAATGATCAGGAAGAGGTAGAGACTCTTAAAACTAGTTTTAACTCTATGACTTCCCTGTGGCAAAACATGATACCCAGTGCAAAGTATATATACAAAACAAACACTTTATTAGTATTAAAATTACAAACAAATAAACAAAAAAAAATGACTGCCATTTAATTAGGTTGCTAGAATTATAAGATAGTGGAATTACATTAATTAGATGATTACATATGTAAAAGTTTCAATAGTATAACATATAGATAAATAAGGGACCTCGAGTGATGTATCTGTTTGAATTTTGGGGCAGAGGTCCTTCAAGCAGGTACATAATAATAAATAAGTTAAGGTAAGTTTAATTCTAGAAAAATATGTTTAAATAGATAAATGCATAACTCCTAATGATCATGACTAATAATGCATAACTCCTAATGATCATGACCAATAAATACTGAAATATTCAGGCTTCAAGATGCACAAAGAAGAAAGGCAGTACTGGGTTGCTATAGTAATAAATAAATCCAGTGACGAGAGACTGGAGTATGCTCGCCTCCGCGAGTTCATATTCAAGTCTTAAGAAATAAATGGATAACTGGTAGGAAGGATTAAGCGCCTTTCTATAATAATTAATAAATTTCACCAACAAGCAAGAACAGTCCACTGCCCAATTGGTGATACAAAACGAAGGTCCACTGTGTCTGAAATAGAAAGGAATATTCTCGCATTTTGTGTGGAATTTATAATGAACCTGTCAAATTAAATTTTCGAAGCAGGGATATACGCCTGCTGAAGAAACACAGTAAGATAAAGAAATTAGACATCCCAGTAACACTATATTTATATATAATAATACACATTTGGACTTAAATTTAGATCTATAAAACATAAATGGTCATGCCATAAGTTTATCATATGCTGATATCTATTTTATAGGCTAAATCAAGGCTACGTGGTTATGATATATAATAAAAAAATATATAAAGAAATTAATCCCTGCTTAATTAGAGATCTGCCCATAGGTCTTACAGATATAAAGAAATTATTGATACGATAACTTACAATGATAAAGTATTCAAAACTGAGTTAAAAGATTTAAAGAATTAAACTACAGTATCATGCAGTATCATATTTATTTGTCAAAACAAAATAGAAACGAAGTTTTAACTTTCAACTTTGAATTTTAAATTTATTTTAAAAACTGAAAGTTGTTTATAATCACATATATGCAGTATACATATATACTTGTCTCTTCTAAAAGTAAATAAAGTTTTAACTTTTATTTATTTAAAAAAAAATTATTTATGAACCATTCATAATTGCGTTAATGGCTCAGATTACATATTTGAAGTAACAGATTCGAGTAGACAAATTTCAATAGTAAATAAAAAAACAAATTAGAATGAGAGAGAGAGGGATTTAAATATGCTTTTATTTAATTATTGGACTTTCTTTAGATAATGTCAAATATTTTTTTTTTATTATTAAGATAGAAGTTTATTGAGGAGTTAGGAAAAAAAAGAGGCAAATGAAAAACATGTACAATAAGTTACTAGAATCTAGTGAAAGTCTTTACATATTCATAATCAATGGTATGAGCTGCATAAAAAGGAAAGATCTTGTGATACAGATTAGATTTTTGGAAGAGTTACTCTCAACCATGTGTCTTTGAAAAGACAATCAGGAGCTAGAGTTTGATCTCTGGCTGCTGTGGTTTTGATGATGCTTATAAAAGTTTTGAGTACACAGGAGCTGGCCTGACCAAAGATGCATTTGCATGTGATCAGCCAAATGCCAAAGACAAGGAAGGTGGAAAGTCTTATGACAAAAAACGTACCAGTGTTGATGGCTTTCTGAAGATCTAGGATAATGTTGATGTTGGTTGTTACACTTTTTGTAATATAAACTCTTATTGGATTGAGGAGAGAACAGTCATTTATTAGGTGATGGATGGATTCCTCAGCAGAACTACAATTGGCAAGTAGTGTCAAGGCTGGTGAAACCTCTCTTGAGAACTAGGAAGGAATTGTTGGGAAGAGAGTTGAGGTTGAACTTTAAAATGAAGTCCATGTACTTGGGTTCAAGGAACCAGCATTTGAGCTTTTTGGAAAATGATTTGTTATTTAGACCTAGTGTAATTTGAAGTGCAGTTTGATTTTGGTGTTTTAGTTTGAAAGCATCCCAGTATGTTTTCTTAGTATCAAAGGTGTTGGTTGTAATGTTTGTATGGGTGTTAACATGTGACCAAAGGTCTACGAGCCATTTTCTATGATAGGGTGGAGGAGTGTCTATAGGTTGAATTGCTTTGCTTGAATGAAGCATAAAGCACCAATTGCCTTCTGAATATATAATGTAGCTGTAGAATGTAGCCTGAGTTTATTAAGTTCTTTGGGCATGTGAGACTTGGCAAGGCTGATAGAGTTCAGCTTGTTTTGGAATGTTTTGGTGGGCTTAATTATAGGGAAGTAATAATTAAGCTGGGAAAAAATCATCATTTAAGAGAGTGGTTTTGCCTGGAGGAGAAAGATATATTGCCGAGAGGAAATGCATGATCTTTCTAATTTTTTCTAAAATAGAGTTTTGAATGTGCTTGGTCATGGCACAGAGCAACTTGGTGATGGGAAAGCCAAGAAAATTCTGAGACTCTGAGGCAAAGATAGAGATAATGGTTTTATCTGTGAGAATTTTTCCCAGAGGAAAATTTTGAATAATTTATGCGTAGGTTCAATTTCTGAGAGAAACTATTTAAGATGTCGAGTAGAGCAGGCAGGTATGATTTAGATGGAAGAAATATAGAAATGTCGTCGATGTAAGATATATGGTGTATGTTGTGGTCGAGATCAGGTACGAAAATTCCGGGTAAATTTCTTTCTCTTGCAAGCAACAATGGGTTTACATATATGATAAATGATAAGTTGGCAAGTGGAGAACCTTGGGGAATGGAGATATGTGGTCTGATTCCCTGAGAGAGCTGACCATCTAAGGAAGTGAAGATTGAGCGATTGTGCAAAAGATTAGTAATGATTCTAATAAAAAGGATTTGGAACTTCATAGTCTGCAAGCATCCGAGAAGGATGAAAGGAATCACGGAATCAAATGCAGATGAGAAGTTCAGCTGAATGACTATGGGCTTGGAGTTTTTGTGAAAGTCTGATGTGTTCAACCAGTAGCAAGAAATGCTGTATGGCATCTACCGTAGAGAAACCCTTGCAAGCAAACTGATATGTAGAGATATGCTGAAAAATATGACCTTGAATTTTGTCTTTAACTATTGATTCTATAGTTTTGATGATTAAAGGCATCATGGAGATTGGACGAATATTTGATAAACTGGAGAGATTTAGTTGTTTTTTGAGAAACAGAACAAGTCCTATGGGATATAAATCAGGGATGGTATGAAATTCACATGCAAAATTATCAATCATGCGATGGGCCATGGGTGCAGTAAAATAGCAGCTTGAAGAAAAACAAAACAGGGAATGGCATGCAAACCTGGGTGAGTACTTTCTGGATATGACTAGAGCTTTGAAGTTTGGCTTTGAAATGCTGATGAATCTTGTTCAGCATCTCTGAGCCACTGTAACAATGTTGATCAATTGAGATCATGGAGGGTCTAGGTTGGGAAGTGGCACCCAGTGCCCAGCGAATATAGCTGCGCATCCATTGATGGTTATTGGCTAAAAAAATTTTTGAACGCATTGTGGAAATATACTGTCAAATATTTTAATCATTGAAGTATTTTCCTAAGTTTACCTCTGTCTGATTCTTAAACAATAAGTCTAGCAAAATTTAAGAAAGATCGAGTATATATAAATTGCAATAGTCACTCTTCCTTATTATGTATAATTAATTAAGCATGCATTAACAAAATATTTAAATAATGCAATAAATATCTAAATAATACGATAAGAAACATTTTAATAATACGAAAATAAACATACTTTAAAGAATGGTTAACAAATAAATTATTTAAAGCAAAGAAAACATTTTAATCACTCCAGAGAGGCTTTTATCATTTACCAGATACTTTTAATGGTCTGTGGCATTATGTATTGTTGGCTTTCTGTTGATGGTGATGGCATAGCAAGTCAGAAATTTGGGTGGTTAATTGTAGGCAAGAACTTGATCGGCTTAGCATTATAAGACCAGGAAAACCCCACACTTAGCTGCACTGGAGCTTGACAGAGAAATTGTGGCAATCTACTCATTCATAGCATGATGTAATTTAACAATTGAACAATTTTACAATAAAACTCTTCCAGAGGTGTACAGTAACTTAACTGTACAAGAAGTGTACTCTTTCTGAAGTTTTCAGTAATAATAATCCTTTCTTCTTTTTGCCATATATATATATCTCAAAAACAAAGCCATCGGCTGTTCTCCAAATTAATTAATTAATTAAAATTTAAAGAAAATTCTTTTCTTTATTATCTACAGAGAATCTTACTGATTATAATTTTAATGCAATTTAATTTTGAAATTTTACTAATTGCATTTCTTAATTAAATTCTGCATGTCTTTGATTTTATCTGATTCTATATGTTTTGACACCATTTCCCTAAATAATTATAAAATTAGAATCTAATTTATACATTCTTTTGTTATCAATTGGATTTTTAATTAATTAATTAGAAAGTTAAACTTTCTTTGCTGATTTGAAACCCCATCTTTTTTTTACACATACCAACTCTTTATAAAATTTACTTGGACACCTAATAGAAGAGCAATACAGAGACTTCAGACCACTCAAAGAAGTTTGGAAAGATGCATGTTGAGAGTAACAAGAAGAGATAGAAAACACAATATATGGGTAAGAGAACAAACAGGGATTACTGATCTTGAAAAAATTAAAAGACTGAAGTGGAGTTGGGCTGGACATATTGCTAGAGAAGATGATAATAGATGGACAATTGAAATCTTAAATTGGATTCCAAGAATCCAATTTAAGACTCAGAAAGAGACCACCTGTGAAGTGGATGGATGAAATAAGAAAGTGTGCAGGGGTGATGTGGAGAAGAGAAGCTAAAGATCGGAGAAGATGGATTGAATTTGGAGAGACCTTCATCCCACAGTGGATTGATAATGGTTGATGATGATGATGAATAGCAATATATATATATGTAGTGCATATATATATATATATCCGATGTATATATATGACTGTTTCAATATACATATGTAAATAATGGTTAGATAAGGAGTGACGGAAGCATTGCAAAAAAGTTATTAAGCTTAAATACAAACTTATTTTTTTCAAGGATTGTAAAGTTTATATTACACACATATATATGAAAAATAAAGCAATCTAAGAGGTCAATTAGGTCTCTAACAAAAATTAATGAGATCATTCTATATTCAGATATCCATGTATTTATAAATTAAGTAAATAATTGTATTTACAAAACTAAATAAATTAAGGGATTAAATGTTTCAGTGAAAAAAAAAATCCTCCATATGCACATTTACTTAGATGTACGTATAAATTAAGCCTGTAATCAGATTTATATAGTAAAATATCAAATTAATGTAAGAAATATGTTTAAATCCAAATCATATTTATATGAAAAAAATCATTCCATGAGCGTGTATACATATATAGATGCATAAATTAAGTCGCCAGTTGTATTTATTTAAAAAAAAATTAAATCAATAAATATTTAAGCTCATTTCCTGGGATATTTGGTTTTATTTTTTAGATATTTAAGTTACAAAGGTAAATAAATATCTGGAGCTAGTTTATTTCCTAAAAAAAATTGTTTTAATTCATTATAATTCTTTTGTTTTTTTAAAATTGATAAGCTCAGATCTTCAAAGAGACTGAAAAGACATTGTAGTATAAGGATTTTATTTGAGCATTTTCACAATATCTTTTTAACAGGCAGACATTAGCATTGGGCTTTGGGAATGGATTTGTATGATGATGTTTAGTACTCCATTTGGTTTGCTTTGGTAAAATTAGCCATCAGCATTCTAGCAGTGAAATAATTATTAATATACACAATAATAATTTGATTCCCTAGAATTGGTTTAATTAGTTGTGTCTATACAGTTTTGATACCATCAGTTGAATCTTTCAGGTTGCAACTTTAGCTAAATTTTTTCCTGCCTAAATTTTTTTTTGAAAAATGTGTATTCTTAAAGAAACTGATTTTCAAATCCCGCTTTCTCCTTTCATGGCTTGCTTTTTTATCCTCAGGAAAAAAACAAGAATCCAATCAACACTGAATTATGTTTTAAAACTGTATCCCACATGAAAAGAAACTGATGAATCATTCCAGATGGCGTTGTTTTTTTAACCTATATTTTTTTTGTCTAATTTGATCACCAGATAAGTTTTTTAATTAATTAATTAATGACAATGATGTTACAGGCAACCAAAAAAAAAAATTCTTTCCTCTTTAAAAAAAGGAATTATAGAAAAGATAAGTCAAATTCCTTAAATATTTTAACCTATAAATTTTAATTAATTCTATCTTTATAAGATAAAAAATAAACATAATTTTCTCCTTTTTTAAAATTTTATATTTACAACAAACAATAAAATATAAATGTTTTTTTGGTAATGCAAAAAAAAAAAAATCTTCAGTTACATTTTATTACATTTATGAAATTATAGGGGATTTGAACCCAGACTTTCAAGCTCTTTTCAGCTATTCAATGTATCTCAGAAAACTGATACACATGGCCATACACATGTGAAAAAGGTAAATGATCTCCAATATAAATATTTCGTACTGAATTAGCACTCATAAGTTGGTCCAGATCATCATCTCCACACATATATATATAATCAGTGCTTAGTTTATATTAAGATAGTAAATTTTCAAACTTTAATGGACAGCTTCAATCTACTCCACACTCCAATTTTTCAGCCATTTATACCATTGAAAATGGTCATGTGTATCGGTTGTATGAGATATATTGGATAGCTGAAGGAAGCTTGAAAGTCTGGGTTCAAATCCCCTATAATTACATCTAAACTCCAGGGATATAAAGTATACCTGTATTTAAATATTACATTTATGAATAAAATATACACACTACATATGTGCATATTATGTCTACAGACATCTATATGTTTTCTTTTTTTAAGATTTCTATTATGCTTTAGTTAGATAAAAGATCTGTATTTATATCTCATTAATGCATTTGGGTTTATGAGACTAGATGATACTAATTTATGATAGGTTTTAATCATCATCCCCATCACAATGAAGAATATTATTTCTAGTATTAAAAAGAAAATAAGAATAATACTATAAAACAAAGTTGCTTTATTAATCATACAATCCTAAATCATTTGCAATTAACCTATTCATTCAGTATACTAATTGTTTACTATATTAAATAGAGGGATTTGAACTTAGGATTTTCAGTGTGTGTAACAATAGCTGGGTTCAAACCCTGTTAAAAGAAAGTGGAAAAGCACATACACATTACCCTCAATACAGGTATATATTCAAGCTGTCGTTAAAGGGTTAAAAATATATATAAAATTATACATATATACGTGCGTGAATTAAATTTTGAACTTTTTTTTTTTTATTCTTTTTTTTTTTTAGAAAATAAATGGGGAAGGGATTAATTAGTAATCATTGTTTATTTTAGAATGTTTTACTTTTAAAATCTTACAAATTGGCAAAATTACAGTTGTGCGCAAATATTTTATGTATTGTTTAGGATTGTTTAAAATATTGATTTAAGTTTCAATTATATTTCAAATTAACGAGGGTAGCGAAAAAGAAATATTGTATATGCCTTCAAGCAATTCTGTGTTGTATAACAATTGTTAATTACTTCCAAAAAGAAAAACTCCAAGAAAAGGAAAACATATTCAAAGCAAAAGAACTAGATTGGAGATCTGATAAAATTCCTTTTTCTGAAAAAGGAAAAGAAATTAAACAAAAATTAATTAATGAGAATTTGAGAAAAAGAAAAGACAGTTATTCAGTTAGATTGTGACCGCTGAGCAAGAGAGACTCATAAAGATATATGAATAAAATTGTTTAAAATGACGGGGTAAGCACCACACTTAAAGGGCTTCACCACCTGCAGCCAATGCGAACTGACTCTACACTGCCTGCCCGCAGAAGAACTTAGGAACCTTGTGAATACTCCGTATTGCTTAACATAGGATGAAATAGAAGAGAATCGTGCGTCCAAAATGTGAATTAATTCGGTTTGAAAATTATATTATAGAAGACTTCAATTACGGCTCATCCATTACTTACGGACATCTAAATATCGGACTTTACAGAAAGGAACTATATTGCACTCTCATAAGGCAAACTTCGAATGCTACAAGATCACGGAACTCAACTTGATACACTACGTAATTCATTACATTCTGATCCCACACCCTGGGGTTCGTAAGGTAACGTGAACTATATTTTTTTATATAACTCAGAATTGCTTATAGCTACCCTCGTAATGACTCTATTAAAATATTTCATAGCATGAAATTATTGCGTACAACTGTATACTAAATTTTTTTATCCTTATATATAAATTAATATTCGTTTGTTCTAAATTAAATATTTTATTGCTTCATTTATGGTTTGGGGAATTTATTATATATTTTAAATGGGAAGGATATGAATTGATTTTACATAGATTATGTTTAAATATTAATAATAAAATTTTATACATATTTACCTTTGCGTTAAAGTTATTCATTAATTATCGTTTACATTCTCTTATCACTTCACCTGCCAAATAAAATGCAAATGATTCAAATATGTCTGAGGTAAACAGATACGTTTATGAGTGCATTATAGGTTACATACAAACCCATATTTTTTTTGTTATTATCTCCGTTCATCTGATAGGTTTTCCTCCCCACCCTGGGAGTGAGCTAGCTTGGGTCAGGCACCTCGGTAATCGGGAAATATAATTCTCACCGTAATAGTGAGTTTGGCGCTTGAGGTCATCGATAAACTGACGCTCATAAATATATTCTCCCGTAGATATATTTATTTTTATTTAGATCTTATGTCAGATATAAGGGCTACAGGAAAACTGTTATTTCATTTGTCTTAAATCCTATTTACGCAATACTAAAAAAAAAATTGCGTCAAGTAAATATTACTTATATAAATAATTTGTATCAGAATTTTCTTTGGTAGGTAGCAGTTAAATATTACCTACAGGTGTTATGGCGACTAGACAGCCATAGAAATTCCATGTAGTCTACGGTATGGCTCACATGTCCATTTTTTTAAAGATCTATTATATTTTATTTAAGTCATCAAACATCGGAAGGGACGGTTAGAAGGGGTGGCCGGTTAAAATGGCTTTCCAACGATTGGGGCTACGAAAGTAGGAGAATGGCAGGTTAATAAAAATAAATTAATTGATTATTTGTTTTGTTTTTGCGTGAGTTTAATTATTTTGCCTTGCAAATATTGCTTTAGGAAATAAAGCACCAGATAGGAGAGAAAATAGGACTGAGAGATAGAGGTTCAACAGTAAGGCAGATGACGGTCAGCATAGTATTTTGTGAGCTGGGGTGAGGAGCCTGGCACGTTATATAGAAAAAACTCAGAAAAGAATAAATAAATTGTCGTATTGGTTCACTCGGCACGTTATATATATAAAAATGATAATAAATATATAACTTATTTTTTCACTTAGAAACTAGGAAAAAGGAAATTCACTTTTTTAAGGATATCTCATAAAAATAGTAGAAATAAAATAGATGAAAACCTGTTCAAGAGAAAGAAAGAAAGAGAAAATGAACAAGAATAGCACAGATAAAGCAGGGGAGACTGATATGTTGAATATTATTATGAGAAAGTTGCAGGAGATGGAAGAAAGAATGGAATTAAGATTTAAGGAAATGGGGACAAAACAGGATATGTTGTTAGAAATGCAGAAAAAGCAAGAGGTTAGAATGCTAGTAATAGAAAAGAAACTTGACGAGCTGTCAGGGGAAGGCAAAGAGGAAGAAAACCTAACGCGAAGAGAGGATGATCTAGAGGAAAAGCAAATGAAAGGCGAAATAGAAAATAAAGGGAGTAAGAAAAAAGAAAGACCAAGTAGAGGAAAATAGTATAGTAGAAAATAAGGAGACTACAGTGACATGCTCGATATCGCAGTCGCAAATAAACCAGTTCCTGAAAATTAGAGTGTTTACTCGGGCAAATGGGTGAGGCGCCAATTGAAAATTTTAAAAGCTTAGAAAGATATGTTGACTTTGACGTATGGGGAAGTAAGCGTGGATTAAAGATGCATGAAAGATATTTTACCACTACTGTATGTGGAAGTAAGCGCGAACAAAAGATATATGTATGGAAAAAGAAAAAGAAGAGAAATTGCGAGGCGCCAATTGGAAACTTAAAAAGCTTAAAAAGATATTTTAACTTTAATGTAGGGGGAAGTAAGCATGGACGAAAGATGTACGAAAGATATTTTACCATTAACATATGTGGAAGTAAGCATGGACAAAGAATATATGTATGGAAAAAGAAAAAGAAGAGAAATCGCGGGAATTTTTTTTATAAATATTATTTTAGACCTCAAAATAAGTATTACCTCATTTTGAAGTCTTTCCAACAGGGGGCATTGTAACAGTAGCTGGGGTCAAACACATGGTCCAGAAATAATATATTTCACACAATAGATTATGTATTGGTAGAGAAAGAGGGAATAAATAAAATACGGAAAATTAAGGTATTTGATAATGAAGAAAAAGTATGCACTAGTGATCATAATTTCATTGTAATTGAAATGGTTAGTAATGTGATGGAGAATAGAAATAAAAGTAGAAATAATAGTGAAAGATGTGGATGGAGAGTAAATGATAAGAATAAGTTGGAAGAGTATAAAATACAAGTTGAAGAAATAATGGAAGAGTGGGTTGGGGATGAGTATAAGGATTGGTGTAAGGAAGTAGAAAAAGTTGCAAATAGGGTTTTAGGTGAGAATATTGAAAAGAATAAAAGTAATAAAAAAATTAAAATTAGTAAAAGTGTAAAAGAAAGGAAAGAAGCACGTAGAGAATATAAGTGTGCTATTAAGAATAAGGAAAGTGAAAAAGATATTAATGCTAAATGGGAAAAGTACTTAGAAAAGAAGAAGTTGGCTAAAATAGATATTTATAGAGAGAGAATGAAATTGAATAGTAAATTGTTGGAGGATATTAATAAAAGTGGAAGAGATGGAAGTAAAAAATTTTGGAATTATATTAAAAGGAGAAATGTAGGGGAGAGAGAGTTAGTATTACTAGATGATGAGGGAACTGAGTGTAGTTCTAGAGAAGATTTAGAGAGAATCTTAAATAGTTATGTAATGAATATAGAAAAGATGTTAGATGTGAATGATAGAATATTAGAAAATATGAAAGAATATAGTAATGGGAATATTAGTTTTTCAGAAAATGAACTAAATGAGGTAGAGAAGAAATTGAAAAGTGGGAAGGCAAGAGGTTTAGATGGATGGGCAGCAGAGATGGTAATGAATTTAGGATATAGGGCAAAAGTAAAGTTATTATCCTGTTTTAATAAAATGGCACAGAATAGAGTTTTCCCAAGTAGTTGGAGTAATACAAGAGTAAGGTTATTATTTAAAGGAAAGGGTAAGGATCATAGAAAGTTGAATAATTATAGACCGATAGCGGTAACATCAGTTTTATATAAAGTTTTCTCGTATATGGTGGCTAGTAAAGTTGTAAAATGGATGGAAGGGAATAATGTAGTGGGTGAAATGCAAGGAGGTTTTAGATTAGATAGGCGTATAGGAGATAGTTATTTGTAGTTACACAACTTATGGATATGAGTAGGAATGCAGATAAACAGTTATATATGAGTTTTATAGATATAGAGAAGGCATATGATAGAGTAAATAGAAATAGATTATGGATAAGTTTAGCAAATTTGGGAATGGATGAAGCTTTAATAGATATTATTAAGAAATTATATGAAAATAATTATTATATATATCAATTAGAGAATATAGAATCAATTAAAGTTAAAAATGGTGTGGGACTAAGGCAAGGATGCCCTATGTCACCTATTTTGTTTGTGTTGTATTTGAGTGAAATGGAAAGAGCAATAAAAAGATTAGGAAGAGGGATAGAGATACCGTTAATAGGTAGTACGGGAGTATATATTTTGTCAGGTCTTTTTTTTGCAGATGATATATTTTTGTGTGCAGAAAAAAGAGAAGATATGGAAGTTATGTTGAGGACATGTGCAAGGGTGGGTAAAGAGATGGGGATTAAATTTAGTGAAGAAAAATCAAATATAATGATGGTTAATACTGAGGAAAGAGAAGATGTAGAATTTTTATTGGGAGATATTAAGTTAAGTGTGGTGAATAGATATAGTTATTTGGGAATTATTTTAAGTAATCAGAAAAATTATTTGGATGAATGGGAGAAAAAATTGATAAATGAAGCAAAGAAAAGAAAGGGATTGATAAAGAAATTAACAGTATTTTCATATAATAAATATGATGTAGCTAGAATTATATGGAAAGGAGTTGCAGTAGCAGGGTTAACATATGGTAATGATGCATTATATGTTAGTAAAAAGATATTAGATTATTTAGAAAAAGCTCAAAGGGAAGTAGGAAGACATGCATTGGATGCAGAAGTATGGACAGCAAGGGAGGCAATTCAAGGAGAAATGGGATGGTCAAGTTTTCATATGAGAGATGCAAAAAGTAAAATGAAAATGTTTGGTAGATTGCAGTTTATGGATAATAAAAGAATAGCTAAAATAGTATTTAATTGGGTTATGAGTAAAGGGCAGGTAACAGGATGGGTGAGAAAGGTAATGCGGTTTGCAAAAGATTTGGATAAAGAATTTATATCAGTATATTTGTACAAAAGATGGGATGATTGTGTTAAGAGGATTATTGAGTGTTATAGTAGTAAGGAATGGGATAAAAGAATAAATTTATTAATAAAGACTAGGGAGTTAGAGAGATGGAGAAATAGTATGGAGAGTAAAAAGAGTTTAAATATATATAGAAATAAACAGAATATTAGGTGTGAGTTAATATATGATAATAGTAAGGAAAGTAGTTTATTGTTTAAGGCTCGAACGGGATCTTTAGCTACAAAAGAATATACATGTAAATGGAAAAATATGGGTGATTTATTTTGTAAATTATGTAAGGAAGGAATTGAAAATATTAGGCATTTGTTAATTGAATGTAAATGTTTGAAAACAGAAAGGGTACATATAATGAAGTTGTGGAAAAATAAATATGAAAAGAGTGATTATACAGACAGTGAATTATTGGTTTTTATGCTGGGTTTGGGAAAAGATAAGGGGGATTTAGATATAAAGGTTATAGAGTTGACAAAAATTATGTTGTGGAAATGGGATAGAGCAGATTATGGGTAAATTTAGAGTGGGGAATGTAAAAGAAAGTGGCTAACAGGTTTATCTGGGCATAATTGCTGAGATATTCTTGACTTCGTTTAAGGAGAAGCCATAATACATCACATCACAAACCCTGTAACAAGAAAGTGGAAAAGCACATACACATTACCCTCAATACAGGTATATATTCAAGCTGTCGTTAAAGGGTTAAAAATATATATAAAATTATACATATATACGTGCGTGAATTAAATTTTGAACTCTTTTTTTTATTCTTTTTTTTTTTTAGAAAATAAATGGGGAAGGGATTAATTAGTAATCATTGTTTATTTTAGAATGTTTTACTTTTAAAATATTACAAATTGGCAAAATTACAGTTGTGCGCAAATATTTTATGTATTGTTTAGGATTGTTTAAAATATTGATTTAAGTTTCAATTATATTTCAAATTAACAAAGGTAGCAAAAAAGAAATATTGTATATGCCTTCAAGCAATTCTGTGTTGTATAACAATCGTTAATTACTTCCAAAAAGCCAAAGAATGTTTTGCGAATAAGAAAAGATACCAGGAATGACGGCACCACCAAAACAATGGAAATGTAAAATAAAGAAGTAAAAAGTAATTTTGAAAAGGAAAACGTATTCAAAGAAAAAGAACTAGATTGGAGATCTGATAAAATTCCTTTTTCTAAGAAAGGAAAAGCAATTAAACAAAAATTAATTAATGAGAATTTGAGAACAAGAAAAGACAGTTATTCAGTTAGATTGTGACTGCTGAGCGAGAGAGACTCATAAAGATATATGAATAAAAATGTTTAAAATGACGGGGTAAGCACCACACGTAAAGGGCTTCACCACCTGCAGCCGATGCGAACTGACTCTACACCGCCTGCCCGCAGAAGAACCTAGGAACCTTGTGAATACTCCCTATTGCTTAACATAGGATGAAATAGAAGAGAATCGTGCGTCCAAAATATGAATTAATTCGATTTGAAAATTATATTATAGAAGACTTCAATTACGGCTCATCCATTACTTACAGACATCTAAATATTGGACTTTAAGAAAGAAACTATATTGCGCTCTCATAAGGCAAACTTCGAATGCTACAAGATCATGGAACTCAACTTGATACACTACGTAATTCATTACATTCTGATCCCACATCCGGGGTTCGTAAGGTAACGTGAACTATATTTTTTTATATAACTCAGAATTGCTTATAGCTATCCTCGTAATGACTCTATTAAATTATTTCATAGCATGAAATTATTGCGTACAACTGTATATTAAATTTGTTTTATCCTTATATATAAATTAATATTTGTTCTAAATTAAATATTTTATTGCTTCATTTATGGTTTGAGGAATTTATTATATATTTTAAATGGGAAGGATATGAATTGATTTTCCATAGATTATGTTTAAATATTAATAATAAAATTTTATACATATTTACCTTTGCGTTAAAGTTATTCATTAATTAGCGTTTACATTTTCCTATCACTTCACCTGCCAAATAAAATGCAAATGATTCAAATGTCTGAGGTAAACAGATACGTTTATGAGTGCATTATAGGTTACATACAAACCCATATTTTTTTTTTGTTATTATCTCCATTCATCTGATAGGTTTTCCTCCCAACCCTGGAGTGAGCTAGCTTGGGTCAGGCACCACGTTAATCGGGAAATATAATTCTCACCATAATAATGAGTTTGGCACTTGAGGTCATCGATAAATTGACGCTCATAAATATATTCTCCCATAGATATTTTTTTTACATTTAGATCTTAAGAGATAAGGGCTACCGGAAATGTTTATTCATTTGTCTTAAATCCTATTTACGCAATATTTAAAAATTGTGTCAAGTAAATAATACTTATATAAATAATTTGTATCAGAATTTTCTTTGGTAGATAGTATTTAAATATTACCTACAGGTGTTATGGTGACTAGACAGCCATAAAATTCCATCTAGTTTACGGTTTGGCTCACATGTGCATTTTTTTAAAGATCTATTATATTTTTTAAGTGTTCAAACGTCGGAAGGCACGGTTAGAAAGGGTGGCCGGTTAAAATGGCTTTCCAATGATTGGGGCTATGAAAGTAGGAGAACAGCAGGTTAATAAAAATAAATTAATTGATTATTTGTTTTGTTTTTGCATGAGTTTTAATTATTTTGCTTCGCAAATATTGCTTTAGGAAATAAAGCACCAGACAGGGGAGAAAATAGGAGTGAGAGGTGGAGGTTCAACAGTAAGGCAGGTGACGGTCAGCATAGTATTTTTTGAGCTGGGGTGAGAAGCATGGCACATTATATATAGATATAAAAAAAGTTATGTATCTCAAAGATAAAGTAGGAGAGATAGTCAGTATAGATATGATAATAACAAGATTACAGGAGATAGAGGGGATGGAAATGAAGGTATTTAGAGGACAGAAGGGAGCCCAAAGGAGCATATAAATAGCTTACAAAAATATTTTAGGAGATATGGGATACCGGAGGAATTCAAAATAATCTTAGCACAGGTCCACCTTCAAGGATATGCAAAAACATGGTGGGATTCTATGTTACACCAACCCCAAACATACCAGGAGTACGAAAAGGCCCTGAAGAAGACATTTTGGAATGAGGAACAGCAGGAAAATATCAAAATGCGAATCATTAATCAGAAGTTTTCGGAAAAAGGGAAGGAAAACTACATACGATTCTTCAGATGACAAGTGGCCACATTGAAGACATTAGAGAGTGATAAGCTATCTGAGAATCAGATAGTAAAAGTGATGTGTCGAAATTTGCCATACGAAATAATATACCGAATAGGGATTAAAAGCAGTAGATCAGCCAAAGAAGTTGACAAAATGTTAAATCAAATTGAGGTAGATGAGCAAATGAGGGAGATTGAAGATAAAAGATTCAGGGATAAATGTCAAACGTATGCGGCAGAGGAAGAAGGAATGATACACATGAGAAAAAGGAAACACATTGGAAATTTGGTGTGCTCATGGGATGATAGGGTTCCTCAATATGCCAAACAGGAATGCCCAAAGATTCATATGGAAATCAATCAAATAGAAATAGAAACTCTCATGGATTTGGGGAGTCAAATCTCTGATGTCAGAAACACTATATCATAAACTGATTAAGAAACAACTTGGCATATGGACCCTTCCACTGAAGGCCACACAAGTGACAATGGCAAATAAGAGGGCCAAAGTAGAACCTAAGCAGATATGGGTAGACCTATGGATAAATGGGAAAACTTTTACTCATGTATTCTTTATTATGAAGGACCTGATTCACGAGGCCATATTCGAATCGGACTTCCTACACAAATACAAATGTGTCCTAGACTACGAAAGGGAAACAGTTGCCTGTGAAGGAGAAGTAATTAAATTTCTGGTGCCGGACCTATACCATTCAATTGGGGTCATGAAAGTGGAGAAAGATCCAATGCACAGAGTAGTAGATGATAAAGTTAAGCAGGCAAATGTGGCCAATCGATAAGAGGATGCACTGCAGAAAGTATTGGAAGAGTATGGCCACCTTTTTTTCAGATATACCAGGTGTAATTCAAGGATTCGAACAAAGAATTAAAATAAATTAGGACCAGCTGTTCCAGTCTAGGTCATACCCTGTTCCACATCAATACTGGGATGGTTTGAAGGAACAAATCAACCAAATGATAGAATGGGGAAATATTTCAAAATGTTCCTCTCCATATTGTAATCCACTAGTGATTGTCAAAAAAAAAGACGGGTCAGTCAGATTGTGTATGGACGTGAGACAACTTAACCGAATAACTATCCCAGATTGTACTATTCCCCCTCCTATGCAAGAACTGTTTGGAAGATTTAAGGGAAAGAAAATATTTTCAACCTTTGATTTGACGGCCAGTTACTGGCAGATCCAACTCCATCCTGAAGACCGCAAATATACCACCTTTAGATACGACAGGTATTTGTATCAATTTAACCGTATGCCATTTGGCCTAATAAACAGTGGTGCAGGGCTGCTGAGATGTTTGGACTAAGTGTTGTCCGAGGAAGTGGAAAAATTGGTCACTATGTATGTAGATGATGTATTAGTGGCATCGGCAACCATCGAAGAACATTTTAGGGATGTAGAGATATTTCTTAAAGAATGCCAAAAGGAAGGAATCAAGATTAATTTAAAAAAAAGCATGTTATGTAAGGATGAAGTTACATTTTTGGGCCATGTGGTGAATTCCCAGGGGATGAAACCCCATCCAGACAAAGTCTTGGCTATTAGAGAATTTCCTCAACCTACATCACGGAAACAAATTCGATCATTCCTGGGCCTCTGTAATTTCTACAACAGATTTTATGAGGGATTTTCAGAATAAGTGGAGCCTTTGGTCAAGCTGACAAGAAAGAATGTCCCGTGGAAATGGGCTCAGGAACAAGAGAAAGCCTTTGAGAATATAAAAAGGTTTCGAAAAATGAGTCATGTTGGCATTTCCAGATTTTGAGAAGCCGTTCATTGTACAAACAGACAGTAGTGGGTATGGTGTAGGAGTTACACTATCCCAGATGCAGGATGATGATCAGATAAAAGTACTGTACTTTATAAGCCGATTGCTTAAAGGACCAGAGTGTCACTATACCACTACTGAAAAGTAAGCCCTTGCGATTGTCTGGGCCTTCCAAAAGTTCAGGACACTCTTGTTGGGATCAAAAGTGGTTGTCATTACTGACCATAAAAGCTTGGAGTTTTTGAACCACAGCTACCTCACCAATAGTCAGCTGATTTGATGGAGTATATACCTCCAGGAATATGATTACACTATAAAATATTGCAAAGGGTCAGAGAACATTGTACCAGACATATTGAGTTGGAACCCTGCTCGATCCCAGCCATGCCATTTAAGTGGAGAGAACTTGTATATCACCAGTTTAAACCTGAAGGTGAATGAAGCAGTGGAACGAGACCGGCCCAACTATCCCACCACCAACGGGAAGATGGACAACTGAAGACACTGATTGAACAGCTAGAAGAAAATGGTACAACAGACTTAAGTTGGGTGGGAAGCAAGGCAGGACACTATCGAATGAGACAATCGTTACTGCAATATAGAATTCAAGAGGATCAAGAGGAGTGGAAACCTGTCTTACCACGCCAGATGAGGGATGCTGTTATCACCTATGTACACCAACTCTTTGGCCACTATGGCACACCCAAAACTGAGCGTTTGCTCCGGGAATGGTTTTATTGGCCGGGAATGCACACTAAAATTATGGCTGTGATAAGCCAATGTGAAATATGCCAAAAGGCAAAACCAGCTAATAGGAGTTATGCAACACCTATGACTTCCATAATTCCAACCAAGCCTCGGGAAATGATGGCCTTGGATTACTATGGCCCATTGCCAGATTTTAATAAGAAGAAGTTTCTCGTCGTGGTCTATGACTTATTCTCAAAATTTGTAGCCGCGTATCCGATATCCCAGGCCAATACTAAGAACACCATAAAAATGCTAGAGAATAAACACTTTCCAACGGTGGGAAGACCAAACATTTTATTGTCCGATCATGGCACTCCCTTCATATCAGGGGAATGGTGTAGGTGGATACAATGACAAGGAATTAAACACATATTGACATCCATCCATAATCCACAATCGAACCCAGGTGAGAGGGTTATGTGGGAACTGGGTCAGTTGTTTAGAACATATCTCCCAACAAATCATCGAGGGGGGGGGTCAAGCAAGTTCCACAAGTCTTCGACTATATTAATTGGTCTGTCAATGAATCAACCGGGTTTGCCCCAATACGGCTGCACTTAGAAAGACATGTTCCTCGATTGATAAAAAACCCCTTGCCTGGGCTGGAGCACCCAATAGATGTAGAAGCTGACAGAGCTCAAGCTTACCAGACCCTTATGAAAAGAAGTCAAAAGAGAAATAAAAGATCATCAGGCACTCAGCACTGATTCCAAATAGGAGACAAAGTAATGGTGAAAACACCACACATTAGTGACCCTGGAAAATTCGTCTGTTGCAAGTTCTGTAATTTATATGAGGGTCCATTCACTATTGTATGGCGACAGGGAAGTAATGCATTTTGGGTGGACACTGAGTCAGAGATTATGATCCTACAATGCTAGGGCTTTAAAACCCGTACTACAATGAATCTATTATCTTAGACCTCAAAATAGGGATATCCCATTTTTAAGTCTTTCCAACAGGGGGGCATTGTAACAGTAGCTAGGTTCAAACCCTGTTACAAGAAAGTGGAAAAGCACATACACATCACCCTCAATTCAGGTATATATTCAAGCTGTCGTTAAAGGGTTAAAAATATATATATAATTATACATATATACCTACGTGAATTAAATTTTGAACTCTTTTTTTTTTATTCTTTTTTTTTTTTAGAAAATAAATGGGGAAGGGATTAATTAGTAATCATTGTTTATTTTAGAATGTTTTACTTTTAAAATATTACAAATTGGCAAAATTACAGTTGTGTGCAAATATTTTATATATTGTTTAGGATTGTTTATAATAGTGATTTAAGTTTCAATTATATTTCAAATTAACGAGGGTAGCAAAAAGAAATATTGTATATGCCTTCAAGCAATTCTGTGTTGTATAACAATCGTTAATTACTTCCAAAAAGAAAAATTCCAAGAAAAGCCAAAGAATGTTTTGCGAATAAAAAAAGATACCAGGAATGACGGCACCACCAAAACAATGGAATTGTAAAATAAAGAAGTAAAAAGTAATTTGGAAAAGGAAAACGTATTCAAGAAAAAGAACTAGATTGGAGATCTGATAAAATTCTTTTTTCTGAGAAAGGAAAAGCAATTAAACAAAAATTAATTAATGAGAATTTGAGAAAAAGAAAAGACTAGTTAGATTGTGACCGCTGAAGGAGAGAGACTTATAAAGATATCTGAATAAAAATGTTTAAAATGACGGGGTAAGCACCACACGTAAAGGACTTCACCACCTGCAGCCGATGCGAATTGACTCTACACCGCCTGCCCGCAGAAGAACCTAGGAACCTCTTGAATACTTCGTATTGCTTAACATAGGACAAAATAGAAGACAATCGTGCATCCAAAATATGAATTAATTCGGTTTGAAAATTATATTATAGAAGACTTCAATTACGGCTCATCCATTACTTACGGACATCTAAATATCGGACTTTACAGAAAGAAACTATATTACACTCTCATAAGGCAAACTTCGAATGCTACAAGATCATGGAACTCAACTTGATACACTATGTAATTCATTATATTCTGATCCCACACCCCGGGGTTCGTAAGATAACGTGAACTACATTTACTTTTTATATAACTCAGAATTGCTTATAGCTACCCTCATAATGACTCTATTAAATTATTTCATTACATGAAATTATTGCGTACAACTGTATATTAAAATTTTTTTTCCTTATATATAAATTAATATTTGTTTGTTTTAAATTAAATATTTTATTGCTTCTTTTATGGTTTGGGGAATTTATTATATATTTTAAATGGGAAGGATATGAAATGATTTTTCATAGATTATGTTTAAATATTAATAATAAAATTTTATACATATTTACCTTTGCGTTAAAGTTATTCATTAATTATCGTTTACATTTTCCTATCACTTCACCTGCCAAATAAAATGCAAATGATTCAAATATGTCCGAGGTAAACATACGTTTATGAGTGCATTATAAGTTGCATACAAACCCTTTTTTTTTTTTATTATCTCCGTTCATTCGGTAGGTTTTACTCCCCACCCTGGGAGTGAGCTAGCTTGGGTCAGGCACCTCGTTAATCGGGAAATATAATTCTCACTGTAATAGTGAGTTTGGCGCTTGAGGTCATCGATAAATTGACGCTCATAAATATATTCTCCCGTAGATATTTTTTTTATATTTAGATCTTACTCAAGAGACAAGGATTACCGGAAAACTTTTATTCATTTGTCTTAAATCCTATTTATGCAATATTTAAAAATTGTGTCAAGTAAATAATACTTATATAAATAATTTGTATCAGAATTTTCTTTGGTAGATATTAATTAAATATTACCCGCAGGTGTTATGGTGACTAGACAGCCATAGAAATTTCATCTAGTTTATGGTTTGGCTCACGTGTCCATTTTTTTTTAAAGACCTATTATATTTTTTAAGTGTCCAAACATTGGAAAGGACAGTTAGAAGGGGTGGCTGGTTAAACTATATTAAATAGAGGGATTTGAACTTAGGATTTTCAGTCTGTATTCATCCTCCACTTCATCTCAAACAACTCATACACACGACCACACACATGTGAAAAAGATAGATGATTCCCAATATAAGTATTTTGTGTTGAACCAGCACTCATCAATTTAGTCAGATCATAATCTTCCACACATACAATCAGCGCTCAGCTTATATTAAGATAGAAGTTCCTTAAAGTTTAAAGGACAGGCTTCCATCTTTTCATTGTTCTAACAATTCAAGTACCCATTTCATTGAAAAACCAATGATGGAACACTCAAAGCCCTTGGTGGGATTTGATATTGTAGTCATGCCCATGTAGACATTATATCAATCTAACCTCTTATATTAATGCATCATTACGTATTCATTTATATTAATAGAAAAGGGATGACTGGACTTATACTATGATGTAATATATTTTCAAGGCAATATGTAATTAACCTATTCATGCTATATACTGAATGTTTACTATAGTAAATAGAGGATCATGTGTATCAGTTGTTTGAGATGGAGTAGAGAATGAATATAGACTGATAAATCTTAAGTTCAAATCGCTTTGTAATCATTTGTCATTATTAATCTTACTGCCTATTTACTTTTACCTGCCTTGGACAGAAAACTTGTATGCAATCTATTAAGGGTGATCTTTAATGTGTAATAATTTTTCTATTATTTATCATTCATGATGTGTAGAAAATAATCGTAGCCTATTTATTATTTATTCAAATCATATTGTTAAATATTTTAGAAACCTAGTTGTTTTCAGAAAGATTATATGGTTCTTCTTTAATGGTTTGCTTTCACTACATTCTGTAATATATTTATCTTCATCCACAAACTTATGTAAGCAGTATTTGCATAGAATAACCTATTTCTGGATAATTGAGCTTTGTGTGTCTGTGTGTTTGTAGCAGTTTCTATCTTTATGAAGATTATTTAGCCAGAAGTTGTTCATTTATTCATTTAATTTATTGCAACACAAGCAAAAAATTGATAATAGATTAATACATGTGCATAGTGGTCAAATCAAATTTCAAATCTCTGAAGTTACCTTATGAATGGTTTGGTGAATAAAAAATATTAGGTCATTAATATGACACTGTGGTTTAAAATGATCCATATGCATTAAGGCATATAGGTACAATATTTTTTGATTTTCCAAAAATGCTTTACGTTATGCCAGTGAAAATCAATGGCTTTTCTTTAGATTAAATTTTTAAGATATTTATTTGTAAAGTTATCATTTGTTCATTTTATCTTCCGTATCCACTTTCTACAATGAAACTAGAGTTGTTCAAATTTTTCTTTATATCCTAGCCATGATTTGGAATTTGATGTCGAGAAATATCTATTGGTGGATATTTTGGTGGATATTTATATATATGGATATTTTGGTGGATATTTTATATATATATATATTTAGGGTTAGTTGCATCTTATGTGAATAAGCAAGATCTGGTATTTCTGCTTGTAAGTGGAAACCAAGTGTTTGGGTAGATTGTAGTAAGCCAATGATCATCATCATAGTATATGAATTGCTTCTTCCTAGACTCAATATTCTACTGTGCCATGTAATGATTATAGAGTGTTGCATTAGTCCAATGCCTGTTAGTTTGTGGTTCCAATCTTAGTCTTCATCTTTTTTTTTCAAGTTCTGTTAATAATTAGAATTATATTTGCTTAAGTTGGAAAATGCTCATGCTTATGTCAGTTTTAACAAAAGAGATATTCAATTCTTACAGATTTCTGAAACTGACAATTTTTAGGCATATCATAAATATATATAATTTAATGAAAATTTCTTTAAATATCTTGGAATAAACTTTTAATAAAAAATTTAATATTTTCTAATTTGGAGAAAATAATTAGGGTTTAGGGTATTGAATCTTTGCAAATATCATCTTAACCAATAGAATTATGTGGAAAAAGTAATGGTTTTTTTTGTTTTTTTATTATTGATATGGTAGTGTTATCTTTCATTCTGCTCATGATTGTTTTTAAATTTAGGTCTTTTACCCAAACTTTATTCTCTCATTTTTGTTTTTACTTTTATCACTTTGTGTTGTTATAACTAAATAGAAGTCATGTACAAAGTATTTATTGCTAGAATGAATCTTTTTGTATATAAATTTTAAATCCAGTTTATTGTATGTCAAAAATCTTCAGATT
This sequence comes from Epiperipatus broadwayi, assembly GCA_028023455.1. NCBI lineage: Eukaryota > Metazoa > Onychophora > Udeonychophora > Euonychophora > Peripatidae > Epiperipatus > Epiperipatus broadwayi. Next base: position 4,883,125 of record JAQFVV010000070.1, on the reverse strand, counting down.
ACTTTTTACATCTTCTGACATAATAGTCAATCTGCCTGTGAAAATAATTTTTTTAAAATTATTTTAATAATGGAGAATATATATAAAATTGCGATATATTCCTTTTTCAAATATTTAAGTATTAATGTTATTACTAAGCCAGGATGGCAATTGTTTGAATGGTTAATTATTTCTGTTTTTTCATTTATGTAATTTTATTCTTAGTTTTTAGTGATTAAAAATAAATAATAATGATCATAATTTTTTAAAACTTTTTTTTTCTTGCTAGTTTTGTTTTAAAATGGATATTTAAATATTTTTTAATAGTCCTTTGAAAGAGCCATGAAGTTTTCATTTGAGGAATTTCATATATGGTTTCAATTTGCACTTTCGTTGATATCATCTGGACAGGTAATTTATTATTTATAAATATCTGAATATTTTTTTGGTAAAAGATATGTATTTTTTGCTTTTTCCATGATATAAAAAGACAAGAAATCATTGATGTGAAGAAGATTAATAGATGGATAGTTCTAAACATTATTCAGCAATATAGATATTCAAACTGATTGCCAATATTTTATTAATAAAAGTTATCTTCATTTTTTTTTTTTTTTGAATCCACTATAGTCATAAAGAAAATATTGGAGATGTTATTTATATAGCATACAAATTGTAGTACCTTTACATAACTACAATAATGATTAGACTGTCTATCTTTTGATTTTTGTTCACATGAATGTTCTTCAATCTATTCGTATACAATAAAACTTCAAAGAACATTTGACTATATTTGTATTGTGTAAATTGTTTTTGGAAATAATTAATTAGTCACAATTATTATTATTTATACTAATTAAAAGGATTTAGAAAAACTTCAAGAAAATTAAATTTATGTTGTTACCATAATAATTGTAATAATCTCAAAATTGTGAATAATTTTTACAAAAATAGAAATATACTATTGACTAAATTTTACAATATGGGTCAAAAATAAATAGAGTTAATAATAAAAGTAGAATAACTTAATTAATCTTATGTATTGAACCTTGCATTTCAATTGTCTTACAAATCAGTAGATTATATTCATATTTCCTAATATTTTAATTATTAAATATTTACTTTAAACCATAATTTGCATAGTTTTCAGGACTTCCTAATTTTGATTTGTCATAATTACTAGAAATGGAGAAATTTGCAGTATTCTGTGTTTTATTAATATATATATTATAACCTTTAGTTTTGGCTGAAACTAAATGTTAATAAAATGTTTGTGCCAAGACACCTAAAAAAAAAATTATAAAGCTTAATTTTTTTGTAAATAAATTGTTGCTAATACTTTATAATACCATAATTTTACATATAAGAGCTGCTATATCAGTATTTTATGTATACAGTAGTATAATAATTTTATATAGCTTAAATAGTAAGAGTTTTAAGTTAAATAAATATTTAAGATGCTAAAGTTTGTAATGTCAGTGATAAACAGTGCAATTTTAAGTTAATAGTGCTAATTTAATTTTAGTTTAACTGTTAAAATGTTTCAAAAAGACGGTATTAATTTTAATGTTCAGAAACCAGGTTCAAATCCTATTTTTGGTCTACTATTATCTAAAATTAAAGCTATAATATTTTAATTTATTTTAGTGTTAACATATAATACTCTAATTAATTATTTTAGACTAATTTAATTAGAAAATAATTTAATAAAGCTAATAATTAGAATTTTAAAGTAATGAATAAATGAATATTATATGAATGAATAAATACTATACTTATATATATTATTTGTTTTTTAAATATTCTTAAAAATAATTTAAAACTTATTCCTACAATTGTCTAAATTTAAAACAGTAATAAATAAAGGTATTAAAAGATATTAATATTTGTTTGATTGAAGATATAATATAAATTTTAATTATGCAATTTTTTTTTTATGCTGCTGTAATTTTTAATTGATTATTTTTGTTTCCAACCAGAAAGTGTTTCTAATTAATTTCAAGCATCAACAAAAATTGATTTATTATAAAATTGAATATTAATTAGATAATTTGTGATTAACAACTTTCCCTAATTGAAAATAGGTCAAGGATTCAAACTAATCAGAGAAAAGATTGTGGGTTAAAAAGTTAATAAACAGTCTGGTAAAATGGTCACATGACCGATGGTATAAATAAAGTAAGACTGACACCTGATCTTTTTGTACAATTGTATTTAAAATTTTAAAAAGTGTAATTTTGTTTAAATTTTATTTTTTTTGTAAGCTAAGTATGTTAGGCTGAATTAAAACTATTGAGGCTCATTTATCTGAACTGAAACACCAAAGGAACTAAAATCTCTATACTTGTCAGTTTCAGTGGTAATATATTTCAATGTTATAATGTTTAGAATATCATCTTTTAAATTTACTGTGTTGGAAAAGTTCAAAAGTTATCTTTATTACTATTATGACACAAGAACAATTCTCAATTTTAAAGACCAATTGAACATCTGTATTATAATAAAAGCTGCCATGGAATATTTAAATCATTACAGAAAATATTAATAAATTCTTGATATTTTCTTTAAATTATTCACTTATGTCAAGTTATCTCTGAATTTATTTACCTAAAGTAAAAAGTCTTTAAAATAAAAACTGTATCTTGATATAACAAATGTATATTTCAGACATATACTTCACTAAAATATATTTGTGCTCATTTCTTGTTAAATTATTAAAGCACAAATAAAAGAACTTACTCATTATGACTATTTTCATTTTCTCCCCCTGTAGAAGAAAGAAATCATTTTCTCCAGGTGGGATAAAAACGAAAATAAAATTACCATGTATTATTATTAAATATTATGTGAAATTTTAAAAAGTTTCAATTGATAAAAATAAGAAATATAAAATCTACCTGCAAAAAGGATATTATGTTTCATAAACATAAATGACTTTTCTACATTTTAATTATTTTATAATGTCTGCAAATTATTTCTTCCATCAAAACGTTGCTATGGAGGCCACTATGGTCATGAAATATGATGTTTGAATTAAATATTTTCTTCTGCCAATATTTAATAATATTTGATAAATATTATTTATCAGAATTACTTTATTATACATTAATCACATTACTATTACAAACTTATAATAATTTATATAATGGATTAATTTAAAAACCTGAATTCAAGTACTTGAGATATATATTTACTGTAATATCATGTTAACATTTATCCTAATTTAAATCCATGAATGTATTGAATGAATAGTCATAAAATTTATCATATATTTGCTAGCGGAATTATTTGAAATCTCCCAAAGATATTCAAATGAAACGCATTCTACATTTTATAATTATAGATTTTAATATTATAGTTCATCATCATTATCAACTATTATCAATCCACTGCAGGATGAAGGTCTCTCCGAGTTCAAACCATCTTCTCCGATCTTTAGCTTCTCTTCTCCACATCACCCTGCACACTTTCTTATTTCATCCATCCATCTCACATGTGGTCTCTTTCTGAGTCTTATACAATCTCTTGGAATCCCGTTTAAGATTTCAATTGTCCCATCTATTATCATCTTTTCTATCAATATGTCCAGCCCAAATCCACTTCCGTCTTTTAATTTTTTCAATGAGGTCAATAACACCTGTTTGTTTTCTTATCCATATATTGCATTTTCAATCTCTTCTTTTTACTCCTAACATGCATCTCTCCATACTTCTTTGAGGTGGTTTGAAGTCTCTGTATTGCTCTTCTATTGAGTGTCCAAGTCTCAGATCCATAAGTAAGAACTGATAAAACACATTTATTAAAAACCTTTCTTTTCAAACACATAGGCATATTTCCTTTTAGTATCAAGTTATTTCTACCAAAAGCACTCCAACCAAGTTTAATTCTATGATTAATTTCATTCATTATTGTTTCCATCTGTATTAATAATCTGACCAAGATATTTGTAGCTGTTAACTTCTTCTAATTCATCATAATTAATCTTTATTTTCATATTTTGAGAAAATCCATTGAACATTACTTTAGTCTTTTTAACATTTATCTTTAGTCCTACTTTCCTACTTTCATCTGATAACTCTTGCAACATTTCCTGCAGCTCTAAAGCATTATTTGAAAAAACAACTACATCATCTGCAAAATCTAAATGACTTATAGTCTCCATTTACTTTAACTCCTTTAGATTCCCATTTTAATCCACAAAATACTTCTTGCAGTACTGCTATAAAAAGTTTTGGAAATATGGAATCACCCTGTTTTACACCCTTCTCAATGTTGACTTTCCCAGTATCATTATGTAATATAATTGTTGCTGTTGCATTTTTATAAATATTCTTTAAAATATGACAATATCCTGGATCTATACCTTGATGATCCAATGCTTTAATCATTGAAGAAATGTTTATAGAATCATATTCTACAAATTCAAAGCATAATGACAATTCATATTTATTTTTCCTTTCTATAACTTCTCTCAATATCTGGATATGATCTACTGTACTAAAACCAGTTTTAAATCCAGCTTGTTATCTTGGTTGGTGTAAATCCAATGTTAAAGTTCAAAAGTTATTTTTATTACTATTATGACACAAGAACAATTCTCAATTTTAAAGACCAATTGAACATCTGTATTATAATTAAAGCTGCCATGGAATATTTAAATCATTACAGAAAATATTAATAAATTCTTGATATTTTCTTTAAATTATTCACTTATGTCAAATTATCTCTGAATTTATTTACCTAAAGTAAAAAGTCTTTAAAATAAAAACTGTATCTTGATATAACAAATGTATATTTCAGACATATACTTCACTAAAATATATTTGTGCTCATTTCTTGTTAAATTATTAAAGCACAAATAAAAGAACTTACTCATTATGACTATTTTCATTTTCTCCCCCTGTAGAAGAAAGAAATCATTTTCTCCAGGTGGGATAATAACGAAAATAAAATTACCATGTATTATTATTAAATATTATGTGAAATTTTAAAAAGTTTCAATTGATAAAAATAAGAAATATAAAATCTACCTGCAAAAAGGATATTATGTTTCATAAACATAAATGACTTTTCTACATTTTAATTATTTTATAATGTCTGCAAATTATTTCTTCCATCCAAATGTTGCTATGGAGGCCACTATGGTCATGAAATATGATGTTTGAATTAAATATTTTCTTCTGCCAATATTTAATAATATTTGATAAATATTATTTATCAGAATTACTTTATTATACATTAATCACATTACTATTACAAACTTATAATAATTTATATAATGGATTAATTTAAAAACCCGAATTCAAGTACTTGAGATATATATTTACTGTAATATCATGTTAACATTTATCCTAATTTAAATCCATGAATGTATTGAATGAATAGTCATAAAATTTATCATATATTTGCTAGCGGAATTATTTGAAATCTCCCAAAGATATTCAAATGAAACGCATTCTACATTTTATAATTATAGATTTTAATATTATAGTTCATCATCATTATCAACTATTATCAATCCACTGCAGGATGAAGGTCTCTCCGAGTTCAGACCATCTTCTCCGATCTTTAGCTTCTCTTCTCCACATCACCCTGCACACTTTCTTATTTCATCCATCCATCTCACATGTGGTCTCTTTCTGAGTCTTATACAATCTCTTGGAATCCCGTTTAAGATTTCAATTGTCCCATCTATTATCATCTTTTTTATCAATATGTCCAGCCCAAATCCACTTCCGTCTTTTAATTTTTTCAATGAGGTCAATAACACCTGTTTGTTTTCTTATCCATATATTGCATTTTCAATCTCTTCTTTTTACTCCTAACATGCATCTCTCCATACTTCTTTGAGGTGGTTTGAAGTCTCTGTATTGCTCTTCTATTGAGTGTCCAAGTCTCAGATCCATAAGTAAGAACTGATAAAACACATTTATTAAAAATCTTTCTTTTCAAACACATAGGCATATTTCCTTTTAGTATCAAGTTATTTCTACCAAAAGCACTCCAACCAAGTTTAATTCTATGATTAATTTCATCCATTATTGTTTCCATCTGTATTAATAATCTGACCAAGATATTTGTAGCTGTTAACTTCTTCTAATTCATCATAATTAATCTTTATTTTCATATTTTGAGCAAATCCATTGAACATTACTTTAGTCTTTTTAACATTTATCTTTAGTCCTACTTTCCTACTTTCATCTGATAACTCTTGCAACATTTCCTGCAGCTCTAAAGCATTATTTGAAAAAAACAACTACATCATCTGCAAAATCTAAATGACTTATAGTCTCCATTTACTTTAACTCCTTTAGATTCCCATTTTAATCCACAAAATACTTCTTGCAGTACTGCTATAAAAAGTTTTGGAAATATGGAATCACCCTGTTTTACACCCTTCTCAATGTTGACTTTCCTAGTATCATTATGTAATATAATTGTTGCTGTTGCATTTTTATAAATATTCTTTAAAATATGACAATATCCTGGATCTATACCTTGATGATCCAATGCTTTAATCATTGAAGAAATGTTTATAGAATCATATTCTACAAATTCAAAGCATAATGACAATTCATATTCATTTTTCCTTTCTATAACTTCTCTCAATATCTGGATATGATCTACTGTACTAAAACCAGTTTTAAATCCAGCTTGTTATCTTGGTTGGTGTAAATCCAATGTTCTCTGTAGATGAGTTGTAATAATCTTGGTAAAAATTTTGTATAAAACTGATAAAAGGCTGATAGGTCTGTAATTTTTAATATCTTCTTTTTTAAATATTAATATTATTACTGCATTCTTCCAATCATCTGGTACATCTTTATCATTTAGATATTTGGTATATAACTTTACTAAAAAATTTTTTATTTCTTCGTATTCAAGTTTAATGGAGAATAATTCAAGAAAGAAGCATTATTTAATTTATTTATTTAATGGTAAAAGATTAAATTTATTTGTATTATGGTATTTCATACTATGTTTTATTTATGTGTATATTATTTTCATGTCATATGCTATATTTTGAAATATTAGAGGTAAAAGTTCTCAGAATAGTAGTTTATCATATTTATGTATTTTAAAAATAGTATGTGTCTCCCTTTTTAAATAGGACTAATTTATTTATGAAGATATATTGTTATACTGTAAACTAAATGAGATGTATATTTCTATAATTTATTTTATGATTATATCTTGCATTAATAGAGTCATATTTGGCATTAATTATTGTTATTTATCATATTTTACATTTGTTAGCTGTTGCATTTTGTTAGAGATGTTAGAGTTAGTCTCTCCCTATTTTAGGAGTGCTTTTATATGCTAACATATTTAAAGATGGAAGTGTTAGTCTCCATCATTATTTTACTACCTTATATTTCTAAAAAAAAAGATAGTAGAATTTTGTCTCTGCTTAGACTCTCTATATTTTATAGGCAGTTCCTATTTAGTATTTTATCTCTGATACACATTCTCATTATTTTTCCTGAGTAGTGACAAAGTCCTAGATCCTTTATTAGCCCTTAAAGTAGGTGCATTTTATGAGCTATGCTGTCTCATATTTTCACATTGCCTTACTTTATTATTTGAAGATGGATTTTGTTTATGCTTTATAGTATGTTTAATTGAGCATGTGTAAGATTTTACCCTGGTTTTATCTAGCATTTTTAGTGGTTTTATCCAGGTATTGAGGAATTCTATTTTATCTCTATAGCATTTTTGGTTGATTTAAATGTGAATAATACATTGTAAATGTGTAAGTCCTAAATTTGAGTTTTGCTAATTATCAGGACTGAGTACGATAAATGATTAATTTAAAAATTTAAAAGTTATTTTAGTCATAAATAGACAATATACATCTCTCTTATAATTCCTTCATTGCTGTACTGGTAAGCTAATATTATTTTTGAGTATGCCAAATTTTCATAATAGGGACACTACTTATATGAAAGTTATTTTTATTGGATGAATGAATTGATAAATGAGAACTTTTGACTAATTTAACAACAGAAAGCTACTTTAATATGTTGGATTAATTTTGCTTAATCCAATGGAATTTATTTTTAATAAAATATTAAATTTTATTTTGATTCTTCTGTTAAATTTTGAAGAAGTAAAATTGTGAAGAGTTTGTCTATGTGGACTCCAATATAGATTAATTGTAATTTTTTTTTCTGTAAATAAATATTTGTTGCCATTATTTAAGAAATTTTTCATAGTTGTTTCTTCACTTTATTCCACTTATCAAACAGAAATCATTTCACATATTGATTAAAATTTACATGCTTATAAAATATTATCCAATTATTTTATGTGTATTTTCTAAAAGAGTATATGACATTTAAATTAATAAGAGTCACTTTATTGAATCATTTAAGCATTAATACAACATCTAAGAAAGATGTAACTTCTATATTTTTTTAATAGTTTAAGAACTAACCTCATCAAAGATGATAAATCATGGATGTTACTACCCTATATACCCTCTTTGTCTAAAAAGTTCTTCAAAACATTTGCAACATCATTTAATTTAAGTTTTCATATACCACTGGCAACCAATAGACTAATCAATAATTCTAAAGATCAGATATCACCTGACCAAACCTCCCAGACTGTTTACAAAATGACATGCCTCCAGAACGGCTGTAAAGCATCATATTGTGGGGAAACTCATGCTACTCTGGCCACTAGAGTTTTGCAGCATTGTTATTTATATAATAGAGCCTGAGTCAATTCTGAATGTAGCTCAGTGTTCTTACAGCATGAAAGCTCCACTGGCCATATGTTTGAACCCACTTGGGCAGATATACTATGCACGGAGCATCACAATGTCAAACATAAAGTAAAAGAGGCTTGCTTTATAGCAGATGATGCCAGTACCATCAACCGGAAGGAATCCTGCTTTTCCATTTCTCAAAAATGGGCCATTTAAATACATTGCATAAATTTTCATACACTAAGATTAGACATTCTGTTTACCAGCACATCCATCATATGTTATGAATATGGGAACCAGACTTAGCCTTTATAGTTTTGTTTTTGGTGTAGCTTCACATTTTTCACGTTTTAGTGCAATATAAACATTAATAAAGAATTATAATTGGATTTGACATTTTGGGTCACTTTAATTAATTTGATTTCCTTATTTCAAATCACTGTACATATGTATTCTTAAATTATTTTTATATTTGAAGAACATATTTATTAGTTTATGATAAAATTTAATTTTACAAGAATCTAATTTATATTTAAAAGATGCTTAGGTAGATTTATTCTAGAATGTTTAGGATGGCTACAAAATCCCTTACCTATTCTTAATATCTGAATGTAATCTTACATTATTCTTTATTTTATTTTAAAATTAAGAGCTCATGTTGTATTTATTTAAAGAATAATAACATTCTTAGTCTTATAATTATAAGATATTAGCTTAGGGGAAGTATATATCTTATCTATTTTATGAACTAGGATTTCATTCAACATTGAATAAATCTAAAGATGTCAAAAAAATTTATGAGATCATATTACCCTGAGATATTCTTAATATAATTTCACAAACCATATTATTCAATTTATTTTGATATTAAAATTTTACATTCAAAGATGGATTTTAAGTGGCATAGATTTTCAAAGAACATTTTAAATTTTATAAGAATTAAGTAATGTTTTTATCTAATCAAAGCAATGAGATGCTTAACAGATCTGTAGAAGATAGATAAAAAAAAAAGGTAGTTCTATTAGATCTTTGTAGAAGGAAGAGATTTAAATGTAATCTTAATGGCATATGTTGACAATATTAAGATTCTTTTACTTATGTTAGAGTGAGTTGAAATTCTTCCTCCTCTTATTAATAGTATTACTTTGTGTTTTATTATATTCTATTGATTCCCTATGTATACTTTTTCATTGTAGTATATGTTATAAACCTGCTGAGCATAGCTTTATCGTTTTTAGCTTGTACTTTGTACTTTTACAGCATCATTATTGTTACAGGTGTTATCTTCACTTTCTTTTAACAGTTACTATATATATATTGATTATCAAATATCTTGAATGTTTTTTAATAATAATGGTTTATCAAAACTGGGAATGAAATATGAAATATGATCTAATCAACCTTCAAAACAGGCATTAGGGTTTTAAAGAGATAAAAAACAGAGTGTTATGATAACCTAAATGAGTTTACTTTCAGTTCAGGAAAATTATTATTTAAATTTATTTTGTAAGCTGGTTCAAATATTGAAATGTATATTTGATTAAATTGTGAAGAAAAATTAAATTTTATTAGTAGACTTCATTTCATTTGTAGTATGTCAAACATGTTTTTCTAATGGTCAAAGCATTCTTTTGACTTGCAAAATTAGATCAAGATCTCTTTAAATTATTAGTTTTTTATTCTAACCATTTTGCTCTTTGGAGAAACAATATTATGCAAGTCTCATTAGGTAAAATAAAATTGAAACATTTTCCCACTGAAGTGTATTGATATTATTTAAGATAATCTGATATGTTTTAATATCTTCAGTTTTAAAAATGTAAATTTCATTCATGACAGTTTATTCATAAATAAAAAAAATTCAGAATATACTTGATTACAACCTGAGATTTTATAGAGTATTAAAACAATTTCTCCTTCCATTCAGGTTTACAGACCATGTGATCTGCTATGGATTTATTCGAACAATTGAGTTTTTGTAGAATATTAAAATTTCAACTGAGCATGCAGTTTAATTTAATAGTGGAACTGCCATTATGATGTTTTTAAACTTGCTTTTTTTGTGTTCAGTCTTTTCATGATTCTTGCTAGATCATACTGTAGCAGCTTTGGTTCATGAATTCACTCCTGTTATTTATACTTTACTTGATGTCTGGGATCAATATTAATCTAAAACAATCAATGAAGAATACTTATATTTAATTATTTTGTTGACCATACGTATATCAACAAATGTATGCATTTTAATTCATGATTTCAATGTTTTTTCGATTTTTTACATGAACAATTAAACAAATTAACTGCAATTAAACTATTTTTTTCTTTTCTATAATTGCAGACGGCAAAAATGGATATTTTATTCTAGTAAAAAATTGCTAAATATGTAAATTACATTTTTGGTAGCTGAAAAATTTTCATTTTCATTTAGACCATAAATATAGCAGTTTATTTTCTCTACTAAATCTATAGTCACTCTCTTTTTTGTAGATTAACCATTTGATATAATAACAGTCATTTGAAATACTCAAATGAAACTGTTGTATTCGTTTGTTGAGAAATAAATAGCAAAGTTACAAGAGACAATTTACTCCAGAAGTTTTCTCTTATTTATTTGAAAATAAAACTAACTAATGTAAAACCAAAAAATTATAATGGAAATAATTATAATTCCAAACAAAACTGCAGAGATTTATTTTTATTAAAGATAAAAATAACTAATTAAAGTTAAATAATTATAATGGAAATAATTATAATTATAACAAGCTGTGGAGATTTATTAAAGATAAAAATAACTAATTAAAGTTAAATAATTATAATAGAAATAATTATAATTCCAAACATAGCTGCAGAGATTAAAAGTTAAAAACAATTAAAAACGGGGTTTTGAAATCATGCGATAAAGAATTTGGAGAGATGTAGCAGATAAGACTTAAACAAAAGAACACAGAGAGATATAAAAACTGCGAATGTAAAAACATCGGGCACTTGTTACAGTTTTGTTTACCAAAAGAAGTTGGATACGTGTATCAAGCCTTTAGAGCTATTTGCGTCACAACTGTTTAATAATGAGTGTTTAGTCGTGTAGCCAAGTTCCATATATTTATCTAAATTTCTTGTCCTCGTTTGGTGTTTATATATCAGATTGTATGTTCTTTTCTACCCTCTGAAAAACTTAGGGGCGAAGATATTACAGAAACATCTAGTAAATGATTTTAGGTTGTATTAATAATTTTTGAAAATTTTATTCACAGAACTTTTATGTTACTAACAAGAACAACATATTGATTTTCTGAGACATTATTAATTTGATGCAAAAAGAAAACTTGTATTTAATTAGCACAATTTTTTAATGCAATACCTTCATTATAAAATAATGATTAATTAAAATTTTATCCTGCAAATTTTTATATAGTGTCAGTGAAAAAAATAACAGGAATATCTGTAGGAAATTTATACTATCATCAAAAATGTAAAGAAATATAATCCATTACTCTGTTTTTTATATAATTTTTAAGTAAATAATATAAAATATCATTTTATAATAGTGATAGTCCTATATATTTATTTATAAGAATAATGCATAAAACTATGTTATTTTTATAAATAATAAATATATAGACTTATAGCTGTTATATTATTTGCTTAGAAGCTTATTATACAGCTATAATTAAGTAAGCCTAGATTTTTAAAATTGATTGTACTTGATAAGTAGTTTTAAAAAATAATTCAAAAAGTATCATGTGACAGTCCTAACCTAAAAATGGGGATTCAGAGATTACTTATCTTAGTGTAGCTCCAAATTAGAAAGATTATTGCTGTTTGTAATAATAGTGAATTAACCATCGAATTCATTATATGTTTTAAAAATATGGCAACACTTGATTGTTATTGATATTGGGTTGTCTAAGTGTTGACTGGTTTGTAAAGGTTACTTACAAACCCATTTAGCCATGAGCATTATTACAATTATTATTTAAGTAATGCTTTGTGTGCAATTTGAAAATTATAATTTTGTAAGGTTATAATTGACTATTTATTAGTTTGCATTCAGAATAAGTTATATTTATCTGTTTAAAGAGATTTACTTAAACTTTTTTGTATCAGTAATTTCAATTTTTGTGGCCAAGTTACAATCTTTAGTGTTTATATAAATATATTGGACTATAAATAAAAGTGGGATTCCATCTTTATTATTAAAAGGAGGTTGCCTTGACAACAGTTTGAGATTGTTTTTGATATTGGGATTGTCTACGTGATGACTGGTTTTTAATGATATATATATAATGTATTGCTTGAATATAGCTTAATGTAAAATAAATAAAAATATTAAGCTTTATGATTATGTAAATTTAATTGCAAAAATAATAAATGTAATAATTAAAATATTATTGATTTTTTTAAAAAAACAATCATATTGATCATTTTATGTTTTTTGTTGTAGCATAAAAGAGCTCTTTTAGTTTTGAAAGAATGCATGAGGATTCAGCCAAATAACCCTCTTCCAGCTCTTCAAGCTATTCAGCTATGCTACAATCATTTATCACTGGTGAGTATTTTGTAAAAGATTTCATGCTAATATAAGAACTTAAGTTTAATTTGAATTTTGACTGCTAATTTACAACTATCATAATGTCATAAAGATCTCATTAAAGCTTTAAATTTAATTCTGAATATTGAGAGACATTGTAAGTTGTGTTAAAGTGGTAATTATGACAGTGGCTATCTCAAGTTAAAAATTTCGGATTCACTTCTCAGCTGAGGAAAGTAAGTAAAACATTTTTTGTTAATTTAATGGAATTTTTGTGTTCAACCTGTTTTTAGTGCTTAAATATTTAAATATTACATTTTATTTTTATTAGAGAATAACAAGTAATGACAAAATACCACAAATGATGATCAGATGTCATTAACTTCATCATCAGAATACTAACTGTCTTGATACTTTGTATTCTTTCAATTAGAGATCTTTCATACATTAATTTCTCTAGTGATAATATTTCTAAAAGTTTAAAACAGTTATGATGAATAATTTTTTATGCGATGTGATGCAGCTTCTCCTTTATCAAAGTCAGGAATCTCTCAGCCACTATGCTCAGAGAAACCTGTTACCCATCTTCCCTTCCCTTTCCATTCCCAATCCTAAGTTTTTCCCATATTCTTCTTTATCCTGCTCCATTCCATTTCCACAATATTATCTTTGTCCAATCTATGGCCCTTTATATCTAGATCCCTTATCTTTTTCCAAATGCAACATAAAAACCAAGAACCCACTTTCTGCATAATCACTTTGTTTATATTCATTCTCCCACAAGTTCATTATTTGTACCCTTTCTGCTTGTAAGCATTTACATTCATTTAGCAGATGGCTAATATTTTCCATGCCTTCCTTACATAACTTTCAGACTAAATCACCCACATTTCTCAATTTGTGTTTATATTCCTTTGTTGCTAACGATCCTGTTTGAACCTTATGCAGTAAACTATTTTCCTTGTTATTATCATAAATTAACTCACATCTAATATTCTGTTTACTTCTATATATATTTAAACTCCTTTTACTCTCAACACTAGTTCTCTATTTTCCGTTCTCCATTTTTTATTAATACATCTATTCTTCTATCCCATTCTTTGCAACTATAACACTCAACAATCCTCCTAACACAATCATCTCCCTTTTGTACAAGTATACTGACATAAAGTCTTTATCCAAATCTTTGCATAGCATATGTTGCCTGTTCTTTACTCATAACCTAATTAAATACTATTTTTGTGGAAAGGGAGAGGTAGAGCAATAGATTGAGATCTGAAAAAGACTGCCAGGGACAGTCGAAACTGTTATTATATTAATAAAAATTATTTGCTTAAAGGTGTAAGAAGACTGATTATTTAATAAGATATATTGTTGTATATGAATAAGCAAAATTACTGAAGAAGAAGAATGAAGAAGCATATATAGAATTATATAAATAATCATTTATTTTATAGCGCTATGTTTTATAAATTGTAATACATTAAAGATCAGCCTTTTCAAACTATTGTGCATGCGCTTTTTACAAGTGTTAATAATAAATTAATACTTTCATTTTCAACACAAGATATAGTATTTATGAAAGAATAAAATGAATCCACTTATTCTTTCCAACCCAAATGCTTATATATGGGCAAATCTTAAGTACTGGAAATGAACGCATGAGGATAGACCACTCACTTTAAATTACTGTTTACGATGTCTGAATGAATGATGTCGATGAAATTATCTAGAATTTACTAAACATCACTCTCAAATGAAACTTAAACATATGTAAATAAGCATTTATTTTATAGCGTTATGTTTTATAAATTGTAATACATTAAAGATCAGCCTTTTCAAGCTATTGTGTATGCGCTTTTTACGAGTGTTAATAATAAAGGAATACTTTCATTCCCAACACAAGATATAGTATTTATGAAAAAATAAAACGAATCCACTTATTCTTTCCAGCCCAAATGCTTATACATGGGCAAATCTTAAGTACTGGAAATGAAAGCGTGAGGATAGACCACTCACTTTAAATTACTGTTTACGATGTCTGAATGAATGATGTCGATGAAATTATCTAGAATTTACTAAACGTCACTCTCAAATGAAACTTAAACATATGTAAATAAGCATTTATTTTATAGCGCTATGTTTTATAAATTGTAATACATTAAAGAGGAGAATACATGAAGATGTTTTGGAGGAAAGATTTCGATGTTATGTAGAATACAGCGAGGATGGATAGTATTAATAATGTTAAAAAATTTATTGTTTATATTAAAATGGTGGAAGGAGAAGAAGTGTCAAAAATTATAAATAGGAGATGGAAATTATTTATGAGATTAAATAATATTAAGAATAATATCAGCTTTACGAAGAAATGTTCAAGGATTAATCTAATACAAAATTTTGTTAAAATGAAGAAGTTAAGAAAAATTATGAAGAATAAAGGAGATATGATAAGGAATATGGAAAGAAGACTATTAAAAGAATATATAAGGATTGAATATAGGAATAAAAATAGAATTTTTAAAGAGATTGAAGATTTGGAAAGAAGATTGGTTAATAGAATTACTAGAAAGGAAGAGAAAATTTTTGGAGAGTTATATAATAAGAAAAAATATTTTATTAATAATAAAACTAGGATAAGACATAAAAAGATAATGGATAATTTAAAGACAGAAAGAAAAGATGAAGAGGATAAAAGTAAGGATGAGAGAAGTAAAGAAAGCAATATATATAATCTGACAATGGTAAAGTTGGAAGAAGAAGATTAAACTATTATTTAGAGTAAAATAAAATAGTGGAAAGGGAGAGATAGAACAATAGATTGAGATCTGAAGAAGACTGTCAGGGATAGTCGAAACTGTTATTATATTAATAAAAATTATATTCTTAAAGGTGTAAGAAGACTGTGATTATTTAATAAGATATATTGTTAAACTACATTCCTTGCTATTATCATAAATTAAACGGCACTCAATATTCTGTTTACTTTTATAAATATTTAAACTCTTTTTACTCTCAATACTAGTTCTCCATCTTTCCAACTCTGTATTCTTTATTAATGCACCTATTCTTCTATTCCATTCTTTAACATTATAACACTCAACAATTCTCCTAACATAATCATCCCACCTTTTGTATAAGTATACTGACATAAAGTCTTTATCCAAATCTTCATATCACATTACCTTTCTCACTCATCTTGTTGCCTGCCCTTTATTCATAACCCAATTAAATACTATTTTGGCTATTCTTTTATTATCCATAAACTGCAATCTACTGAACATTTTCATTTTGCATCTCTTATATAAAAACTTGACTATCCCATATGTTCTTGAATTGCCCCCTTTGCTTTCCACATTTCTGCATCTAATGCATGTCTTCCTATTTCTCTTTGTATTTTTTTCTAAGTAATCTAATACTCTTTTACTAACACATAACACATCATTACCATATAATAACCCTGCTACTGCCACTCCCTACAATTCTAGCTACATCATATTTATTATATGAGAATACTGTTAATTTCTTTATCAATCCCTTTCTTTTCTTTACATCATTTATCAATTTTTTCTTTCATTCATTCAAGCAATTTCTCTGATTATTTAAGATCATCACATTTAACTTTATATTCCCCAATAAAGATTCTTTGTCTTCTTTCTCCCAGTACTAATCATTATTACTTTTGATTTTTCTTCACTAAATTTAATCCTCATCTTTTTACCCATCTTTGCGCATGTCCTCAGCATAACTTCCATATCTTCCCTTCTTCCTTCATACACAAAAAACATCATCTGTAAATAAAAGATCTGGCAATGTATATACTCCCTTGCCACATATTAATGGTATCTCTATACCTTTTTCTAATCTTTCTATTGCTCTTTCCATTTCTCTCAAATACAACAAAAACAAAATAGATGACATAGGGCATTCTTGCCTTAGTTCCACCCCATTTTTAACTTTAACTGCTTCTATATTCCCTAATCGATGCTATATTATTTTCATATAATTTCTTAATAATATCCACTAAAGCTCCATATATTCCCAAATTTACTAAACTTATCCCTAATCTATTTCTTTTTACTCTATCATATGCCTTCTCTATAGCGATAAAAACCATATATAACTGTCTACCTGTATTCCTACTCATATCCATAAGTTGTGTAACTACAAATAAACTTTCTCCTATATGCCTATCTGATCAAAAACCTTCTTGCATTTTTCCCACTATATTATTTTTTCCTTCCATTTTGTAATCCTTCCAGCCACCATATATGAGAAAATTTTATATAGCACTGACGTTACCGCTATCAGTCTGTAATTGTTTAATTTTCTATGATTCTTACGCTTCCTTTAAATAATAGCCTTACTCTTGTATTACTCCAATTACCCGGAAATTATCTCTTTTGTGCCATATTATTAAAACATGATAATAATTTTAATTTTGCCCTATGCTCTAAATTCATTATCATCTCTGCTGCCCATCCATCCAAACCTCTTGCCTTTTCACCTTTCAATTTCTTACCTGCCTCATTCAGTTCATTTTTTGTAAATTGTATATTCCCATTCCTATATGTTCTCATCACTCTGTTCTTCACATCTAGCATCTTTTCTATATCCATTATATAATTGTTTAAGATTTTTTTTAATTTTTCTCTAGAGCTACACTCTATTCCCTCATCATCTAGTAATATTATTTCTCTTTCCCCTACATTCCTTCTTTTAATGTGTTTCCAAAATTTTTTACTCCCATCTCTTCCACTTTTATTAATATCTTCCAACAGTTTACTATTCAATTTCATTCTCTTTTTATAATTACCTATTTTAACCAACTTTCTTTTTTTCTAAGTACTTTTCCCATTTAGCATTAACATCATTTTCACTTTCTTCATTCTTAATAGCATATTTATTTTCTCTGCATATTTTTCCCCTCTTTTTTACACTTTTACTAACTCTCATTTTCCTATTACTTTTATTCTTCTGAATATTTTCACCTAAAACCTTATTTGGCACTTTTTCTATTTCCTCTCACCAGTCCTTATACTCATCCCCAATCTACTCTTCCATGGTTTCCTCAACTTTTATTTTATACTCTTCTAACTTATTCTTATCATTCATTTTCCATCCATATCTTTCACTATCCTTTCTATTTTTATTACTATTTTTCATCACATTACTAACCATTTCTATTATAAAGAAGTTATGATCACGATTACATACTCTCTCTTCATTATCAAATACCTTAATTTTCCATACTTTATTCATTCACTCTTTCTCTAGTAATGCATAATCTATTGTGTGGAATATATTATTTCTAAACCATGTGTATTACACCTCATAAATATTCGATAAATTTCCAATGCTCAAATTTACTCTCTGACAAAAACTCTTCAAAAGCTGTCCATTCTTATTACCTACATCATCAATTTCTTCAATATGCCCATTCATATCCCCTATAACCATCATTCTCTTCCCCTTTTCTTTGAAACTCTGTATATCCTTAACTAAGCATTCATATATGCTACTGTTCTACTCCATTATAGTTTGACTATCTCCAGTGGCTCTAGCCACCATCCATTCTTGTCTTCCTAACCATATCTCAAACCACCAATGTTCTTGACATTTAACAGTATTTAAATTTTTTTTGACTATACTACCACCCCTCTTTTCTTTTCCTTTACTATTTATACCCTGCCAAACTAAGCCTCTCTTAGATGTGTTTCCACTACTGCTAATACCTCAAGCTCTTCATTTTTAATTGCTTTGTTTAATTCCAGCCACTTTTCTGGTCTCCTATCACCTTGCATATTCAAATACCCAATTTTAATAATTTCTTCTTTCCTAACTACTTTTTTATAAATTCTTTTGACTATTTCTTTTCCATTACATTTATAAATAATTTGCTTACCATTAATTTTACAGACCCATTCCCTCTCCACATCTACATTTATATCTAAATCAGCTACCCTTTGATTATTACTTACATCTTGTTCATTCTTCTTCTTGATAACACTGCCACTTAACCCCCCTCCCCTTTATAAATTTCCCGAACTATATTCTTTATAAATCAAACTCCCTAAAACTTCACTTGCTTATCTTTCTAAGTGCAAAGCATCTTTACTATGTAACTCCCTCTTTCCAATAAAAAAAATCCCACACATCCACAAACATGATTCTCTTGCACAATTTTTTTTAATCTCTTATTTATAGAACATGCCCTATCTGACATATACCTCTTGTCAAATCTAGGTAATAATCCAACTCTTCCTACTCTTATCTCTGCTCAATTTGAAATTACATTCAATCAATTTAATATTCCATAGATGTTGTATTTTTTATATTTTCATTACAAGAAGAATGAAGTAAAAGATTAATAATTACGTTCACTGAAGAAAGATCAGAGATTTTAAATTCTTACATAAATTTATTATTTATAAAATTAATTAAGAAATAAAATTTCACATATTACTATTCATAATGTTTATCTTATTAAAATTTGCCATTTGGTCCTACTAAAATATTCTTTCTTTTATTTGCCTAGTACTTATAATCAAGATTATTCTAATGATAATATATTTGAATTAGATTAAAAAAGATATTAACATTACAAGAAAATATGGTATATATTCATATATAATTTAATAAAGCTAATAGTGCCCAAGGCTAGATAAGTCATCAAATGGAAATTCATTGAAAGCAGTCAACATTTAAACTAGACCAATCAATAACAATTAACAATCTTAATCTGTTGCCAAGGCAACTTTTTAACAATAAAAGTGGAATAATATTGAGATTATTGATCGTTATTGATATTGATCTGGTTTAAGTGTTGACTGCTTTCAATGAATTTAATATATTTACTTATTCATATTATTGCATATTAATTATAGCACAATTCTGTAATTGGTTTAATGCTATAGTTTTGTAAAATAAATAAATTGAATTAAACTATTATTGTAATATTCATATTTACGCATGTGTATTCTTATATATAATACTATTTTTGTTTCTTTTTTTTTTTAATAGTAATGCATACTGTAATTAAGGTTTAAGTATGCCCGTAGAATGCATTGATTAAAATGAATTGAAATTGAAGAATAATATTAGCAACTGTAGTAGTAATGGTGGTAGTGATGGTAGAGATATTAGTAGTAATAGTAGCAGCAACTGTAACATATATATTTCTTATAATAACTCCCTTCATATACACTTTAATGCAAAAGATTTTTTTATAACTTTTTTATTTTCCTGACAGTTTCAACTGTCCTACAGTATTCATCAGAGATTCTCAACAGTCGAAACTGTCAGAAGATAAAAAAGTTATAAAAAATCTTTTGCATTAAAGTGTGTATGAAGGGAGTTGTTATAAGAAATATATATGAATATATGTAAGAAATGCAAAGAAAGTAAAGAGAAGAATAAAAGCAACAGCAACAATAGCAATAGAAGTAGTAGCAACAGTTGTAGCACTGTATTAAGTTTACACAATGGACTATGATTCATGGAGAAAATTAGAAGTAACTATTGGCCTGCACCATTCTATCCAAGCCTGGTTTTGATGGTAGTTTTATAAATTTGATTTTAGATGTTTATTGTATTTTGAAATGATTTACAAATGAACTAATTTTTGATAGTGTCCATGTTTTAATGTGACTTATTATCAATTGGCTTATAAAGTAGTTTTTTTTTATGGGATATGTTATTTTGAATAAACAAACTTTCAAAATGAAAGTAATTTTTCATTTCATTTTTTAATTATGTTTTATTTTTATTTATTTTTTTTAGCCAGAAGAAGGAATAGAGCTTTCAGAAAATATTATTCAGTGTTGTGAAAAGCAAGAAAAATTAAAAACAAGAGCATATATTGCTCTTGGAATTGGATATAGTATTAAAGCAGATGAAGCTAAATTGCAAAAAGACAGGCAGGAACTGCATAGGAAGGCTTTAAAAGCATTTTACATGTAAGTTCAATTTATAAACACAGGATATACTATATTTCTAAAACAGCTTTGTTTTATACAAATTGTAGGACTGTAATATTATATTTATAAGTAAATAATTATTAATCAGTGTTTTCTTTTATCAAAGTATATCAATATGTCAAGCGTTGGTGGTTGAGTGTTCAGCACAGCTGCCTTACAAGCAGTTACACGGAAAGAAAAAAGAAAGTATTTCAATATTAATAATTATCACACCATTGTAGATCACTTACGTTATGAAAAAAGATAAGTTCAATGATTAAAATTGGATAATAGAAAGTTAATTTTATGATTTAAAAAAGGATATTTATTGCAAAAAATTAAATATTGTGGATAAATTGTTAACAGAAAAATTTTGAAAGATATATCGGAAGAAATTATGAGTGCAAAAGGCAAAATGAAATAAAAATTTGATAGATTTTGAAAAAGAGGATGATGATGATGAGACAAACTATTGTTGGGTATTGAATATTATGATGATCAAGTATTATACTAGCGATTGGTCACAGCACTCTTTAGTTTATTTTCTGTAACATACTGGATAAAATATATGTGGTAACTTTATGATTAAAATCAAAACTGATTTAAGTTTCTAATTAAATTTTAATATTTGTCCTTCTGAATACAATAAAAATCAGAAATGGCTATGTGTGTGTTTTAACCCTGAAAACAATTTTCATTGTTTTCCTTTTATATTTTAACATTATTTTTATGGTGTTTCTATTTTTAAATAATCTTAACTATCACATGATGATGAGTTGCAGCATTCGCATCTTTTTTCAGTATTTTATAGGAGTTTGATTGTGGATCACCATTGTCAATCCCACTATCTAGTATTGTTCAGTAAATATTGGATGGTTAAAGATTTCAGCATAATCTGGTTTAGTCAAATGAGTGTTGATATGTTCATTGTAAGAACAGAAAAAATATAGCACAGTATTCATCACTGTTGGAAAAATATCTTTTTCCGATGAGCACTGAATCAATGAGTTATCTTTTTACCTTTTTAAACACTTTTATTTAAACTAAAAATTGTTTGACGTTTGTTTGATTGTTAAATTTTGAAATTGAAATTTAAACCACTAAACATCATATAATCACCATTCTTAAACAGCTTGTGTAAACATAAAGAATAGTGATCATGTGATGTTTAGTGGTTTAATATCAATCTTGCCAATAAGATTATGGTAACTGTGGTTATTAAAGATCCAAAGACACCAAAATGTATGGATGCTGAAATGAATTCAGATTTATATGACTATACAAACTAATGAGCTTGAATTGAAAACATTGTGTTTTCATTGTGGACTCAAAGCTTTATAGTTAACTAATAAGATAAAATGTGGCTGCTGGAAGGTTGCATTAGATCCTAAGATGTAAGTGCAGTGCTCTCAGATTCAAGGCTCCTCACTGATGAAAGCCACAAGCTAGAAACTAGTCTGGGAATATTGGATCAAAAGGTAGTAGATAGGCATTTTATGCATAAACCTTCCTATGTACATTGATTACTCTGGCTTGCACTGAGTGGCATTACTGTATGGAGAATTTTGCCTTTTTGTTCAATTGAAATTTAATACATTTACATCAAATTTTAAATATATTATAAATCACTGACAATATAATATGACATTAAAATATTTTAGGTAAATTTCCTAATTTCTTTACTGTAGAGAGGTTGGTGGATCAAATGCATTGATATCAAATTTCAAATACATTGATATCAGTTAAATGAGTTTTCAGAATGCATTCAAGAATGCAGTTTTTTTTTTTTTTTTTTTAAAAAGCTTAAATTAAAAAATGTTTAGCAATCTTTTAAAACTGAAATAAAAACAAATCTTTATTTCTCATGATTATAAAAGTTTTCTGTTTTAAAAAAACTTATGAATTCTTTTCTTTTGATACTAAAAGTTTTTTTAAAAATATTTTCCTAATAAACAAAACTATATTATAAATAATCCTTAATATTCATAACTTTACTGTCAAAAATTAAACAGGTATTTAGAATAATTGCAAAAAACATCTGAATACTAAAAACTTAATATTTATAATAAACATTATTATTTACTGCGGGCTAAAAAGCCTGAAAACAATTACTTCTTCAACTGCAATTGGGTTTTTTATATTTAACTTGAAATAAGAGGTAAAACATCTATTAAAAACCTTCCTTTATATATATATGCATTTTTTTTTAATATTATTTTTAACAAAAGAATTCCATCTAAATTTAATTTTATGATGAATTTCATCCATTACAGTTTCCATCTGTATTAATATTCTGTCAAAGGTATTTCTAGTAGTAACTTCTTCTAGTTCATATTTAAAAATTGTATTTTCTTTTTTAAAAAAAATACATTGAACATTAGGTATTTTAATCTTTTTACTTTTGTCTGATAAGTTTTGCAACATTTTCCAAAGTTTGAAACATTATTTGCAAAAAACAATCACATCATCTGTATATATATATATCATCTGTAAAATAGAAATGACTTAAATAATCTCCATTTACTTTAACTTTTTAATCCCCAAAATACTTTTTGTATAATTGCTATAAAAGCTTTGGAGATTATTATCTTGTCATATATCCTTCTCAATGTTAATATTTTTAATATCATCATTTAATCTAATCATTATTGGTATTGCATTTTGATAAATATTATTTAGAATATAACAATGTCCTTGATGTATATCTTAATGATCCAAAGCTTTAATCACTGCAAAAATTGTACATATAAATGCTTTTTCATAATCTACTGATGCAATCAATCTTAGTTTAAAATTGAGCTTCATGATTCTATCTATTTATCAAGTACTAACCTATGTTCAAACCTTATGTCCAATCCCGCTCCTTTAGTCATATATATATTTCATGTATATATTTCTGAGATGCGCGCCTAAAAATTATAAATTTTAACTTTTCAATAACATTTTTTTTTTTTATTATTAATTCTTTTTTTATTATTAAAATACATAGGTGTGGCTCAGATATATATTACAGGAGCAAACATATTAACAAAATATTGATTTTTTTAAATTTTTATTATACATTATTTATAAAACTTTTTCTTTTTAAATTGCTTTTTTTTCTAATAAATTGTATATTTTGTAAAATCCAAGATGGCAGATGCAACTGTTAATTGTCCAAAAATAATTAAAGGATTGGAAACATAATATTGTTTTAATCTTGGGAAGGAATTTTTTAATTAAAGTTTTGCTAGAAATAAAACAGGGAATCATTAATAGATTTTACTATTGTTATAAACATTCTTGTCAAATCTATTTCCAATCTGGAAATAGATTTGAATATATTTTTGGAATATTATCTCATGATTGCATCTCCCAGGACAATAGACAAAGAAATGTAAGATTTTGTTAGATCAGAGATTAGATTTTGGGCTAGAAATAAGAAATTAAAAGCATTTCATAAATACCTGAGCAGGGTATAAAATGGGCTGATTTTAAACACCAAGGGATATCTAATATTGAGAGAACTATGCAGTTAACATAACCCACATAGGTTTGAAATTTAAAAATAATGATTGAGTAGTAAGCCCATCCCATGAAGGTCATCTTCTGCTGCTATACCATCCTGCCTTAAGAATGAAATAAAAACCTGACCTGAGAACTTTGGAATGTGGAGTAGAAGCTTGCTGTTACCTAAGAACTTGCATGGATCTCTTTAATTGCCATGCACGATCCGGATTGTCAAAATGGACTCTTAAAATTGTGCAAGGTAATGATTTTCATGCCGCCTGAAAGTAAATCTAGTCTAACTAATCTAAAATCCTACTATCAAGATTTCTCCTAATGTAATATTTAACTTTGTATCTTTCTAATATGTAAATTGCTCTCAAATAATTTTGATAAATCTAATTCTCTCTCATATGCTCTAACTTTCTTTAACTTTGGTGCAGTCAATTATTTATAGGTAGTTATTATTTGATTTTATATGTATGCTTTTACTATTAATATGCCAATCTCAAGCAATCTGATGAACTGAATTTCTCAAAATCTTTTCTTTCCTCCTTTTAATTAAACCTCTATGAATTAAGTTTATTAACATCCCCTCAAATCACTGTATTATTAATTAGTATGCTCGCCAGATATTGTTTTTATGAGTCATTTTATTTTGTGTTTTTCATATAAAATTATTTGTTCAACCCCAACTAGAATGAAGTAATTGAACATGGGGTAAATTCATCTCCCAAGCTAATTAACACTTTGAAATCTTTTAAAATCTTATTTATTTAAATTCTGAAAAGGTGACCTATTAGTTGTTTTCTATACAATTGCTAATTTTCTTTTGTTTTCATATTCTTAAAATCTTAAATGTTTTAATATTCTAGTTATCAAAATCCACGAAGGTGGGATTGTATTATTTTAAATAGCAGAAAAAGGAAGGTGTAAAATCTTAATGTATATTTTGGTAAATGAAATATTTTTTATATATATATTATAACGGCATAGCGTATTGTTTGTATAAATTATGGCATTAAAACAAGAGGTCATTTATTTTAAAGCAGTAAATGCTATTCAATGTCATTAGTGACATTTAGCCATACTGTGTTACTGACATTCGGCTTATCGTCGTGAATTATATATGTGCTTTTAATCTGGGGGTTGTGACAGGATCGAATCCATAGATTTCTCCTATGTCCTAACCCATGGATAGTTGAGCTTCCTGGGACTTATTCTGTATAAAAAGGTCTCTGGCGTTGGTGATTCCAATATGCCTGGCACACGCTATGCCTGTCCACTTTTCTCTAAGCATTGCCCTAAGAAGGGGGTCTTAGACTTCATTTTTTGTCCAAAAGCATGGCTTTTTCTTGTTATTTCTATGCTACTATGTCAGGACTGCCATTTCTTCATTTATTATTTCTTTTGCTTCATGGCTCAGTTCTGATGTTATAATATTAAAATTGCACTCTGCTTAAATATATATATATATAAAATGCCGAATATTACCAATTTTATTAATTAATATTATTTCAGTCTTATTATACAATCCCATCATCATAATTTGTTATTTCGGTATTTAAGAGTATATGCCTGGGGGAAACAAAGTGTTCTTCCTTCCAAATGCTAAGTAAAAGAATTGTTAATGAATATTTTGTCTCATAATCAAATGTAATTTTGTAAATGAATTTTATTTACTTCTTGATGACTACAATGGCATGAAAATAATTTTATTATCTCTGTAATGAATATTGGAACGCTTACTGAAATAATATGTTAGTCACCGTGTTGCAGAACCGTAAATCAAAGCGTTAATAGCAATCTTATGTAATCTTTTAATAATTGATTGGCATTTTAATTCTGTACCCACCAAAAATGTGTGTTAATGTATAGCTTATGAGAACTCTTTGCATGAACTGCAATATGTAATTATATACCGTTTGGTAGACCGCTCATTCATGCACACGCTAATGTATATAATTAATTCATTATATTAATATATTTTTTATTGTCTAACGTGTTTGAGTAGTTCAAATTCCTTTTTCTCCACTTCCACACGTACAACCATGCATATGCTTATTGTTGCTAAGTTATAATGTAATTAGTAAATAAGTCTCATTGTCTTCTGTGCTCTGCTGGTGGGCCGGATTTTAGAATTAATTCTTGTATGCCATCATTATATGTTATTCATTAGATGTTTGATCTGGGGCTTAGGGAATGGGTTCAAATTCATCCCTGACCTAAAGATCTCGGGCTTGACTGGGTTTGAAGTACGTTTTTTGAGTTCCAGCTCATGTTAGATGGATCAACATGTTTTGACTGATAATTCCCCCCCCCCCCAGGCTTGACTGGGTTTGAGGTACATATTTTGAGTTACAGCTCATGTAGATGGATCAACATGTTTTGACCGGTACACTACAAATCCAAAGCATAATGGCAATTCGTATCCATTGATCCTATTTATAACTTTTTTTAGTATTTGGATGTGATCTACTGTAATAAAGTTACTTTTGAATCCAGCTTATTCTTTTGATTGCTTTGAATCCAAAGTTTGTTATAGATGAGTTGTAATTATTTTAGTAAAAATTTTGTACCCAATTATTCTGTAATTTGTAATATCTTTTTTATCACTTTTCTTAAATATCAATATTACTACCACATTCTTCCAATCATCTGGTTCATCTTTATGACTATATTAAAATATCCAACTTGTTCTTTTAGTTGTTTGAATCTAGAGCTTGTTATAGATGAATTGTAAACATCTTGGTAAAAGTTTTGTGTAGAACTGATAGAAAATTGATAGCTGTAACATTTCTAATATTTTCTTTATCATATTTTTTAAATATTAATATTACTCCTACATTCTTCCAATTATCTGGTACATCTTTATCATTTTTACATTTGGTAAGTAGCTTTATCAAGAATTTTTCCATTTCTTACCTATTTTTTAAAAAAAATATCACAAATATAAATATATTAAAAAATAAAAAACAAACACAGTCATCTATTTTAAAAATAGCCCATTAATTTCAATATATATACAACAAACTATACACAAACTTCTATAAAAATCTTGATTTATTAGTATTACAACGTACAAAAATATACTCCATTTTGACCATATTCTTTTACAGTCTTTATCAAGGAACAAATAAAAAAATACATAAACAAATGAGTACAAATATTCCATAATATATTTAGCAAATACAAATACCTCTTAAAACTCTTCTAACAAACAATCTTAACTTTTTATTACATTCGTTTCTTAAATACCTTTCTTAAAATAATCTCCTTATAATTATTTAATTAAGTCAACTTATTATCCTCTTTTTTTCCCAATTAATATCCTATCATTACAGGTTTCATTTCATTAATATAAATTTCTTCCTTTATAATTTTTTTATAATACAATCTAATACATTCTAAAAATTCTCTTTTAAAATCTTTATGTTTAAATTTACTCATATTACCGTAAACTGCAGAATTTTTATGGACACATAAGTAAATTTAAACATAAAAGATTTTAAAATAGAACCTTTAGAATATATTAGAACATATGAAAGAATTATAAAAGAAGGAATGTATATTAATGAAATGAAATCTGTAATGAATAGGATGTTAATTGGGGAAAAAAAAGTACAATAGGTTGATTTAATTAAATAATTATAGTGGATTATTTTAAAAAAGGTATTTAATGAAAAGTTAGGTTGTTTGTTAGAAGAGTTCTAGGGTAAGAGGTATTTGGATTTATTATATTTATTATGGAATATTTGTATTTATTTGTTTTTTATGTATTTTTTAGCTGTTCTTTGATAAAGACTATAAAAGAATATAGTCGAAACGTTGGAATATGTTTTTATACATTGTAATAGTTCATATAATAAATCAAGATTTATAAAGAAGTTTGTATGTGGTTTGTTGTATATATACAGAAATACAAATACTGATTTAAATTGATGCTGATTTTTCCTTCAGTGACTAAAAGAATAAGAATTAAAAGAAAACTACTTTCTTATGAATAAAGATTATTTTAAGAAAAGTTAACATTTAAAGACAAGAATAGGCTATAAAATTTGAACTATCTGTAATGTTCATGGAAATACATTTAATTTATTGTAATGTAGAACATTTTTGATTGATTAAGATTGTAATTTTATTTATTTTTATTAAATATCTACGATTAGTGGGTTTTTTTGATCAGTGATTCTTTTTCTTGTTATTGCTGAATATCTATTAATAAGTTTTTGTCTTGTTTGATAGTTAATTTTTTTTTCTTTTATAATAAAGACAATATTTTACTTAATTACGATGTAATATATAAATAAGTAAATAATATAATAATTACTGTAAGGTAAAATAAGCACAAAATAAATTTATTAATCTGCTAAGCCAGGCTTTCGGTACAGAGTGAATTTCTCAAAGCATGACTGAAAGGGAGTTAGAAAAATGTATCAGTATTTCCACTGGCATATAAAGATAATTACATAAATTTTAAGAATTTTCATAATTGCATATGTGATATTTGTAGTGTAATTATCTTTATATGCTGGTGGAAACACTGATACATTTTGCTAATTCTCTTTCAGTCGTGCTTTGACAAAGATAATTCATATAGAAAGCCTGATTTAGCAGATTAATAAATTAATTTTATGCTTATTTTGCATTACCATATATATTAAATATTGCCTATGATATTAACCTTTTCTATCTTTATTTATAATATGTACATTAATGGAGAATAGTTAAGATAAAGGTATCACAAAATGTAGTTGAGTAAATGTTGATTGATTGAGCAATTAACCCACTTTGCAATCTTGTTATATTAAATATAGCTTTTTATAATTATATTTTGGGGAGTTTAAAATTTGGATAATTGAAATCTGAAATTGAGTCATTGAAATTTTATGTCTTATATAGTTTTTATTCCTATGTTTTGATCACTTACATGTAAATCGTCTTCAGGGATATTATACATATATTATATGATTAAATAAACAAATCAAAACAGTCCTAGAATATCAAAATCAGATTTATTATCAGCATTTATATAATATTGGTTATGTATTTGTAAATATTCTTATTAATATTATTAACTTCATTACTACTATTATAATAGCTGTAGAGTTAATAGTAATATGTATAATATAATTGTGTATAGTAATATTTGTAGAAGTAGTGATATTTGTAGAAATGGTAATAAAGTATTCATAATACTAATAAGAATTATTAATCATAATAATAAAGTTAATAATATTAATAACAAGAATATTTATAACACATAAGAAATATAAATATATACGGGAGTATCTGTAGAAGTTGTGTCGAAAATCTGAACTTGATATTCTCACTATTTTGATTTATTTACTCATGGGATTTATATATAATATCCCTGAAGGTGACTTGCATGTAAGGAGTCGAAAAATTAGAAATAAATACTTTATAAAATATAAAATTTTAGTATTTTTAATAACAGATGCAATCACAATAATAATAGTAATGCATTAAGATATCAGTGAAATAGAAAGAAATCAACAAATTATAGCAAGTATGATAAAAATTAATCAGAAGTATTGCTAAAAGCATTTTTTTAAGATGCAATCAATCATCAAATATATTGCAAGACCAAGACCTGTCCAGTGATTTCCTCATAAATGTGTTGAAGGATAATTGTCAGATTTGCCTACTGCCAGATGACGAGGGTTTGAGTGTTTCCTATCCACATTTTGATTTTCTATCCAAAAGTAATTAGATACCTATTCACATATCAACTTTGGTTGATTAACTTGGTTGGCTAACTGAAAGAAAAATTATGAGCATGGTTGGAATATATATATAACTTGGATTAAAATCTTATGTTTTGTCAGGCAGATTTTTTAATTACAAATCCTTTAAGCATCAATTTTATATTACAGATTTTTATTATTTAAGTTTCAATAAAGAAGGAATTCAATGCCTCAAAAGCTAATGAAAAATACCAAATGAATCATAAACAATACATGACATCAGTTTAAATGTTATTTGATGACTCAATATTATTATTTTTTTTTTTATAAATATTTAAAAAGTCATCTTTTTTCATAGGCAAATAAGCTTTCTATTAAATTAAAGTGAATAATTGAATAATTTTATTTTAGGGCTCAATCGGAGGATCCTTTAGATTACTTAGCTGAGTTCAATATCGCCTTACAGCATGCATTGACCAGGCAGGTAAGGAAAGAATAAGTGAAGTGATAGAAAATTGCATTTTTTTTCCTATGATGTGTTTGTTATTATTATTATAATTTTTGATTATATCAAATTTTATATTAAACGTGTAGGAAACTTGTTGAGAAAAAATCCAAAGAGAACAATATATTATATCATAGAATTAGAAAAGGTTTTTCATAAACTGGACTGGGTTTATAAATATTTTGATGGTTGCAGTTTACTGATTCTTCCATATCAGTTTTGTCATTAACCAGATTCCTACTTTCAAAACATATACTATTCAACTTTTTCCATTTTAAGTTTTCAGAATTTTCTCCATTTTATTTATTTCTGAAAATTAATTGAGGATTTGTTTGGATGTTTCTGTTTTTGGCATTATTTGTATTTGTTGGTATCATTTCATCCAAACTTTCTACTACAAATTCTGTCAAGGAATTTGTTCCTTAATAATTATTTTATTCAATATTGAATCCAAAATTATTTCTAATAGATACATTAGGTATTGTTGGTACTTTATTTGGCCACAGAATTTTCTATGAATTGATATGCTTTTTACAATTAATTTCAAAATAGTTTTGCTTTAATGGTGAGTTTTTTAATTTCACAAAATATTATGTCCTATGGTTTAGTAAAGTGGTGAGGTGATGGTCTTACTTTTCAGAAGAATAAAAAAAAAAGTTAGTTAATTTAAAAGAAACTTTTATATTTATCTTTATTATATTATTTAACAAGCATATTATTGCCTTTTCTTGATTAATGAAAGAGTCTATATACATTTGAATAGTCAGCCTATGAAAGTACTGTAGATTCATGCTCTATCTCAGGTAATGCTTCTGGATTAATGCTTCGAATCTGATGTGATCTTGTTATATGTTATACTTTAAAGACTATTGCATATTCTACCTATAAAATATTATGAAATTTATGGGT
Organism: Epiperipatus broadwayi; assembly: GCA_028023455.1. Lineage (NCBI taxonomy): Eukaryota > Metazoa > Onychophora > Udeonychophora > Euonychophora > Peripatidae > Epiperipatus > Epiperipatus broadwayi. The sequence goes on along the minus strand of JAQFVV010000070.1, from coordinate 4,851,339 downwards.
CTCTCTCCATATATCTAATTATATATAAATCTTTCATACTCTAATAAATAAATAAAACTTCAAATGCTAATAATTAACAAATTAATGTTTATTAACAAGTATATCAATAATATATATCTATAATTCCCAACTCAAGAAGTAGTTTAATTAATATTCTTTTTTTGTGTGTTATATAAAATAAAGTAACAAATGTAATTGATTGTAATGCATTCTCATGAGTTACAAAATATGTGATTCCAAATTTTCTATTTGATTATAAAAGTAATTTTATGACAAATTATTTTAGCTGTCTTGGTACAACATCTTCCGAAAAATGAATGAATTTTGACATCATAGATGAATCTATTCTTTGTAATATGAGAGAATTACTTATTAGTTTCTTTTTTTCTATATAATATTTGAGGAGTATATTGTTCATTAATCAATTCATATACATTTAAATAAAACTTAGATCTTTAGATATGAATTTAAACTCAATGACCTGGTATACATGGAATTGTTAACCAAGTATATCATCACTTTGTAATATCTTATGACTTATGTGCAATGATATTAATTTTTACTATTAACAATAATAACATAATTCATTAACCTGTAATAATTTAGTCACTTCTTCATAAAGAGATAAAGTTAAGACATGAGAAAATATATCTACATAAATCCCATCATTAAAAAATATCACCCTGATGTTACTTGGATTCTTGTCATTAGTGGTCACAATAATGGTACATATATCTTAATAAATCTGTCTACAATTCAGGGTCATGCATGAGTAATTAAACCTAGAAAATAGTCATTATATTAATACAATCAATAATATATAGTGAACAAATCATTGTCTGCCAGTCGTCTTCTGTAACATATGACTATATTAATAATATAAAAAGTGTGAGCACAATTTGTTATTTCATTGTAGGAGCAGGAATATTAAGTCTGCAGGTATATAATCAAGACATAACAATATATATAACACAATTATCAACAAAATCTTTATTTTAAATCTGTAATAACGTAAGGTAGTCATGCCAGATGTTAATATTGATTATATATGAAATTAATATTAAATAAACACTCATCTCAGATTTAACATTTATAAATAGACAAATTCACATATTTGAATTACTTATCTCATACTATTATTTTATAATGTTATAGAAAAGCATTTAAGCATTTGATATGTATAAGAATGAACAGCAGTGAATGTCTAAAGATCTTAGTTCTGTTTATTCACTTTCACAGTTTTATTTATTTTTCCTATTATGAATTTATGTAAGATTATATTTCTGGTTTTTTTCCTTCATTCCAATAAAAAAGATACCATAGTTATATTAATTTTTTGCATTAATTCATCTTTTTTTTTTTAAAAAAAATCATGAATATTGCATTCCAGAGAATAGTATCTATCCCACAGTGATTGTCAGTATGTGTACATGACTTTTACATTTTTGTAAAAAACTAGAGAATCAGAACTTAATTTGGAATTTCCTTGAACTAGAAAGACTATGGCTTCAACATCTAAAACAGGCAAAACTTTCCATACAGTAGCACCATTCAGTGAAAGACAGAGTAATCAATGGATGCCAGAAGGCACGGAGAGTTTTACCTGTTTTAATAACAGTTATGAGCAAGCGTAAGAAATAATGATCATGTGATGTTTAGTGGTTTAATACCAATCCTGCCTAATACGATAGTGGTGGCTATAGTTATTAAAGAACCAAAGACACCAAAGTGTATGGGTACTGAACTGAGTTCAGACCGATATGACTATATAAGCTAATGAGCTTGGAGTGAAAATATTATTGTGTCTTCAATTTTATTTTCATAGTTTTGTAGTTAAGTAGAGATAAAAGTTGGTTGCTGGAGAGTTGCATAGATCCTAAGATCTAGTTGCAGTGCTCTCAGATCCAAGGCTTCTCACTGATGAAATCCACAAGCTAGAAACTAGTCTGGGGATATTGGATCAGTGGACACTAGATAGGCATTTTATGCATAAGCCTTCTGGCATCCATTGATTACTCTGGCTTGCACTGAGTGACACTACTGTATGAGAGTTTTGCCTGTTTTAATAACAGTTGTGAGCAAACATAAGAAATGGTGATCATGTAATGTTTGGTGCTTCAACATCTGTCTTTGTGTGTTAAAGAATTTTTTAATATTGCATAAAAGAGCGTTTTTTGTTAAGAGAATATGTACTATGAAAAAGGAAATCATTATTTATAATAATTTATATTTGTTTTAGCACAATTTATTATATATAATAATATTTAGTCCTATATAATAAACCCTATATGTTTTATAAAAAATTATAAAGTATTAATAAAAAAAGAAAATTGATTTCCAATTATTATTGATAAAACATTTAGCAAAATTAACGTAATATCTATTTGAAAAGAAATGGTAAATTTATGATTGAAGTAAAGTATTAAACATTTCTCCATATATAAGTTTAATCTTTTGGATTATAAAATTATTTAGGAGATACAAAATATGGAAAAATAAAAACTATGAAGTTATAAAAACAATTTAAAAATGTGAAATAATGGAGCAACTAATGAAGGCAAATATTTAGTAGTTAGATAAGTAAATATTGAACAAATAGAAAACATTAAAGTAATAAAAAGAGATAAATTACATGGAAAAAAAGTACAGATATCTGGATAAAAATTGGAAAAGATATTTACCATATATATTTTTAAAAATAATAATTTTTTTACTTGTATGATCAATTGCCTTGAAGGTCAAGTAATGTTAGTTTGAATTCCAAAATTGGACAACTGCGTACAATAGTTTTCATTTAAATCACTATCTAAAAACTTTTTTCTCTTTATTTTTCACTTACTTGGAACTGAAATTTAAACCAGATATTTTGATTCATGAGCTTAACCATTTTTCAATGAGTTAAATTAATTCATGGAAGAATAATGATTTAAAGTTGTAAGATATCAAGATTTTTTTTTTTTAATCTGTTTTTTTATAATGGAATTGGATCAGTAATCTACATTTTTGAGCTATATATGGGGTAAACTGTTCAGGACAAACTACTGAATGAAAGTGATTTATAGATTAAAGAGTATCAAGAAAAATAAAAATGAAATAGAAAAGAAGACTCCATCTTGAAGAATTTAGCATAGCAATAAAAGGGGAAACTCTGGAACAAATGATTTGTATATGGATTTCTGACTCAATAAAATAAAAAAGTCTCAATTTGTTAACTTAAATGGATCTTTATTTTAGTGCTTAAACATTTTTATGACCTCCTGAGTAATTAATTGTATGTATTTATTGAATGAATAATCAGATGGTTTATTGCTCGGAGTTTGTAACAAAGACAAACATAGAAAATGCCAATGGAACAATGATCTACAGTTTGCCATTGCATTAAACAATGTAAAGCCTTTATTTAATGATAATTTCCATGTAGAAATTTACAATTTCTCTCACTTCAAAAGTATTAACAGAACAATTAGAGATTTTTTTCCAAGTAACCGAGAAATCCAATAAAAAAACATAAATGTCTGATTTTTCTTGGTAAAAGATGTGTAGTAATAATTTATTTTTATAAATTTAATATTACTAATCTCTTATGATTATAAAAAAAGAAAAAAGAATTGCTTTATTTCTTGGAGATTCATAAGAAATTGGAGTGAATGGAAGAGGACTGTTAGGCAAAAGGTTAATTAAATCTTTTAAATCAATTTCATTGGGGAAAAAATTTTAAAAAATAGACAAATGATTTTGATAATCTTAACATAAATGATATAAAACTAATAAACTGCCAAAGTGTGATTTAGAAAGATTGCACTTTAATAATATTAATAACTTTAGTATAGTAAATACCACTAGATCTTTTACAAAATTAGGGTTAATAAGGAAATCTTTTCCCATTACTTATATATTTTAATAAAAATATTATTTCGAGTGAAAACATAAAATAACATAGATTAATTTTTTGTATTCATAAATAATCAATATTCCAATATTAAAATTTAAATTGTTAGTATAATTAATCAACACAGATAATATGTGTACATATATGCATTAATAGAGAAGTTTATTAGTTGTGGCTATGCGCTTTTGAGAACTTACAATGTTCTCATATTCATTATCTTACTATGAATATGAGAACATTGTACATTTTCGAAAGCGCTCAGCCATATAATGTTTATAGAACTAATAAACTTCTCTATTAATGCGTATAAGTGCACATATATTATGTCTGTTACATTGAATGTATGAGAAGTATAAACTGTTAATCCTTCATTACATATAATTGATCAAATACATTTGAAATTTTTATATATTTTTTACTTTGTAAAATATTTGGAATAAACTAGTATTTGTCAGTGCTATTTTATTTTACCACAGATTGTTCCTGCATATAAACACGTTCATCAAGCTTTACTCCTTCGAAGTGAACATATCCATTCACTTCATTTATTAGCTCTTTTACTGAGTTCTCAGAAACGTTACGAAGAAGCTTTACAATTAATTGAGGCTACGCTTGAAGAATATCCAAATAATTTGAAGTAATTGTTGTTTTTCATTAATATTTATGTATAGTTTATTATTATTATTATTTCAAACTTAAATAAGAAATTTACTTTGCATCAGTAACTTTTCTGATTTATATTTTGTAAATAGCATAATTATTGGATATTAGACTAAATAAATTTTTACTGAAAAAATATTCATTAGCAAATGCACTAATGCCTTTAAAGATAATAAATTTTGCTTACAAGTGAGTAAGTGTAAATTCTTGAAATGCGCATGACTGAAGATTTATTCCTTTCTTTATATTACATACATAGTCAAGTGCTATATAAGTAGACTATTTATTACAGAAATAAATTAGATTTTTAAACTACTACAGTATTATAATACGAGAGTTAAAATACTACTCTCAAATGTATATAAGTTTACAAACTTTGGCAACTTTTTTTATATAGAATTTATAAATCAACTGACTCGATATAAGATTTAATTGGAAACCAGTGTTCTAGAAGTAATTGAAATAACATAATTATTGTAATAGTCCACAAGATTAGTTTTGGGGCTTAAAAATTCCTGTAATGTGATGATTTTATCTATCATAATGAATGAATTTATGGAGATAAATATTATTGAAATTATTTAATCAATGATTATATTTGCTTATACATTGTAATGATTTTTTTTAAATATGTTTAGAATTTGTACGTGTGTGCGTAACCATTACGCAGACATGTAAGGCTGATTGATCCTATTATTACAAATTAGCATCTTATATACCTATAAGAACATCAAAAGACTTTTGGTATTTTATTTGAAAGCATTGCATAATTATATTTAAACTATTCCTTGATTAATTATTGATTTTTTAATCACCTGACATATTGAATATTATTAATTTTTTAAAATCTTAATATGATTATTACCATGTCTCTGCAATATATTTCACAAAATTTGAGATTATAATAATTAAATTCAGTATTAAATGAAAACATAGTGCTCCCTAAAATTTTTCATGTAGACAATTTCTACATTTTTAATTATAATTTAATAAACTTTTTTTTAAAAGATAATAAGCTACTTGGTTTCTTTTTTTTTACAGAAATCTAGTAATCTTTAGATAATTGTAATGCAATTTACAAAAGCTGAAAAAATGCGGAATGAGAGATTGGGCATTTTCTAACTTTTCTCTTTTTTTTTTCTAGTGTCAAAATTTTCACATTATTACAGATCAACATATAAGATTCGCAATGCCAGTTCAGAATACTAAGAAAGATCTGTCAAAAAAAAAAATAAAAACATAATGATGCCACAGCTATAGTCATTTTGACTAATAAACTTATTTTTCATGACAACAAATTAAACCAACTTGATTTTTTTTCCTCTCTTCAGACTTATTAAGAAACTTTTGATTTAATTGTAAATAAACCCAAAAGTCTTATTTCTGAAATCTTGTTTTCTGTTAAAGAAATGTTTGATGGAAGAAAGCATAATCATTTTAATAATATGGCAATTTCTTCAAATATAATTTTGACTTGGATATTGTCTATCAATTTTGTAATCTAAATATGACATACGTCTAAAAGATATTTAGATAATTTTGTTAATATTAATCAAATCAGCTGTCAAAGTCTTAAATTAAAGGTAGATTAATATAGTTTCCATGCAGGTCTGATTTTTATGAAACCAGTACAACCAATGATCCTGTGCCAATTTTTGGCTTTGAGAAGTTTTACCAAGAATGAACATATTTTGAAACAACCTAAACTTATTGAGATACTATCTAAAAATTTTGTTTATAATTTGATTGAAGAGTTGATGAAATAAAACATGATATTTACTTTGTTTAAGTTATCAAATTTGAAATTTTTTGATTCCGTCGAGTATGGAAATTTTTTATTGACACACTTTTACAGTAGATTTTATCTGAAGGGTTGATTTGTTGTTACTGGTAACTGCTAACTATTATATTTCTAAAAATTTATAGCCAATTGCTGGATGAGAAAATTATTTACTCTTAACTCATTTTCAATCATAACTAGCAGTTGAATTTGTTAAGACTGATCAGTTTTTACAAATTAAGCAGTGACCTTTACTAAATACTTTCACATTTAATTGGGTAATTGGAAATATCTTTTTTGTTGGATGCTGAATTATTTGCTTTTGTAATTCAGGTTTTCTTAGTTTCGTTAGTTGTATTAAAATTATAATTAATAATTGTTTTATGCTATAATGCAAACAAATTGTATTTGTATTTATCTTTATAAATTATAACTTTTGCATTTTTTATTTAACACAACAATATATATTTTATATTATTATAGATTTGCTTTATAATTATAATTTTGTGAAAATGTAAATATGCTCTATTACAGTTTATTATTTACAAAAGTCAAGCTGGAGGAACGATGTCGAGGAATTGATGATGCCCTTCTCACCAACAAGCATATGCTTAAACTCTGGAAAGAATTATATGAAGATGAACTCCATGGGTTAGTTTTTATTGCTTTAAAAGAATTTGTTACAATAATGTATATAACAATCACTAGAAATCTCCCCATTATACATGCACTGTATATATTTAAACACTTCAGGAATACTCTCCTTTCTAAACACAAGATAAAGTTTTTTAAAAAGATAGGATGAATCCATCCTACTTTTTTAACCTATATGAACAGGCAAATTTTAAGCATTTAGAAATGAAATGTGAAGCTATTAATTAATCACTTTTAATTCCATATGCTATGTCTTAATTATTGACATGGTGAAATTTTTACAATTTGCTGCCCATCAGTCTTAGATGTAATATTAAAACATATAATGAGTTATTTATTTATACAGCATCTAGGGAATCAATCCTCTACACCTTGCCCAGTGATTGTTACAAATTAAAAACATAGCACTATATAAATAAATAATTCGTTAATAATGTATATAATAAAGAATTGAAATGCATGTACTATTTTCTGCAGCACTAAACTTATTAAAAAATGATTCAGATGGTCGTGGGACATTATCTTTATTAGAAATGTTTTAAAATAGTTGACCAGCATTTCAGTTATTTTATTAAAATTATTGTTAAATCATGTTAGTACATTTACAATGACAACAGTACGAGATAGCATGGATAGTTGAGGGTCATGTGAAAGTCTGAATTCAAACTCCCCATTTATAACATACTGGAGTGCAAGTATGAAAAAGCCAGTACTGTAGAAAAAATTCATATATTATAATATTAATTATTGTATAATTTCAATAAAGATTAAAGCAGATCTTAAAATTATCTCTACCTTATTTTAATATGTTTAATATTATATTATTTGTTTGAAATGTATAATAAATTGCAATCATGTGATATACCAATTTTCATTATTGTGTTGATATATTTATATAGTGAATTATTATTTCCATATTATTATGATAAACAGGTATTTTAACTTCCATTGCAGCCAGTGATTTGGAATAGTATCTGCTAAAACGTGTACTATGAGTGTATGAATAGTTTATTTACGATATTGTAGCTAAATGCATCATTAAAATATTTAAGTTTACCACTATATAAAGAAATATTGATCTTAATATTGTTTATAATAATTATTTTTAATGTGTATCAGGATACATTGTAACGATATAATTAACCCTTTGGCTAGACATGTGTGTTTTAAAGCATTAAAATTTTTTTTATATAAAGTTATGATAAATAAATTTTGTTAGTTGTACTATCATAATAAAAATCTCAAATTATAGTTTCAGTAGTATGAATTAAAGAAATTTAGTTAGTTTAATTAGTTAGCAGTTATTTAAAGATTAGCTTAGGTTGTTTAATATTTAGTTGAAAAATAAAATTAATATTTAAACTAAAGAAGAGTTAATCTAAAGCATAATATGCTTCCAATAGATTTAATAGATAAAGTTGTTCTATGCGGTCTGAAATGATTAGTTAACTTTGTTTGGATTTTAGTTGTTGATTTTTAAAATAAATAATTTTAAAAATAACAGTTATAATTTATTAAATACCAGTTTATATGAAAGTATTTAGAAGTAGAATTTTAAAATAGTACGTATAACTGACTGAGAGTAGCTCTAATTTTTTAATTGATTTTAAGTGTCAGTTAATAATTAATTTATTTTCATTGCATTGAAAAGGGTTATATATAATGTATATGTCTGTGTGACTGTTTAGAACTTGTATATGAAAGATTGAAAATTAAAGAGATTTATTAAAAATAAATGTTATTTTAAAATTGGGTGCATCTAGTATAATTTTAAAAAGATTTTAATTAGGATAAAGTAATAAAAAAGTTAAATAATTTAAGAATGGTATATTTAATAATAAAAGAATGTTTAATTAAAAAATTAATTAATAATTTTATTAAATAATTGATTAGATAATTATTTAGAGTTAATAAAAATTGATAATTAATAAATTCATTTATTGTCTTGGCATCGCATGACCAATTATCTGAATTAAAGTTCAAAGTCAAAGTCAGATTAATTAAAAGTCAATAACTATTAATTTAAATATTATAATGCAGATTTGGAAATCATTAACCTTGGTGTATGGGTGGAGATAAAAGACAACACACTCTAATATAAAAATAGACATACTTAAAAATTTAGACACTTCTACTTTTTCACAATTAATCTAATCTTTAATTCAAATTTTAATTTTATTTTAGTTTTGAAGTAAATTGTTTGGTTTTATTTGATGATTTTAAATCAATGTTAATGTTTAAAGTTTTATTTTTTATCATCTTCATAATAGAGTAAAGAATCAGAAAATTATCCATGCAGTGTTTCTTCTAAAAGCATAGATTCAACTGAATTATTAAATAACAATTCTAAAAGAAACTAAAGAAAATTCTAATATTGTTTTCCAAAGAAGCCAAAGGAAAAGTCACATAAGGAAAAGTATATTGTTTCATTGTTATATAACATTAGTTAAATTCTGAACTTTGCTAGAAGACTATCTTTAGCATATTTTAAGTAACTTTTAATTATAAATATTAATTTTTTGCTACTAAAATAATTAGTCTACTTGTGTCAAGCTCATATATAGAATGGTGAATTCATATAAAATTATTAAACTTATAAAAAAAAAGAAGCCTTGACAATTATTTAAAATTATCTATAAAATTATCATAAAAGACAAATATTTGAAAACTAAATTTTTAATTATCTAATGAAAAGACTATATCCAGTTTGTTTCATATTAAAACAAATAATATAGCTATTTATTCCAAGTTTACTCATTCATAATCTATTTATTTGAATATTTTGTTTATAAATTGGTGATTGCTTCAAGTATATTGTTATTATATTTAAATAATTTAAATATACTGCAGTCAACTTGTAATAATAAAACTTCATAAAGAGCAATTTTACATAAAGAATTATTATTCTGTTAGTTGCTTCTCTGATTTTTATTGTCATTAAAAAAAATGCAGTTTGAAAGAAACTGTTTGCCATTAAAATCATTTGCCGTCAGCTCCTGTTATTTTACATGTGTGAAATTATTGCAAATTTTTTTCCAAAATAGTCTGCATATGTATATGTGTCTGCTCTACTTTAGTAAAGGACATTGTGTTCATATATCACTTCAAGAAGAGAACAAAAGGGCTGAAAAAGAGATAGTTTTTTTTATAAAAAGGAAATGAACTATTAATCTCTAAAATTGTATTATAATTATCTGGTATATATTTTTTTTATATTTTAGAATTATTATAATCATAGCTTATAGGTATAGTATTATGATTATTGTTAGTTTTTATACTGTAAATATGTTTGTATGAATGGTATTCCAGAGATGGAATCAGTAAGATATTGAGTAGAAGGTTTTATTTTATGTATTAATTTTATTATTCCAGAGTTTTTTCGAATGAGTATTTAAAAATTATAAATGATTGTACCCAGAGGTTTAATAGCCTTTTGTGTATTTATGAAAAGTATTTTATGAATGAACATGTTATAAATAAATATCAATATCACATGATCACATTTCCTATACTAGCACATTAATTGTTGATAAACAGAGCAAAACTCTCCATACAGTATTGCCACCTGTGCTAAACAGAGTAATCAATGGATGGCAGAAGGCTTGTGCATAAAATCCTTATCTGATGCCTACTCATCCAATATCCCCAGACTAGTTTCTGGCTTGTGGCCTTCGTCAGTGAGGAGCTTTGGATCTGAGAGCACTGCATCTAGATCTTAGGATCTAATGCAACCCTCTAGCAACCACCTTTTATCTCCACTTAACTACAAAACTATGAGAATGAAATTGAAAACAGAAAAAATATTTTCAATCTAAGATCTAGATGCAGTGCTCTCAGATCCAAAGCTCCTCACTGACGAAGGCCACAAGCCAGAAACTAGTCTGGGGATATTGGATGAGTAGTCATTAGATAGGGATTTTATGCACAAGCCTTCTGCCATCCATTGATTATTCTGTTTAGCACAGGTGGCAATACTGTATGGAGAGTTTTGCTCTGTTTATCAAAAATATCAATATGTGTATGAGAATTTTAAATAGTTTATACATAAAGTGTTGTCACTGTTATGCAATAACAGGTTTGTCAGTATATATATATATATATAATCTTAAAACTGAGTGAATGAATTATGTCCTTTTTGTACATGCCTTTTATTATTAGTAGTATTTTTGAAGCAATTTTAAGTGGTTGTTATATTACTTTTATAGGTATTTAGTAGTGCGGCTCATTCATTCATTGGCACTGCTTGCATTTAGTAACGGGTGTCCAATTCTATCTTTGTTAGCTTATATTTCCCTTGTTCACTATGCCTAGAATTTTAATGTTAGAATATATTTTGGTGTATATCTACAGGAATATACAGCTTTACAATTTACTATTAGCTCCACTATAATTTTTTTTAATTTCAAATATATTATCAGTGTTGAGATCATTATTTTATGTCCCAACATGGGTATTGCTAATGTTATAAGTTTTTTTGTATTGCATAATATTTGTTGCTATTGTATTAATATTTATTAAGCATCTTCACACTGATATTTTAATATTATTTTTGGTTAAGTAAAGTGTATAATATCTTCTAGTAGTCTGGTCAAAGGCATAGAAATATATTGTTTTATGTTATGGGTACTGGGTTTGAAAATAAAGATTGTATTTTGTGAATAAGAGAACTATTAGTTCGTAAATATTACTTATTTAATAAAATTATAGAAATGTGTTTTACAGAAAGGTACAACAATGTATTAGTTAATAATATCTGTAAATTATAAATAGTAGATTAAAAGAAATAATCATAGTTATTATAAATAAATATTTTATCATATGGATTATTATATTGTAAATAAATATTTTATTATTAATTACGTATGTTATTGTTTTGTTACCATTATAATATTATTGCATAAACACATCTATTTATCAGAAAATCTACTTTAATAAGATTTGTATTAATAATTATTTTAAGAGTACATTTCAATGGTCACATAGTGTTTATACATTCATTTTGCTTAATAATTATTGAATTATTTTACCTGCATTCTTAGAAGGTAAATGTTATATTATTTGCTTCATTTAAAGTGCACTTGTTGTATGGGGGACAGTTTTAAAGATGTCCTTACTGCCTTCTACATTATTTTGATATTACTTAAGTATTTGAGTATTCTGTTATTATGTAATTTCATTTCTACTTACTTAAAATACTAAGATTCCAAAATAAACTAAAAGAAATGTCATATGTTCCATGTTTAGCTTAAATAATAATCATCCTATTTTTGTTGAGAAGTTAAAGTATTTCCATTAATATTTTATTCCTAGTGCATTTTATTTTGAATTTGAACCCTGAGATCAAGATATTCTAAATCTGTAAAAGAACCCATATTTAAGATTAAGATATCTTAAAAATTAAGATGTAAAAACTTTTTGAATTATAAAAAGAACCTTGTATTTTAATAATTATACTTAGCCATGGTATTGTCTACAAGAGGACTCGTACTCTGGAATGGTTGTTTAAAATCCATGTCATTTGGTGCCTGTGCGTGCAATCTCGGATTGCTATTGGTCTGCCACCTTAGTATTGTTGTTCAGGTTACATAGTGTTTGGTTTTCGTTGACCAATGTAGTGGGCTTGATTGTAAGGCTTCTCTTGTGTTCCACCACCAGGTTACAATATATAAATAGCATATTATCATGATTCATCCATGTATGATAAATAGTAGTATTATACTGACTTTTTAATTTGAATGTACCTGCCATCAATTGGGTAATTCATTACCTTTTTGATGCATTTCAGGCAGAAAACACCTGCCATTAACTGAGTAATGAATTCCCAGATGATGATAGGTATGGTCTTTCTTACCCAAATATATATGCAATAAACCTGAATCGTCATTTTAGCATTTATTTATAAAGTATATCTTTAATGTGTAATCTGTTTTTTTTTTTCTAAATATTTATTATAGTGAAGGAAGAGTTACTTCTAGAGTTGGTTCTGATGGACGATCTATGTTACAGTTACATCAGTCAGAACTTAGTGATAGAGACTCAGGTTAATGTAATTCCATTAGCTATATCTAATTAAAAATCATTTCATTAAAAAAATTTTTTTAAGTATTTTTAATTATTTATTTTATATTATTTTAAAATCTCTTTAGATTTGTAAATTAATTTAATCTAAATAAGTCAACTTCTAATATTGGAATTATACATAAAAAAAATTGTATTAAATGAAATTTATACACATTTATATTTTTCTAATGGTGAATGGAATAAACAAGACAAGATTTCAAATATTTTTTCATTACTAGTTTAGCATTTACATTATCATTTATTAAAATATGACTTTTAGTGCATCACTTCATTTTTCTGTATTATTCAAAGCAGACAGCTCTTGGTAAGGTGAAACAACTTTTAAACTGCAGAATATAGTTTCATTTCAATTGGTCCGAGTTTTTTTTTTTTGTCAGTTTAGAAATTGAAATTTTACTTATTGGCAATCTACTTTTACTTCTAATCCATTTGCTCAATATTTATTTTTTTGATTAAATATTTTGACTATTTAATGAGATAAAACTTATAAGAGAACATTAGATTCAGGGCCAGTCCAAAGTCACAGCAAAGCAAGCAACTTCTTGTGTGGAAAATTTTGAGGGCAGCATTTCGATTTTGAATATGATGTAGATGTCACTTTTTTTAATGACACCTGTGTCAGTAGCAACAAGAGAGATAAGTTTTTCCAAATTGAAAATAATAAAAAAATATTTGAGAAACATAATTTCTCAATGTTGGTTGTCAGGACTAACTATAATTTCAATAGAAAATCAAGTAATTAAAACTCTCAATTTTGCACAGCTATTGTGAGTTTTTGCATCAAAGAAAACTAGGAGATGTTTTTAAAATCTTTATTTTACTTTTTTTTTTTTTTTAATATATATTTACACATTATTTTTAAATAATATATTCTGTATTTTTTTTTTAAATGAATAATTTTGGAATCCACTTCATTTTCTTTTCATCTCCAATAGAAATCATTTGTTTTGGATAAATTTAGATTAAAATTTTCAAATTTTAACAATCTGACTTAACTACCAAAATATGGGGCAGTAACAAAGTTTGCTTGGAGTGGCAATCAAGCCCAGACCAGCCCTGATTAGAATCTTATGTGCTTATGTAATTTTACATTTATGTTCTTTAATCTGAATATCAATAAATTGTTTTTATAATTGTATATATGATTATGCAAGTGCATAGAATTTGTAAATATGTTAAAGTAATGTTTTAGGGTCCATGTATGCAAATTCAATAGCAGCCTCTCGAGTGGAGCAGGCTTTATCTGAAGTAGCTTCATCGATGAATAGTTATCAACCGAGACAAGGACCACAGCAAACTTGGATGTTAATTATTCAGATATGGCTTCAATTAGGTAACTGTTTTTTTATTTATTTTTTAAAATATTACTATATATTTTTAATTCTAATCAAAAATTAAAATTTCTGAATAACTATTTGGAAATTTATTCATTCAAAGATAGTAGGGTTTTTTAAATTATTATTTTACATTCCAGGTTGGATCCAGCAACCATTACATTTTTAAGTTTATGAATAGGGTGACCAGTTGCTACATTTGTTATTTTCAACTTTTGAATCAGTTCCTCATTTATATACATACACATATTTGTGAATATTAATTCTAAGATTCCTCCTATATAAATATTGAATATTAATGGGAATTTCCATATAATAATCATGTAATTTTATTAGCTGTAATATAATTAATGCCACAAACAATTAAAATTGGAAAAGCAAGCTGAAACTCTATGATGTAGCAAATAACAATAGAATTTGCTGTATCACATGGTTTTAGATTGCTCTTCCAGTTTTAATTGGTAGTGGCTTTAGTAATTTATCTGATAGTTATTCTGAAATTCCCATATATATTAAGCCAATACAGGTTCATGGTTTTATTTATCCTGACTCTTTAATAACATGCTCTCACAAACTTGCAAGTCTTTAAGCCTTCCTATATCATAATCTTTATTTATGCAAGTTTGAATCAGACAGGAAGAACAATATTAGCCAATATTGTCTGAACTGGATAATGTCAGGTATAAAGACTATCCACTACAAATCATCAGAAACTTTTATCATAAAACATGACATCTACTACCCCCACTGATGTCCCTTCCCTATGTATCTAATAAACCATCGCATTATTAAAATTATTACTCTCACCTATCAGGTTGTTCTATGTACTGCACTTCTGTTGCATTGGCTTCTCAACAATGCAAAGGATGCCTTACCCCCTGACCTTCACTCTCAAGTGTTTACAAGATCAAATGCCAGGAACCCACCTGCCCCTTCCATTTATTAGGGAGAATCTCTGGAAAATCTATCTATGTGTATAGATCAACATACATACTTATATAATAAAGCTAGAACAACACAGACAGACACTCAATATTTTTTGAGCATTTCTCTACATTAATCACCTTTTTGTTCCTTCATCTGTCAACATTGTGTGCATCGACACTAAACAAAAAATTAAAGAGGCATGCCATATCTCAAATGATAAAAACTCTATCAATAGAAAAAAATAATGCATGCCCCTCTCTTCTCCTAAATTAATTTTCATATTTAAATGTTATGTAAATTAGCAATAACAGCATGTGTATACATCTCCCAATTCCCAACTTATGCTACATCTATGATTTTTAATAGGTGAAAGTTGGCTAAGCACACACTGTTTAAAAACATATTTTATGAAAGCTTTTCTCTATATGTTCTTCATATATCTATGATTATGTTTAATGTACAGCTATATTTGTGTGTGTCTGATTAAATGCTTTAATGGATATATTATGATGTAAACAAAGTAAACTTTAATGGATATATTATGATGTAAACAAGGTAAATTGTGATGTTATTTTCATGTAATTAACTACAAATAAGTTTTGAACTGGTTGTTGCTAGAAAACCATCAGTTATTATTGATAGACCTAAGGCTAAATTATTTTGTTCTAGTATCTTGAGTTATTATTGGATAACAGATTAAATGGTTTAGTCTTAGGTCTGTCAACAGTAATCGATGGTTTCATAACAACATGGGAAATAACCCTTTTACTTTATATATATATATATTGAAGCAGTCAATCTTAGCTTAAGATTGGGCTTCATGGTTCCATCTACTAACCTGTATTCAAACCCTATATCCCATCCCGCTCCTTTAGTCGCATATATATATTTTACGTATATATTTGAGATGCGCACCTAAGTTATAAAATTTTAATTTTTAAATAGCATTTTTATTATTATTAATTCTTTTTTATTAAAGTACATAAGTGCAGCTGAAATATATATATAGGAGCAAACATTGTAACAAAATATTGATTTTTTTAAATATTTTATTATACATCATTTTTTAAACTTTTTCTTTTTAAATTGCTTGTTTTCCCTATTAAACTGTATATTATATAAAATCCAAGATGGGAGATGCATCCGTTAATTGTCCAAAAAATAATTAAAGGGTTGGAAACACTATTGTTTTAATCTGGGGAAGGAATTTTTAATTAAAGTTTTTACTTAAAATACAATGGGGATTAAGATTAACGATTGTACTTTTGTTATAAACATTTTGTCAAATCTATTTCCAATCTGGAAATAGACTTGAATATATTTTTGGAATGTTATCTAACAGTTGCATCTTTCAAAAACAATGTACAAAGAAATCTAAAATTTCTGTTAGATTAAAGTTTACGTTTGAGCTAGAGATAAGAAATGGAAAGCATTCTTCAAATACCTGGGCAGGAGTATAAAATAGCCGGATTTTAAATCACCAACAGGATAGTTACTATTGAAAGAACTGTGCAGTGAACATAACTCATGCTGGTTTGAAAGTTTAAAAAACAATGATTGAGTAGTAAGCCCATTCCGTGAAGATCATCTTCCGCTGCCATAATATCCTGCTGCCCTGAAATGAAGAAAAGCCTAAAGAAGAACTCTGGAATGCTAAATGGAAACTTGCTGTCACTTAAGAACTGCCATGCATGAGCAGACTTTGAAATATAAACTCTTAAAATGGTGCAAGGTAAATTTTCAAGACACAAGTAAAGCTAGTCTAACTAATTTCAAACTCTACTATCAAGATTTCTCCTAATATAATAATTAACTTTATCTCTTTCTAGTATGTAAATTACTCTCAAATTATTTTTTTATTTAATTTTCTCTCATATGCTCTAACTTTCTTTAACTTTGGTGCGGTCATTTATTTATTGTTATTTATTACTTGATTTTATATGTATGCTTTTATTATTAATATGCCAATCTCAAGCAACCTGGCGAGCTTAATTTCTAAAAATCTTTTCTGTCATTTTTTTAAACTAAATCTCCATGAATAGGTTATTGACGTCCCCTTAAAATATAATACGTTATTAATTGATACGCTCGCCAGATTGGTTTTTTTTTACGAGTTAACATTTTATGTTTTAGTTATAAAAATTTGTTATTTGTTAACTCTGGACTCTACCCGGGTTGATTCCAGAAGTCAAGCTAATTAACGTTCTGAAATCATTTAAAATATTATTTATTCAATTCTGAAAGAGTGACTTATTGTTTTCTATATATAACTGCTAGTTATTTTCTTTTTCCATACTCTTAAAATATCATAAGCTTAAATATTCAGTTGTTGTAAAATCCATGATGGTGGGATTGAATTATTTTAAATAACAGAAAAAGAGGGGGTTTAAATCTTAATGTATATTTTACTATTTCAGTTATTAAATGAAATCTAAATCTCTATACATATTCTAGTGGCATAGCATATTATTTATATAAATTATGGCATTCAAACTAGGATCATTTATTTTTAAAGCAGTAAAACTTATTCAATGTCGTTAGTGACATTTATCTGTACTGCATTACTGACATTCGGCCTTATCTTCGTGATTATATATATGTGCTTCTTAATCTGGGGGTTGTGACAAGTTTGAATCCATAGATTTCTTCTCAAGCCTTGCCCTGAGGATAGTTGACCTTCCCAGGACCACTTATTTTGTATAAAAAGGCCTCTGGTGGTGATTTCCATAAGTCTGGCACACGCTATGCCTATCCACTTTTTTCGTAAAAAAGACCTGCATGTCGGTGACATCCACGGCATGTCTTATCCACTTTTCTCTAAGCACTGCCCCAAGAAGGGGGTCTTAGACTTTGTTTTCATCCAGAAGCACTACCTTTTCCTCTTAGTTCTTTGCCATTATGTCAGTACCGCTCAAACTTCATATTATTATTATTATTTCTTTTGCTTATGACCTAATTTTAGTGCTGTAATAATATTAAAATTATGCTCTGCTTAAAATATATATATAAATGCCAAATATTATTAACTTTATTAATTTATAATGTTATTTCAATCTTATCATCCAATCCTACTGTCGTAATCTATTTCTAAATTTAAGAGTATATGCCTTGGGGAAAATAAAGCATTCTTCTTACCAGCGCTAATTAAAGGAATTTTCATTAAGTATTTTGTCATGTAATCAAATATGTTTTCAAATGTATTTTATTTATTTTCATGACCGTAATGGCATGAGAATAGTTTGTATTATATCTGTAATGAATTTCGGAATGCTCCCTGAAATAATGTTAGTCACCATGTTTCAGAACTGTATATAAAAGCGTTAATAGCAATTTTATGTAAATTCTTTCTAATAATCAATTGGCATCTTAATATTGGACCCACCAAAGATGTGTGTTTATTTATAATATATTTAACTAATAAAAGAGCATATAAGAAATAATAGCGTGAATGACAATATATAATTATCTATAGTTTAGTAGACCGCTTGCTCATTTACGCACATACTAATGTATGCAATTAATTTATAAATATGTAAATAATTTGTCATTATATTAAACTATATTTTTTATTGTCTAACTTGTTTGAGTAGTTCGAATTTCTTTTTCTTCACTTCCAAACATACAGCCATGCGTATACATATTTTAGTTAAGTCATAGTTAATAGAGTCTCATCGTCTTCTCTGCTCTGCTAGTAGGCCGAATTTAAGATGAATTCTCATGTGCCGTCTCTACTATGTTATTCATTAGATGTTTGATCTGGGGCTTGGGAATGGATTCGAATTCAGGTTGGTCCCTGACCTAAATCTCAGGCTGGACTGAATATGAAGTACATTTTTTGAGTTCCAGCTCATGTTAGATAGATCAACGTGTTTTGACCGGTACAATATAATATAAACAAAGCACAATATTAATTTAGTTAATACTTTGTAATATTGAATATTAAATAAAACAAGAAGTATGTTTTTAATTTTTTTAATGTAATAATAATAAACAGACACTTAAAAATGAGCACGGCCTTTCCAATTTAGAAAGAATGAAGTGGGAGAGAGAAAAAGAAAAGAAAATTCTAAAAATGAGTTTTGCGATGACTATACAAACCAGTTTGTGAATGACAAATACATACACATGTAGAACACACTGGTTCAATTTTCTGTTTACTTATTAATTTATGATATTGTCTTTTAATTTCCTCAACAGAAAACTTTTTTTTTTGAAACACTTCAGCACATATATGTCTAATTGTAGCTCTCCATTATATTCTGTTCTCTGCCATATTCTCACAATGGAAACATTTAACATTTGATATTGTACTTCTTTAGTATGTCTTTGATATAATCCTTATAATGTAGATGACAATCCATTTCTCTTATGAAATCCATGTTTAAGTTCACCATAAAACATCCTTTTAGGAAGTTGTATTTTTATATTGGACTATTTCCATCATCTAATATGAGTATTGAATATCTTTAGAAAAAAATTAACTTTTATTTAAATATTCCAAATACATTCAATTATTAGTAATAGCACATCAAACAGGTTAATATATGCACACCGTTTCGAGAGGTATTATTTTCCTCTCTTCTTCAGGTGTTACTGGCCTGACCAGTGACAGTACTAGCATGGGATTCGAACCTGGACTTTAGATTCTTGAGTATTGAATTTTAAGGTAACACTCTAACCAACTTTGCCGCCCTGCCAAAGGCAACATTCAATAGAAATTTCATATACTTATCTATGAGGTTCCTTCTGATTTCTCCACTTTTTCTTAAGAGCAAAGTTGATTAATGGTTTCCATACATTATGTATAGTAGAACTAGGTTTATTAGGTCCTATTATGCCTTGGAGTTCAAACTCAGTGAAGAAATTTGGTTTAACTCTACTCAAGGATGGATTTAAACAGGATGGCAATAATGTGACCTCTGTATAGGTCCCTAATGGCTTTTTACTAATGAATGTATTCTTATGTCCTCAGATACAAATATCATGAATATGTATAGATGTAAGGACCACTAAACATCACATGATCACTATCTCATACTAGCACATAATTGTTATTAAACAATTCAAAACAAAGCAAAACTCCATATAGTAGTGCCATTTTGTGCTAATAAGAGCAATCAATGGATGCCAGAAGGCTTGTGCATAAAATCCCTATCTAGTGCCTACTCATCCAATATCCCCAGACTAGTTTCTGGCTTGTGGCCTTCATCAGTGAGGAGCCTTGGATCTGAGAGCACTGCACCAAAATCCCTATCTAGTGTCTACTCATCCAATATCCCCAGACTAGTTTCTGGCTTGTGGCCTTCATCAGTGAGGAGCTTCTGGCATCCATTGATTGCTCTTGTTAGCACAAGATGGCACTATTATATGGAGAGTTTTGCTTTGTTCTGAAGATGTAAGGACATGTACAATAGATATCCCGGTGAAGGAAATGGAGTATGAATGATGCTCAATAATCTAGAGACCAGAGAAACAAAGATTTTAACTTCAAACAACAAATATTTATTGGCAAAATCTGGGTTCCAAATTTATAACAATTATAACTTAATAAAATATAAACATGAATATAATAAAGTGTGGTTATGTGTCTTTAACAACTTAATTTTACTGTTGATTCGTGATTACAACAAAATGGTCACATACCCAACCCGAACAACAGAAGTAAGTTAAATATTAAACATATCAATTAAAAAAAGTAAAATTATAATGCACATCAATATAGAATAATGTATCTATTATCCTGAGGATCAACCTATATTATTAGGTGTTTAATGTTTAATTAGATTGGGTCATCTGAATATATACTAAACTTATGTCTATGGATTGCTAATTTATGTTTTATACATAGAGTTCATGCATAAGACAGTTAATCATACAAACAGGAAAATTTACTCATATATATACTTGTTAGTAAGTAAAATGAATATTTAATTTTATATACTAAATACCTAATTAAATGTAGAGGTTAAAAATCTTATCTTTTTA
The DNA here is from genome assembly GCA_028023455.1 of Epiperipatus broadwayi. Classification (NCBI taxonomy): domain Eukaryota; kingdom Metazoa; phylum Onychophora; class Udeonychophora; order Euonychophora; family Peripatidae; genus Epiperipatus; species Epiperipatus broadwayi. Next base: position 4,830,029 of record JAQFVV010000070.1, on the reverse strand, counting down.
TTTTAAGTCAATGTACAGATGTCAAATCTAATGCACCCAATTATGATAAGATTTTATTTACAAACATATAAAAATTATATATGTATACCTTGAGTTGTGTATTTATATTTTTCTCCTTCTATCAAAATTTAAGCATAATGGGTTCTTTACATTTTAAGACTTAGAGAGAAAAAAAAGTTTTCTGCAAATGAGTAGAAGGATGAGAAAAATTGTAACTCAACTCTCAGTATACACCAAAAATATAAATACAAAATATTTAAGAGCATCAAAATTAAATGAAATCTTGGACTTCTTTAAAAATAAAGGGTTAAAATTTATAAGAATGGTATTAGTGTTTTTGGTAGATGGTGTCTTTCTTTTATTCGCGCTTGTTGAATGATTCCAAACTCCAACCATTTAGAACAATTCCCATAATGAAGTCGAACTCATAAAGCTGATTTTGTAGCAATTTCTTCCCGAGTACATGAGAACTTTTTTGTAAATCATTCCATTTTTGTTTAGACACTAGGCATGCTAATGGTTAGACTTTATCACCATTTGATGACATGAAGGCACAAAGATCCTGCGACAATTAATTTAGCAAGATTGTATCATTATATTATATATATATTCAAATAAGTATTTGCATACATGTTTTTTCAAAGTTCGCGTTATAATATATGTAGAAACACTCTTATACATACCTTATATACATATATATGACGTGTTATAATAAATTTTACTTCAAAAGAAATAGTAGTAATGTGAAAGGCTAAAACCTTCGGCAGATGCCAAAGGTTTTAGCCTTTCACGTTATTACTATGTTAACTGCTTGCGCTTAATAAATTGAATATATTCAAAAGAAATGCAATCTAGTATTTTACAATTCTATTTCATATTTTAATTAGTTTGCTTTTTTTTTTTTAAAAGCATTTTATAATAATTATACATCTTTTGCAGTTGATAAGCAAAATATAAATTTTTCAGAATTTATTCGAATGAAGGTTCATAACTTAAATAAAGAATGTATCTTTTTTTTTTTTAAATGGTTTGTGTTTTACTGAATCAGTAAATAAAATGCAGTTTAAGATATTAAACAGTTTTTTTTAAAAAATAAAATAGAATCATGATTATTAGTATAATATATAAAAAAATAATATTCTTATTCTAAAACTTTTATCTGGATTCCATTTTTTTATTATACAACTAACTGTTGCTTAGCTTTTTTCATGTTCCAAAATCAACAAACTTTTACTCTTTTTTTTTAACTCTTTTAAACAAAAGGAACTTGGTTAACATGTCTTGATGTCAGATTATTATTATTTCTGTCACATCATGATTGAAAATCTTAAATCTTCATGTATAAATGTGTGTAGATAATTTATTCCACAGTTTATTCCTTTCTGAATGTATGGTTATTTATGTATATATACGTGCCTCAAGATATCCTAATAATTATGTAATGTGTTTAAAATGCTGGCTGCCTATCTAATCTTTATAATCTTAGCTTGTCATTCCAAAACATCAGTTATTTATTTTTATTTTTTTTAATAAGAATTGGGTATCACCTTACAGTTTAGTCACACTAGGTTGGCTTATGGGATTTTTTGCCATTGTCATGTGAGCAGCTTCTTTAAATTTTCTTCTTTATATCTTTTCTTCTCTATCCAATATTTTTGTATTTTCCCATTTGAACATTCCACTATCCGCCACCTAATTGGTTATCACATGTAAATTGCCCCATCACAGTCAATGCTTAAAATAAACCACTAGAATATCAGCAATGCATTTTTATTTATACATATCAGCAATAAATTTCCAGTTCTACATGTCAGCAATACATTTTCATTTATTCAGACAATACATTTTTATTTATTATTTGAGTCTCACCTTGACAACAGATTGCTGTTATTCTATTGGTTTATTTTAAGAATTGACTATGTAGACATATTCATTTTTATCTTTCTGAAAGTACATTTTATTTAATTTATTTTTATTAGTCAATAAAAACTTCTTATTCTCATAATATGCGATACATTCCAGGTCTTGTCAAGGGAACTTTATTAACAAATAGAATTTCATATAAAAATTTTAAATATACATATTTAAAAAAAGCTAAGCAATTATTAATTTTGTTCTTATGTTAGTCATACTTGTTTAGATTTATTTTTTCATCATTCAAAAACACTGAGCAATTTAAAAATAAATGGTAATCATCTGAAATCCGGGCACGGCCACTTGATGGCGTTGTTTATGTGTCAAAACACATAAAAATGTCGTTTAACTGTGGCCGGCCTTACGGCTAATACAACATTTATATTGTTTTACCCATCATAGGCTGCTTTACATGACATTGCACAAAAATATTATGGCCTGTGTTGTGCTTTGAAACTATGTATGCATATTTGTTCTATTCATAGCTGATTAACGTATCGCTTGAGGGTGTTTTAATTGCAAGTCGGTACAACTTTTCAAATCTCCATAATAGAGTAATGTCATTTATATTTAAATAATGTTGCTAATTACTAATAATTGTCATATGGTCCCCATCCTTCCCTAAAAAAATGTTAATATGTAAAAAAAATTGGCAAAGGGTATGTTCGAACATGCTTCGACAAAGCTCTCGTGCTAAATCACGTTTCAGCATGGAAAATATATGAGACCAATAAAATGTCTAAGAAGAATGTGCAATTTTTAAACTTTTCAGAATTGCCGAGAATGGAAAGTGAGACTGTGCCCTTTTTTCAGGCACATAATGTCCTCCCAAATACCAGACTGTTTTTATTATAGCAATAAAATAATAAATAAAAGTTAAGTTCAAAAAGTCCAAAGTTTGTGTATTTTTATTTTATTTTATTAGAAATTGACAAATATTTGGATTATCTTTTTTCAGCGGGGTTAAAATAAATTACTATTTTTGTTTACTTTTTGTTAATAATAACAAAGTATGAAACCCCCCAAAAAAGCAGTTTCTTGTAGAAGCAAAAAAGAAAAGGTAATTCAAACAAAATATAAATAAAAGTGAAAAGTGAGAAAAAGTTGTTTAAACAAAAAAATTATTGATTTTTTTATTACAATTATTTATCCGAGGGTGAGGGTTTCAAAACAATTTTTTAATCCCCAAAAACACAAGTTACTTTTGATTTAATAAGTGAAAAATGAGAAAAAGTTGTTTAAACAAAAAAATTATTGATTTTTTGTTACAATTATTTATCCGAGGGTGGGGGTTTCAAAACAATTTTTTAACCCCCAAAAACACAAGTTACTTTTGATTTAATAAGAAGAAAAATAATTTAGTCAACCAAAAACAAGTCCCAAATAATTGTATTATATTTTTTCGGTGGTGATTAAAACAAGTTTTTTCATCGTGAAACAGTCAAAAGTTATAAAATCAAAAAAATAAACACAAAGTTAAATTACCAAAATTTGTTGAATAAAGAAAAATGACAGATTTAAAAAACAACGAAAATGAATATAAAAATTTGTTTAATAAAAAAGAAATCATGTTATAAATGAAATAAAAATTTGTTTAATCAAAAAAAATAAATCATGTTACATAAAAAAACGTTGTGGCCTGGTAACGTTACATTTGATTGATTTTGTATAGCATCAACGCCATCAAGCGGCCATGCCTGGATTTCAGATAATTACCCAATATATGAGTTTTCACATATTTAGTACTAATATTTATATTTTTAAATAATATTGTCTTTTATACTTGTGTGTATAATAAATATTTATTCTTTCCTATTTAATTAAAATTAATTTCGTATTTATTTAGCGGAATTGTACTTAAAACAAGACCAACCATCTGAAGCATACAACTGTGTACAAGAAGCAAGCAATGCTTTTCCTTTATCTCATCTTGTGCTTTATATGGTAAGGATTATTGTATTACTCTGTGAGGTTTGGTGCAGTTATGGTGTGGCAGATTTTGGAGTATAAGATCCATTAATTATGGTATTAAAATTATGATTTTTTTAATGAGTCTTTCTAAAAATGATTGGTGTTTTTATGCTTTTAGTTGTACATCATCATTTCCTACCATAAATGTACATTGTAGGATAACTTCTCATCATGCTTAATTCAGTATTTCTGATCCATAGTTTTTTTTTTTCCATATTACTCATTAAATATTATTATATCATCCATAAATCTTATATATAGTCTTTTTTTTAGGTTTTTAGTTAATCGTTTACTGACATTTGTTCTGGCAGCATGCTCAATTCAACTCCATTTCAATTTTAATTTTTTTAATGATGGTTTTGAACTTTTTTTTGTTATTTCCTTATATATACATATATATTTATTGCAATGTTCACAGTGGGTTTAGGCCTTCTATTACGCACTGTGTTAGTGCAAGTTAATCAAACTATGAAAAAGAAGAATCTTTTGTTCATGTATGAGTTTGAACATTTCTAAAACATAGTTATATTTCCTGATTAACTCAATGTAATATTTATTACAATTTGAATTGCTGACTGTGTTAGTTTTTTATTTATTTATGAGGGCATCAGATGTTCATCAAACAGATTTGCAGTAAATAACTAAATTTAATATTTTTTTTTTAAAGAAATTTTTCCAGGGTTTATTAAACAAGCATATTGGCAAAGGTAATTTATACAATTCTTTAAAATTAATAATCTTTTTAATAATAAAATCTAACCTAAAATTAATAACATACAATGAAAAGTTGATATTAAAGATATTTTATTTCAAATTAAAATATTTAAACGATAAATTACTAATAAATTGGAAAGCACTTACAAATGCTCATTCAGATAATAACGTTAAATAATAAAAACAGTTTCATTCTTTTAAATTTCTTGAAGGAAGGAAGCAATCCATGGATAAAATATCTCTTTAGGGATATTTGGAATTCACAGTTTAAGTTTATAGTCAAATTTAGTTTGCAAACATTTAATTTGCCATAATTTAGGGTACGAGTAGTTTTAACTTACCGGTAAGTTTCGCGAATTTATGTAGATTGTAATATACATGTATTTCTTGGTTTGAAGAACTCATGGCCATTGATTTTAATCACTGATGACATCTTTTACGTTCCTGGTCCACTTTAAGGCTGGGCTCGAAGGCCTTTTGGAATGACTTTATGATGAAAGAAGGTGTCTGCAAATGCTCGTTTCCATTCCCGCATGAATACTTAGTTCAGCAATATGAGTAGTCATGAATAAAAGCATCCAACCACCCTTGTGAGAGCCAGACAACCGTGATTAGCCCCTTGTCCCTCCATCCAGGATGTATGGAAAACTGCCAGCACTAGACAAGACAAGACCTTGCTTGAAGCTATTTTTTTCTTTTTATAGACTGAAACCAGTTTTCAGATTTCTGCACATATGTCCTTATCTTTTATTTTATCATAAGACAAGTTTTGTAATCTTGTATAATTATTATTATTTTTTAGTTAAAAAGTCTTTTTTTATAAAATATTTCCGCCTTTTTTTTAATTAGCATAATGTCTTTCTTTTTTTAATCTGGATAAACAATCTATATATATTTAAATTCTTTCCAATTTTAACTTTAACTAAATTAAATAGGTAGTATCAACACAAATAACTTTCATTGCATATATCAAAAAATAAATTCTACTAACTAAAAAAAAACTAAATTGCGTTGTTTGAATGATCTTTAAATTTTACTTTTTTTTTAGCTTTTCAGTATTATCCTATGCCAGTATATTTGTGCCATATATAAATAAATGGTACAATATATATATATTTCACAGAATGGTAAGCAGTTATGTATTGCCTTTCTATTAAGTAGCCAATCTTAGATCCATAAGTAAACTCTCATAGATTAAAAATCTATCTTTTCAGGCACATAGTTTTACTCTTGATTAAGTTCCTTTTAACGAAAATATTCCCTCTAAATTTTAATTCTTCGATTAATATCTGTCATTATGTTTTCATCTATATTAATAATTTATCTAAAGTGTTGATAATTTTTTGAAAACTCATTGAACATTCTCAACTCTTTTTAGCATTTATGTTTAGTGTTATTATCTTATTTTTATCTGATTGCTATTTTAATTTTACCCGAAACTCTGAAGTATTATGTGTGAAAATAACTATATCTTCAAAATACAGATTTTTATTAGCTTTTATTTTGATGAGTGAAAATTGTATGTCATTAAAGATACTATTCGGCCATTATAGTTCAAATCCAAAGCAAAATGTCAACTTATACTTGTAATCCTTTCTATAACCTCATTAATTCTTGGTTGTGGACTGTATTTGTTTCAGTCCACTTGAGTTTAAGGTTTCCTATTGTACTGGACAATACTTCCCTGCGGAATTTTGCTCCTAATCTTTCACTGATCATGAAATAATCAAGATTTAACAGGGAAAGAAATGGATACCAATTTAGCCAATTGTCTGTACTCATATATATTGGTACTTCCAGCTAAACTGAGAGAAAGAGTGAATTGACAGGACTCTGCCAATTAAAAACCCCTTTAGTTAATATCCTTCTCGATTGCCCGAATGTTTAGGACCTATGGTAAATACACATCTTTGAAAAGTCTATTTACAAATAGCTTTTGCACGCCACTCCTAGAAAAGAATAAAAATGAATTTCCCCTCTCCTAGAAGGATATGTAATACCATATGTACAGCGGAGCATGAAAATACGATTTAACACCCCGGTAGAATGATATCCCGTGTGGCTAGCTCAGTACACTCTACATCCAGGGTCTTCCATGGGTAAGTTAAATGGTTATAATAGGTACATGATTGATAAGGAAAGAGTACATTTTATCAAATAAATAATAATACGAAAACGAAACAAATTTAATATTATGATCAAGTATTTATTTAATCCCAGATACCCACCACCGTTTCATACTTAAAATGATATAATAAAAATAAATAAATGAATTTTTATCACAAACCCGTATATATATTTGATGCTTTGAAATAGATAAAATATAAATACAATTTTAAATGAATAAGAAAAATAAATCCCTAAAGCTATTTACAATGTTTCATTATGAATGGAAGTGGTCTGAGCTTTTTTTACCCTGTAGAAATAAATTATACTTTGTTTGATTTGATATATATTTCTCATATAAAAGATTTTCGGTTATACGGGCATACACTTCTACTCAGGACTTTAAAACCTTTCTTATTGATAGCAAATATAATATAAAAAAAACTATGCGTACATATATTTGCACTATAAAATATTCTACTAATTTCGTATTTTTCAACATGTCAATAAGGTTGCGTTAGCTCAGATACCATAGAGCACTCAACACAAGGTGCCGTATCTATTTGCCTTTTATGATAGATAAATTCTTATACATGTATATACATGCAGCACTACTAATCTAAATATAAAGTTATTAGTGGACTTCCTACAGAAAATTTACAATGAATAAACCCTTGAACACTCATCATAAGGTGTCGCAGTGACAAAAATAACTTAAAGATATACGGATAAATACATTTCAGACACACAACATGAGGTGTCGTATTTACCGAATATTACCAATGTATGTGAGCGTATATACACATGTATATTTACGTATGACAATTTTCAACAAGAAGAAAAGCAAGCAGCAACAAAAAAAAAAATAATTGCAACCTTTGCTGAAAATACTAGAATTTGGGATAGAAAAATGAATTAAAAGGTTTAAGTAAAAGCTGTATTGTTATGCCTGTAATAACCGTAAATTCAATATATATATATATGCGAGAGACAACTCCCTCTCTCTCTTTTTTAATGATTAATAATAATAAGAAAAAAAATACATATATTTCTAATTATCGGAAATATCAGAATGAATTAATTCAATATTAATAAAATATTTTTAAAAGAAACCTTATGTAGGCATCTTCATCTTCTCCTGACTGGGCTTCAAGTCAACTGGCTGTGCGGTGAGGATTTCATCTCATTCAGGTATAGGCAAGGCGGCTTTTGTCATCATCATGGCCGACTGGAACTGGCATGATCATATCTTGGCGATTTGGACAGAGAAAGGGTGGGTGCACCGGCTGGTTTTCTACCCCACGGTCATTTTAGTGGAAGCTCTGGTAGATTTCTCCATATTTCCTATCTGGTATAATGCAATAATTATTATTAAATGTTCATCTGCTATCTTGAATGGTTTATTAAATCCTTAAGAAAACAAGAGTTCTTAAAAGAACTTTGTAATGGATTTCTTCTTAGAAAATATCAGTAATAGTCTAGTCCATAAATTAATCTCTAAGTGGCTAGATGATTGAAGAATTCCGGAGCCAAAATAGTGAACGACTTGGCCAGAATGAATGCCAAAGAAAGAATGAATCCCACAGCACTGACTAAAACCTATCAACCCTACTCATACAGAACCAATTCAGGTACCCCCCTGAGAAGTATGAATCAACCAACCCTTTTAATTTAGTTTATCATTCAGATTATAAACATTCCTCTCTAATTAAATTCTACATAACAGGGTTTGATATAATGTTTGGTTTCCATTATAACGGTCCAAAATGGAATGTGAGTCTTACCGTATCTGCCGTACAGGGCCCCACCAGGCATTTGAACCTGGAAAATTTATAGAGTAGGCAGATACGTAAGTTAAAAAAAAATTATTTGATATATTTAGACCGTTAGCCCCAGTCACTAGCTCAGCAGAGCAGAGAGATTTATAAAATATGAATTCTTATCTAAAAATATTTTCAATATTAAAAAAAAAAATAAAAGAAGCCACTGCCAGTAATAACACACACAAATATTTATTTAATATATATAAAATTTAGCATTTTAGTCTAACTTTTATTTTTTACAAAACATTATAACTTATTTTACTTTAGATTTTAATTTCCAATTTAACTGTTTTTATTTTATTTTAAAAGTTCACACCGATGAGATTAATATTTGTTAGAGTGTCGAGTATGAATAGATTATATAGATTGCATTTGAAAAGAAAATATTCTATCCCTTATTTAACCTTAGACCAAAAATTCGCAGTCAAACCAACGCCAATCTATCTGATATATCGATGTATTCAGTGCAGCACGAATACGACAGCACAAAATATCATACTGTCAGGAATGTACATCTGAACAGCTTGGTTAGAAGATATTAACTTTCCTCCAGACAGGAATGCTACATCTGTCTGGCAAGAAGAACAATAAAAAAAAAACTCCATAGGAAGGGACTGCGTTTTCCATCTTACTATCCCATTCCGTAGGCAAAAAGGGGGTGTGTGGCGCAATATGCGATCCTGCATGTAGCGAACCTCATACCACATCTACTAATTACACCAATATATCCAATCCATTGACTCAATTTAACTACGAAACGAATAACCTAAGATTAACCCTTCCTTAAACTAACATAACATTACGAATCTATGCAGCCATTCATACCCAACTTAAATTTAACATTTATTAAGTTTACTTTAATAGAAAAAAAAATAAAAATCATCATAATTAAAAGAACAAAAAAAAAATAATTAATGGAAATGATTTAACAAACAAATAATACATTCAATAAAAAGAATTAATGAATAATTTAGTTTGGTCAGATAGGAAATACTATTGCTATAATTTCTGAAAGGTTTAGAATTTAGAGTTTGTTTTGAAAATGTTCATAAAGTTCTTACGATTTTTAAAACGTTTATCTTTATCCGTTGCTTGCCATTTGGGATCCAGCGTTAATTCCCCCGAAGTCATGAGGAGATCGGAGTGCAGTTAGCCGTTGGTCCTTTATTGTAGCTGGTATTTTATTGTCAGGCCCAGATGTCTTACAGTCCGCAATATGGGAAAATGATGTTTCATTTTTTTAGAACAACTGAAGGAATTGAAAGTGCGTCTTTCAATCCCTTCACCTCCAACTCTCCGACTTAACACATCTCTGTCTTCTCTTAATTCCTATCTTCACTAAAATTTATTTCCAAACTTTTTCTTTTTATATTTTGCGGATTAACTCAACATTACGTCATGATGATGATGACCCTTTCATTGAGGTCCGTCTCCCGAGGGATTTCTTTTATTAGCTATTAGTTTCTATTGTTTTTTCTCCTATCTGACTGTTGCTTATATATTTTGAAATGCCCATGGGCTAGTTCACTTGGACTAATTAAAATAATCATTTCCATTTTACAATAACATTAATTAATTTATTGTACAAACTTAGATATATTTTTATCTTTACTGAAAATTTAGTTTTAAAATACTTTTTTTTCTTCTTAATAGAGTTTTCGTTTAATAATTTTTCATCTGTGCGATTTTATATATTAGAGTTTAGATGATTTTTAATTTTCAATTTTTAATTCTTAAAAAAGAAGTTTTTATTTGTGAACTTTTATTTTTCATGTTTAATTTTAAAAAAAATAATGTAACGGCGTATGTGCCCATTACACCATCTTGAATACTCAGACCACTTGATTACAGATATCAATTCAAAAGAATTTTTATTTTATATAAAAAAAAAGATAGCATTTTAATTATAGCATCGATCATCAAACATTTTAATTTTTGATTAGATTTTTGAAGCAATTAACATTTTTTGCATACGAATAAAATTACAGTTTTTAGAAAAGTAAAAAAATAAAAAATATATACAAGTATGTTGGAACAATTACTTTAATTATTTATTTTACTAATATGTTCCAACATGTGATCCATTTGTTCAATAAAGTTTGCTTTTCTCTATTTGAATTTTTCAGAGAAAAGCAAAATACATAAAATGACATATACTGAAAATATACAAAAAAAAATAAATAAAAAAAAAAAATACATGAGTTTATTATATGTGTATTTGTTTGTTTACAATATTTCTGCATCATTTCAATGTTTGCTTCAAATTAGTGTCTGTGGGTATTCTAATGCTCATACCAAACTTCCATTATTAATATAGCACATTTATATATTCATTGTGCTTAACATATACAAATTTATATATACAAATTTACATGTTGACTTGCTGTAAGGCTCTTTACAGCAGATTTTGTGTAAGGCCTTTTGATAATGCCTTGCACACTATAGATCATTTGGAATAATCATAATAAATATTTTGCATATAACTGATATCTTTTTCCAATATCGATAACATTAATGCATTCTTACTCTACAATTTTGGCAACAGTTTATCCATTTCTTCATCTGTTTTTCTTTAAGTGTTCTTATGGCATCATTATTTCCTTGAGCTTTTTTTGATCTTCATATATTTAATTACACATCTCACTTTTTTATTGCTTTTTTCCCCATAACTTTAATGATGTAATATCTGTTTATGAAATACGCTCACCATTTTTTCTTTTTATTACTAAATTAACTTTTTACTAAAATGATCTTTATTATATATTTCTGAGATGTATTCTCTTCTGAAACTTTCTTTGCTGTTAAAAGTTTTTTTTTTGCTTCATTATTATTAACTTTTTTTTTAAAAATTGTACAGAATTCTATATATATATATTACTCGTATATGGGTCATTTAAAATTTTGTATATATTTATTTTTTTTGCACACATTGTCTCATGTAAATAGAAAATCTGCTCTACATTGTTTTTGCTTTCTCCTATTTGTTTATCTGTTTCTTAATGAAGTGTCTGTTATTTTCTTAATGATGTTGATCAGGTGTGAACTATCTTCAAAGTTTTATAACATTCTAAAATGATATATAAGTTGTAGCTTAAATTTATTAGAGTATTTCTGACTGTTGGTGATATCAACTATTATAAAATTTTAATAGAATTTTAATCTAGGTTTGCATTAACACATTTCTCACATCTCTAGTTTTACATTAACATCTCCTATTTCATAGTTGATGATCATTTCCTATTTTGAATTTATTAAGTATGTTAGTCTTGAAATACATATAGTCTATTATATAATTCTACTCTCCTGTATTTTTATTTGATTGTCTTCAATTCTATTTTTTTTTTTTTGGATTTTTCTCCCAAAAAAAAAAAAAGAATTCTTAATTTATAAAAAATTGTTCAATTCCATGAATGTATGTCTTTTCCATTTGCCTCCATATACCCAGTTACTTCATTCTTACATTAAATTTCATAAATCATATTGAAATATTGTTTGGTCTATTCAAAACTTTCTGTATTTCTATAGAAAACGCCAACCCTTCTTCACCAGAGAAAATACTGTTGGTGCATAAATGTAAAGTAACTCTATTTGATACTTTTTCTACTTATTCTACTATACTATTGATATTCACAGCATTATTCATGTATCTTTTATTTATAATGAATTCCACTCCTCTTGTATTTCCAATATTTAGGCCTTTATACTGAACAATATATTCATTTTTCAAATTGTTTTTGCATCCTTTTTTTAATTTTATGAAGTTAATATGAAATAATTTTTCCAATTGATACAAACTTTCTTCATCTAAAAGTGTCTTGAAATTATAGACATCAGATATAAAGTCATTGAATAGTAGCCTAAGTTTTGAAGTCCTCTGCCTTTGATTATCACTTGCTGCCTTCGTTAATTACTTTACAGTTTCTGAGGAATGAAAACAATAATTTTTTGTTTTAAATATAAGAAAGTGCATATTTACACTTTAATATAGCTGTATATATTTCATATACCTTCAAGAAACTCAAATAATATTGCAATTAGGAACTATAAGATTGTTAACAAGGAAGGAAAACCTGATATTTTTCAAGATCACTCTTACTGATCACCAGCCCATCTTTTTGGTTTACCTGAAGAACAGTCACATGGTAGTAGCAGTCACAATAATAAGAATGTATGGTGAAGATGAGAAATTTGAGTTGATTAGTTCACTGATTAACACAGAACATGCCTTTACTCATACTGATGAATCAATGCTAATCAGCTGTTGGAAAAGTCTTTTCAATATTCTTGAACAAAATTATTTCTTCATTATTAAATACTGAATGAAGATTGCTTATAAAATATTATACCTTATTAAAATCAATCATTTTTTTATTGTAATTCATAATTATATAAAAAATATTGCAATTTATATTTTTTATAATCATAATGCAAAAACTCATATTGCTTAAATTATGTATGTTTTTTAAATATATTGGACCAATTCTTCTATTTGGATAAAGACAGAGCATTAAAGTTAAGCACAAATTATAATAATCTTATGGATATGAAAAGTTAATGCTTAATAATAAAAGATAACTTATAAGATTTCACACTTGAATCCAAATAACAGAGTTAAAACAAGATAGAAGGAAAAATATAATTTAATTTTATTGTAAATTGTACTAATGGTCAGACCTAGCTATGGTCATCTTTTGAGACCATTAAGTCATTCTTAATTAACTGAAGGGAAATTAGATCTTCTATGCATTACAAATTTATGTTAAATTTAAACCAGAGCATTACCCAATACTGGAAAATCCATGGGAGGATATTTTACACCTTCAGTATTATTAAACCATACTATAACCAATTTAGTAGAATATGAACTCTTATCTTACAAGCTATTACAAAATTAATTTATTATATTTAAATGGTAAGAATTTATGAGAAGGAGACAGGAGGCTAGATTAATAATAATAATAAAAAAATTATTATACAATAAGACATATCCATATAAAAAGAATTAAAACTTCTTTTATGTTGTTATTTTTAAACAATAAAAATTTATTATTATAAGATATAATAAAATATCTATATATACAACAAAAAACATGAAAAAAATAAATTTTCAATAGAAAAGCTTTTTTCGATACATACAATTTGTATCTTTTTCAATATGTCTGCTGACGATTACCGTTAAATACATATAGCGACATCTATTCATAATAAAACCAACTAAAACAATATCAACATCATTATTTTACAAATATATACAATATAACATAAAAATTATATATATTCCTTCATTGAGTATAGGATATTCAAATATACTCAAAAACATATAAAATATATTAATATTGATATTTTGCCTATCTATCTTTCCATTCATCTAATTTTAGCCAATTATTAGTCAAATTAATTGAACCTTTATAAATGTTCATGCAATTACTACCATTATTTTTAATATAACTAGTTTCATATACTTTACGCCTATTAACATTTTTCAAGTAATTTAGTGCAAATATATTTTTAGTACAATCTATTTTATGACCATATTCCAAATAATGTATAAACAAAGCGGATTTATCATCTCTCCTATTTATTGCTGCGTTATGTTCTTTAGCTCTTATTTCTAATTGTTTACATGTATGTCCATAGTATACTCTTTTACAAATACCACATATAATTTTATAAACCATTCCCTTCTTATATTTTAAATTATCCATTATTTTATAGTTACCTATTAATTTATCCAAATCTTTACTATTTGCCCAACCTATATTTATATCTTTTTTATTATTTACATAATTTTTTAAATAATGCATTATATATTTTAGGATGATATGAAATTTTTATCCATTTATTATTAGATTTATTACATCTATTATATTTATTTTTATAAAAAATATTATCTATACATTTACTTTTATAACCATATTTAATATATAAATTTTTAAATTGCTCTTTATGTAATTTAGCTATATTTTCATTCGTATTATATCTTGCAGTAATTAAAAATTTTAAAATTAAAAACGATAGATATAATACGAATGAAAATATAGCTAAATTACATAAAGAGCAATTTAAAAATTTATATATTAAATATGGTTATAAAAGTAAATGTATAGATAATATTTTTTATAAAAATAAATATAATAGATGTAATAAATCTAATAATAAATGGATAAAAATTTCATATCATCCTAAAATATATAATGCATTATTTAAAAAATTATGTAAATAATAAAAAAGATATAAATATAGGTTGGGCAAATAGTAAAGATTTGGATAAATTAATAGGTAACTATAAAATAATGGATAATTTAAAATATAAGAAGGGAATGGTTTATAAAATTATATGTGGTATTTGTAAAAGAGTATACTATGGACATACATGTAAACAATTAGAAATAAGAGCTAAAGAACATAACGCAGCAATAAATAGGAGAGATGATAAATCCGCTTTGTTTATACATTATTTGGAATATGGTCATAAAATAGATTGTACTAAAAATATATTTGCACTAAATTACTTGAAAAATGTTAATAGGCGTAAAGTATATGAAACTAGTTATATTAAAAATAATGGTAGTAATTGCATGAACATTTATAAAGGTTCAATTAATTTGACTAATAATTGGCTAAAATTAGATGAATGGAAAGATAGATAGGCAAAATATCAATATTAATATATTTTATATGTTTTTGAGTATATTTGAATATCCTATACTCAATGAAGGAATATATATAATTTTTATGTTATATTGTATATATTTGTAAAATAATGATGTTGATATTGTTTTAGTTGGTTTTATTATGAATAGATGTCGCTATATGTATTTAATGGTAATCGTCAGCAGAATATTGAAAAAGATACAAATTGTATGTATCGAAAAAAGCTTTTCTATTGAAAATTTATTTTTTTCATGTTTTTTGTTGTATATATAGATATTTTATTATATCTTATAATAATAAATTTTTAATAAGACATATATAGAATATTAAGATAATATTACATTAAGTTATAAAATATAAATAAATACATAAATATTACCATCCTTCATGTGATCACACTTTCAACATTGAAAGTTTTATTAAAGTCTCCAGTATAAAATTATTTTTTTAAAGCTTAACATTTTTCTTCATTTGTTTGTTTTATACATTATGAAGTTTCTTTCAGTATTTAAGACATTATAAACTCCATTCTTGAAAATTTAGAAACAGTAAATTTTTCAACTTCCTTCACTGCTTCATATTTTAAATTATTTGATCCTATTTCTTCACCTCTCTGAAGACACAAATACTCTATGAGAGAGGAATTTCATTTAACATTATTTGCAACATAATTTTTTAATGTAGATTAAGCACAACTCAGGAATGGCAAATGAAGTTTGATCCTGTATCAGGTTTTGAACCAATCCAAACTCCATCTATTCAGCACCATCTCTAAATCAGTGTGACATAGTTTAGCCATTCACCACAAAAATGTCCAGATTTAGCCTATCTGGATTACGAAATGAAATGTACCAATGTGTTTTGCAATTATAGATTGTCTTCAATGCTCTCCCTGCCATTATGATATTTTGAAAACCGCTTGAAAACATTCTTGCAGCTCATGGCTCCACTGCCATGCAAAGTTTGAATCATTTCCTGTTGTAACTCATGATTTAGGCATGTTAATGCCTTAAACTTTACATAGTGAATAACTAAACTAATCCCTACTTAACACATGTTGATTCAGAGATAGCTCTCCAGGCATCTTGGAGAGAAAAACAGTCATCTTGTTATGGAGAGTCTGTATTTATATATATTGTGTCTGGATTATTCGAAGAGAAGGTGATGAAGATATGAAAATGATTATCTTCATAAAGTAATTATTATTATTATATTTTTTTGTTAGCTTAAACACGAGGATATTTCATCTTATTGGTCGCTTAAAATCTTGAAAGTGATTGTTTATAAGGATTGCCATTTTCTTTCTTTTGGTATCCAAAAAATTAGATTATTCTTTGAATGAGATTTATAAAAATAGAATATTTATTATTGCAAGTGAAACAAAATAGAGTAATAGTTTTGTAAATAGTACAATTTGCACAGAGATTATTTATTTTGATCTTTGTTTCGTTTATGTAGAGTTTTTATATTTACAAAATTAAAATTTATTATCTTTATGCTAAGAGATTTGAAAATAGAAAAACTATATTTAAGTTACAGTTTAAGAAAATAATAGTCCTTCGTGTATTATATTTAAATTTGATTTAAATATGCAAAACAAGTTTTTTTTTATTATTACGGCTCTCCAAAAAAAAAATCTTTTAAAATGAGAGTTTCTCAATATTTTAGGTATCTGATTATCTTAATAAATTAAATATATTAAGTTTTTTGTTCATAATAAATAATTTTATATAAAAAAAATATTATTGTATATCTAGATAAATATTTTTTCAGGGTATATTTAATGTTTTTAAATGTAAATTTGTTATTATTCCTTGTCTTTTTTAGCGTGGACGTATTCATGAACACAAGAATGAATTTACAGAAGCAAAACAGTTTTATGAACATGCCTTGGCTATTAATCCTTGGCACATTTACAGTTTAAGGCACCTGGTAATATATCTTTCTTTTTTATATATATACAAATAAATTGGTTTATTGTTTAGTCAATTTATTGTGATTTTGATTGATGTATATATTTGTTTTATCAAATTTTTGAAAACTTATATGTATATAATTAGTTATTTTAAATTGTAACATTATTTTACATATATATGCATATTCATCAGAATGAATTCTGATAAAAAAAAAAAAAAAGCTAATATGGAAGGCAGCTGGGAAATAAATTTCTTTTGACAAAAAGTTTTACATCAGTTTTCATTGACTGTCTTACATTTTAATAATTGTTATTTTATACTTATATATAAATTTATAATAAAAATTTTTACATTTTGTATTTTGGTTGACAGGAGTAACTATAATAGCAGCCGATATCAAAATATTTTTGAATAATATACATAATAACATTTTAAAATGTTGCAAAATGGTAGCAATTGTAAAAATTTTTTTTTTTGAGTTGACAAATAAGTAATGCTTAAATTTTTGTTTTCGTTGTGGAATGAGCAATTAAAAATTATTATTATTTTTTTTGCATTTTACATTAAAAAAATTATTTTATTTAAATGACTTGCTGTTATCTATTTATATATTTATAATTAAAAATCACATAATTAAGAACTGGTCATCTATTAAAATTCTTTTTTTTCAAGCACATAGGCATATTTTCATTTAATATTATTTGTACCAAGGGCATTCCATCCAAATTTAATTGTATGATTAATTTCATCCATTATAATTTTCATCTGTATTGATAATCTGACCAAAATATTTATAGTTGGGAGCTTCTAATTCATGATTAGTAATCTTCATTTTCTTTGAAGAAAAGTCGTTGAACATTATTTTAGTCTTTACTTTAATTTCGATAATTCTTATAACATTTTCTAAAACTATATAACCATATGATACTAAATTGTTCATTCACTTTACTACTATTACACAATGCTGTATTTACCACCCTTTTTGACTGTTTACAGTTTCGATATAATGGGAATAATGATGTAATAGAATTGAGAACGATAAAGGAGAAAATAGCACAAAAGTATGTAGAAGAGAATTACAAAATCTGTTATTATCAGAATATAGATAGTAATAAAATTATTAATAATAAAGATAAAATTTGGATGGAAGAATTTAATAATGAAATAGAAAATATGATTTTTAGAATAAGGAAGAAACAAAAAAATAAAGGAATTAATAAGGATGATGCTGTTAAAATAAAGGATATTAAAGAAATGAAGGATAATTATAAGGATAAAATAGTTTTTGCAAAGTCGGATAAAGGGAATAAATAGGTAAATTTTTAAAATTTGAATTTAGAATTGAGGCTAAGTGATATAAAGTTCTGAAGAAGATTGCTGGAGCAATCGAAACTGTAAACAGTAAAAAAGGGTGGTAAATGCAGCATTGTGTAACAGTACTAAAGTGAATGGACAATTTAGTATTATATGGTATGCATTTGGCAATCCAATAAGAAAGAGTAGTTATTTTCTAAAACTCTGAAGCATTATTTGCAAAATCCATATATTTTTGCTCCTTGGCTTCCCATTCTTATTCATAAAGTCTTTCTTGTAAAATTGCTATAAAAAGTTTAGAAGATATGGAATCACACTGTTGTACACTCACCTCAACATTAATCTTCTTAGTGTCACCATGTAATCTAATCATTGTTATTGAATTTTAATAAATATTTTTCAGAATATGACATATCCTATTGATTTCTTATTAGACCAAAGCTTTAATCATAATGGAAATGCTTATATATCTTTTCATAATTGATAAATCCAAAGCATAATGGCAACACCTTTTCACTAGTCCTTTCTATAACTTTTCTCAATATTTGATATGATGTAATATTTTAAAATCACTTTAAATCCACCTTATTATTTTGACCAATTTAGATCCCAAATTCACTGTATATAACTGATATAATAAGCCTGTAATTTCTAATATCTTCTTTATCATTTTTCTTAAATATTATTATTGCATCTTTCCAATCATTGACATCTTTTTATCATTCAGACATATATAGTTTTACCAATGATTTTTCTATCTCTTTGTCTGCTTCTTTTAAGATATCAGTAATAATTCCACCTTTTTCTGAAGGTTCTTAAATTGCTTGACAATTAAGAAGAGTAGTAATTGTAGTGGTTAATTTATTTCTTGTTCTTTATTATTATATAATACAATTTCTTGTAAAACTCTTCTTGATATTTCATATCATCTCTCATTTTAGTAATAGTTTTATTTTTTCTATTTATATTAACATAACATTTTTTTTCAATAATAAGATATTGATTTACATTTTTAAAATGTTTAATCTTTTAGTTTCCTTGCCAATTTATAGTTATATTTTTTAATGTCATTTTTAACACATGTTTGCATCATTTTACAGAACTTTAGATATTTTATTCTACTTAACAGATCACTTTGACTTTCATATTTCTTCTTTTCTTTATTCATTGCCATGTCTCAGTTGAAAATTTACTGAATTGCTGCTTCATTGTGCTATCTATCTTTGTTTCCGTTCTTATTAGAGTATCACTTATCTTCTTATTAATGTCAGTTTAGTTTGATCTATCTTCAAAGAATATTAATATTTTAATAAAAGACTTAGCAAATTCTAATTTAAATTCATTGGAGTGTTTCTTAAGGTTAGAATATCAAGTGTTAATACTGTTTTTTTAATAGTTATCATTTTTTTAGATTTGCATTAAAATATATCTTACATTTCACTAATTGAATCTATTAAGATTTTTCTATCTTGAAATATATATTTTCTTTTAGGCCAAATATAATCTAAGCCTGTTGTACCTTCATTTGGATGTTTCCATATCCATTTTTTATTTAGCATATTGCTCAGAAAAGAATTCATAAAATACATTTTTTCTTTATCTGCAATTTCCACAAATCTGTGTCCTTTTTTATTTCTGCCACCATAACCAAATTTCACTACAACACTAATTTTTCAATTGTAGCATTACAGTATCTTATAGCAATTTTAAAATGTTCTCTGTGGTCAAAAGTTTTATATATATATATATAAATTTTCTATTTTTTCATAACAATATGAACTTATCGGGTATAAAATCTGAATTCTTTGCATTTGATATTTTTCATTAAGTAGAATAATTCATTTTTCAAGTCTGTCTAATATACCACCAAACTTCACAAGCTATTCTGCCATTTTTTATTTACAATGAATCCTACTACACTTTTGCTTTCAATATTTGTGTCTTAATAATGAAGTATATATCCATTTTTCAAATCAGTTATCTCTTCACCTTTTTTTCTAATTTTACAAAGTTCAACAATGTCCCATTTAATATCAGATAGTTTTTGCAGTTCATATAATCTTCCTTTGAAAAGTGATCTGTGTTTTTAAATAGCTAAATAAAAGGTCTTCACAAAACGCCAGTCTGGTTTGCAGTCAGGATATCCTAAAAGCCATAATTTAGTTTTGACTATCATGGGTTATAAATATCCAATAAAAAAAAAAAATCATTAGCGCATATATTCTTTCTGCCTTCAAGAAAACTCAACTGGTATATCAATTAAAAACTATCAGACAATTAAGAGAAAAATGAGGTTGTTTCTTGATTTTAAATTCAGAGGTTAATAACTTATAAATATACTATGCTGGGTGATGCATCTGAGTGTCCCAACTATCTTTATTTAGGATATGATTATTGACCTAGTAATATTAGCTGCAATAACAAAAACGTATTGAATGGACATTAGAAATTTACCCCACATGGTTCTTTTAAGCCATCAAAGAGAAATCTAAGAATTTCACTTAATAGCAAATTGTATTATGGAATATTTAAAAATTTTTTTTGCAAATAATGGCATACAATTTTTTTTTTCAAAT
The DNA here is from genome assembly GCA_028023455.1 of Epiperipatus broadwayi. Taxonomy (NCBI): domain Eukaryota; kingdom Metazoa; phylum Onychophora; class Udeonychophora; order Euonychophora; family Peripatidae; genus Epiperipatus; species Epiperipatus broadwayi. The sequence continues at coordinate 4,809,041 of JAQFVV010000070.1, read as the reverse complement.
TTCTGCATTATTTTACCAAAAATAATAAAAAATTAAATTGAAAAAAAAAAATACAAAATATCATATTAAATATTAATGTAATTTTATGTATCTTTATTATATTTTTACTAACAAAAGATTATTAATAAAATTTATATCATTAAGTATGCTATGTGCAGTTATGTTTTATTTCTTTTGCTTATAAATCCAAAATATTACAAGTTCTGAAACAAAAAATATTGGAAAGTAGATGGGAAGAAAATGTTATGAGTCAACATATTTTTGTTTCAGATTAGGAAATAAACAAGTTTTTATTTGTTGATTAGTCAAAGGGACTTCTCAGCATCGCTATGAAGCCATATTACATTGGAATTTTAAAATATTCATCTGTACACTCCAAATATTAAAAAGAAAACCTTTATTATGGAATAAAATCAACTATTATTCATTTCATCATTTTTATTCTTGAATTTCTTGTTAGCACAGATACTATTACTACTATTTTCACCACATTCTTTGATATATTAATATTATCTACAAAGAAATGATTTTTTTTTTAAACATATACATCTAAAACAATTCTTACAGTGGTAGTTTCATTTCATTTAAAACATTTATTAAACTTCATACTTTAGATGAAATCCCTAATACAATGAGGTCTGGGATAAGGAACTAATTTGCTTCAGAATGTCTTTGTTATATTATCTATTCCGGGCTTATAACTAAAGAAAGTTACCATTGTACATATCAAAAATAGAGATTTTTCCATATTCAGTACAGTTCAGTTTTAATTAAAACTTAAAGTGGGAAATAAAATATAACAAACTTACCTTAATAAAAGTTTACAGAATACTGATTTTATCATTTCAGTTGCTGTAGTTTGTTTTTTTTTTCACTTGGAATTTTTTTTTTTCTAGATGTTACTATATTTTAAGTCATTTGCTGCCTCATAATAAAAATTAAAATAATCTCAACTTAAAAACAATTTGACTTTAATAAAAAAAAAATCGCTTTTGCTTAGATATTTTTTGCCCAATGGTAATCCATTTACAACTCAGCTTTGAAATCTTATGCACCTTGTGTTAACCAATAATATTTGTCATAATATTTTTGTTAAAGAACAGTTTTATAGCTTTTTTGTTTGAAATAAATTATTTGATGCCATGTTCTAGATTTATTATTTTTTCTAATTTTCACTACACTCTTCTAAAGATAAAACCAAACTTATGTTAATAAAAAAGTGACTTTATTTTCTTACTTGGAAATTTTTTCCCATGATAGCAATTGGCTTTCTAATTCAACTTTTCAAAAAGATGCTTAAACATCATGCACATGTGACTAATGTCAAACAGTTTTATCCATTGACAATTTTTTTTCACAACATTAAATCAGGTTTTTCAGATTTTCAGACTAAGGCCAAAATTATTATATGTATGCAGCAGAAATAAATATTTTATTTAAATATTAAGTACAGTATATAGTTAATAAATTAAGCCTTATGTGAAAAAGATTCTATTATCCTAGTATTTATTATATGCATTTGTTGTTTAAATATTAATTTAATGAGAAAAGCCTTCATTCAACTGAATTCTTTGTATGTTTACTTTGAAATTTTGTTAAGAGGAACATATTGCTTGGAATGTCAAGAGGTGGCATCCGATTCTTAAATATAGTTTGTATTCATGTAAAAGCATTTATTAAAAAAAAAAAAAAATGCAAAGTATTATAATTAAAAAAATATTAAAGTAAAAAGATAATGTTGATAAAAAAAAATTTTCATAGATAGTAATTTAATTTTAAATGTATTTTGTGAAAACATTTAATTATTTTAAAATATTTTAAAAAAATTCTAATTACATGTATGAAATTCTCTGATTTAAATAGCTTGATTATCAGTTAATATACTTGTTTATCATTGCAAATACTTTCCATTTACAAAAATAGTGTACTATTTGAATATCCTATAAATAAAGTATATTGTAAGTATAATTTGAATTTATATATTTATAAATAAATTATATTTTCATTTATTGTGTTTAGTCATCCAAATTATCAGAACAATTATAAAATTAATTTAGATTATAAATGACAGCTTTAAGAAGTTTATTTATTTGTAGTGATTTCATTAATGTGAAAATGTATTTTTTTTTTAAAAACTTGCCAAGACTATAGTCTGTTATTATTATAGATAGATAGTTATAGTATTCTCAATATAAAATTCACCATGGTACCTTTTAACCAATCACTTTCTAAACTATATCTTTTCCACATTTGAAATAATTTTCATTCCTTTTTGATTTATGGGGATTAGCTTATTTTCTTACTGTATCATTTTAGTAATGCTATTGATAAATTCATTGTATATTTTAAATGATCTGATTTGGCAGTTTTTATTTATTCTTCAGCAGTATGCAATTATCAATTTTTTAATGCTCTCGTTACAAAAACGAAAGATTGAATTCTTATATTTATCCAATTATATGATTTCATTATATATATTATCACCTTTAATTACAAAATATTTAGATGCATATATTAATTGAAATGGATTCTTTTAACTAGGGTGTTATTCATTTATATTTGGGAAACAATAGCCTGGCTGAAAAACTTTTACGAGATGCTGTTAATATTGATCCAACCTCTCATGATTCTTGGTAAGTAACAGAAAAGTTAATTCTTAAACATAAATAGTTTAACTCAATCAGATTTAATTTTTTCTTTACTTGTATATAATTCAATAAATAGTGATGGTAGATTATGCCCGAAAGATTTCGACCAGGTCGGTCATGTTCCAGAATTAGTATAGGTGTACAGAAAATAGAATTTATAAGTTAAATAAGTTTATAAATTTAAATATATCATTCGCATGATAATGCAATGCACGAGTCTTTCTTGTTTATTGTATGGTCGTTATTTGCAATAAACCATTCTTCTTTATATTTGATCATTGCACTCAGCACAAACATCTTTCTGGCCTGTTTCTAACTTATGTTTCAAAAATATAGACTTGATGTTGAGGTCTGTTTTAGCTCATTTCTATATATTTGTGACGTGCTAATCTTGTAGCACTGTTGGCATCAAACTCACCATAATAAATTACTTTGCATAGGTTGGTTTAGTGCATTTAATTTTATAAATTATTTGGAGAGTTTGGGCTGAAAGTACTTCGTCTTTGGTGTTGTTCAACATTTAATTCTAAAACTAATATTGAATTTGTTTGAACAGATTGTTTCCATCTTTTTAGATATACCTGGTATAAAAGGAAGGCTGATCTATGCATTAACTTATAAATTCTATTTTCTATATGCCCATATTAATTCTATGAATATGACCGACTTGATCGAAAGCAATATTAGGCTGTAAATTTTAAAGAATGATAAATTTATAATCTTTCTAGCATAATGTAGCATCACTATTTATTGAATAATAAATAGTTAAAATTTCAAATTTTGTTTAATATTATGTTGTAACTGAGAAATTTTCACTTTTTTAAAATTTAATTTCCACTTTTTTTTCACTTATGGGTTCACTTATTAGATAATATAACTAAAAAAAATTAAATAATAAATCTTAAATCTATGACACTAAAAATTGTTGAACTTGTGCTCACAGTTTTATTCTTTTTTTCTCAAATTAAATTAATTTATATAATAACTTATTCTTTATTCAGGATTAAAATAAAAGGTTCAATTACTACCATTGAAAGCTTGTTGGAAGTCTTTATGTCACAGGCCCACAACTAGGAGAATAGGAGTTTGAAAAATTTACAATGCCATAGTTACATGTAATCTTTTACATTTATTGATTATATCTGTAATTTTATATTGAAGTCTACATTAAATTTCAACTTCCCTTCTTTTAGAATCTTCATAAGGAGAATCACTCTAATCTTCAGTCTTTCTTTTGTTTGTTTTTTCTTAATATATAATTAATTATCAACAGTATTTATAAGCAGTTGATAACAATTCTGTCAATAGCCAAACTTCACTTTAATCTACACAGGAGAAAGTAATCATAAACCAATTCTGTTGAAAATGTTATGAATAGTCAGAATTCATATGAACGCAGGGATGTCAGTTTCATGCCATAATAATGATGTTCTTTCAATAGAGATTTTCCTGAAAATTCATTTAAATCGATTTATTACTTTTGCAGACAAAAATAAGTCATTATAATAAATATCTTCTTTTCCTTCCTTTGAAGTAAAGCAACAAGTTTTTTTTGACTCCTGAATTATAATATCAGTTAGGATTAAAATTAATATTGCATTACAGTATTCTTCATTAACTTTCTCTGAATTATAATAAAAAAAAATACCATATAGAATAACAATATAAATATATATTGTAACAGGATGCCAAGGGAGAGAGAACACTTAGGCAGCAAATGTAATTTGTGATAAGAATTACCAGTTTAAAAACTTATTGCTGATAACTGACTCCACAACAATAATATTTCCTGCTCATCATACGAATATAGCTGCTGATACCTGAGATGATTAGAATATTTATTAATTTGGGCTAATTATACTACTTGATATTCATAATGTTGCCACTAGCAACTTGGGTTGCCCATCAGCATTGAACCTTAGTTTGCGGTACCTGAAGCTCATTCATGATATTGCATTATCTAGTTTAACTCGGTGAAATGCTTGAATGAAAAGTGAACAAAGGCAAAAATGTATAACAGTCAACAACAGTTTTATTCCACGTAATGACAACCATGTAATGTTCCTCCGCAGTTTCTCACACAATGTACATTATCCCAACATGAGTAGTACAAACCTTGATAATGCATAGACATTATCTTTTTAGATAGTGATCAATTATATTACCTTTTGCTATTAATTTAAACAAAATGCAAAATAAAATTATATTACTCCAGATGCTTGATCAAAGTTTGATTCTTTTAATTGTAATGCATACATATACCAGAATTCAGAATTTCTCATTTTTAGGAACTAAATAATATAAAAAATAAACAAATGTATACTTTACTGTAGGAAAACAAATATAATATTTTAGAGTAAGTTGATTAATATTAACTGCAATATAAATGGTTAAATAATCTTAATTGTTAACAAAAAAAATAAAACAATAAAAATAAGATTTTTACACAGAAGCTACAGTAGCATCACTCTGTGCAAGCCAGAGTAATTAATAGATGCAAGAAGATAGGGATTTTATACACAAACCTTCTTGCATCCATTAATTACTCTGGTTTGCACTGAGTGGCACTACTGTATGGAAAGTTTAGTCTGTGAAGAACTTGTGTAAGCATAAAGAATAGTGATCATGTGATGTTTAGTAGTTTAATCCTAATCCTGCCCAATAGGATTATGATGACTATAATTATTAAAGATCCAAAGATACCTAAACTGTGTTCAGATCTATACAACTATAGAAGCTAATGAGCTTGAATTGAAAACATTGTTTTCATTTTGGATTCACAAGCTTTATAATTAACTAATAAGGTAAAGGTGGCTTCTGGAAGATTGCATTAGATCCTAAGATCTAGGTGAAGTGCTCTCAGATCCAGGCTCCTCACGGATAAAAGCCACAAGCTAGAAACTCTGGGGATATTGGATGAGTAGGCATTAGATAGGAATTTTATGCACAAAAATTCTTGCATCCATTAATTACTCTGACTTGCACTGAATGGCGCTACTGTATGGAGAGTTTATCCTCTGTAAACAGTTTGTGTAAGCATAAAGAATGGTGATCATGTGATGTTTAGTGGTTTAATAGATCTTACTTCAGGCTGTTCAGTTTTTGCTGGAAAAAAGTATATATATAAAAGATAATACTTGGAACATTAATTTTCTTCTGGATATGATGAGAATAATATCTTCTTTAATGCAACAATCATTTTAATTTTGGAGCGCACTAATATACAATCTACTTGTAAGTGTTCCTATAATGGGATCTAAACATCACATGATCACCATTCCTTATGTGCAGTGCTCTCAGATCCAAAGCTCCTCACTGACGAAGGCCACAGCCAGAAACTAGTCTGGGGATATTGGATGAGTAGGCACTAGATGGGGATTTTATGCAAAAGCCTTTGGGTGTCCATTGAATACTCTGGTTGGCACTGAGTGGCACTACTGTATGGAGAGTTTTGCCTGTTATAATAGGATCTCTTGTAATCTGACTCCAAACTGTAATCTATTAAGTGCCACTGTTTTGATTGTAAATGCATCTATGTTCCTTTCTAGCAATTTTTCTGCCTAAACAAAGTTTTTTGATAGGCTATCCATATGTAGTGCAAAAATTCAATAATAACAAACCATTTGAATTTACAGCATCAATGCCATTATTATACTTTTGGCCAAAGTCTACTATTTGTAATAACATATGCATTGAAGTTTCCCTAGAAGAAAAATTTGATCTTTAAAATGATATTCCTGTTATAATACTATCCAACAAGGACTAAAAGTTTTCCTTCCTGAATCTAAGACTGGAGTATAAGCACTAATGAAATGAACATTAGTACCATTGGACAAGAACCCTTTTACTGATATAACAAGGAATCCAACAAAATCCAAAACTATTCACCTTTCATTGACTTAACGTCTCTTTCCAAAAAAAATTTGTTTCCATCCATGCTATTAAACTTCCTTTCTCTGGGAGATCAGTTTCACTAGAATAACTACATCAATCTTAAATCTTAGTGTAATTCCATACTTTCCATATACCTACATTTAGAAAAAAATCAGATTTATAATGCTTTTGATATTACCACTGCCTCTTGCTGTATAACTACTACTTTTCTTATTATTTCTACCATTGTATTGAGTATACACTAGACCCAACAATTTTAGCTTGTATGAGACAGACTATTTTTATATCTCATTTTTTAGGCCCTTCCATTCTATGGTAAGTATGAAAATCCTAAATACAGCTGTCTAAATATATAATCTCACCGAGATCAAGTTCCAAGTCAATTTATTTATGATTATACAGCCTTGAATAATAATCCCAACTAAGGACTGACAGTCTACTAAACCTATTCCTTGTCATTGCTTTCTTACTTTTTGAAGGCTTGAGCTAAAAAGAGTGGGGATTGGAGAGTTGGAGTCAGAAATGCTGTACACATAATTAAAGGAAGGATATGTTACACAAAATAAATAACATTGTCACAATTAATATAAGATGTCTGATGACATGAGATGCTCATAACAACTGGATCTTATAATAACTTAAAAGTTTGAAGAAGGAAAAGAGAGATAGAAAAGTCTATTTCATCGGAAACAGTATTTAATTTTTGATGAATTAACATCTATCCTACAAGACAACAAAAGCTCTTGGCCAGATACTGTTTATTTTTCACAGTTGGTGTTCATATACAAAGAACATTTCAGTATCCACAATCTGTGGAACCTATCAGTAATCTGAGCACATCATTTTCATTGTGCTAATATTTATTATGAACTTTATTTTCATTGACATTAAAAACTTTTCAACATGTTTCTTATAAGGTAAAAACCTATGAGGAAGAATTCAACATTTATGGTTGCATTACATTAAGTAGTAATATGCATATAACTTGTATTTAACAACTTTTTTACAAAGCTAAAAATGATGGATTTTAAAAGATCTCCCATAGTTCTTTGATAGCATGTGTATATACAATTGTTCACATTTTAAATTAGCTGTCAATATACACAAGATCACATTTTGCAGATATGTCTCTTATTTACTTATCAAATATTTATAGCTATCCTCTGATAAATAAAATAATAGACTGTAAGTCTATTAAAAATTAGATAAACAATTTAATAATTATTCACAGTAATACTGCACATACAAAATATAAATTAATCATTAGTTTTAAATACAATTGAGGTATTATAATTCAAAATATTTCACTTATCATTTGTTAAATGTGTGCATATATATAAATATAAAATACAATACCCATTATAAAATATATATATAAGAAAACAAACAAAAATTAACGGTAAATATAATATTATAGACTAAATTATTTTGTAGCGCTTTCAATTACGTGGTAATCCTCGTCAACTTTAACTGAATTTCAAATCTTAAACTTGATGAAAGTGCTACAAAATAATTTAGTCTATAATATTATATTTACCATTAATTTTTGTTTGTTTTCTTGTATATATATATATATATATATAATATCAAATAATATAAGTTATTATACTTATATTATTTGCTGATATCTTATTTAAGTATGATAATAAATTAAATTTTTTCTTCACAATATTTGGATATTTTTTCTTCTAGTTTTCTTTTGAATATATATTTTCCAGAGTTAAGCATCAGTATGATTTTGAAAATTTAGTCCATTTGAAAATATAAATGACATTTTCTTACATATTAATATATATGAATACTATTAATATGAATAATAATAGATGGACAATTGAAATCTTAAACTGAATTCCAAGAGATTATAAAGACCTAGAAAGAGATCACATGTGAGATGGATGGATGAAATAAGAAAGTGTGCAGGGGTAATATGGAAAAGAGAGGCTAAAGATCAGAGAAGATGGATTGAACTTGGAGAGACCTTCATCCTGTAGTGGATTAAAAATGGTTGACAATGATGATGATGAATAGTTTTTCATAAAAGCATACTTTTTTAAATCTTACATTTTTAAAAATCTTATATACCTATTAATGTTACAGTTTTAATTTTGGTATAACACATTTCATGGCTTACATTATTATATAAAATCAACAAAGCTTCTCATATGCTGGCCATACCTAATCTTTTATTTTTCATTTATTTAATATGTGATTTTTGCTATTTCAGTCTCTATGCCCTTTTACTGAGATCAATAATATAAGTACTTTTCTTTAATCACTAGTTCATATAAAGTTGCTGTTATAATTTACATATAGTATTGTAATGGTCAGAATCGTCTATCTCGCTAACACACTGCAGAATTCAAACCCCAGACACGAAACTGAACATTCTAGGAGGGGTTGCCTTCTAGATATACTAAGTTCGAATCTAAAGTCCATATTTCACAGCGCCATCTACGTGATAACGCATCTGGTGCCACTACTAGTATAACCTTTGACCGGTGCCTGGTGGTCAGGGAGAAACAAAAGACTCTATACTAAAAGAAGTTTGGGTGGCTAATTAACGTCTATGGATTTACAAAAGAAATGCAGAAAATACATATATAGACCGAGACAGTGATAGGAATCAAATAAAATAAGAGATCAAATTTAGTTTTAAATAATTTCACACAATTTATTTATATATATATATAACGCCACTGTCTGCTTATATGAGACAGGGACGCGTATTAAATAATTGTTGGCATTATATTTCAATAAATGACAAAAAGGTTTTAAAACAAAGTGATATATTCTATTCCTCGGGCTAATAGCATTACGATAATGTGCTTGACGAGATAGGAATATGTGCGAGGTGCTTTGAGTAAGTATACAAGTTTAAGAAAATATTTGAAATTAAGTGTTCTAAAATATTCATTGATTTCGAGAATAGCACGGACAAAAGCTTACTAAGCAACCAAGTGGGACTGTGATCAAAGCATTTATTTGAGAATAATAATAATAAAGTTACATTGGGAGGTCAGTATTGCTGATACTGAATTTATTAAAGTTGGAGGGTGTGACATGTTTAAGTCACGGATGCTTTGTAAAATAAATATAAAATAAAACAATATCGAATATCCGGAATGATTACGGAGGGCGTCTCGCCGCTAACCCGTAGGAAAGTATTTTGATGAACAGCCGAAACTTAGCGACTGTGTGACGATTGCGTTTAATTCCCAGGGGTGTCATTTGGGACACCCTCTGCCTGGAAACTTGCAATAAGCGAAAAGAACGGACTTTGCCGTGTAAAGAATCCTTGGAAAAATAAAACAAAGCGGTCTCAACAACCAATTCATTTACCAGCAATACGAGACTAGTGTATATAAAACATACTAAATGGGTTTTACTCGGATTAAGAGAAATGCCCAATCAAATTCCCCGAAATTCATTTAAAAGGGTCCGCACATTCTCGACGTCAATGATGAACTTCATAATTAAAGTAGAACACGGTAATTAAAATAGGAAAATGCATGCTTGCGGGTTTAAAAAGTAAGTATAGATTTATATACGCAATCATGCATTAAGGGACACATTTAACCATTGACTTCGCACATACTCTTATATTAGATTAAAATCAATAACATGTAGATTTTAAACTATGTGATTATATTATATTAAAGAAAAGAATCGCCCTCGAACGAGTGATTTGCAAGATAATAAAATTGGAAAATTATAAATTTAAAATATGCCTTAATAGCGGCGTCTTACTTTCAATAAAGGGAATAGTTCACTCGGTCAAAGACGATTCTGACACATTATCATAATAAAATAAAAGAAAGCTTTATAAATAGAAAATATTAACCCAAGGATAGAGAGCAAAATGTTGAGTATATTTAAACATGTTAAAGAAATACATAATGAAGTTATGTGAAATATAAGAAAAACAATTTTAAATAGCTATAGCATGTTAGTTATCACAAGAGCTCTTGGGTTAATTTAGGTTACCTCTGGAGACGCATTTGCAGGTAGATGTTCGGCAGGTTTTATAATTCAGCAGCAAAATCTGGAATGTTCATATTTTTGGCAGCAGCAGCAGCAGTTCCGGGGTCCGTACGTGATAACTTCCGATGGTATACGGCAGCATATGACCATCTCGGAGAGAAATAGCCTTCTTGCACTCTACTCTGTCATGTCAAGATTTACAAATTACGCATAGAACTCAGAATGATTTCTCTTAGAAACATTAGCATAAAACTACTAACTCTAGAACAAAAGAAAAACCTCCTTTTTATAGTAGAATTTAACAATAGAACTGCCCTGGAGCATTACAAAAATATCGGACTTATCAGCTGTAATTAAATCATCGGAATGTCTAAAGGAATTCAACATTAATTAATTTCTTTTGTTAATTTCCCTGTTGACATTCGAATTACAAACTAGATTTAGTTAAAAATTACTTTTATTAATTAAAGAAAACCTTAAGTGGACAACTGCTGTTTTTAGATAAACTTATACAACATTTACTAATTAAACTATTGTCCCTCATTTATTTTAACAGAAATAATGGAATAACTTTTATTAATATAAAGAAAATGATTTTACTTTTTAAATTGCAATATTTGAATCTATTTACTAAACGAATATTTACTAAATGAATTTTATTTTAAATCAAAATATATTACGACAGTAATACATTTGTAAATAGATTCAAACAAAATAACTTTAACAATTTATAATTTTGATATGTTTTAAAATGGATATCATAGTGTGTGCACAATTACGACTTATATAACTTACTTTTTAATAAATGTAAATTATGTGAACAAATACATAATTCATAATATTTTATTTGGGAATAAGTTATATATCTAATACGAGCATTGTGCTCGTGGTTTAAAATTAGGCGGGATTTTCGGTATATAAGTGTATTGCAGACACCCTACGATAGATTGGGGTTCAAACTAAGGTATGAGGGTAGGAAATAGGTGAGAAAAGGTGAAACGAAGATCTGCAAAGCAGACCTTACTGTTTCACATTCCCTTAGTGACGGAACAAAAAAAATTGTAAAAAAAAAAAAAGATCTTACAACAGGTGTCCACTTATGAAGCCTACATAAAAAAAATTTACAAGATAACCCATAATGTACAGGATATAAATATAATGAAGAAACGAAACTGAATTATATACCCGGATCATATTAATAAATCGACCATCTAGTGAATATTTTGTCTATTATTTTCCCCTTTCAACAAATTTTATTTAACGTTTAATAGTTTAATATTGGTTATATCCTATCTCCTTGCTCGTTTATCCTGTGACGTGTCCATTTTTATTTTATTTTTTTGTTTAAAAAAAACTACTATAATCCTGGGTCTGGTGGGTAATACCTGCCTTTATATTTTAATAAGTGCAGTCTCCGATTATCAGGCCTCTTTACCATGTCTGGTGGTTCTTTAGCCCAGGGACTGAAATCCAGAGTGGTTAAAACTTCGGCCATTTCCTTTATTTCATCCGGTTGAGATATTTGTGCTATATCAGGTGGAATATTTTCCTTGTGTTTTTTAAATACTTTCATATTGGTGGTAAGCTTGATTAGCTGGGTTTGAATCCGTAAGTCCCGTAAATTCTTGGCTGGAAATATCTCGTTTAAATACAGTTGTGGACATTTTTTGACTTCGTGAAAAATTTTTATGTGATGAAGCTTGGTTAGCTGGGTTTGATGTCCTGTGTCCTGGACATCATTTTTTTCATTTGCCGAATCATTGGACTCTAATTTCTGGTTCAGGGATTCATCTGTTAATGACCCTACCGAGTTCAGGTCTGTTTCATCTTTTCTTGGTTCAATGACCTTTTTATCGTTCTTCATGCAGCATTTTTCAAATGCAAGTCGGAGGGCTTCCTGTCCCTCTCTCACTTGTGCCAATTCGTGGATGAGTTTGGCCAACTCTTTACATTCCTCAGCTCTCCTGCGGATTTGCTCTTCTTCCCATCGTTTCGCTCTTTCTTCACTTTGCTCCCACATCTCTATAAGATTCCGGAATTGGATCTCATTAGTATCCGTATTTTTCATGGCCTTGGATGATTATCGTGATCGATGATGATGATGACTTTTATTTTATTGCTAACTATTTAATATATCCTAAAAAAAATATTTTTTTTTAACGAATAGGTGTACTTTTAAAACAATGTATAGCACTGATAAGAAAATTTTTAAAATGGTTTTACGTTGAGCTTACTAAAACTAATACAGTTAAAAAAAAATACTATTACTATATTTTCCTTGTTTGATTCTCTGTGATTATTACGTTTGACTTCAAATTTTATTAATGGCTAATAGGCTATCTCCCTCTCGGTTCTGTTGGCCTAATTGCCGCTTTTACATTTATCACTAAAACCCCAACTACTGCCCTCTTACTACTGCTAAAATTTCTCGCTTAAATCTGCTGCCAACATATATTTATAACTGCCCGTATATATAAAATCTCTTAAATTCTACCTGTCAAAATATTTCGCTAACATATATATTTATAAACTCAAGCAATTTTATTTATATATGTTAACATTCGCTAGATCCGGGTATACTTATTTCGTTCCTTCTTATTTAAGATTTGCAAACATATATATTTATTTACATAATTATTGATCCGATTCACGTCTCATTATTTGGTCTAAGAAAATTTACACACGTTGAAAAAAACAAATTACATATAAAAGAATTTAGCCTGGTGACAAAATTTATTTTAGAAGTAACTCCGTTTAGTGAAATTACCCTTGGGCGCCATGTCACCAGTTAAAATATCCATAGACTGTTAGCTTCCCAAAATTAATTTTAAATTATTCCATTTAACTACGGGCACTCGTTAAAACATTCGCATTTTTTTATTTATTGATTACACCATTTGATTTATGATTATTTCTGAATTCCATACGATAGCCTATTATATCTAGGTCATTACTGTACAAAATTATTATTATGCTATCTTGCGCATTGAGCCGATAAAACTTTATTTTGAGAGTAAAATACATTATTTGAAATATTCATAGATTGTCACAATATTCACTTGGGACAATATTTAAGTAATTTATGCTATGCGTACATAGCGTGATTTAAGTGAAACAATATATACAGATAAATACAGATGGCTCATATCGCACTATAGCAAGTTTGAACAAGTTTAGATTATACAGTATAAGTAATTGAATGCCCGAGTCAAACAAAATATATGAAATATACACGCAAATAAACAATATAGATAGTATAGAGTTTGAAAAGATATTTTATATATCAAAAATATAAAGGATTTGAGTGATTAAATACGAATAAAATACTAAAATTAAGCTACAGGGATGTGGGTGTTTAAATAATTAAGATCTACAGGGATGTGGGTGTTTAAATATTCGAGGCTCCATGTTTGGGCAAGCCATGGACCCGGAAAAAAAAAATTTACTATGTAACGGTCAGAATCGTCTATCTCGCTAACACACTGCAGAATTCAAACCCCAGACACGAAACTGAACATTCTAGGAGGGGTTGCCTTCTAGATATACTAAGTTCGAATCTAAAGTCCAAATTTCACAGCGCCATCTACGTGATAACGCATCTGGTGCCACTACTAGTATAACCTTTGACCGGTGCCTGGTGGTCAGGGAGAAACAAAAGACTCTATACTAAAAGAAGTTTGGGTGGCTAATTAACGTCTATGGATTTACAAAAGAAATGCAGAAAATATATATATAGACCGAGACAGTGATAGGAATCAAATAAAATAAGAGATCAAATTTAGTTTTAAATAATTTCACACAATTTATTTATATAAATATATATATATAACGCCACTGTCTGCTTATATGAGACAGGGACGCGTATTAAATAATTGTTGGCATTATATTTCAATAAATGACAAAAAGGTTTTAAAACAAAGTGATATATTCTATTCCTCGGGCTAATAGCATTACGATAATGTGCTTGACGATATAGGAATATGTGCGAGGTGCTTTGAGTAAGTATACAAGTTTAAGAAAATATTTGAAATTAAGTGTTCTAAAATATTCATTGATTTCGAGAATAGCACGGACAAAAGCTTACTAAGCAACCAAGTGGGACTGTGATCAAAGCATTTATTTGAGAATAATAATAATAAAGTTACATTGGGAGGTCAGTATTGCTGATACTGAATTTATTAAAGTTGGAGGGTGTGACACGTTTAAGTCATGGATGCTTTGTAAAATAAATATAAAATAAAACAATATCGAATATCCGGAATGATTACGGAGGGCGTCTCGCCGCTAACCCGTAGGAAAGTATTTTGATGAACAGCCGAAACTTAGCGACTGTGTGACGATTGCATTTAATTCCCAGGGGTGTCATTTGGGACACCCTCTGCCTGGAAACTTGCAATAAGCGAAAAGAACGGACTTTCCCGTGTAAAGAATCCTTGGAAAATAAAACAAAGCGGTCTCAACAACCAATTCATTTACCAGCAATACGAGACTAGTGTATATAAAACATACTAAATGGGTTTTAATAGGATTAAGAGAAATGCCCAATCAAATTCCCTGAAATTCATTTAAAAGGGTCCGCACATTCTTGACGTCAATGATGAACTTCATAATTAAAGTAGAACACGGTAATTAAAATAGGAAAATGCATGCTTGCGGGTTTAAAAAGTAAGTATAGATTTATATACGCAATCATGCATTAAAGGACACATTTAACCATTGACTTCGCAGATACTCTTATATTAGATTAAAATCAATAACATGTAGATTTTAAACTATGTGATTATATTATATTAAAGAAAAGAATCGCCCTCGAACGATTGATTTGCAAGATAATAAAATTGGAAAATTATAAATTTAAAATATGCCTTAATAGCGGCGTCTTACTTTCAATAAAGGGAATAGTTTACTCGGTCAAAGACGATTCTGACACATTATCATAATAAAATAAAAGAAAGCTTTATAAATAGAAAATATTAACCCAAGGATAGAGAGCAAAATGTTGAGTATATTTAAACACGTTAAAGAAATACATAATGAAGTTATGTGAAATATAAGAAAAACAATTTTAAATAGCTATAGCGTGTTAGTTATCACAAGAGCTCTTGGGTTAATTTAGGTTACCTCTGGAGACGCATTTGCAGGTAGATGTTCGGCAGGTTTTATAATTCAGCAGCAAAATCTGGAATGTTCATATTTTTGGCAGCGGCAGCAGCAGTTCTGGGGTCCGTACGTGATAACTTCCGATGGTATACAGCAGCATATGACCATCTCGGAGAGAAATAGCCTTCTTGCACTCTACTCTGTCATGTCAAGATTTACAAATTACGCATAGAACTCAGTCTGATTTCTCTTAGAAACATTAGCATAAAACTACTAACTCTAGAACAAAAGAAAAACCTCCTTTTTATAGTAGAATTTAACAATAGAACTGCCCTGGAGCATTACAAAAATATCGGGCTTATCAGCTGTAATTAAATCATCGGAATGTCTAAAGGAATTCAACATTAATTAATTTCCCTGTCGACATTCGAATTACAAACTAGATTTAGTTAAAAATTACTTTTATTAATTAAAGAAAACCTTAAGTGGACATCTGCTGTTTTTAGATAAACTTATACAACATTTACTAATTAAACTATTGTCCCTCATTTATTTTAACAGAAATATTTGGAATAACTTTTATTAATATAAAGAAAATGATTTTACTTTTTAAATTGCAATATTTGAATCTATTTACTAAACGAATATTTACTAAATGAATTTTATTTTAAATCAAAATATATTACGACGGTAATACATTTGTAAATAGATTCAAACAAAATAACTTTAACAATTTATAATTTTGATATGTTTTAAAATGGATATCATAGTGTGTGCACAATTACGACTTATATAACTTACTTTTTAATAAATGTAAATTATGTGAACAAATACATAATTCATAATATTTTATTTGGGAATAAGTTATATATATAATACGAGCATTGTGCTCGTGGTTTAAAATTAGGCGGGATTTTCGGTATATAAATGTATTGCAGACACCCTATGATAGATTGGGGTTCAAACTAAGGTATGAGGGTAGGAAATAGGTGAGAAAAGGTGAAACGAAGATCTGCAAAGCAGACCTTACTGTTTCAGTATGTACTGTGTATATCATCATCATCATCAACAACCATTATTAATCCACTGCAGGATGAAAGTTTCTCCATGTTCAATCCATCTTCTTCGATCTTTAGTTTCTCTACTCCACATCACTCCTGCACACTTTCTTATTTCATCCATCCTTCTCACATGTGGTCTCTTTCTGGGTCATTTACAATGTCTTGGAATCCAGTTTGATTTCAATGGTCCATCTATTATCATCTCTTCTAGCAATATGTTCAGTCCAATTTCATTTCAGTCTTTTAATTTTGTCATTGAGGTCAGTAACACCTGTATGTTCTCTTACCCATATATTGCGTTTTTGATCTTTTGTTGTTACTCCCAATATGCATCTCTCCATATTTCTTTGAATAGTTTGAAGTCTCTATATTGCCCTTCTATTAAGTGTCCAAGTCTCAGATCCATAAATATATAACTTTAATACAATAATTAATTTTTAAAAATTAAAGTTGATCTTAATTGTAGATACTAGAATTTTATAAATAAATAATCTTATCTAATCTTTACTTTGTTATAAAAAAAGTAAAAATAAAAAAATTATGTTTATTTGTTAACACTTCAATTATATTAACTTTTAATAGAAAGTTGCAAATATTTCTTTGTAAAGCATTATATTTTTTAACACAAAATTGAAAACAAGGGAAAAAACTTCCCATTTGATTAAACTTGTAGCAAAATAAGAAATGTTTGAGGGAATATTAAACCTTTTTTAAATTAAAAAAATAAATAAAATAAATAATTACAGCATTTCTAATTTAAAAGACAGATAGGATATGATTAGTGTTATTTTTAATGAAATAAAAATATATATTTAAATTTAAGAAATATTGTAATCATGATTCATTGATAATAATGAATAAATAATGATTTAAACCTGTGTATTTATATAATATGTATTCTTGTGGCTTTGAATTCAGGACAAATGAGAATAGACATTGGGTATTGCAAAATGTGTGCAGTACTCATCTTATAGCTAAAGATGCTGCTCTATGGCGCAATTTTCGCGCTAAAACACATAAAAATGCTGTTTCCGCGGCCGACACGTTCGAACCCGCATTTTCTATAATCCAACTTTTTTGTTGTGCTACAGAATGCAGGCCACTATGTCATGTTGCAGTACAGCATGTATGTCGCATCGCAGCAAATACATTTTCCGATTTTGCACAGTTTATGAAATGGTTACAGCTTGGTGAGAGGCTGTGTTTTTTTGAATTGGATGGAAATGTTGTTTTCATTGTTTTTTTTTATTTTAAAGTATTGAAATGTTCAGATTTTGTAAAATAATAATTATCAGACTTTTTACAACGTACTGTATTGAAGTTTTAATTGGGAAAATGTTAAATATCTATGATTTAGTGAGTTGCAATTAGGTAACGTGTCAAGTCTGTTCATAACATTCCACGAGACAAAGAAGATTCTACCGTGTGTATATTTTTGAAGTAAAAAAGAGCGGTACCAAAAAATTACAAATATACACGATTTTTTGTAAATTTCATAAAAGGCAAATATTATAATCATGTTTAATAAGTAAAGAAGACATTTATATGTGTTTGTTGTTGTTTAAAAAAGTTTGAGTTTCTTTATTTTGTCCGAGTACGGTTACGATTTTGAATTTTTTTATTTTAGCATTACAAACAACAGAACACTAACCCTAAAACTAACCCTAAACCTAACCCTAAAAGTAATCCTAAAACTAACTCTAAACCTAACCGTAACAACTTTTACTTTTTATTGTCATTCTATTTGAAGTAAAAAATAGCCGTAATATCTCTTTGTCTGTAAAAAAAAAAAAAAAAAAGTAAAATGAAGACTAAAAAAAAAAAAAAATAGACTAAGAAATTTTACTTTTTATTACGATTATTATTTTTTAGTTAAACAACAACAAAAAAAAAAAGTCGTAACATAAGTAAAAAAATATCCGATAGAAAATTGATAAAAAAAAGCCGTAACACAATTAAAAAAATATACGATAGAAAAAACACAAATCAAATTGTAATTTGTTGATTTTATTTTACATTTATTATTATCATTTAAATTGTATACGTTAATAAAAAATATTTATAAAAGACGATTTTGTTTTGTTTTTATTTTCGCATTACAAACAAGCACAGCAAAATTATTATAATCAACGGCCCGGGAATGGTCATATTTTATAGTTTTAGCGTGAAAATGGTGCCATCCAACGGCATCTTTATCTATAAGACAAGCACCATGTGTGCATATCCAATGAATTACAAATATGTAAACTTAAAGTAAATATTTAGTGAGATAATATAAGATATTAACATTATATTTTGGATTTTTTTTAGGTTCACAATGGGAAAAATTTTAGAAACCATAGGAGAATTTGAAGCTGCCAGTGACTGTTTGATGACTGCAATAGACTTAGAACGTACAAGCCCCATTGTATCTTTTGCAACAATTCCAAGATATTTATAATGTTATTTATATATATGTATCTATTTTCATGTGATCAGATTTTTAATTTAAAAAAAAAGAAAATTCAATAAAAATATGTTAGTTAATAAAATTTTTATTTTTTCACATATAATACATAGCATAGCAATAATTTGCATACATTTTACTGAAGGCAAAAATGAATTACATCTTTTTTTAAAAATTTACATGCAAGTTCATATCCCTCCTCCCTCCAGATTTTACTGTGATAATCAGTTGCAATCAAATACATTTTCACCAGAGTTAGGATATTTTAACTGTAAATATTTATTATTTGATAGTATTCCTAGTTAATGATTATGGTATCTCTCATCTGAGAACAGTTTACTTGTTAGATGCAAAAGAAAAAAAAAGCTTGTTAATGATTTGTTTTTGCTTATGAAATGCTTTATGTTCATGATCTCATCTTTTATATTCCATAAAGTAATATCTTTAAAATGGCTGCATGACCATAGATGATTTGCTTATCAAGCTTATAGCAAATTCTTTTAGTTGACTTAAGTTTTTTATATATCATTTGAATTACTCTCAATAAAGATGGATTTTGACCATAGATGTTCTAATATATTTCTTTTTTTTGTCTTTAGTGAATGCAACCATCAATATTAAAAATGTTGATTTTTAAAGAAGATTTGACACTTGTTCTCAAAGGCTTATGAAATTTATTTATTTCCTGTGAATACTTAATGTCTACATAATGTCAAAAATAAAGTGCTCATATGATAAATTCCCTATTTACCCAATCTCTCTTTACATCTAATTTTGTTTTTATACAAACTTTTTTAAATGATTTTGATTTAACATAATTTAAAAAAAATAAATTTCTTTTTACACGAGTTATTTTGAAATAACACAATCAATCAAAGAGATTAAGAAAAATGATTTATGTGTATTATTCTTTCATTTGATAAAAAAAATATTTTCATTTCTTTTATTTCCCATAATTTTTCAAAATAATTCTCTTTCTCTGCTATATTTCTGCAAATAGGAAAATTTGCTTGTATGCATTTTAACATTTTGTTTTGAAAGGGGAAGTATCTTGTTGGTGGTAATGTTTTGTTTACATTGTGATATTAGATTTTTTTTTTAAAAAAGTACCTTGTTGGTGTTAAAAAAAAAAATTAAAACAAGATTCAATTTATTAATTTTGTCGAAATTTAATAGATGGTAAGTTATACCATATTTTCGAATCTATGTTTTGTTAATTAAATCTGAAATATTTTTCGTAGACCTCATACAATGTCAAATAATCCACCTACAAAAAAAGGTTACTTATGTATTATCCCATATACAGAAGCTTGCCAGGGTTTTTTTAAAAAAATTATCCCTTTTCGTTAGCGTCAAAATATTTAATTTTTTTTTTTTAAATTATTTTCTGGACATGTGGTACTTGTTAAGTTTAAAAAATATTAAAAAATCAATTATATGAGTGCAGTCAGAAATAAAATTTTGGAGCCTTGTAACTGTATTCCTTTCCAAATAGATATTCATTTGGAACAAGTTTTCAGATTGCATTATCATTGTGTGTCTGTTTGCACATAAAGTGTCATAACGTCATCATTAAAACAGACTTTTTGGGTGGGCAGTAGCCCGGAATTTTACAAATATTCCTCTACATGTTCACTTTGGCAACGCTAAATGTAAAAAATCAAGACAATGTTTGCAATGTATTAATGTTTCTACATTATAATACATATAAAAAGAAAATAATTAAATCTTGTGAATGGAATTTATGACATTTATTAATATTTTTTAAAACTTAACAGGAATTTGTAATCGATTTCTGAATATTTTTTAAACTTAACAAGTAACACATGTTGAGTAAAATAATTTTGAGAAAAAAAAACATAAACAAATATTTTGACACTCCTGAAAAGGGATAATTAAAAAAAATGCCTGGCAAGCTTCTGGATACAGGATAATGCAAGATTTTTCATATGGTTTATTTCATTACTCTTAGGTCTGAAACCAATCTTCTAATTTTCCATATATACAATGTATTTTTTTACACGATTTGTCTAAAAATAGAATTAGGTGTATTTTATAGTTTAATTTTCCAATTCTTTCACGACATTTAATTTCCGATAATCCTATTTAAAAATAAATACAAAACAAATATAACATTTTTAGAATGAAAAACAATTTGATTATATTGATACATTTCAATATCATTCTATAATAAATAAGATTCATAAATATATACAAATGAGTTTCATTATCATTAAAATTATTTACAAATAATTTTTTTAATTGAATTCTGTATTTCTAGAATTTAATTAAAGTTAGTTTATTTTCTTTCATATAAATTAATCAAATTTTGTGTTTTTATTTTATATTAAAATATGAATAAATATCGAAAAATAAAAGTTTTTCTTTCAAACTGATTAAGAAATTAAAGTGCTTATAATAAACAGGAGTCTCTGTAATAATATAACACTATATTGTAAAAATTTCAAATTCTATGTAAGCTGTGTCAGATAGGCTATGAACTATGAATTAATAGAATGAAGAGTTATCATTTGCCAATGAGCCAGCAAGTTATGTCTAGCCAATTATGAATTAACTCTAGAAATATAATATCATAGCGTATTGGAAGAACTTAGTGGTTTATTTCCTTTAATGACCAATTGACTGCGATTCTAGAAAAGTACCCTGCTAGATAATTCTCTTTAAATCAAATAGTATAATAACCATTTTCACTTTCTGAAGTTATATAAATATAGGGGATTTGAACTCAGACTTTCAAGCACCCACCGACTATCCATTATCTCATACAACTGATACACATGACCACACACATGTAGAAAAGATAAATAATCAGCAATATACGTATTTCATGCTAAACCAACACTCATCAGTTGGTTCGGATCATCATTTCCCACACATATATATAATCAATGTTCGGTTTATTAAAAGATAGCAAATCTACACGCTTTAATGGACAGGCTTCAATCTACTCCAGTCTCCAACTTTTCATCCATCCATATCATTGAAAAACTTTAAGTAAATAACTATATAGTAGTCAAAGCATCCTTGGAAAATCAATATTAAATCTATTTACAAGTTATTAAAGTTAAATCAGTTGTTAAAATCAAACTTTACATCTCTTAAGATAAATTTTCTGATTGTCAAGATTATTTAAAGGAGGAAATTTATAATGCTGAATAAAATTTTATAGGTAGTGTTGAAAGCACTTGGCAATTATTTTAATGCTATATATAATTAATATTATTTCTGCTAAATAACAACATAATTTGTAGCAGAAGAAATTTGTGTTTTTATTTTAAAGTTAACTATTAAATATTTACAGCTCTTGCAAAAAATCATCTATAAATGCCAAATTATTTTAAGTTTTTCATTTAAATCCTATATAATATTGATTTGTCATATATATTTTTTGTACTATTGCTTTAAATATTAATCTGCATGAAAATAATAATTAAACTTTCCAGATATTTAGAATTATTAATTATAAGATTTGAAATAAATTAAGCATAAATGTGAATCAAATCTCTTTTGGTTTTGAAATTTGGACTCCTAATCCCATAAATAGAAATATATATGTAGAGAAAAGAAACAAAATATCACTTTTTAAATATTAATAAATCATTTCTTTTTTAAACATTTTTGATTTTATGGAATTATTTTTATAAATAAAAATTATACAATTTGAATATCATTTAAGCTTGAGAATAAGATTTTACCAAGTATTGGAGAGTAATCTATATTTCTAAGTATCCCCCATCTTATTACAATTTATTAATAAATAATAATTGTAAATTCTGGTCAATATTTTATTACACTAAATTTCATATTTTTTATAGAACATATCAATAAAACAACCACTGAGTCATTATCCAAATTTCTCCAAAATAATGCTCATTCTTAAGCATTTCCTCTGTAATATTTCTACTTAACTATTAATTGCAGGTTTTATTAACTCTCATATATGTCATATTTTAAAAAATATTTCTAAAAATGTAACAGCAACAATTAGATTACATAATGATACTAGGAAAATCAACATTGAGAAGGGTGTAAGATAGGGTGACTCCATATCTCCAAAACTTTTTACAGCAGTGCTGCAAGAAATATTTTGTAGATTAAAATGGGAAGCTAAAAGAGTGAAAGTAAATGATCATTTAAGTCATTTAGATTTTGCAGATGATGTAGTTGTTATTGTAAATAATGCTTTAGAGCTGCAGGAAATGTTGCAGGAGTTATCAGTTGAAAGTAGGACTAAATACAATGTTAAAAAAGTAATGTTTAATGGATTTTCTCAAAATATGAAAATAAAGATTGTGAAGAAGAAGTTAACAGCTACAAATACCTTGGCCAGATTATTAATACAGATAGAAACATAATGGATGAAATTAATCATAGAATTAAACTTGGTTGGAGTGCTTTTGGTAGAAATAACTTGATACTAAAAGGAAACATGCCTATGTGTTTGAAAAGGAAGGTTTTTAATGTGTTTTACCAGTTCTTACTTATGGATTTGATACTTGGACACTTAATAGAAGAGCAATACAGAGACTTCAGACCACTCAAAGAAGTATGGAGAGATGTAGGTTGGGAGTGGTAGAGGAAATTGAGATTGCTCTGATGAAGATTGCTGGACAGTTGAAACTGTCAGGAAAATAAAGTTTTATTAAATTTTTTTTTTTTGCATTAAAGTGTATATGAGAGGAGTTACTATAAGCAATATATATTTGATAGATTTTGGAATAATGAAATGTTTATTTATTTCGTAGCAGCTTAAAATTCAATAATTATCTCAAGCCATATGTGATAAGTAATGTCTGAGTATTCCAAAAGAACTTTACTTAAATGGAAAAAAAAATACTTTATAGAGTTTGAACCCTGATTTTCTCTGGTTCCATTTTTTTTTTTATCATTCATTATTTGTTTCATTTTCTTCATATTAGCTATTGTACTTTATCATATTGCTTTACATGAGTTTTTTATTTTCTTATTACTTTTTGTCCTTTCATTTAAAAGATGCTGTATTTATCCATTTACCTATCAGTTGCATTTTAAAAAAAATTTTTTTTGGCTTTAAAAATTGATATTTTTGTATTCACTTTTATTTCAATTTTGTCAAATTTCCAGGAGTAAATTGTTTTCTATTGTTGTTAGAAGAAATGCACTTTTTGATTGAAAAAACAACCTAATATTTTTATTGAAAGATCAGATTCATGGGCATCTCAACCTCTACAATCTTCAACTGAATTAATCTGAAAACGTTTCTACAGTATGAGCTAGATAATCATGCCAACATATGGATGCAAATCAAGATAATCTACAACTAAGAAGCCTATAAATAAATCGGCAATTCTATTGACAAATAAATATGCAAACTTTCCTCATCATTTATAACTGCTTTCATCAGATTAATATTATCCCAGGAGGTTATCTAGTTATCCAAAAAATCCTTGACTCTTCATATGTGTTGAAAAAACCTTTCACAATGTTTCATGATTATCTGGACCAACATCTCGCATCATACAACAATCGAGCATCTAAGAGATGCAAAGCAATACTTCATAATCTTTTGTTCTTTAATAGCTCTAAAAGTATTCACATATACCAACTTTTCTCCAATATATTTTGTTTTTTTGCTGTTTAACATATGAACGACTTTAAAATACAAGCACTTTGACATTTTACCATCTTTTATCAAGAATGCTTTCCTAACCATTAATGAGATGCATTGAAAATGTGGTGTTGCAATTTTCTTTCGATGCTGCCAGTCTCCTTTAAAATTTTGGCATTGACACATTTTTCCTTCCAGTGCACTTTCCATTCTACTCTTGGTTATTATCATTGTCTTGTCTGTGCACCTCTGTATGCTCAATATTTTCTCTGTACTTCATTTGTTTGACATATAATAATAGTTAAGTTTATTTTCTTTTTTAATCATTCTTGCTTTATAGTAAGATGATAATACTTCTGTCTTTCTAATGAAATAAATTTTGTTTTCCAAATCACATTTTCTTTTGCCTTATATATTTTGCTTACTTTTTACTTTAAATCCATTTTATACTTTACTGCACATTTCTTATTATTTTCTAAAAATCATCCGTTTAATAGACCCAGAGTCATTAAAAATATAGACCAATCTTATTATCCCATTAATATTCAATTTTTACCTATCTCTAAGTATTTCTTTATACAGCGATGGTATCCTTATTCAGTAGACCTGAAAAATCTTCCTAGTCATTGCTAACCTGAATTTTTTTCTTTTTGTTTTCTTTCTTCCATTGCTGGTATTTGGATATGGTGATCCCATGGAAGATCTATCTGAGATATTTGGTTGCCTTACACTTAAGTTGATATTTGAACATAGTATAATTTTTTATTTTCTTGTATTGCTTATATTTTTATAGATTTTATGGTACAATATTTATACATACATGTATGCCACTCATAAGACCATTATCCTTGCATATATGTGTAGGGGTGTCTAAATCTAATGTTGGGTTTGAGAAAAAGAACTTACTAATATCTTTGAAATAAAAGGAAAAAAAACAAGAAAAAAATAATTTTTAAAATTTTATTTATTTACTCATAAAATTTGCCCATAGTCTTGTGCCGGAACTCTTAAAAAATCAAGGATTTGCAAAATCTCATTCTGTTTCTTAATAATAGAGAAAGCCTGAAACTAGCATGGGAATTTGGTTGTTACTATCATCTGGTATCCATTTACTAGTTAGATTTATCTAGGGTTATAGAATACTAACTTATATATATATTTACTTTTGTTTTTAAAAAATAGTTATAAATATGGTCTGCTTCTTTTCTCACTTTCCTTTTTTGCTTGGTTAAATTATATTCAATATAAATCAAAATTGGAAAATAATAAATATCTTTAAGCTGTTCTTCCATAAAATAATAATCAGAAAATAAATTCTTAACAACAACTATATAAATATCAAATTTTTTTATACATTAAAAGCCTTTTCCAGCACCTGGTTTGGTACCCTTTTCAATGTATTACATTAATGAACTATTTCAGACAAAACCATCCAGTTGTTCAATAATGAAATTAAAAGAAACAATAACAATATAAATCATTGAAATAAATCAAAACCTGCATATATAAATTCTGTAATCACAAAATAATTGACTATATCATAACAAAACAATAAAATAAATTACATGCATTTTTTTTTTTTACAATTAAATCACAAAATCTAAAACTTAAATATCCACAGAATCTACAGTCTATTGTAACAGCAACCTCTATGGATAAAAGATGGATTCCTATTACATGATAACAGCCAAAGCTTAAAGAAATGATAGAACCTACAACCTGTTGTCAAGGCAATTGACAACAGATTGTAGATTCTATTATTTGTTTAAGCTTTTGCTGTTATGTGATTTACATTTAGAAACCATCTAATGGCTATTTATGTTTTATATACAATATATACAAAAATAGTAAACCACTTATACGTTGATTTCCAAATAATTTTTTTTTATATCAACAATTTCAACTTTATAAATCTTCTGTATTTTGTTTAATGCTTTTTCAACAAGATATAAACTCTGAAGATTTGTACATTCAAAACCGTTAGTTTAAAAATACATAAAAAATGGTATGGAAACAAGAGTAAATTGATTTACTACTTAAATATACTGTATTGAATATTTTAAAAATTCTTTTATATATTAAAAATAAAATTTCCAAAAATAATATACAAATTATAATGCAATTAAAAATGTTAGCAAGAAAAGAAAGAGTATATATAAAATATTAATTAATGCAATGAAATTATAGTGGAATAAAAATTTATATACTTTTGGGAAATCTTTTTAATGTGTCAAATATGACAACAGATAATTCGAATAGATTTCTTATCTTTAGTAAATGCAATCATCATTATTGAAAATCAATCTTAAAACATTAAGCAGCTAATTGGGCCAACAATTTATCAGAAAATTGCTTGCTATCATAAAAATTCTTACCAAATATGGTTACAAATATCCTATATTAAAGACTCCAAGCCATGTTGCTTCAGATTATCACAGCAATCTATATTTCTAGGCAATCCCATTAGCAGTTTTAATTAAATAATTGTAATGCCAGAAGTCCATTCTTCATCTGCTCGACCTTAGTATCTTAACGTAATAGATATACATTGTATTTCAAAACTGAAGGATTATGATAAAATAATACTAACTGTTAAAATATTTTACATTTAATTATTATTAATAGTTTTAAAGATTATATATTACAATGATATTTAATATATCAAAATACATAAGAATTTTGATTTATATTGGATTGAGTGCACTGTTTCCATTTATACTGGGTAGACATCATTGATACAAGTAGGATTTTTTGCATATATTATTAACTGAAATGGAATTGCCCATTAAACCATCAGCATTCAAGCATTTGTATACACGTATAAATTAAATGAGAATGAAATTATAACTTTCATGTGTAAAAATGCAAAATATAAGCAATATCAAATAAATGGTTGAGAATTAATAGTCCATTTTATAACTATTAATTATTTTTCTATTTAACTGTTTTGTTCCAGAAATTATGTGATGACAAATGCGATATGAGAATCCAAGTATACTGAACTATAATCGCAGTAAACTATGAAATAATAATTCCTATAAATATCAAGAAATGCTGATATAACCTTCTGGTAAAACTTGACGAACTGATATATTTATTCTAGACTCTTTTAAATAAAGAATGCATCTAGACCAATCTTCTGAGTCTATGTCAGAAGAAATAAAATGATCAATGGTAGCATTTTTATCCAAAAGAATTCTGGGAACAGCGTGATAAGAAAACCGTGAATCCTCTCCCATTATAATGATATCACCACTGTGTAATAGAATTGCATCAGGCTTAACATCTTTGCTTTTATCTCCGAGTAAAAAAATTGCAGACTGACCAAAGCTGAAAAATAAAATATTTATTGTAAATAATAAGTATAGGGGATTTGTAAAATAATAACAAATAGGTATTTATTAAATAATTTAAATTTAATGCAATATATGAATCTGAGCAGCAAAGCACTTTCAGGGTAGTAGATATTAAGTTTTGAATTGTAAACTATGATAATACAAACTCACGGGATTAGTTTTAAAGGAAATCTATATATTAGTTATGCTAAGCACTTAATTTTCATTTATGAAGTTGTTTTTCAAGGAGTACTGGGAAACTCAGTAGTTTACAAATGACATGTATATATATTTATATAAAAAAGTGTAAATTAAAATCCGTAAAGTAAAAAAATTCCTTGACAGATAAAAAAAATAATTACACCTGTAATTAAACAATTGCTAATTATAGGTAAGATTGAAATCAAAATCTATGGAATACATAATGAAATCAAAATTAATGAAAATTAAAGTAATGACTTCAGAGAACAAAATAGACAAATAATATAAATTCACTTGAAAATCTTAAGTAGCAGCCTGTCTGGAAATTCAATAGGTGAAGCGGCTGGATAGAAGAGTCAAGAAAGAAGGTGAAAGAAGATTTTCAGCAAAAGCAACTAACATCCTAGTGCAGTTCACCACTGTAGGTCCACAGAAAACTTAGGGCTTGTGCGGGTTGTACCAACTTATTTTTTGATATGCCTTAGAACTCAATATATGATTAATCATACAAGTAATGGTTTGTATATTTAAGCTTAATTTTAAGTTATAATTGTATATTATTGATTATTACTAGCCAGAGTTATTGTTATATATAATAATAATTTAATTCAGAAACTAAACAGTTAAAAGTCTCATAGCAATTCAATATATTTCAACAATGTAGAATTTGATTATTACATTTTATTTCATGATAGGCCTACAAGAGGGTAGTTCAGTGCTCTGAAGCAACAGAAAATTATAACTTTAAATAATTATCAAAAACAAATTGTAAAATTACAAATCTTTTGTTATTAAATGACACTGTTTTTTTCCCCTTAACGATGTATACTAATGCTCTACTATTGGGCCTAACTAAAAATATAAAAAGCTGAATAAGATAATAAATGAATCTGAAAATGGAAGAGGATTTATAATCTCAATTTTGGAAGAAATAAGTTAATAAATGCTATCAGTTATCACCAAGGGCATTAGCAATCTTTCCAATATTATAAAAGATATTTTTTATATAAGAAACAGTCTGATTTAATGCATTCATCAAAAAAAACTCTTGACTGAAATATCATATTAAGATATACAAATTTGTTGAGGAAATCTAAAATATCGAAACTTTGTTGATCAGGTGGAAATGGAAAGATGCAGATATGAAGATCATGAATTAGCTAAGATATGTAGGTTAGGTTCTAGAAACTTAAATGATTGTTAGATCATTAAGTCCAGAAATAATTCAAAACATACAAGAATAATGACAATTTTAAAGCTAATTTTTTATTGACACAGGAATCCAAAATATATACTACTCACATAATGCAATTAGAGGGATTTGAACCCAAACTTTCAAACTCCCTTCAGCTATCTTCCATTTTACACAATCGATACACATGACCACATACATGTGAAAAAGATAAATAATTTCCAATGTACGATATTTTGTGCTGAACTAGCAATCATCAGTTGATCCCCTCAATTACACCTAAAGTTCAGTATATACATTATACTTGTATTATAATATTACATAATGCTGGAAAACAAATTTATAGGTATTTGGAATTAAAACTTTATGATGGGCCTAATAAAGATATAGTTATCATTAAATTGAAATCGTAAGATGAGTATAATAATGGGGGCATTTTATAGGAAAACACAATTCTGGAGAACATAATGAAAAATATTTGCAGTTTTTCTCAATAGAGAAATTGAAAGAAATGCATGTTAGACATATAAAGAACATAAGGAAGAACTTCCCAAATCACATATATCAATTCTTAAGTTTAAAAAGTTAAACTCCATTCCAAAATGAAGATAGCAAGAGACAGAAATAGTGGGAAAGTTAATGCAAATATTCAAGTCCATGATTATATCATCAGAAAATAAGAATATGGATCTTTTAAGAAACATTGAAACTGACATCGGAAAAATAAATGATAAAAAACAGAGGAAACAGTTCAGAAATTAGAGAACAACAATATAAAGAAAATGAAAAAAGTAGTCAAAACTAATAAAATAAATGGTTTAAAAATAAACATAAGGACAAAAAAATATCTTGCAGAATATAAATCCAGAGAAATATATAAGATGATAATAAATCATAAGAGGAAGTGCCAATCAAATAAATAAAAAACAATAAATGAAAAGAACCTCTGAATTATATAAAGAAAACTTTGATAAAAAATAACAGAAAAATTAATAAAAGCGTAATGAGATTTCATTAATATTTTATAGAATAGTTCAAAAAGCAGTGATTAAATTGAAGAAAAATAGAAGTTCAGAGAATGATAAAGTAATTGTATAAATGATTAAATATAATGACAACAGTTTACTTTATAAATTTACAAATTATATAATAATGCAGTATAGAATAAAATTATTGTTGGATCCAATTTACTAGAACATAAGATGGAATGTGAATATTATAGAAATACTACCCAGATAATCATTTGAAGATAAATATCTAATGAATATCTTGAATGAAATATTAAACAGTGAAACAGAGGAATATTTAGTAGATGAAGTGCTCTATTTAGAAAGGAGAAGAAATAATACATAAATATTATGTCCAAATACATATAGCTTTTGATGGCACTGGCAAAAGATAACTTGGATAGTATTTGAATCATATGAATACTTTCATAAACCAATCCCTCTTTTAAAGAAAATCTGTTAATTTAAAAGTAATAATGAGAATATATGATAAAATTAGTTTAAAGTTGGAAGAAACATAAAATAAAATCTAATATTATCATGCATATTAATTACCTAACTGGAAAGAATTTCACTGAAACAAAATGAAATTCAAAACTCAAGATATGCTAATGACACACTAAAGATTGAAAAAGAAACACTGCTATTAGCATTAGAAATAAATGAAGTAACAAAAAAATATGTATATAAATAATCATAAGAAATATAATGATTCGTTGAAATGAGAAAAATCAGAATTGATGGAATTCACTTGCAAAACTTAGAAAGTTTTGTGTATTTTGACAGAAGGAAATAAAAAGTGAGAATATGTAAAGAATGTTTAGAATGTGGAGTGAAAGAAAATTATAAACCAAGTGAGATATTCATGCACGTATGGAAATATGGGTGATAGTTGGCTGGACATAAAAATTTCCCAGTAAGTGAATTAGAGAAAAATTTTATTGATTTCAAAATCTGAGCAACAACTATTTAGCCACATCAGTTAAATAAATGATTAAAAAGTTTTTATTATTCCATTTATTTTCTTTTATTTTTTGTTTTGTTAATTTCTTTTTATTTTTTGAAAAATGAATTAAAGAAAGTTTTGTTTTTTACATATGTTTTTCTTATTTTGTTTATGACTAAACTTTGTTAAATTGAATGAAATAAGACTTCTTTTGAATACCGAAAATACTGGTATTTCTAGTTTCAGTATTGATATCAGTACTGAAATACCGATTTTAGAGAAATTTCGATACTAGAAACCTTAATAAATTTGTAATGACATAACAGTTCTTAATCAGACTGTAATCACTCTTTGACATGCATTGTTTTATCTTATTATTAACTCGTATAACATTGGCGAGTTAATAACATCAGTAAATAGTGCATGTCGAAGGCTGATTACCATCTGATTAATAATAATAAATTTGTATATATTAAAAAATCATTGTTTTTTTTAAAATATATTTTCGACATTCCATTTTTTATAAAATGTTTAAATTTCAATAAAATGATTAACAAAATTAAGTACTTCCATCCTATATGATTTTCTTCGAACATATAAATAAAACGTTTTTGTAATTTTTGCTCTCACCTATTATATGAAGCAAGACAATAAAAAAGAATATATTTTCATTAATTTCATATGACAGAAAATATATATATATATAGTTATGAAAATGGAATATATTTTATTAAGATATTGCAATAACTGATTTAAGATACATACCTAAATGATATTAATGGAGAATTAAGATCAAGTTCTGAATTATCAACATGGCCACTAAGACAATGATCTAAATGATAGAAGTTGATAATTGCAGCTTCTGCGATGAAGTTGTTATAACAAAGTGACAGAGCTAAATAATGGCACAGTTCTTTCAAATCATCGGGAAAACAGGTTTTATTGGATTCAGAATATTTCTGAAAATAAATAAATAATAGTAATGAAGAGAAATATTGATTTAAACAACAATCTTGTATAATAATTTATAATTTTGCCATCCATCTTTGAATTAAAATGTGAACAATTTTTAAATATCTCGCTTTTAATATGTGATATTAAAAGCTGAAATAGATTTTAAACAGCCATTTATATCTCAACAATTTCTTCCTCCTTCAAAGAAGAACAATGAAAAAGAAAGCATTATTTACCAAGCTTACCAACAGTTAAGTGGTATGAATTTGAGTGATTTTCTATTCTCATTTTGTTTACAAGCTAAGAATAACTTCATACCATTTGTAAACTATTTTTGAGTAGTTAGGTAGAATGTGGAGTAGAACTTGAAATAAAGATCTTAAACCTAATTAGAGCAGCAGATATTTTAAAACTTATAATTACTTTGGATACGAATGTAGATCATGGACAATAACAAAACAGGTAAAACTCTCTATACATATTGCCACTCAGTGCAAGCCAGAGTAATCAATGGATGTCAGAAGGCTTGTGCATAAAATCCCCATCTAGTGCCTACTCATCCAATATCTCCAGATTGGTTTCTGGCTTGTGGCCTTCGTCAGTGAGTAGCCTTGGACTTGGGGATATTGGATGAGTAGGCACAAGATATTGATTTTATGCACAAGCCTTCTGGCATCCATTGATTACTCTGGCTTGCACTGTGTGCCAATATGTATAGAGGGTTTTGCCTGTTTTAATAACAGTTAAGAGCAAGCATAAGAAATGGTGATCATGTGATGTTTATTGGCTTAATAACAAAATTCAAATTACAAAATTTACAATAATTAAAATCTAATAAAATAATAAAGCACGACTCCATAATTGGGTGCATTCATTTTCTATAAGATTTATAAAAAAAGAAAAAAAAACATTTTCAATCCGTTTTAATAGAAAATGGAGTTGTGAAGTATGCTAATGAGTGATGTTCTAACTATGCCCTATGTTGAGCTGATGGGATTCTTAAGATTTTAAGCTAACTTAAAGCTACTTTAGAACTTCAGTTGAGAAGCCTAATTCTGTTCAAAGATTTACAAAAGTGTTTAATTTGCAATCCATGGGTTATCTAAAGTCCTATGAAGACATTGTCATCTGATCTTCCAAATGGACTGGTTTCATGTAAAATTAAATTGTAAACTTTAGTTTCCTCTCAGTTTACAATCCTAAATTCTAGAAAAGAACTTGGAATATCATCTATTCTTATAAGAATGGTTTGACAATTATACATCTATAGAGAAAATAAAAACATAGAATATAGGAATAAATAATAATTCACTTAAACATTAATTGAATAACAATATTTAATTAATTAAATAAATCATGGCGAAATCAAACAATGCCAGCACATAATATACACACATATAATATGAAACGAATGAATGTACAATCCAGACATTGGTCACAATCATTTTAAACATAAATATTTAACAACAAATTGATGAAAGATTAAATAATGAATAAGCTTAATTTTAGTAAGTTGTTCTTTTATATGATCTAATATCAAGATTCTAATCTTTTGGAATTTAATTATAAGTATTATATGAGTGCATTATGGTATTAACTCGACTTTGACTTTTCCAATACAAATTAAACAGACAGCAAAGTGTTGGTTATGTAAATAATTTTATATTAACTCTGCGACCTTTTTTTGAACTAATATACTGACTTATCTTAGCATGAATCTTTCTTGTAAGCTTTTAAAATTGGTCTTGAGTTTTTGCTTTGATTTCTATTAGATTCAACTTTGAATATAAGTCTTTCTTAATAATTGCATATTACATCTGTGATCCAACATTAAATGAAGGATGTTTTACTATTTTCCAATTATTTGTTAGTGAAAATTGTTGAAAAGAAGAATTTTCTTCTTTCTCTCAAATTTTAGTTTTAACATTTTCAATGATAATACCATTGAAGCAGTGATTTTTTCCATTCACTATTTTCATAAATAATTTCTTTCCATCAGAATTCTAATACTTTCTTCAGAGAAGCTTCTCAATTATGTAATCCATTATTTTCTGCTTTTCCAGGATAGATTTTTCTACTACATGTGTAGAAAGCATTAGATTATCAGTAATCTCTTTCGTTTCTTCCATCATATCACCAGCATTTAGCACTTTCTTTTTTTCTAGACTCATTTTCTTTTGTTGTTCCTAGTAATTTCTATTCTCTTCTATTATTTTATCCCTTTCTTATTCGTTTTGTTTTGTATTATCATTTCATTGCCTTCTTGCACTTTTTGTAAAAGTTCTCTACCTTCTTTTGAATTTGTTTAATGAACAATTGGAAATTAAATGTTTTCTTTTTAATGTGGTTTTTATTCACTGACTATTGCTTTTGGTTCTCTATTTTCTCTTTTGATTGTTGCCTATTTTACATTTTCTTTGCTATTAATCTAAATATCATCTACTTCAGAATTAGTATTTTATGTCACTAGTATTTTATTTAAATTGACCTGTACATTTTCTTATTCCTATGCAAACTTTTTTCACCTTATATCTATGACCACATCTTTCTTTAACACTTGTTTGTTAAAATCTGTTTTCATCAAATTTTATTTTGATCTGCTGCCTCATATGTATTATCCCATTCTATTCTGCATATAACTCATTGATAATATTATTTTTTTTTGGTCATGGTCATTTTTATTTAATATACTTCAGGATGTCCCTGATTTGTGGATCAAGCTATACTTGAGCTGCAAAAATATAACAGATGACCACGAGGACCTAGCCATCTTTCTGCTCCAAAATTGAGTCTTCAGAATGTGTTTATGGGTGAGGTGACTTGCTATCCTATGCCCCAATGGTAGGTAACAAAAATAAAAGATGGAGGTTGGCAAGATTTTTATGCCAGCCTAAGACTACCATAGTGTCTTAATTAAATGATTCATGCAAGGGTTATAAAGTACAAGTTGGTTTGAAAAATCAATTTTTTCCTATGAGAGTGTAATTTTTTAGATTACCAGATGTTCTGATTTCATTTGCGATTAAATTCTATATCTGATTTCTTTCAGTTTACAATCCTGGGTTCTAGCAAAATACTTAGAACTTGATCTTCCTCATGACAATGACCCAGCAATTATATATATATCATTAAAAAACAGTCAACACTTAGACAATCCCAATATCAATACAATCAACAATTTCAAACTGTTGTCAAGGCAACCTCTTTATATATATTGTAATGGTAATCACTCTTTTAAACAATTGGCAATAAATCAAAATAACAATATAATAAAGGAAAAAAAATACAATTTTATTTTTAACTGACAGATTTATAATGGTCATAGATAACGATCAGATTGAACACACATAAAAAACAAGTCTGTGCAAATTCAATCATAATTCCTGATAGCTATACCCTTCACATTAATACTATTATTAAATGACAAAATAAATAATCGACATGGATTTCAGATGAGAAATAAACAAGCAACAAATTATTAACAATAACTTTAATTAACAAATAGAATGATAATAATAATAAAAAAATTGTATTTACATTTAAGATTGTATGAATAGCACATGTGAGAAGAAAAATCTTTGGGGATTCATATATTTTTTTCTCCATGAATGTAGACATATACTTCTGTCTCTATCAATGTAGATATATGGTCATTAAAATTATTAATTTTAAACACTGTAAATAAGATTCACATTTTAACTTCTTGTGATTTATTCCATTGTAGTTTTTCCTATGAGGTTTTTCCAGATATCAAGAGCATCGAAATTAAGTAGATTTAAAATTTGATTATTAGAAGAACATTCCCCTTTTATATTTCATTAGAGGCAAGTTTTCTTACATTGGAAGTAGCATATTTTTTTTAGCTTCAGCTTTAGACAGTAATTAACAGACTGGCAGAATCACAGTTAATTTTAAAGCATTTCTTTGTTTACAATTTCCTATTTAGCTATACTACTGGAAAGGTCAGGGAAGGCATTCTGAAGTTTTACACCAGAGGCTGAAATAATATTTACTTAAATAATTATTAATACACTGTACAGGCTTACAAACACCTGCATATATATAACGTAATATATAAGGGATTTGTACTCAGACTTTCACACGACCCTCAACTCTCCATGCCATCTCATATTGCTGACCCATCTGATCATACACATGTTGAAAAGACAAATAATCACCAATATACATATTTCATGCTAAACCAGCAATCATCAGTTGAACTAGATTACTATCTCCACACACATACAATCAATGCTCAGCTTTATATTAAGATAGCCAATCTTAATACTGTAATGGACAGGCTTCAAACTACTCCAACCCACAATTCTTCAGCCATCCATTTCATTGAAAATCTGATGATGGAACATTCAAAGCCCATGTTAACTAATTATTATAATTTTTATTGGCTTATATCCAGTAAGTGACTCAATGAAAAAGTAACAATAATTCCCACCTTTTATGTAAAGAAAATGATCGAAGAGAGCATCAGTTGGTTCTTTTAAAATAATTATTCTTTATTTTGAAACAAAGAATCATAAAAAATTTTAATTTTTATAATTATTAGTACTATTTCAAAATACATTATAATTTATTTCCACACGTTATCTTTTACATTCTAGAATATATAATAATAAAAAAGATGTATACAAAAGCCATGGATATTACTCAGTCATGAGGATCGCAATATATATACAGAAAGAGAAGAGGAGGGGATATATCAACAAACTGTTTAGGAAAGAATAAAAATTCACTTAAATATTAAATTATTTTAACAATTAAATAAATCATAACAAATAAAACAATATAATAAATTATATACACATATAATACAAAACAAATCAGGAAATGTAAAGTTCTGAAGAAGATTGCTGGGGCAACCAAAACTATAAAAAAAGGGCGGTAAATAAAGCATTGTGTAACAGTATGGACACTTTAGTATTATACTTCTGAAATATTCTATTTATCACAATGATTTCTAAAAAATATTTTAAATCATAGATGGAAAATCTAAGATGATTTTTGGTTGTTTTTTTTTCAAATCATGTGATCTCCATATGTGGTAGTTAGGATTTTTCATGGGGGGACAGGTACAATAATGTTAAGTACTATACAGTTTATGAAAAGAAATGAATCATAGTACATATATTTCATAGTATGCTGTTCATTGTTATTACTCACAGAACTTCTATAAATTTAATTTATAGCTACCCTGTATTGTTTGGTGCAGTGGTAGAAGGATATACTCTGGAGCATAAGATCCGTGGGTCACATGTGTAACTCTCACTGCCAGCGCTCAAACTTTTTATGAACTCCCGAGAAATACATCATTCAATTATTTTTTATTTATAGCTATCAAATATATGGTGATTGCTGCTAATTTTTTTCCAGTTCCTGGAATTTTTTAAACATTTCTTCAAAATGAAATAAAAAACTAACTTTAGTTTCCTACTATTTTTCAAAAATCCACCAAATTGACCTTTTGGTTTAGCTAGATGCATTTGAAGTTGATTCTCTACGAACAATATTTCTCCAATTGCATCAATAAACCATTGCAATTGGCAATTTAATTCTTTAATTGTTGGTCACATAGAAAAATATTTCTAAAGGTGTTCAGCATTAAAGTTGCAATTGCTCTCGGCCTATTGTACTCGATAATGTCAGAGGAAAGCTTACTATTTTGTAGGAAATTGAAGTAAAGAATTCTTTTCATTTTGAAGAAATATTTAGAAAATTTTAAGAAATGAAACACATTAGCAAAAACGTTACACAATATTATGTCTAGATTGAAAAAATAACAATAGTAATTATATGTTAGTTGCTTGGCAATCAACAGACATTCACGTAAAAATAATGTGTTGAACATGACATTTCCAGTCAAATGACTTTTTTTTACTTTCCTCAGCTTGCAAACAATCCAAAAACCACTGGCTCCTCCACAGTACTAAACCACAATGAATTGTTAATAAGAATATTACCAGATAAGGAGTATATGGCAAGAAAATGCATTAAAATATATAAAAATAAAATCATAATATGTAGATATAAATCTCTTACTGATACAATTCTTCCTGTTTCAAAAATTTTAATCAGAAATTTTCAATAATTCTTTTTAAGATTGACTCCAAATGTCCTCCAATTGCAGACTTAGAAAATTACTTTTCAAATCTAAGAAGCTAAACTAAATAATTAAAGTTTGAAGTCTGTATTGTTAAGTACTCATAAACATTTGTGTAGACTTATTCGTTTTTAAACTTTTAAAGTGCATAAAGTCCATAGGAATTGATATATTTTCAAAGAAGTAATATTAACTACACTGCTGATTTAAAAAAATATTCAATGATATGTTTAATCATATACATATTTGTATACATATATATTAATATTTAAATACTACATATATATTTTTAAACTAGATGTAAGTATAAGTGTTCAAATCCTTATAATTACATATACATTAAGTTTTTTTTCCTGAAATGAGACTGAGGAATCTAGGCAATGGATACTATAGCCAAGCAATAATACAAGATCACTGTTAGCAGTAATTTGCTACTTCTTAACCCCCTATACAGCTTATTCTGCTATCTTTTTGTTTTTATAAAGAGCATTATCACAATTTTTTGAACTCTAATACTTAAAACTGTATCTTATTACATCATTAGTATAAATATTACTGTTATTTCCTCTTTTATAGAATTCAAAATTCATGGACTGTGAATCCAATTCTCACTTTTGATCAATTCATGGAGAAACATATGAAAAGTTGTTTTCTATAATAAACTTCATTGGTTTGGTTTTTAGAATGCTCAAAAGCACATTTATTATAGGGATAATGGACTCCATCCATCTCATTACTGATTTCCTCTTTTAGAATTGACATTTCTAAGCATTATACAATTTTCTAATAGGTACTAATTACTTAGCTGCGCTTGGTTACCATCAAGCGGCCAAGCCCAGTTAAGTAATTAGTACCAAAATATATTCTCTCATAATATCCATGCATACACAAAAAGAATACAAATATATAACTAAATGAAACATTGCATACTATGCTTAAAATATAGAGTTCAAATTTAGATCAGATAAAACTTCAAAAAAAATTTTCATATTCCAAACAGGTTTGGGATTCTTTCTTGTAAATAAGCAATAAAGCTATCCATAACAATTATTGATTACTAGATGGAAATTATCTATTTTTTAGCTTGAGAGCAAAACAATGATAGAAAATTACTAAATGCACAATTCCACATGCTAGATAAATAATGACTTTTCTTTCATTGTTCCTTTTTAAGAATGTTTGGAGATCCTTTTGCCTTGCAGTGAACTGTTTTATGACAATTATTAATGAATAAAAACATTAAAATATATTTTATGAAAGAAAATAATATTTAGCAATAGACATGCTCATAAATACAAATATTCTATAAATAAAAATACCTTAGTATTCCAATTATGGTTATAACCAAAAGTTACCCATCGGAGCTTCCATAGTAATGATTTTTTTAAATCTTCACTAAAATACAAAAATAACAGAATTTTTTTTTTATAAAAAAACCCATCAAAATATTGAATAAATGACTATAAATAATTAATTATCCATGTAATGGATGTACTTATGAAAATATACAATATTAAATCTAATAAGTAAAAATATGAATATATTTTTCAGATTTGTACATATACATTTGTTTACTATAAATATTAGTGCTGCGATTTTTATAGGGAACCTGCCAGCTATATCCCAGGTAATACGGATGCTGCAACATCCTGCTACTATTAAAAGATAGATTCAGTCAAAACAGCAGTATAATGCTAATATTTACAATAAAGAAATGTATATACAGATGAATCCAAAATACATATATATGTGTGTGTGTGTAAACAAAAAAGCTTTTCTTTACTGATATATAGTTCTAGTAATTAGCAGAATAAGTGGGGAAAAGCAATAGAACTATTATGATTAAATAAAAACAGAAAATTAAATGTTTAATTGCGAGTTGTTTAAATAAAAACAAAATGTTCAAATCTCAATTTTTTCTTACACTTTAAAACTTTCTTTCCAAATATCCTGAATACTTGCAGATTCTTCTTCCAAATTGCATGGGTTTGGTCTTTTTGAATAATCACA
Organism: Epiperipatus broadwayi; assembly: GCA_028023455.1. Classification (NCBI taxonomy): domain Eukaryota; kingdom Metazoa; phylum Onychophora; class Udeonychophora; order Euonychophora; family Peripatidae; genus Epiperipatus; species Epiperipatus broadwayi. The sequence continues at coordinate 4,768,543 of JAQFVV010000070.1, read as the reverse complement.
AAGACACCTTTGTATCCAGTATTTCTGTCCACTTAACGTAAATGGGTTTAAAATTATACAAAATCCTGAAAATTCATAAATATTAAATACAAATGGATATATTTTATAAAAATATTGAAATTATTTGAACAATAATTTTGTTTATATATAATATTTAAACAGAGGCAAAAACTCTCCCTACAGTAGTGTCACTCAGTGCAAGCCAGAGTAATCAATGGATGCAAGAAGGCTTGTGCATAAAATCCCTATCTAACACTTATTCATCCAATATCCCCAGACTAGTTTTCAGCTTGTGGCTTTTGTAAGTGAGGAGACTTGGACCTGCTAGCACTGCACCTAGATCTTAGGATCTAATGCAACCCTCCAGAAGCTGCCTTTTACCTTTTTAGTTAATTATAAAACTATGAATTTAAAATTGAAAATATTTTCAATCCAAGCTCATTCACCTATATAGTCACATAGATCTCAGTTCAGTACCCATACATTTTAATATATTTGGTTATTTAATAATTATAGCCACCATTATCTTATTTGGCAGGATTGGTATAAACTACTAAACATAACATGATCATCATTTCTTATGCTTTCTGAAGCTGTTAAATTAGAGGCAAAAACTCTCCATACAATGGTGCCACTCAGTGCAAGCCAGAGTAATCAATGGATGCAAAGCCACAAGCTGGAAACTAATTTGAGGATATTAAATGAGTAGGCACTAGATAAGGATTTTATGCACAAATCTTCTTGCATCCATTGATTACTCTGGCTTATACTGAGTGGCACTACCACATGGAGAGTTTTTGACTCTGTTTTAACAGTTTGAGCAAGTATAAGAAATGGCAATCATGTGATGATATAATATTTATGAGAAACTAACTCTGAATACCCATTCACAAATCAAATATAGAATCATTTGAACAAATTTACAATCATATATGTATATATAATGTTAGCAAATTTAAATTATCTAAAGATAGCAGTTGACATATATATGATGATATACAAATCACAATTAAGATAAATTTTTGCAATCTTTTTTTTTGTAAAATGAATAAAATTTTTATATGAGAACGATTAAAATTGTAATGTTTTCATTTTTATTTTAACTATAAAGAAAAAGAAGGAATTAATATTTTTTTGTAAAAAGAAACATGGAACAAATATTTAATTCTTTAAATTTCATTTTTGATTTTATTTAATGATAATGTCAACTTCAAACATGATTTTACTTTTATTAATTAGAAAATATTTTGATAAAGAGTTGTTTACTAAATTTTTTTAAGTAAAGGTAATTAAAAAATAATGTCAAATTTGTTAACAAATTCTTTATCTTTTTATTGATTTATTTATGAAATTAGCAATATATAATGTACTTTCAGACTAAAAAAGTTTAGTTTTTGAAGTTAGTTGTTTCAAAGTTAGATCATGAGTCTTTAAAAAAATAGTATCAGAATTTTTATCAATTCAGAGGATCTACTAGACCAGCAAGAAGACAGTCTTAGGGTGTTATGAGTTGCTATTACCACACTTCAACAATGATTACCAGCTAAAAATTATTGTATCATTTAAGAAATGGAAGAAACTTTTTCATACATAATTTTTCAGATGAATGATATATTTGTACTAAATTGATATGAATATTCTTTGCTATAACTATCAATTTATAATAAACTCTTTAGAAAAAAAAATTAAGATTACAATATCTATGTAACTGTTAAATACCTATGTAACAAATATGGTTAATGGTATTACTTAAGTTGATTAGATTTCTTTTAATCTAGATAAGAAGAGAATTGATATACAAGATAAAGAAAGAGTCAGTGAAGATACTTGAGATATGGGATAGGGAACTATTAAATGTAGCAATATTTTTTCTATCCATCATATTGTGAATTTCAAGATTAAGCATAATGTTAGCTATTATTAAGGAAAAGGAATAGAAACACAGGACTATTATAGTATGAGAACTGAATCAAAAGCTAAGTGAATAAATCCAAGTTTAGATAATTGGTGCAGATTTCCTGCTTTTCTTAATATTTTAGTATAAAAGAAAAAAATCTTTATTTGTTAATTGAAATTGTGAAATTTAAAATAGAATAATAGGTTGGATATTATCCTTAAAGATTCTATAATTTTAATTAGAACAGAAGCCATAAATGTTGTCTCAGGTTTTTGAATGGTGAAGTAGATATAATTGACCAATGGGTCAAAGTTCTACAAAAAAAATGATGAAGTTGAATATTGTTAGAATTGCAAACATAGCATGAATATCTAAATGGATTGACTCAGGATATAAATTAAACTTTAAAGCAATATATTGTTTAGTGATTCCACATTCAATTTTAAAAACCCAAAACTGAAGAAAATAGAGAATGAGTTTGTATCTTTGCTTTGAATAGAATCTGATATCACATTTTCTCCTATGATTAATAAAGAATTCTATAGGTGAAGGAGCAAATGTTCTGGATTTACATTCCACTGAACAGTGTATACATCCTCTTGCTATGTGATGATTAGTTAGGAAAAGTTTTTTAAAATAATGAAAAGCTTTGTGATATATTAATATACCGACCCATGCAGCAACAATAATCATCACATTTAAGAAACACAAATCAATAGCATGTTATAAACAAAAATCTAAAAGTTTGAAATATTCATCTTTTGATATTTCAATGTCTGACAAATATTCTGCTGATGTTAGTTAATAAATCTGATTTTTGGCCTGAACATGCAGTTATTTTTCCATTTTATGGTAATGTAAATTGTCTTAAAATTGAGAAATCTGTAATAAAGTAATATAGTGAATTCTTTATGTATTTTTTTCCAATTGCAGTCATAGTAAAGGTGGTCAGACATACAAGAAAATTTTATAACTAAAAACTTAATGTTTATTTTCCAAAAAGATAGCAATAAATAAGTAAAATTAACATTTTATATATAACAACTTAAATAATGCTGACATAGATTAGTATTAAAAGTTACAATTATATGACCATGAAGGCATACTAAATCATAAGACCAGTGTGGTCTGAAAATGTGCCTAGGTCCACTTTAGAACTTTCAATGGTGGAATATACTGGGTACATCCATATTACAATTAGCATGTAGTTTCTTTGGTTTCAACTTGATCAGCTCTGCCAATATGAATGTGTGTGCAACCCTAATTCTTACAGGTGAGCTTTTATCTTTTTTAGTCCAATTCCAGCTAGCAACATAGTCATGGAAAATTCTAGATGATTAATTAATGTTGTTCTATTTTTGGAACAGGAACCATTGTTTAATTATCAGTTTAATTAATCACTATCCTAGGCTATTCTTTTAGACAGAAATATTTCCTACACAACAAAAAGATCAGAAATATTTTTACTTTAATTAAGACATTTGTAAGTCTTTTTATTTTTGCTTTCATAATAATTTTAGTTCATTTATTTATTTCGCATTTACTTCAAATTTAGCATAATTTACTTTAGTTCTGCATGTTTTTCCATTTTTCTAAACATAGTATCAATGTAATGATAAAATCTGTTAGTGACTTGATCAAATTAGATATTTCAACTGTTATCAAGGAATGCAGCAATGGACTTCTACCATTCATCTGAATTGGAACTTTTAATGGATTGTTTTTGTAATAATTTATCTAGGATTTTATTTAAACCCCAAAACCTTCATACAAAGGCAATTGAATTTGAAGAAACTGGATTAACAGAGAATTATGATATAATTTTTCTAACTGAATCATGGTTAAATAATGAACATCAGAATGAATCTCTATTGGATAATAGATATAGAATAACTCATAAAGGTAGATCATCTAATTTACTAAGAGATAGTGAAGTTTTAATTGCATTAAAAAAAAATCTTTAAAAAATTTAAATTTTACGTTTAATGTGAGAAGAAAACAATGAAATTTGATGGAATACCAAAAGGTTAAAAGCGCGAGTTATTTGGAATTAATTAATGAATGACTGAAGTTTTACTAAATAATATTAAATTTCTTGTAGGAAATATGTATATAAGACCTACAAGAGCCATTGATCAATTTAAGGAACTCTTAAATAGCATTGAGTCATAATTGAATTATTTTAATGACCTTCTATTGATTGATTTTTATTATCTTTTGAGTTTAAATAATTTTTTCAATACAGGAGGTTAAGTTTTTAAGATTATCCGTCTTTATGAATAGTACAATTCTGACACAACAATTTCAATGATTTAAATAAAGTTCTTGATCTTATATTATCTACTTTTAGTACTATTAGTCTTTACAAGAGCAGTCCATTTATGAAGCCTGATACATTGCACTCCCTCTTGAGTTCTATATTCCTGTTGCTTTGAAAGAAAAATATGTTTTCATCAAAAGTTAGGGATTTTAAAAAGCAGAATCATTGATTTGTACTTAAAATTAGCTAATACTCCTTGAAATATGTAATTTAGAATCAAATACTGCAGCTTTAAAATTTAGAAGAAGTAAGTAAATGGGTGATATCTAAATTGAAAACAAATTGAGTAATTCATTTTCCTACATGGTTCTCTAATAAACTTAGGAGTCTACAAATTTTTTGTTACAATGTTATTTTTTTAAATCTATTGTGAAGGGTAGACAAAGAGTGAATTTTAAAAATTATTTACTAACAATGGAAGAAAACGTCAAACTGTAAATCCTTGATCAAAGTTAATGATATGATAACTAAGTCTTTGTTAATTAATATGCAATTGCTTTGTGAATTTTTTTCTTCTTGCAGTAATATTTCATTTCCTAGTCATGCATACAATTTCTCTGGCTATATTGTTATTTCTGATTGTCTGTCTTATGAAAATTTAATTTTTCAACAAGTGTTGGAGACTAAAAAATAAATCTCTGGTTGGTTTTGATGACACATCTACAATTATTTATAAAGGGTGCGTAGATATTTTGTTTCTTGTATTTCTTTTCATTTTTAATCTTTCTATCCAAAAGCCATTTTTTCCTAATAGATAAAAAAAATTACAAAAGTAGTTTCTATATATAAGAATAATTATGAAGATATGTCTAAAAATTATAGACCAATTTCAGTCTTATTAGTTCCAACTAAGTTATTTGAATTGGTTTATATGAAGCTGATTCTACTTAGCTGAGAATTTTATGTCAGAATTTTACCATAGGTTTGTGAAAAACAGATCCATTATTACAAAAATGGTATATTTTATTGATGTTGTATCATATATTATGGATAATAAAGTTGACCACTTTTTTTTATTTGTCTAATTCTAAGGCATTTGATAAGATTTTACATTATCTGCAATTAAGTAAACCATATTTAGAATGGTTTGCATCTTTTTTTTTTGCATAAAAAATTACATTTTGTTAAATATTTGGGTTGAGAAATTGCGTTAATGATTTTGATATTCCTCAGAATATATGTTCAATATATAACTTTTACTTTGAATTACATTATATTTGACTGTAATGTTATATTAAAACATCTAATGATTGTAATTATCTATAAAATAATATCAGCAAAATTAAATTATATTATATAAACAATTATAAGTATAGGGGATTTGAACTCAGATTTTCAAGCACCCTCCATCTATCCAGACTATCTCATACAACTGATACACATGATCACACACATGTAGAAAAAATAAATAATCACCAATATACATATCAGTTGGTCCAGATTAAAATCACACACACACATATATAATCAGTGCTCAGTTTATATTAAGATAGCAAATATTCATACTTTAATGGACAGGCATACGTATATTGGTGATTATTTATCTTTTCTACATGTGTGTGATCATGTGTATCAGTTGTATGAGATAGTCTGGATAGATGGAGGGTGCTTGAAAATCTGAGTTCAAATCCCTTATACTTACAATTAAGCTCCAGATTTGTAAAGAGTGCCTGGTTACAATTATAGAAATGTATATAAGAATAAAACAAAAATAATTATTTTTTCAAGAAAATTCCATATTATTTAAATCCATTTTACTGCTTTTTCATATATTTAAATAAATCATACGATATAAAATAAAATATTTTTATATAACAACAACAATAATAATTATTATTAAACCATTAAACATCACATGATCACTATCTCATACTAGCACATAATTGTTATTAAACAATTCAAAACAAAGCAAAACTCTCCATATAGTAGTGCCATCTTGTGCTAACGAGCAATCAATGAATGCCAGAAGGCTTGTGCATAAAATCCCTATCTAGTGCCTACTCATTCAATATCCCCAGACTAGTTTTTGGCTTGTGGCCTTCATCAGTGAGGAGCCTTGGATCTGAGAGCACTGCACCCAGATCTTAGCACCCACCTTTTAACTCTATTTAACTACAAAACTATGAGAATGAAATTGAAAACACAATTAATATTTCCAATCCAAGCTCAATAGCCTATATAGTCATATGGGTCTGAACTCAATTCAGCACCCATACATTTTGGTGTCTTTGGCTCTTTAACAACCATAGCCACCACTATCCTATTAGACAGGATTAGTGTTAAACCACTAAACATGAGTAGGCACTAGATAGGAATTTTATGCACAAGCCTCCTGGCATCCATTGATTGCTCTTGTTAGCACAAAATGGCACTACTGTATGGAGAGTTTTGCTTTGTTTTGAATTGTTTAATAACAATTATGTGCTAGTATGAGATAGTGATCATGTGATGTTTAGTGGTTTAACACCAATCCTGCCTAATAGGATAGTGGTGGCTATGGTTGTTAAAGAGCCAAAGATACCAAAATGTATGGGTGCTGAATTGAGTTCAGACCCATATGACTATATAGGCTATTGAGCTTGGATTGAAAATATTAATTGTGTTTTCAATTTCATTCTCATAGTTTTGTAGTTAAGTAGAGTTAAAAGGTGGGTCTGGAGGGTTGCATTAGATCCTAAGATCTAGGTGCAGTGCTCTCAGATCCAAGGATCCTCACTGATGAAGGCTACAAGCCAGAAACTAGTCTGGGGATATTGGATGAGTAGGCACTAGATAGGGATTTTATGCACAAGCCTTCTGGCATCCATTGATTGCTCTTGTTAGCACAAGATGGCACTACTATATGGAGAGTTTTGCTTTGTTTTGAATAATTATTATTATTATTATTATTGATACATTTTTCTTAAACGAATTGTAATTAAATTCTAAGCTCTAGGAATGCTAAATAAGAAAAGCTTCAGTGTAGACATATCTTAAAACTTGAGCTAAGTGCTTTTGGTATCTTAGCTATGATATCATATTCATAGCAATGAGTGGTGGACAAGAAGGTGAGGGGTATAAATAGGATGTAAATTTATGTAAATGTATCCAAATGAATTAGATAGCCCACTTGTTACGAGAGGGAGAAGCAGGACTCCTTTTTATTTGAGTTATTGGCTGATGTACCATGCCTCTTTATTTTGTGTTTGGAGTAATTTCATTTGATGCATATAATGCTGGCTGATGTAGACTTAATGTGTGGCTGAGTGTGTTTTGATGTTCCAGAAATATGGATTATCCAAAATAAATAACTCTACAAAAAGGCCAAAAGCAATCCAGAACACAAATCCATATATCTGGAGCATCAAAACACACTGAGTCACACATTTGAGCCTACATCAGCCAGTATTATGTGCATTGAATGAAACAACATCAAATGCAAAATAAAGGAGGCATAGTACATCACCAATATCTTAAACTTCCTAAATAAAAAGGAATCCTGCTTCCCTCTTCTTAAAAGGTGAGCTATCTAATTCATTTGGATACATTTACATAAATTTACATCCTATTTATATTCACCACTCATTGCTATGAATATATCATAAGATTTAAGGTTCATCGACATGGAAGATTTTCTTATTTAGCATTCCTAGTACTTAGAATTTAATAATAGTAATAAAAGATCTTTTTGGCAATATTAATTTTTGCTTTTTTCAATGCAGTGGAACTATTCTATAATTTAAACCTACCTTTGTATACATAGTGTCATTTATTTCTGACATAAAATTAATCAGAACCTATTATAACAATAATACAATATACTATATAATTTTCCATTCATTTATCATTAGCTAAGTGTTAGTTAAATTAATTGATGTTTTATATGTATTCATACAATTATATTTGTTGTAATTAATATAATTGGTTTCATATATCTTCCTTTTCTTAGGTTTTTCTAATATAGTTTAAAGATTTTATATTTTTTACACAATCTATTTTATGTCAGCATTTTAAAAGAAAGTAATATTTTGAGAGTAAATGAATATAGAACCTTAGATATTGTTTTAAATGCAAAATTACTATTCTTAATCACATATAATATCTATGTTTAAAAGCAGAGTTGTGGGTTATATCTTTAGAGCAGTAAGATTCTGTCTTTAGTTTTAACAATTCTAAACTATGAAGTCTTGTTTGGAATTCTTAAAGTTGATCTCACAATAGAGCATTACAGCTAGTACAAATAAAATGTAAAAGTTATTATAGTGATAATTTTGAAGCAGTATATAATTCTCCTCGTGCTTCTTAAAAATCTTAATGATATCTTGTTTCTCATAAAAGTAATTAAAAGACAAAGTAAAATCGTGGCAAAACATTTTACATTGCAAAATTTAGAAGTAATCATTTAAGAGATTCTGCATTATTTAAACTTCCAAGGTTCCTTAATACCTTTTATCATCATGTTGATATTCATTATTTAATTGTGCATGAAATAAAATTGTGATTCAATGCATGTAATCAACTTTAATATATTTGTGAAAGAGTGCATATATATATAAAAGAGTTTTTGAATTAAACCATGTCTTATTTTTGTTTACTTCACAACATTTCGATGACAAAATAGCATCTGCCATTATCACTTGCATCATATAAATGTGAAAACATTAAATATAATATATATATGCATGTGTGAGTATGTACATATATTCATATTGGGGCATTGATATGTGGGTAGTCTTATATATAATATTATTTTCACTTTATTTTACTTTTTTTTTTATTATAATAATAATGTTTTCTATAATTAGACTTTTTGTGTATGAATGTAGAATGCATGGATTCAAATAAATTATTATTCTTGAATGTTTATATTTATTTGCAAATGGCTGCCACTGCTGATGTTTCAAAATGCCTTTTTTTATTAAAATATGTCATTAAAACATTATTTAAGGAATAGATTCTAATATTTATTAATATAAAACTCAAAATAATTTAAAACTTATTACAAGTTTTTCAGCTAGTTTTATATTTCAAAGTTCATTAAAAAAACAAACTGAAAATACACAAATAGCAAGAATTTTAAAATAATTACTACTTCAAAGCATGTTAATAAAATAAAATTTCTACATAATCTTCAGTTGAACACTATAAAGAGAAAAATATTAAAATTTGGATTCAGCTTCCATTATATTAATTTTGAAGTCATTAGAACTTCAGCCTATGGCAGCTTATTTTTCCTTATAAGGTAATTAACTTCACATTTTTGTCTACAGGTGCATCTTTTTATATTTTTAGATATGGATCATTCTAGATTTGATTCTTCAATGTAGAAATTGGGGGTCTTTTTAAAACTGATAAATGAACTTGATTAGCCATTTTTCAAAATTATCACATCAAATAACTATATCTCAACATCTTATAATAATAATGATCCTGAAATAAATATCTACCAAATGATTATCACTGACTTTTCTGTATTGACGGACTGTCAGTGAATGAATCTGTTATGATAAAGATCAATGAATGAATGACAATTCTTGCTTTAGTTCAAAAACCTTTTCTACCAGTTGAATCCTCTCCAAAGATAGAGATAAATTAATCTCTTATTAAACTACAGTACAACCAAATCTATTAATAAAATTTCAAGTTTATATAAACATGAGATATGCTACTGATATTCATGTGGTCCTGAAAGATAAAACTTGAGGATTAATATTCCTTTAATGCTTTTGTAAGATGATTAATAAATTTAACACCGATAATAATCATTGATTAGTAAGATGTAAGATATTCTTAACCTCAGAAAAACAAACCGAGTATAAATATAATAAATTACAACTTGCAAATTATTTTAAGATAGTAAAATATTTTGATGATGAAAACAATAAAAAAGATAACTAATACACTATTAAGAACTGCAAGAAAAATAGCTGGTACAAAAATGCACAGATTCACCAATAAATTTTGTAGAGATGACAATATATGAAGAAAAGAAAAAATATGAAATTTTTTTAAATAATCCATTAAGAACTGAACTGCTAGAGCTGTGTAAAATGATGCATAAAACTGCAAAAAATATAGTTGTGAATTAGCAAGAAAAACTATAGAAGAGAATGAAACTGTCAAAAGTGTACTATAACATCTTGGTATTGAAAGAAAAGTTGTTTCAATAATAATAAGAAAAGAGAGAATTATTACTAAAACAAGATAATAACATGAAATATGTGGGAGAGTTCTAGAATTATTTAGTAATAAAAATCAAAAAAAGTATTCCCTACAATTATTACATTTTTTAAATTGTCCAGCATTTTAAATAAAAATATAGGACATGTAACTAATTCTTTTTATTATATGTACTATTTTCTTTAAAAGAAATACTAATTATAAGATAGTAAAAAACAATACATTAGTATATACATAATATAAATAAAATGTCCATTAATTAGAACAAAATTGTAATCATAATAAAAATAATAAATATAATGGTAATAAACTATTATAAACAATCTTTCAATCTGCAGAAGTACTTTCAGTTAATTTCTTAAATCTGCCTTCATATTAGAATATTATTCTATTGAGGCATAAGAATATTTATTATGCTTATTATTTCATTTAATCAAGATATCTTTTATTAAAAATATTATTGAAATAATGAAATATTATAGAACAATTTATTTATATTTACATTAAAAACAAGCAAGTTGTTGAAATGTTTGGCTTTTATCTGCTGCCTTAACAAAATTAATTTATATTTAGAGCTAAATTATACACTAATTGAAAACCAAATTAATACTAATTCATTACACCTTAATGATAAATCACCTTTAAAAGTTGATTCTCATATACTAAGTAACCGCAAGTCATATCAAAGAGAGTCAAATATAATGTGAGTGATACATATATCCAATGAAAAAAAACATTTTTTCTGAAAACCTACCAAGACCAGAATGTCAAAGTCAGATAACAACTTGATACCTGAAAATCTTCATTTTCCATCATGTGTAATTATTAATTACAAAAAAATTAATCAACAATAACCAAAACCTTCTTAAGATTATCATTCTCTTTTCAAATCATACCATCCAATGAATGATCATTGCAAAGGTCAAACCAGTAAATATCTGATAAAAAATGGCATTCTTAAAATAAAAAGACTTTGTTAGGCAGACATTTTTAAATCTTCACTTATTGGATCATCGACTTCATACAACAAATTACTACATGATAAACATTCATTAGGAAAATCATTTTTTCCAATTTTTTCAAGTTTGCTCACAGAGGCAAAACTCTCCACACAATAGCACCACTAAGTGCAAGCCAGAGTAATCAGTGGATGCAGGAAGATTAGTGCATAAAATTCTGATCTAGTGCCTACTCATCCGATATCCCCAGACTAGTTTCTAGCTTGTGGCTTTCATCAGTGAGGAGCCTTGATTTTATGCACTAACCTTCCTGCATTCATTGATTATTCTGGCTTGCACTGAGTGGAGAGTTTTGCCTCTGTGAAAAATAGTTAGTGTAAGTGTAAAGAATAATGATCATGTGATGTTCGATGGCTTTCCAAATTTGCCATAAAACTTCCAGAGAATATCAATCTGCATCTCTATAACAAAGTCAAATTCATATCCAGTGTGTGCAAGTCAAAAATAAAAATAGTACAAACCATCTAGAAAGGAATACTTCATTTTGTAATTCATAGTGTAGACTAAGTAATCTCATAATCATTGACAATCAACAATATATTATCTCAGGGTTGTAAACTCATAACTCTTGTTACAAAAAATGTTCAAATCATGAAGTAGCCCAGGAATTAATAGACACCAGTAATCAATATTTAAAAAAAATATATGAAAATTCATACCACTATGTGATCTTTCCAAATATGCACATCATAAACATAATCAACCTGGAAAAAAATCTTTGTAATTGATTAAACGTGTTCTTAATAAACCAGATAAATATTAAATAATCTCTAAAGAGTTAAATTTTACAATAATGCACATGTGTGTCATTAACATTTTTAACCATTATCGATTCACTACAGAATGGATGTCTTTCCAAGTTCAATCCATCTTTTCCAATCTCTAATCTTTCTTCTCCACATCACCCCAGCACATTTCCTTATTTCATCCATCCGTGGTTTTTTACAATTTCATGGAATCCCGTTTAAGATTTCAACTGTCCATCTATTATCATCTCTTCTAGCAATATGTCTAGCCCAATTCCACTTGTCTTTTAATTCTTTCAATGTTGTCAGTAACATCTGTTTGTTCTCTCATCTATGCATTTTGTTTTAGATCTTTTCTTGTTACTCTTAACATACATCTCTCCATATTTGGTTGAGTGGTCCGAAGTTTCTGTATTGCTCTTCTAATAGTACCTAGTAGTAAATTTATGAAGCATCTTAAAATCTAAAGATGTTTTAATAATATTGAAAATAAATAATATTAGAAAGCAGAATCATTTCAACTAGAATTAAATTTATATATGGAATTTCCCAATCACCATCTTTTTTAATGATTTCAAAAGTTACTACATGGGAATTAAATCAAAACCTTTTCCATATTATGAAGTCATATCTTTTGATAACATTAGAAATGTCCTTATTTCTTCAAATGAAAATTTCTTGATAGGTACTATGCAAATAGTGAAAGCTGTTAAAATGCTTCTAAGATTCATATGATTTTATGGAATCATTTCAACTTTAATGAGAAAAGCTAATGAAAGCAATACCAGAGGCTTAAAAATTCTCCCTTTTAAACATTTTAAATTATAGTAGACCTAGTATCTACTCCATACATAAGAGCTATTATAAGTCTTAGATGACAAGTGAAATCAGAAATGTTTTCATATTACCTGAATAGAACATAGTGAAACACTTTCCCCTAAAACCTTCATAGTTGGTTACATTATACCCTTTCAATATCAGTCAATTAGTAACACAATATCAAAAGAAGAAATATTAGAAGCACAATAATGAACTCGTTACGAAATAGCGCCAAAATGTAAGCTTTAGAAAGAAAAGTGATGTTTTTTATCAACTGCAAAATATATGCTAAATTAAACTACCAAAGTTTTTGACAAGGTAAACACATAAAAAGAGATGATAAATTATGAATGATCATTAACATTTTTATCATATGATTTAAAAAGAACACATTCATTGCGCACAAATCACATACAGATTCTATAAATAGAAAAGAAATTTGATAATGTAGTTACTGTATTTGATTAATGTATATACAAACTTAATTTTAAACTTTGCATGTTAGGTTAATATTCTGTAAGTCAATACTAGTGCTATAAATGCATAAACACAAAGCTAATATTTAATATCTATTAAACCATAGGCTGAGCGCTTTCGAGAGAGACAGTCTCATAATCATAGCTCTTTGTGAAGTGACTGATTGTCTAATGTTTTTTGAGCATGTTTGGTATGTATGGTAATAATAACCTTTGTCTATCCACATTGTGTTGTTGGCCATTTTGTTTTGAAACTATATGATCTTTCTGTTGATGATGTCCTGTTTAAAACCTATATTTAATAAATCTTCTGTACACTGTAAAATACATTGTTTTGTTTACGGATTCTCTCTTATCAAAATATTTATTGTGCTATAATTATTGATAGATCCCACATAAATTTTAAAAGGTTTTGATATGTAAAATTATTATCTTAAAATAACAAACATTTATGTATAATGATAAAAAAAATTATGTGCTTACCAGGATGACTGACTATATTATATATTTTCCATGATCTTAGAGGTAACAGGCCATATTTTTGCTCTAATATAGTATTTTCATGGCAAAAGGCAGGCAACACTTTTTTTAATTCTAAATTCTTAAAAAAAAAAACGAAAAAGAAAGCTTCTGAAAAATATACATAAAAGAGTAAAGTAATGATCAATGGATTTTCTTAGAAGAAAAAAACCAAAGATTGATAATCACATATTAGAAGCCATTAACTATATTCAAATTATTAGGAACCAGATATCATTTTAGTAAGACTTCTAGGACACTTTTTGACATTAAAGTGGAACCATAGTGACACATGTGAGCAATAAAGAATTTTAACTATTTTATCAAGTATTCTGGATATTTTATCTGACAAAAAAAATATTTCAAATTTTATTGAAAATTCAAGATTTACTTAGCAAATAAAAAAATTAAAACAATTTAAATATTTCATTGAACAGTATTCCAGATATTCTGTCTCACAGAAAAAAAATAAGCTTCACATTTTATTGTATAAATGCTTATTAAAAGTATGCAGACAGAATACATAACAAAAATATGGGAGAATGAGTTTTAAAAAAAACACATTTAGAGTTTAGCAAATAATAAAATTGAAATTAATTTTACAATTAACAAATAATTGTGTAAAAAGTATTTTATGTTGTGAATATTATTTGAAACAAAATAGAAAAAATATGTCACAGATGTGCCCGTGATATGAAGTTTATAAAAGGGAGAAAAAGTTGTTAGTTTTGTTCAACTATTTGACTTTGTGAAATGAGAGCAGGAGAAAAAAGTTTTGCACTCAAGATTTAAAAATGAAAGTAGTAAATAAATCTTGTGTTAAAGATTTGCAGAGGTCTCTACAGTCGTTTTTTCAGGCACATAGCCTTAAGGTTATAGCCTTAAGAAATATTACTTTATGTAATGAGTATGCGCTTTATAAATATAATTATTAAAATTAAACTATGTTTTGTCAAATAAAGAATAAAAGTTCGATTATCCAATAGATTCTTTCCCACCCACCCACCTATGTCTTTCTGTGTATTTATTTATCTATTCATCAAACTATATCCATTTATCTATCTATTCATCAATTCATATATCTATAACTATTCATCCATATATCTATCTATATATATTGTCAGGAACTGTTGACCAATTGATTATTATGAATATTACTCAAGATGAAATGACTATAACCTAAAATTTAATCATATTTGATCAAAACCACAGATGATGATAAGACTGAAGACTATATCAAGCACAAGACTTCATGCAAATTCAGCATATTTGCTGATTATCATCCACCCCACATATATATTATTATTGTAATAGTCAGGTGTTTAAATTAGTTTTGTCAGAAATTCTAAATCAAAATATATTTTACTCTAGATATTTAAATATTTGTCTGTCAGATGGAAAACAATATTTTTAAATCATAACAATTAATTTATTTACAACAACAAAAATATAAACAATTTAACATCTTTTATAATCAATAAAATGAAATATATACAACAACAAAAAAAAAACTATTTAATATGAATCAGAGAAATCAATCAAGCATATATTTTTACTTTTCCCCAAACTTCACTGATTTCCAGATGCAAATTTAATAATAATAATTTTATATTTAAAATGAATATTTACCATTCTTTTATAATACACGACTTTAAATATAGAATTAAGAAAAATATCAAATGTTAATTTTTAATACAAGAGGAAAATAACCATTTGCAAATATTCATTTATTGTAAAATCATTTAAAATGTTAACAAATGTTTCCTTGGTTTATTCATCTGTTGAGCTCAACATATAAACTGCTTTTTCCTTTTCTTCTGTACTGTTAAGGTCCTTGATTGTTATTCATATATGATGATGACTTTATATTAATGTTCAGTATGTGTCCAGGTTCCTCTTTCTTAATACATTCCTCTTGTAATCCATTGCTTCTTTCTTCGTTGACTTACTTATTTTACATAATTACTGTATTTTCATTCAATATCACCAATAAATCTAGGCATTTGTTTCCAATATTCAGAAATCACATATTTCCACAAAAAGACTACACTTTTTAGAAAGACAAAGGCAGGACTTTTATTCTCACATGGTAAATAAATATGAACAAAAGTAAATACAAATCATTTTCAAAGCTGCTAATTTATCCAAAACTGGTAAGCAGTTATGGTTGACATGTTTCTTTTTCTTGTTGGCTAATAACAGTTAAATTCTTATAGCAGCTATTCTAATAGAATACTCTCCCAATGTCTGAAGATTAATCTGTCACTGTATTTTTTCTTTATTAACACTTAATATTTTTGCAAACAATTTTATTTTCAAATCAAATTTAAAATTAACTAAGAAACAAAACTTTATTTCTTACAAATTTATTTTCTCTTTTTAGTTAGCATATTATGATTTCTTTTTTTTTAAAAAAAAAAAAAAATCTTCAAAAAGTTTTAAAACAGATAGGCAAGAGGTTCCATTTGCCTCTCCTCCATTGAGAAATAAATAGAATTGATTCAGCATTAGACATAATTCTATGTTATTTCATCTTTTAAGTTTTATTTTAAATTTATAATGTTACTTTTGTCTGTACTTTTTTAAAAATAGAATTACAAGCTGTTATCCATAAAAAATTGTCATCTTTGGTATAAATAACATTTTTAAAAATTTTGTCACTTTCAATATTATTTATAATTTTCTGTGGAAAAATTGGATTTTGAGATGATTATCTATTCACAATGCAGAAGTCAACAGAGAATCCATCACCAACCGTTAGCACCAAATGCAGCATGAACACCAAGAGGACTATCTCATATAAGCACAACTTGAAATCTGCCACCCCACATACAAATATAATAACCTGCACAAATGAAGACTTGCTCTATTCTGAATTTTAGAGGAAGTAATTTACAACACAGAACTGCTAACTGTTCATGAAATAGAACCATAATTATGCCTTGCTCATTTCAAGGCATAAAGGCTAATAAATACATACTATCAATATTAAACCTGATAGACTTTTGAGACTTAGAGGCTGTTAAATATAAATATAATATAGGTAGATAGAGTGCTGAGATAGAATACTCCATGGAGTATCATGTAAATATCACATTCTCAAAACAATGATAAACCTCTCCTCAATAATGAAAGCAAAACAATCAAATCTTGACAAAATTCTTACTAAATTTAATTTTTTGTTAAATCATTTTCAGTGTTTACTCTATTTTATCTTTATAATTCTGTAATTTATACTTTTCCCTAAAACATTCGTTCTTTAATCAGATTCAAGATTGTCAACTTAGTAGGTCATCTTTATCCATATAAGAGCTGAACTTTATTTCTTTCTAGGTATTGCTTTATTAATATATAGATTCTCTCTATGAACCACCTAAAAAATCTTTTATTGACCTTATGGTCACTGAATCATTTCTAGAAGGCTCTTCTGTTCTTTGGTTCTACTTTTTGCTTTCATAGAATGTGTTTGAACTTAATAATTTCTCAATCTGTCCAAAATAATTAATCACTTTAAATCTAGTTTGTTCTTTTCACTCTCTAACAGGCAAAATACTTCTATTAATTCTCTCAACGTGACTTTCTTTACCACTCATTTCTTTAAAATTTGAACAGCACAATTCATATATATTTACTCTTTCATTTGTGGTCCCTTTAATTTTTTTTATTTTCATATTTGATATCAAAATTTAGCTTTTGCTCTTCATCCCCCCCCTCCCATTTGTCTTCATCCAAATACCATTCGTAATGAAGATAACACTATTCATGGATTCAGTACTTTATTTATATGTATTTTATTAGTCTCTTGGGTACCAAATTTAGCTTCATTATTACACTTTGTGCCACCATTTTTTTTCATCCTCAATGGGCAAAATTTTCTCACTATCCTTAACTAATACAATCTGACAATAATCTAAAAATTTTCTAGTCTTGTCCACTTTAGGATTTTCTACCATTTGTGACAACAGCAATACACCAACTCTAGCTTTCATTTTTGCCATAATGTTTTCATTATTATATTCTTTAGTTTCCTCTATTAGCTAGGTTCGATCATCTATTATTTTTTTTAACAGTTAATTTTATTTTTCCATCAGGCTGTTCATTTCTTTAAACATGCTTTCCATATATTCTTAATTTTCTTTAAACATGCTCATGAATATTCACTCTTAGGAACCTGTTTCACCATCAAGTGGCCGACACTGGCTAATAGAACAGTACCTAAAATTGTAATACTTCTACAAGAGCAAAAAAAAAATATTGCTTATTTATTTTGAATTAGTGTTCACCTCTTTCCACTTTGTAGTCTTTCTCTGTTAGTGTACTATATTTATTTTATTGCCTTGCTATTATCTAATTATTAGTTTGCCTAATTATAATATTTATCTTATCCTACCATTACTGTTGCCTACTGACACCTAGATTTATTTATTGCCCCCCCCCCCCATTTTTTCTCATCAGACCAAGTATTATTCAGTTATTACTTTATACATTTCATTAGCTCTTTTATTTAATTTTTCGATCAGTCGTCATGATTTATAAGCCCCAGAATAACACAGATATATATAAAAACTCTGAATAATAATATTTTAAAACTAGATTCAATCTCTGTTTGTGCTGGATTGAAATCACAGGAGTTGATGAACAGATGGTTAGATTGATGACAAATTCGCAAAAAGACAGGCAGATAAATGGATGGGTGAATAGACATTTAAATAAATCTTTTAGATCAAACTTTTTTTAATTATTTAACAAATTTTCATTTTTTTAGTTTTCATTTTCAAGTCACAAACACACTTTTTATCCCCCGGCCCTACTTTAAACCATCTGTGACACATTTCTTTTTTTCAGGTAATAATAACAAAAACATTTCTTATATAATTAGTTTTTTTGCATAAGCATTTATACATTAGATAAAATTTATTAATTGTAAAATTTAATTTTAATATTTGCTAAACTTTAAATAGTTTCTTCTTTCAAGTATTATAATGCCACATTTTTACTGAGTATTTTGCTGTTATACTTTCAATAAGTACTTACATACTTTTTCGATAAAATTTGAAATATTTTTTTTTTGTTGAATAAAATATCCGAAATATGTAAAATTGTTTTTTATGTGTTAATTATAAATGATGTCTTTTTATAACTTTTGATTAAATTTATTTTTACTGGACAAAATATTCAGAACAGTTTCATAGAAACTTTTGATGAAATATCTAAAATTGTTTACTGCTTTCATATGCAGAAGGAAACTGATAACTTTCCCTAGTATCAAAAAGCATCCTAGAGTACTTACTACAATGATATCAATTATTAATACAGATGGAAACATAGTGAATGAAATTTAATCATAGAATTAAATTTGAATAGAGTCCTGTTGGTAGAAATATCTTAATATTAAAAGGAAATGTTTGAGTTTGAAAAGGCTTTTAATATATATGTTTTACCACTTTTTACTTATGGATCCGAGACTTGGATAATTAATGGAAAAGCAATGGACTTCAGATCCATCTACAAACTATAGAAAGTAAGAATGAATGGGAATTTAGAAATAGCTAACAATATATTTCTATCTTAATTATTATAACTTCATCTCTCTTATTGCATTGCCAAATCCATATAATATTAATATCATTTATGTTCTTTATTACTTTTTACAACCCACTATTGACGGTTTCTATTGGCACAGCAATCTTCTTCAGAACTATAACAAACATAATACAAATACATGAATCCAAAAATATGTTCATGTACTTGTATTGTGTTTGCTATAGTTCTCAAGAAGATTACAGGGGCAATCAAAACCATCAATAGTGGGTTGTAAAAAGTAATAAAGAACATAAATGATATTATCTTAATTATTATTGATGTCAATTTGAGAGTATTTAATGTACAAGTATTAATGATTGACTGCCTAAAAATGAATTATCTTACTATTAATCGAAGCTATTGGTTTTATACCTGTACTAACAGTACCAGAGTCTACATATACAATGGGCCAGTATATATTTATGAACAAACATAATTGTTTCCCAATTCATAAGAAGTTTGAATATTAGCAGTTAAATGACCCATGGGTCTTAAGGTTCAGATTTGCCATTCTATTATTGCCCTCAACCACATAGAGCAAAGAGGAATAAATAAATATTCCTATTCAGAATAAATAATTATTCCTATTTTTACATCTCTTTAGATAAATTGACCAGAAAGTGATTAGATTCTTTATGCTCGTCATTTGGGTTAGAGATTAACTTGGTTTAAGACCTCATAAGCTTTAAATGTAATTATGAATGCATTTGCAATTATTAGTATGCATTGTTAATGCATAGCATTAATATGCACATACAAAAAATTGATTTGTTTTAAATTAATTAAACTGCATTTGATTTCACATATAATGAATAAATTGATTTAAGCAAATTTAGTTATATTTAAATCAATTGAAATTACAGTGACAAAACTTTACCTTTTTTTTAATTAAAAAGTCTATCAACTGGGAGAAATGCAAATTCCCGATTCATTGTAAAAATTTCATCTGAGAGCTATTCTAATGACTTTTAAGTACAAGAGTTATTTTTCTTCAAGATATCATCAAGATAAGATATTGAAAGACAACTTGTAGTCAACACATTTAATCTTCTTCAGACAAACCTATCACAGTGCAACTTTACAAATAAATAAAACATCTTCCTGATAATATTATGGATTAGCAGATAATTGTATTCTCTATTGAGATTTGCTGATAAGTTTTTCTAAAGTTTGATGCATGTCATAACTTTAATATCCCTGTCCAAAATGCTAGATTATACAATCTGATTCACAAAAATTTTGAAACAAAATCATGATATAGGTTGATAGGATTGAACTAAGTTGAAAGATACACTAATAAAAACAAGAAGTTGAAATATATACTAGAGTGCAATTTGAATCCCCCTCCCCCAGTTTTAAAAACATATAGAAAGCAATTCCTACCTTGTGTGAGGGTATGTAGTGAAAGTTATCGAAACTGTTAACATGGTAAGGAAAATTAGCTATCGATACCTTTATAACACTAGACATATTGTTCATTAAATAAGATTTAAAATGTATATTTGGGCTAGAAATAATCACTAGTTTAATAAATGATTAGTAAGAATCATTAATATATTTACATAAAGTGATGTTTGATACTCAAAATCAAACTATTGTAATTTGTTGTCTATATAATTGTAAACAAATGATGAAGATAAGCATAAGAGGTTGTGATCTGGGCTAACTGATGAGTGCTGGTTAAGCATAAAATACACATTTTAGGAATTATTTCTTTTTCATGTCTTTAATCATGATTCAGGAATGTATGATGGAATAAGTTTGAAATTTATCTAACAATTTTTCTTTCAAAAGTTAACCTTAGCAATGACGGATGCTTCATCGAAATATCAGTATGTAATGGAAAATTATCCATGGTTCAACCAAAAAACAATTTATCTACATCATTCAACCATGAAAACATCAAATATAATGTTATCTAAAAATACATACATGAACTGAAAAATTTAAGTATATCTAAAAAAAATATATAGATGAAGTTAAATTATAACATATGCAACTTATGTCATGTTAGCTTGTAGAAGTGATGTTTCAAAATGCATCCATAGTGACACATATTGGTTTGATTTCAGGGCAGATGAATGGTTGCAATAAAACTGCGCTAAGGTGAAAAATGTCTGGTAACATTATATTTATGTACATTTTCCTAGAAACAACGCTATCAAGTGGTTTCAACACGCTAATAGAACAGTACCGAAAATATTATAATTTTATAAATAAAAGTCTTTTTGATAATATTATGAATTTGCAGATACTTGGATTATTTATTAGGAAGGTTTGTGACAAGTTTCTTTAGTGTTTAATGCAAACTGTCATTTGTAAGCTGCAAATGCTTCTCTAGATGGTACAATGCAGCTCACAAAATGTTTGAAATAAAATATCATTTCATTTTAAAATCATATTTACTTTATTTTTTTGTGGTGGCAATTTTATAATGATCATTTATATCATCAAATTCACTGGTTTTATTGTTACCATTTCCCTTGAACTTATTCAGTTTTTGTTGAGTAATGTTATTCTTTGTACAGTTTTAATTCAAACTTTGTTAGGTGTGTTCTATTTCGATTTCAAACAACAATTTTTGCTACTTTAATCAAACTATACATGTAATTATTTTTATTCAGAAAAATAAAGAATTATTGCCATTAAACTCATATACAAGTAACAAACATAATTTATTTGAATTCTTCATTGTCTTGGCTTGAACAAGCAAAATATAAAGGTGTGAGAAGGACAATAGATGTTGAAATAGCAAATAGGAAGAAAAATTTGAAATCAATGAAAAACCATTCTTATTGCAAAACTACAAATGCGAATGAATTATAGTTAGCAGTTTACACCAACATTAACAACTTATATCATCATTAAGAAACAAATCATCCAGTTTTTGATTCAGTATCCAGACAATTCCAAATTATAAATAGAGAAACTTCAATCTTTAAAATCTGTTCTTCAATAAAACTCTTTTAGTAATGAAGCTTATATTGTCACTGAAGGTTTTTCTGATTGCTTGGAATATTGCTTGCTCTAAATGTTCATATGGGAATGGGAAATTAATTTTAAAAACATAGAAGTGCTAAGATTTAATTGTTAGTGAGAATAATTTATTTCTTTACCATATGAATCATTAATTTGTAAATTGACTTTTGTTTTATTGGGTGGTATGAAAATAGCTTGGAAGAAAGGCTTGACTTTAAATTCATTATTAAATAGTTCAAAACAGTTAAACTGATAACAAATCTATTCCTGGGATAGTTTATAAAATATCTTGTGGTTGTCAAAAAATTTATATAGGTCAGAGTAAGTTAAGTCTTAATGAAAGAGTTAAAGTTCATAAGAGTAGAGTTAAAAATAAATATCAAGACTCAGCTTTGTATATTCATGAACTGAAAACAGGACATAAAATATCTGACAATGCAGAGATTAACTTTTATGAAAGAAGTGAATTAAAAATAAAAGAAACTGGTGATAAATTTTTTTTGAATCTGAGGCCATCAATCTCATGAAGACATTCTTTGATGTTAAAAGAAATTGGTTAATGAAATGAATGATGGGAAAGATATTTTGTTTTGTATATATATATGTTCTATGTTTTGTTGAATTTCACTTGGAAAGCTCTGCTTATTAATAGATGAAATCATGATTGTGGAAGAATTTTAGTAAAATTTTGTTTTTTAGCTAGTATTGTAATGTTTTTATGAATTTCTATTTTATTATCAATCTATTATGTATAAAAAATCCAACAGAATTACTTTCTTCCTTTAAAAGCTTTTTATTTTATTTACGTGAACCCATATATAGTCAAATACATTATGCACATGTTTTCAACATTTCAACTACCTCATTATAGTAATACATAACAGATTGTTGATATTGCTGGTTTTGTATAAGATATAATAAAAAATTGGTTTAAAAAATAAAGAATAGGGGAGATAATTGTAATAGTAAAATTTATATAATGAAACAAGTTATATATAGATTCTAAAGCAATATTATAAGTTAAAATATGACTACAAGGAAGTAGTTGAAACATTGGAAACACGAATAATGTATTGGAATATACATGAGTTCATCCAAATACATTTAAAAAGTTTTTAAAAAGAATAATGAAGACAGTAATTCTATTGTATTTTTTATATATGAAAGATTATTTGGGACCATATTTTTAAAGAGAAAAGGAATTTATTGTTATTAATTTTTTATTAATAATGATGGTTTTAAAGAATTTTTTTTTATCAATCTACATATATATATAACAAATTTTTTTTTTTTCAAAAATATATATATACTTCAACATACATTATTACATTACATACATAAACAGCAAACTTTTGAATCACCATTTTCCAAGGGCCAGAGGAAAAAAATATGTAAAAATAATAGAATATAATTCTACAAAGAAGAGTACATAAGCAATTTAATGATTATTCTCAGACACGTATAACAAATATTGACTTATGCATAACACAGATATTATAATTCAAAATACTCATTTATTATTTGCAGAATGTGTGTAAATATATATATAAAATATAATGCAATAACTTTAATACAAAAATCACATATGTTTAAAAAAATCATATTATATCTTCAGATTTTTGAAATCATTTCAAAATGTTTTCATATTCATTCTTACTACAGATAATGTCTTGCCTCAGTTGAGGGATATTAATTATATATATATTTAAAATTTTTTAAAAATAAATAGTCATATTTATAACAATAATAAATATACAAGTCATAAAGAAGTATGGCTATTCCAAGTCCGAATAAAAAAGAAGAAAGAAAAAACTACACCAGAAATGGGTTTTGTGATGACTATACCGATCAATCTGTGAAATACAAATTCGTCCACATATAAAACATGCTGGTCCATTATTCCTTTTCTTTCTATAATATTTCAACATCATAACTGATTGATTTTTTAAATGAATCATTTTAAAATGTTTTAACATTTTTTTCTTTCTACAGATAATAGGGTTAATATTAATTATAATTTTTTTAAAATAAATAATCATATTTATAATAATAATAAAGTCACTCAAAAAGAAATATTACTATCCAATATCCATAACAAAAAAAAAAAAATAAAAGGAAAAAAAGAAGAGGGGGGGGGGCTATTCTAGAATTAAGTTTTTCAATGACCATACAAATCATTTTGTGAGACATAAATACATTCATATAGAATAATTTTATTTTTCTTTCTAAAATATTTCAACATCATGATTAATTAAAACTCTCCAAATATATTCTATTCTCTGCCATATCCCTCCAATAGAAAGAATTGGTATTGTATTTCTTTAGAATGTCTTAGAGATAATCCTTATCGCGTAGATGAATTTTACCTCTTGCAAAAACCAAGCTCAAGTTTACCATAAGACATGAGATTTTACTATAGCAGAGTCAATAGTACCAACCTAGCAAATTGATCAAAGTATTGACTGGCTTTATGATCTTTCCATTATATTCTTAAAATTTTACAGAGCATCTTTAAATGAAATTCTTCTAATGTCTTTATATTGCACTAATAGTGTTTTTGAAAATTCACTTAATAACTTCTCTAAAAAATAATAGCTCAATTTACAGTTTCGTTGCAGTTATTATTTTCCTGCAATTAAGTCTTCTATCTTTTAATGTGTTAAAAGCTCCAGCAGCAAATTGGAGTCTGTGTTGTTCCTCAATATCCACATTCACATTTCTACTATAAAACTTTACATTTCCAAGTTAATAAATATTCAAGATAAAAGTTGCTAAGGATTTTTTTTCTGCCGCTGGTTAATAAAGAACTTTCGTTTTTTTTAAAAACTTAATTTATAAACCAAAGTCTTTATAAGTTGCATTCAAAACATTAAAAGTATTTCGTATATCATCTTTTGAACTGGAAAAATAACACAATCATCATTGTAAATCCAGAATCCAAAAAGGTATAGTTCTTGTTTGTATTGCATCTTGATCCCTGACTAAGTCATCTATAAACAATTCCAAAGACCAGTCATAAAAATTGAAAACAATGTTAAAGCAAGTACACATTTGTTTAACACCAGATTTTTATTTCAAATGCTTCAGATTTTCCATCTGTAGTATTTCTTCTCATTCCATCATGTAGAAGCCCTATAACATATATAAATTTTGATGGACAATCGACTAATTTCAAACAGTGCCATAAATTTGTTTGATTAACTGAATCAAATGACTTGATTAAATCAATAAAAGCAGTCAATATATAAATAACTCCTTTGTTTGAGACACTTTTCTGGCAACAAAAACCATTGCTATTATGCATCTTGATTCCCTGTAATCATATTAACTCTCTAGTAATCATTAATCTATAACTGTAAGCAAACTATTGAAAGTCCCTTTGCTGAAGTGTATAATAATGATATTTCATGATAATTACTGAAAACTTATCTATTCCGTTTGCTTTTAAAAATTGGAACAACAAATACATCTTTAAGATCTGATGGAAACAACTTCATAGGCCCATATATTCCTAAAAAAATCCAATATTTTTGAAGCTAACATGTCACTACCATATTTTAAAACTTCAGGCATTTCATCAGGAACTGCAGCCTTTCCAAGAATTGTGTTGAGTTTATTAAATTGGATATTTTTGTCCAAATCTAAAAGAGTAAAATAAAATTCATATATTATTAAGTCATCATGCCAATTTTTTTTATCTTTATTCAAAAGATTATCAAAATACTCTTTCATCAAAATATCATTATTGTAACGGTTTATTCCGGCGTAAACACGTATATATGTGGTATACGTTTATTACGTATTTCAAACCTAAGTTTTTGCTCTTTTATTTAATAAAAATTATAATATGAACACATATATATGTAGTTGGTTTTGCAATGTATTCTAATTACTCGCCCAGCATATTTATGAGCATCAGTGATGACCTCAAGCGCCAAACTTACCTACGAATAAATAAGAATTATGCTGGGAGAGGATGAGTATCTATTTCTGGTGATCAGAGCTTGTACCTCTGGCTAGCTCACTCAGGGTAGTAGTCATTGACCGTGGGAAAGAGGTGGAGGGAACATATAAAAATGCGCATGTAGCCCATGAACGATTTGTTTGCTTTCCTATTTTTTGCTTCTAATACTATTCTAAGAAATTAACACTGACACACACAACTAAATTTATAACACCACTTAATATTTATTAATACAAAACAAATAATAAAAACCCCATAGAACCCCGTAATTGGATATTGGTTTGTGCCCGAATAATTAAATAACCCGCATGTAAACACACTCGCATAAGTTCATAAATGCAATACACAAAAATACAGATCATAGCTTGAAAACACTTTCAATTAGGCATTGTCTATTAAGGCGTATCTTTATACAGGGTATTATTTCAACTTTCTCTTCATTTACTTTAACCCTTTTACACATTATTTAATAGGATGTGCTTTCATTCAAAATAGTTACTATCATTTACGAAAATGTTTGGTTTACCTCGTACATCTCACCCGGGTGTAGATTATTAGCAATTTTCCACTGGCTTCGTGCTGCACTGTACGATTAAAGGATTTCTTTCTTTGGTAAGATTCTATAAGGCAATCAATGGCGTCCGGTGAATGCTGTTCTTCTCATAGCTGTAGGAAGGGCTTCGCTCCTACATTGACAGTGACGGTAGTATCTCTGCAGGATGGATGGCATAGCCTGGCCCGTTCTGTTCTTCTACCCCAGCCTGTTCATGATTTTTCAATTATAAACTTTTTTCTTTTTACTGCTTCTTCCTACGATCCTGCTCGTGGCAGTCACAGCTCTAGAAGTCCTCTAAGTTCAGCTTTCTCGACTCTAATTAATTATACTATTGTTCTTTCTTCTTTCATTAAACCACGTGGTTTGCGAAATGAAAATCTTTTCAATAACTTTTCTTTTCTTTGTTTCTTTTATCTATGCTTAGGAATTTCCAATTTACCTTGCGATCTACACTCGACCGTTCATTGGCTCTTATTTTTAACATTTTATTTTATTAATTAAAATGTCTTTGTCTCAAGATAGCAATCTGCAACTTTTCGGGTCCTTTCTTTGCAATTAATTAATTTTTTTATAATTTGTAACATTCTTCCTTTAGTCGACCATCTTGGAATATTTCTTTTTAAATTAAAATAACTTTATTCCTTTTTACGAAAGTATTACATTTACTCATTCATGCACAATATAAACATACATATAAATAAATAAACACCAGAGCACAAACCATATAATCCCCCGTCCCTCTTAAATTTCAATCTGTTTTTTATTTACTTACTTAAATATATATATATGCGCCCGCATACAAGACCACAACGAAAAAGAAAAATAACAATTTACTTAATATTACACTCGATTTAATTAGATGTGTATGCTCGGTAGTATTACCCTCTGACTTAGAACAGGGTTTGAACTCAGCCCTGTTATATAAGAAAAGTGTAATTGTTAAATTTACTTAAGACTATTCACAATTGACAAAGATTGGTACTTTTTTCTGCTGTTTTAAATCAACAATTATTTTTAAACCTTTTTGTTAGTCATTGAACTTCTACCATCAGATCTTTACATTTATAGTGAAGTTGTATATTTAATCTATTATTCTGCCAAGCAGAAAATGCCATGTTTCCTTCCGATTAAATCACTAATAAGATCATTCTCAGAAAACCAGTCATGATTCTTTTTAATGAATCCAAAAATAGATTTACTTATAACCATAACAATCTTCTTAAGAGAACTGTATGTTTCAGTAATATGACTGGAAGATCCAAATTAACAATTTTGGTGTTTAATAGTTGTTAAAATTAAATACATATAGTAGATTTGTCTAGCAAATGAATATCCATTTTCTCATGAATGGAGTAATATCTATTTTTAAATGCAACTATCATTTAATTTTGTCGTGTACTAATCCAAGATCTGTCTACAACAATCTTTGCAAAGCAGCATAATTTTCCATCATCTTTACAACACTTATGAAAACTTTAGTATGCAATAATAGATGCCAGATGATAGAGCTTATCAAATCCCTATCATGTCCTATCCAATATCAACAGACTAGTTTCACCCTTATGGCTTTCATCAACAAGCTTCTTTGGATCTTGGATCAGTGAATCGGAACCTTTAGGATCTAATACACTCCTTCCAGCATCTATCAATCATTCATTAGTATTAATTTTTATTTTTTCAATTATTTGATAGAAAAATATATGCACAAATTATTTTTGAAACTAACAACTATGTTGGCAAAAAAAAACATTTTTTGTAGAATAAGACACTTGTTAAGTCAATTGTGTGTAGATTAAATGATATTTGGAATTCAAAATATATTTTTCATATATTATTTTGTCTATATTCTAACTACAATAAAAAATGTCAAGTATTAAAAGTTAAAATTTTAATAAAGTGTATAAAATTATCTCAATTATTATATAAGATCATGATAATGTAAATTTTGAAACTACATATCAAACGCATAGAGGTGTGGAATGATTAATCTTTGTGGATAACAATGGATATGTGCTCATGGGTAAAAAGAAAACTTTCTGACAACAACCAGTGCATGAGTCAAGCTGTGCTATTAGTAGTTTTACATCTGTGGTGTTTTGGTTGTGTGATAAGCAATGCATTTTTTCAAAGATATTTCTTTTAGCTTCTTCAGGAATATTGATGACGTCATGTCAACTCTACCAAGACCTTCCCGTGTAGGTGTTTCAATCTAGTATTCAGAAAATGAGTCCTAATATAATTCTAATAGGTAAGTTGTAGCTGCATTTTTACTTATATGTTTACTCATTTACTTCATCGTTACAGAAGCATTTTATTATCTGTAAGCAATCATTTTATAGAAATCACTTGATTTTATATTTTAAATGAATTCTATATAATAAGATGAAATTTTTTCTACAAGATGAAGGATAAGTCAGATAATTTTAAAAAAAAAGCATTATTATTGTTAATATTCTACTTAGCACAAATTTTTTTTTTTTCTATTTAGTTCGACTATGTAGGAAATCTGAATTATTTACAATCTGAAGACTATTTAGACAAATTTTATTTAACTTGTGATTTTACACTGATATTTACATGGAAAGAATACTTGTAGGGTTTCTAGGAAAAATGAAAGATATCTTTTTAATGCTTTAGAATAATGAACTATCTTAAATTATGTGACAAAAAAAATCAAATCAGATGTCACATGATCTAATTTAATAAGCTTGTATTACAAATGTTATATATAGTGCTCACAAAATAAGCTCTTAACAAGCTTTGCAGAATATCCCCAACCTCACTGAGGAAGCCAGTAGCAGAAACCAGTCTGGGGATATTCTGCAAAGCTTGTTAAGAGCTTATTTTGCGATCTCTATATATAACTTATGTTAAATGTCATTTTATTGAAAATTTGATAAGGAATATAAAGAACTTGTTAATAAAAATATAATTTTAAAATTTATCTATTAAAATTTAGAATTTATGAAGACATAAAAATAATTTTTTAAAGTATCAAAATCTTTATTATTATTTTGAATAGTAATGACTATATTTTTTCAACTTTATTACATTCCTTGGTATTTTATTTTTCGGCCAACATACACTATTTGATTTTTGTATAGTGCAAACTGAAGTTATTATAAAAATTGTATCTTAAAACAGTTCTCTACAAATTTAATATGGCTACTGTATTAGACAAAAGGTTACAACTTTTAATATAAAACTGCAAACAAAACTAAAATCTCATTTTAAAACAATAGTGAAATCATTTCTAAAATAAAAAAAGCAACCAGTTACTGTATCTCTGATTTATAAGAATTATTATTATGATCAAATAAAATTAAAATGTCAATTCAAATTAAAAAAAAACAAACAATCTATCTATGTGGACTAATACTGAGCTGGAAAATTATTTCTTCAATAATATATGATTCCAAATTTGGGATAAAAAAATATATAAATAGATATCAAAAATCATATATGCATATTTCATATAGAATGAATAATTTTTGTATATTTCTTACTTAAATCCAGTTTTTAAAATTTAATATCATACTTTTAACTTTTCAAATTATACCCAAAAATAAATGTCTAAGTAAAATGAGTTTACTAATGATATTTATGATTGAAAACTTCATTGTTGGAAAGCAAAAACAAAACAAAACAATTAGATTAAGATTTTAAATTTTCTGTGTAAACATTGTTAAGACTGGGAGACATCATAACAGAAAAATAAGTGACTTTCCTCATTTTAATGTAGGTCAGTTTCATCAATCTCTCTAAAACAATGAACTGATTAGTGATAAGAGCAAAAATGATAGCTTGATAAAAATTACTTAAAAATCTTATGCAAATCTCTATATACATAAAATACATGATAATGAAGTAATATTTAATAAAAAATAGCAACTTTCTCCACACAAGTCGTGTGATGTGAAAGTAAAAAAGAGTGATTGTGTAAATTGTACACTTTACACTAATGTAATATCTCTATGTAAATTAATGGAATAATTACTGCAATTTAAGAAAATTGTCTCTGAACCTCCTAGCAAAAAGCACTCACTGATGTTGGAATTAACATTATCAGAACAGAATTAAAAATGTAAAAAAGATAGTGCAATTTATGTAAGACTTTTTTGAATTTCAGTCTTTTTAGCTCAGATTTTATGTTTTATCACTAATATGTTTTTAAAAACAAAATAACAATGTGCATTGTTAAACTATATCACTCAATACATGATATAATGTTTATACAAAAAATGGATAAAGTGCAGAGGAATTGAAAAAAAAAAACCTATTAAGTTGCACTACTGATATATTTTGAAAAAAACAAAACAAAAAAAAAAAACAACAATCTGCATTGGTAAGCTTCATTTGTCAACTAAGTATAAAAAACTTGATGATGTACTTTGAAAAATAGAACAATGTGCCTTGTTAGAC
This sequence comes from Epiperipatus broadwayi, assembly GCA_028023455.1. Lineage (NCBI taxonomy): Eukaryota > Metazoa > Onychophora > Udeonychophora > Euonychophora > Peripatidae > Epiperipatus > Epiperipatus broadwayi. Next base: position 4,737,084 of record JAQFVV010000070.1, on the reverse strand, counting down.
TTTGTCTCAAATGAAAATGTGACATATTCAGTACAAAAAATGGATAAAATACAGGAATTGGGCAAAAACTTTCAAGTTATATACAAGGGGTCAGAGTGACTTAAAGTCAATGTGGGCATGATAACAGTGGTATTAACAAGAGATTTGGGCATTCCATCATCAGATTTTCAAGGCTATGAATGGCTGAAGTAGATTGAAGTTTGTCCATTAAAGTGTGAAGATTTGCTGTCTAAATATAAATGGAGCACTGATTAAGTATATATGCACGTGATGATTTGGACCAACTGATGAGTGCTGGTTTAGCATGAAATATGTATATTGGATATCGTTATCTTTTTCAGTTGTGTGGTTATGGGTATTGGTTGTATAGGGAAAATGTATGGCTAAAGGAAGCTTGAAAATCTGTGTTCAAATACTCTATATTAAACATATATTTTGAAAAACAAAAAGTACATTGCCGGCAACCTCTCAATTAAATTTGCAATATTGGTTGAAAGGTCAGAAGAAATTGGAAGAAACGGTAAAAAAGGCTGGGGAAAAATCTATATGCAAGACTTACCTTTTCAAAAGATTAGCCAGAAATATCAGGCACTTTCAAGAAAAGCTAAAAAATAATATGACTAGTACCGAAATTAAACAAAAAAATAGGTCAGTTTTATCCTGGCATATACATATATCTGGGCTAACAAAAAAAAAAGCACTAGGTTGGTTTTAGGATCCTAAATAAGCAAAAGAACAAACTCAACGAAATAGAAAAGTTTAATGTGATAGGTTGCTAAAAGTTCTAGGATCGATTATTTGACTAGTGAGCTCATTTGGGCACTTGAAAGTTTGAACATCACTATTTCCAGAGTTAACTAGTCAGCGTAATCATCACTTTGAAACTTTATCAATATTCTGCAGAATGGTTTCAATCTTATTCCATAGGAAGATGGTTAATTTAATTATAAGGAGATATTTATGGGCAATCTGGTGATTTACGTTACAGTGACCAATAAAGATATGATGATTAGCATATCCGCGCTGTTGCGCGATTAAATGTGTTTTTTTTATATATGTGTTAACACATAAACAAATAAAAGTTACGTATATATGAATCACTGAAGTAAAAGGAATTTTTGTACTCCTATGCAAAATTTCAAAAAAAGCTTTTTTTTATTATCTAAAAATAAAAGGGCCCAGAGGTCTTGGTTCCTATATGTATCACTTGTGTTTACTTTATGATAAGTACGCCAATTATTCATATAATAATTATGACATTAATAAACGAAAAATGTTTAATTACCTGCCATGATAATTCGCAAATGGATTCAAAATCTAAAACGTTTACAAGATTTTCAATCTTTTTTTGTCGTTTAAAAAATTTAAATTGTTCTTTAAAGGCGTCAAAATTTTTAGCCATTTTAAATAATATTAAAGTGAAATGATAAAGACTTAAAGCATAGATACATTTAGAAAGTGCGCGACGCCATATTGAACATACTTAAAACAAAAAACATACGCACAGTACCATGAAATGTACGACTTTATAATTTTATTTTTGTTCGCAATATAATATTATTTTACCATAAATTATTAATAGCATACATAATTTTAGGAATAAGATTTTGACAAGTACTATAAATATATATCGCTTAGTTTATAACTGCATACACAGAGGCAAAACTCTCTATACAGTAGCGTCACTCAGTGCACGACAAAGCAATCAATGGTGATCATGTGATGTTTAGTGGTTAAATAACAGTATACATTAGTCTCATAAACTTTTATAGAAATTCCAGATTTGACATAGCGTTAATTCGTATTGCAAATAAATTGTTCATTATCATAAAATTTTTAGATTTCTTTGGCTTAATTTAAATAAATATAATATAAAACGTCATTATAAAAGTATCTTACAGTTTCGGAAATACTTTATAGTTATATTACCTTAAGATTATATTGACTTTTTTTTACAATATTTTTTTTTTTCAAGAGCACCCTGTTCTGAAGCCATCTATTGTAAGCTTGATGAGTAATTAGTAGATACCCCCTTCCCATCATCAAGTTTTAGACTTTTGCTTTCATCAGGGAAGACTAAGATTCAAAACTGGAATTAATATATTTATCTAGTAAACATCACATGATCTCTATTTCCTATGTTTACTCAACTTATTAAAACAAAACTCTATACAGCAGTGCCACCCAGTGCAAGTCAAAAGAAATCACTGATGAAAGATACAAACTAGTCTGAGGTTATTGGATGAGTATGCACTAAATGGGGATTTTATGCACAAACCTTCTTGCAAACATTGATTACTCTCACTTGCACTAGTGACACTTCTGTATGAAGAGTTTTGTCTTTGTTTTAACTAATGTACTTCTACATCCAGCAAACCCCTTTTCTTCATTCAAATTATTCGAGATAATATCCTGAGATTTAACAACAACAAAAAATAACAGGAAAATCTGTCCATACAGTAGCACCATTCAGTGCAAGCCAGACTAATCAATGGTTGCCAGAAGGCTTGTGCATAAATCCCTATCTAATGCCTGCTCATCCAATATCCCCAGACTAGTTTTTGGCTTTCATTAGTGAGGAGTCTTGGATCTGAGAGCACTGCACCTAGATCTTGGGATCTAATGCAACTCTCCAGCAGCCACCTTTTATCTCTACTTAACTACAAAACCATGAGTCTTAAATTGAAAACACAATATTTTCAATCAAAGATCAATAGCTTATTGGGCATATATGTCTGAACTCAGTTCAGCACCCACACATTTTGGTGTCTTTGGTTCTTTAATTATAGCCATTATTATCCTATTAGGCAGGTTTGGTTATTAAACCACTAAACGTCACATGATACCATTTCTTATGCTTGCTCATAGTTTTATAGTAAAGTAGAGATAAAAGGTGGCTGCTGGAAGGTTGCATTACATCCTAAGATCTAGGTTCAGTGCTCTCAGATTCAAGGCTCCTCAAGCCATGAGCTAAAAACTAGTCTGAGGATATTGGATGAGTAGGCATTAGATAGGGATTTTATGCACAAGCCTTTTGGCATCCATTGGTTACTCTGGATTGCACTGAGTGGCACTGTTGTATGGAGAGTTTTGCCTGGTTTAACAGCTTGGGCAAGCGTAAGAAATGATGAGCATGTGATATTTAGTAGTTTAATAAAAAAAAAAAATACCTAAAGTTTTGAGCTCATGCTAATTCAATTCCATAATTAGACTGGACACCAGGTCTGTTTTTATATATTTTATAGACCTCATTTTTATACTAATTTTACGTCCCTAAAAAATGATAATAAAACAATATCACTTCATTCCTATATGCTTCTGAGAATAGTATTTTCCAATCTACTCTAAAGCTATCTACTGTCAACTTGAGTAATCAATAGACCCTAGTTTTGAAGCCTATTATTCACTGACTAAGACAAAAACCAGAAAATAGTTTAAAGATATTATATTATCTGATGCCCACTGATTATTCAAACTTATGCCTTTAGAATAGATTAAGAGTATATATTGCCCTTAAAAGCATATGCTATTGGTGTCAAAATAATTTTTATCGGGAAAAACGATTAAATGTCACTGTATATATATATGAGCTGACATGATAACTTTAAAAAAGCTGTAAAAATACATTGTAAAAATTCAAAATTGATACAAAATTTTAAAACACATTTGAGAATGAAAAGATATATGGTTAAGTTCAAATTTGTTTAATATACTTATCCATATACAAACTTTTGTATGAAGAAATACATTTATTCAGGTAACTACAATTAGTCTTTAAAACACTATACATCATATGATCACCATTTCTTATGCTTACACAAGCTGTTAAAACCATAACAAATTCTTCATGTAGTAGTACCACTCAATGCAAGCCATAGTAATCAATGGATGCAAGGTTTGTTCATAAAATCCCTATCTAGTGGTTTAATACTATTCTTGTCATGGGATAATGTTAATTGTGGTTAATAAAGAAACCATTGTATAGATACTTAACTGGGTTCAGATCTATATGACCACTAGTAAATGAGCTCAGATTGAAAATATGTTTTCATTTTGGACTAATAGTTTCACAGTTAACTAAAAAGATGAAGGTGGCCACAGGAGGGTTGCATTAGATCCTAAGATCTAGATGTAGTGCTCTCAGATCCAAGGCTGCTCATGGATGAATGCCACAAACTAGAAACTAATCTGGAGATACTACATATGTAGGCACTAGATAGAAATTTTATGCACAAACTTTCTAGCATCCATTGATTATTATGGTTTGCACTGGTGACATTACTAAATGGAGAATTTGTCCCTGTTTTAATCATGGTCTTATAATTGCATGCATATCTTGTTTTAACCATTATAATTGCATGCATATCTTGCAAGGATTGCCTTTATGCCTATTATAGTTTATGATTGCTTAATGTACAATACATGTAGAATTAGAGTATATTGTATTATATGTTACCTTGCCCATTTGATCAAATATCCTAAACAGCTATATGATCAATGTTATAGAGAAAAAATACCACAAGTCAATCGCAGGAAATTTTTATTTATAATATAAGCAGCAGGACCAACAAGTGTTTCCAAGCAATCAAACATTGAGCAAATTTCTATTACATTTTGAATAGCATAAGGAGTTTTATATTGGTTTGTGGCAGTGCACTACACTCATTCTTTCTTAATGAAGATTAATATAATAAGTAATCCAGCAAAGTGCAGAGATAGTGATATCTTTTCTTTTTATTATTTGATACTCTTCTTGCCTGATCTGGTCTTGTACTGTTTCTTTATTTCTGTTTTCATGTCAGTCTGTTCTTTGGCATAGGCTTGTAGCTGAGACAGTTCTCTCTTTAGTTTTATAATAGCTATGATCACTAATTTCCCTTAGATACCAAATACTGGATTTTCTTATTCTATATTCTAGCTCTGGTTATGATTTTGGATATAGGATTCCTAATCTCATTTCATTTGATTTTTACGAAGTTGACGTCCTTCTGGTGATTCTACATAAATCAATTTTTAAAGCTTTTTTTTTATTTTAGTAGGCATTCATTTTTGTTTACCATAATAGATTTGAAAATAAATTTTTTTCCTAGACTGCCCACTTTCTGAATAGTAGCCTCAGTTATCATCTGCTGATGCAAAAGCTTTGTTTTGAAGCTCGTATTCATATACAACTCTAAAGAAGAATTCTGTTAAATAGTTGCAGGTGTAGAATATTAATAATATGCAGTCCAAATTGTATTTCAGTTCACTTTCTAATATTTTTTTCACTTTCTGAACCATGTGCTTAGTTTATCAGTGGTCATGTGGTGGAATGGAATGTTCTTATTTACTGTAATATTATTTTCATAAAAATTTAAATGGCCCTGAGATGGATGCCAGGCCACAATACCTTATAACAAAATATCCAAATATTGACCATAATTTTTTTACAGCATTACTTTTAGGATTAGAGCAGAGACATATGGTAGCTATTACTTCAAGCAACTTTGAAAATTCATCTACTACTTATAAATTCTGGTTTGATGTGGTTTCTGATAATGTGATATGAAGGTCTGGCTCCAAGTTTAATTTATTTTGATATTAAGTTTTGATACCTATCATTTCAGAAAATGATATCTCATGTAAATAAATAGAACCAAACAGTAAGAGTGCATTGGTTGCTGTGCTATTCAAATTTTACCCTCATCCACCAATCGTGAAGAACTTTTGCTGAAAATTGTTTTGTAATTTTGTATTGCATTTAATGTCAACTAATTGCTCTTGAAAAATATTGCAAGGGGACCAGTTTTTACATTTTCAACAAATGGATGTAAAATCTATTGAAATTCTTCACCAAGGCTTGTAAATAAGTCACAAAAACATGCTTCCAAACTTTTTAAATGTGTATATGTAAGGTTTTTGTTGATTCCACATTTACATTATTTTCTGTAATGAAATTAGACAAGGATGAAAACATTTCCAAACACCCCTTTTTAAAATTTCTCCCTCCACAGAACTATTTTTTTTTGAAATGCAGTTATTTTCTCATTCATTGTTAAAATGTTACATTTTCCCTTGAAGAGACAAATTAAGCATATTTACTTTTTCAAAAATATCAGTAGGTAGCATACTAGTAACAGCAATTTATCATCATTGAAATGATTAGCAAATTTCTTTTCTTCATCCAGTAGAAAAATATGTAATACATCTTTCAGGTCTACAACTCTTTTAAGCACTTTTTATTGAGATAACTAACAAACCTTCATGTGGTACAAAAGATTTTCATGGAAACTGCCCTTCTCTTGATATAGTACTGTAAATATTATACAAAGTTTTTGTTTTTATAAAATTAACTATTTTAATAACTTGTTGCAATATTTTATGTAAATCAGTCTCTTGGTTTTTAGCAATAGCTTGTCTATGAATAATATGGTGAACGAATTTCTTGTGGTGCTATTTCAGTTATCTCTCCTTTAAAGTGTAAAAGATACTCCATTTTAAACAGTTTTCCCATAAAATAGTTTTTAACACAGAAATTATTTACTGCTGAGTGTGTTTTTCCCTCTACATCTTTCTTTAAATGCCTCACAAAAAAGTAGTTCTTCATGCAAATTATTAAAATAACAATAACTGAGACATGTTGGCAACATCCGTGCTTTCATCCAGTTGTATAATTTTTTTTTTATCTTGAATAATTTGTTTTAATAGTTGCTTCTTTAAATTATCAACAATAATTTCTATATGTCTACCAACAAGAGAGCGCATTCCAGTTTATCTGCATATTCTTCCCCATGAATTACTATCATTTTTACAATGGAAGGGAGTACATGTCTTTCCCCAATGGGGTGTGGTTTTTTGCAATATAAAAAATGAAACCTCAAAAGATTCTTCCAAATACTTGTTGTTAATTTTAATGATTTTTTTTAAATTGCTGGATTGGGAATTACATGTCTTTAAACATCGTTTAAAAAATTGTAAAGGTTTGTAATTATGTTCTGAATGTTTAGAGTATAAGTAAGTGTCATACTAATAATGATGGCTTCATACAATCATTACATAGCATATCATGACACAAGAAACATAATGGATGAGATTCGTTGTTGATTGTAGTTGATGTAAAACCCCATTTCAAGTAAGCTTCTTGATAATTTCAAACTTTGCTGAGCAAGATTTCTTAAGTTTCAGACCAACGTTTTTATCACTTAATCTGAATGACTATGAGCTTCTAAAAATATCAATCCCACCTTTTTCTTGTTCACCTGATGTAAAAGCACTACTATAAGTATCTCCAACACACAGTTTCTTTGCAGGATTTTTTTTAACCATTTATCCATTTTTTGAGGGTTAGATTCATAAAATTTAAATATAATTTGTTAACTATTGATAATATCAAATACTTTTTTCAAAATATAAACAATTTTGATAATACTAATTCACTATTTTGTTGAAATATAAAAATAAATACAAAACGACGTTGGAACTACATAGTCCAATCATCCAAAATGATCAAATAAATGCATCACACACACATAAAGCTCTGCCCATTGATTAATTTCAAATGTGAAATCACAGGACCACATCCAGTTCATATATTTTCTACCAGGGTATGGAGATGAGAATTGGAAAACTGTCATATGTTCAGCTTTTAAATAGTTTGAATAAACTTTTGCAATGGTTAGTATGGTTTCAAACAAATATTTCTGTTTAAAAATTTCAAACAAATATTTCTGTTTAAAACTATGTAAACTACAATCTAAGCCAATTTACACTAAAGTTGAGCTAAAATTAAGACACATGTGTACTTCTAAATGTACGCATACCCCACTTTGGAGATCATTGATTAAATGAAAATAATGTGTTGTAGAAATCAAGAAGTGAATAAGATACTTAAATTTATTATCACCAAAAATGGAGATTAATGAAGTCCATTATGCTGTTTTTTCATATAAGTTAAAATAAATAATAAAGAAATCACATACGACAGTTATATATTTATTAATAATAATTATACACAAAAAACTTTTTCAGTACCTGACTTTCTGCCTATTTCAAATGTTAAAATCTATTTTAACATTAACTAATTATTGTAGATAAAAATGCCATCTAGTAGTCTATAAAGAAAGTAAAATAACAATAACCAAATAAAAAAATCAATAAAACAGAATAAAATTATCATATAGAGATTCAGTATAAGTTCATAGAATTACTATATTCCATAACAATACACAGAATAAATATTATATACACTATACAATTTTATATATACTACCTTATATAATTTTCTATTCACTTTTAATTGACCAATTGTTAATTAAATTTACTGACGTTTTATAAATATTCTTACAATTATTGAAGTGGTTGTCATCAATGAGCAGATATATCACACTGGATGGCGCTGTTTTCATGCTAAAACACATAAAAATGCCGTTTCTGCGGCCGACACCTTCGAACCTGCATTTTTTATAATACAACTTTTTTGTTGTGTTACAGATTGCAGGCCGCTATGTCACATCGCAGTACAGCATGTATGTTTTACGCAGCAAATACATTTTGTGAATTCGCACAGTTTATAAAATGATTACAGCTTGGGGATTTGATGGAAATGTTGTTTTCATTGGATTTTTTATTTTATTTTAAAGTATTGAAATGTTCAGATTTTGTAAAGTAATAATTAACAGATTTTTTACACCGTAGTGTATTGAAGTTTTAAGTAGTAAATGTTGACGAGATATATGAATAAAGTTATTTGGAATTAGGTAACGAGTCAAGTAACATACTGTTCATAACATTCCATGAGACATTTTAAGATTGTACAGTGTGTATATTTTTGAAATAAAAAAAAAGCGTTAACACAAAAATATCCAATAAGAAAAGTACAATTAATTTGTACACTGTTTTTTTAAATGTCATAAAAAGCATATATTATAAACATTTTATATATATATATTTGTCATTGTTTAAAAAAGTTTTAGTTTCTTTCTTTTCTCCGACTACTGTTATTCTTTGTTGAATATAGTTTACGTTTATTGTTATCATTTATTTTATAGATGTTAGTAAAAAAAAAATATTTACAAAAATACGATTTTGATATTTTTTATTTTAACCTAACCCTAAAACTAACCCTAAACCAACCCTAATCCTAACCCTAAACGTAAACGTAAAAAGTTTTACTTTTAGTTATCATTCTATTTGAAATAAAAACTAGTGGTAAACAACAACAACAAAAAAAGCTGTAACCCCAGTAAAAAAATCTCCGATAGAAAATGGATTTTTTCTAATAAAAAGAAAATTAAAAAAGACGAATCAAATTGTAATTTGTTTATTTTATTTTACATTTATTATTATCATTTAATTTGTATACGTTAATAAAAAATAATATTTAAAATTAAGTAATATTTAAAAAAGATGATTTTCTTTTTGTTTTTATTTTCGCATTACAAAAAACACATCAAAATATTATAATTAACGGCCCCTGAATAATCATATTTTATAATTTTAGCGTGAAAAGTATGCCATCGAGTGGTATTTAGCAGCTATTCTATGAGAACCATTTAAGTTATGCTTAATATAATATGTTTCATATATTTGTTTTCTTTTTGGATTTTTAACGCAATTTAGTTTAATATTTTTTGTACAATCTATTTTATGTCCATATGGTAAGGAGTGAATGCAAAAGCAGATTTATCATCTTGCCTATTAATTGCATTGTTATGTTCTTTGACTCTTAACTGCTTCTCTGTATGACCATAGTAAATCATATTGCAATGGTCACAATTAATTTTGTAAATGATTACTTTTTTTGTATTTCATATAATCTCTTAATTTATAATTATCTATTAATTTATTCAGACTTTTACTATTTGACTTTTCAATATTGGTATATTTATCAATACTATATATATATATGTGCTGTATGCACAGATAATGAAGCTAGTATATATCGAAAAATGCTATATTAGCTGAGCGCTTTCGAGAATTCTTGCTCTCATATTCATAGCTATTATTTTGTTAAAAACCATGTTGTTAGAAAAAAAATTTATGCAAAACAATGCAAATTAGTTATAACTGCCATTTTCAGGACAGGGCAAAGCAGGCTTCTCTTCAATTAATGGACATAGGATCGCTTGCTATGTATAAATAGAAATTGATCACGTCTTTTATACAATTATTCACAAATTCTTATAAATGAAAATGATTGCATTCTTGACAACACAAAACAGTAATTTTTCCAAAAATAAAGATTATTTATTTCCTTAGTAAATTCCTAATTCAATACACACAACAATTATTTCCCATTTTTGTTTTTTCTTACTGTCATATCTTACCTTGCCTACAGAGGTGTACTAGTCCAGATTCCTTTCTTATTTAATCGGATTGAGTACTCATTGCCATTATCTAATATGTAAACATGTGGATCACCAATGTATAAACATAGCCAAAGGGTAAAACACAAGTATGGCCAATGTGTAAACATGTATATAAAATCCTACCATTGGTTTGTGCCATTAGACAATGTTACTCTCTGAATCTGATTGCCACCAGTAAGGCAGGGAATCTGGCAATAAATAGTCAACCTTTTTGGAGGCAAGGCGCAGAGAGAGATAATGTCAGTCTAACCTGAATGTGCTCTCTATTGAAACCACTTTCAATTGCTAAGGTGTTTCTACTATAGTCATTACCGATATGTCTATGTAAGTGAGGTAAGACCATGATAGGATTGGAAGCTGCTATTACTATAGCTGACTCAAGGCAAATTGTCCAGTACAGTTGGAAGAGTCTTGAATAAAACTTGAGGCAAGCTGTCCAGTACAGCCAGAAGAGTTTTGACTAGAACTCAGGAGGCAAACTAATATTTTGTGACGGAATAGCGTTACATGGGATTTGAATCCAGGCATATGATGTTAGATTAAATATATATGCAATTGATGAAATGAATGACAGGTACAAAACTTTAAAAAAAAAGGTTTTGCTTTAATAATGAACGAGAAACACCCGTTTCTAGAACACGATCGCAGCTATATAAGAGTACCTGTCAAATTTATTGAAATAAGAGTAAAAGAGTTTTTTTTTGTTATTTTGTTGTTTTTGAGAATAAATATGTAATCATTAGTTGTAAGTTTGTTTTTTTTGTTTTTTTTAAAAAAGAAAGATGAATGATTGAACACAGGTTTGACATTTTATTAAGTCATTTAAATCATGTTTGAACACAAAGAGAAAATGAATTGATTAATTTGCAACATGTTCTGAAATTCCAAGCGATCTAAAATTATTTTCAATGGGGGGTAATTAGTAAATGTAAAATTAGTAAAAATGAAACAATAAGCTGGATATATGTCGGTAAGGTCTAGATAAAATAAGCCGAATTTAGAAACAGAAGTGAGAAAAAGTGTACACTGCTATTGTACAACCCAGACTTCTGTCTCCAGCTAAACAATGCCTGAAACATGGCCAAATTGAGTTAAATTCCAAAGTGGTGCAAACGATCCCAGAAATCGCTGAATTAAGTTAATACTTGATGGACCTATTGGATGAAGGGACTCACAGGTGCAAGGGGGAGATTGATGAAAAAAACTCAAGGTGTGAGGGGGGAGAAGAGAAAAATGACAAGGTAAATTGCAAAAGGAGAAAAAGAATTAGCAGAATCACCGATGTGCTTGGAATAATTAAGTTGCTGATTTGATAAAGAAAGTTTTCTTTTTACCAGTAGAAATAAGATCTAACTTTCGTATAATAGTATAACGGAGATGCGTTGCTGAACCTAAAATTCGCGGCTTGACCGCCGGACCTCCGTGCTCTGTTCAGATGATTGCCCCTAGGATGCCCGTAACACCGGAGAAACTTCACCTAAGGACCACACATGCTTTTGAGACCTCGCAAATTGCCAGAATGCTTAGTTAAAGAAGAAATCATCGCTCAGGATCCTTCTTACTGGCTGTCTACGTTCCACAGGTAGCTATCTTTAAATTAATCATACTCACTTATGCACCAGAGTAGATAAACTTTAAAAACAATAACTAGTGAAAAACATTTAGCTAAATGATAAAATTACTCGCGACCATAAATGAATGATTAAAGAACTTAACCAGAATAAGTTTGTCTACAAATAAACATCCTTTAATATATGTGCAAAGTCTCATTTAATTCTATAGTTAATTTATCTCGGCTTGCCAGTCATATACCGGCACAAAATTGTTATTAAATAGATTCAAATAAACCATTTATTTAATTAGCATTTTGTTATTGATTGATTGGAATTTCAACTCACATTTATATGATAGGGAATGAGTGTTGGAGTGATCCAATGTGTTTTTGTTATGAATGAATGCATTTGATATTTTTGGTGGTGGGATTTGATTAAACTTATGTTATATTATCATACCTTTCTTAGATTAATATTAAGCTTTGATTGATTTGTTCTGTGGGATATAGGGCGGGCCCTAATCCGATGTCTGATTGATCGCGATTGAAAGGTCACATATACGTTATAATTTGAAAAGTGATATTGGCTGTGTTTGTTTCCTGCTTCCGACTGGAGTGATGCACGAGCATGTTTTGTGATATAGTTGAGTGAGCTTATGCTCATATGTGGCCGACTCTTGTAAAGTTCTCCTGGCACCTACTACTTGGATTCGATCCGAATTTACGTATAAATAAATAAAAGCGTACGTGTATATGTTTGAAATTATCTTCACCGAACATTATGTAACCCCCCAGACACAAGAACACAGCAGATTCATAGGAGTGACTTTAATGGGCTTTCGGCATGGAAGCCGGCGAGGGGGCGGTTACATTTGGCGCCCAACGTGGGGTGAAACTATTGTTTCAAGTGGTTGGACCGACGTGGATACAGCTGACATTTCTAACAACGAAAGCAAATTTAAATAAAGAAACCCCATGAAGAAACTATGTGTAGTGGCCTAAATAAGGCTCAAAATTACATATATATATATAAAAATACATTGTTAAAAGACGTATTTATAAGACATATTTATATTCTTGCACAAAGGAAGTACTGTAACTGGGATCTTGTTAGGAGTTTTGTGTTTTACTTAAAAAGAAAAGGGGGCTAAAGAAAGAAGTCAACATAGCGTATATATATATAAAAAGACGCATATAACCGTATAATAGATATAGCTGCACATATAATCGATAGCTGCTGAATAGAAATGGAGGGAACAGAGGGACCTGGGATAGTATGAGCGATAGAAACCAAATTGGAGGAATGACAGGAGCTGTGGGAATCTTGAAGGGCAAGGAGCATCTGAGGATAGGATAAGACAGTCAGTGGGACCCGCGGAGTAGTAGGTAATGAGCCATGGATTACTATAAATTATAAATCAGATATTAAACAATGGAAGAAAACCCAGATGAAACCATGTGGGAACAGACGGGGGAGAGTGCAATACAATTTAAAAAACAGGATACGGAGAATGAAGGGGATATTAAAACATTAATAAAGATGATGACGCAAATGATGGCCGAAATGAGGGAAGATAGAGAAGAGCATAGAAGAGATAGGGAAGAGTTTAAAGAGGAGATAAGGCAATTACTTAGGGGAAAGGAAGTGAAGTCAGAAGAGAACAAAGGGGAAGATAGTAGCTTAGCCAATGTTGAGGAAAAAATAGACCAGAATAGGATGGAGATGGACAAAACGAAAACAGACCTGAATGATCTAAAGGAAAGGGTAGAGATACTAACGGATGATGTAGGAAAGGGAAATAGGCATCAAGATGGGATGAAGGAAGCTATCAGGCAGATGGAGGGGGAAATAAACACCAGATATCACACTGGAGAGTGGGAAGAGAATCAAAGGATTAAACCAACATAATGAAAGATAAGAGATGGAGAAGAGATGGGAAAGGCAGATGTCACAATGGGACACAAGTCATGTATGGGCGGAGAGACAGATGAAGATGAAGATAGAAATATTTAGGGCAGGAGAAAACGAAAACCCAATGGACCACCTCGAAAGTGTCAGGAATCGGTTTGGAGAACCAACGGCGAGAGAACCTGACCAAATAAATATTGCAAGCGGATACCTACATGGCCCAGCGAGAGACTGGTGGTGGATGCTGGAATTTAAACCCCGGTCATATGAGGAATATAAGGAAGAAGTTTTGCGGTGTTTCTGGAACACAGCACCTCAAGAAGGGACTTATTTTAGAATCACCAGGGAGAAATATGAGGGAAGGCCCAATGAGACGGCCACTCAGTTTTATTATAGGCAGATGGCGAGCCTTCAACAATTGCCTGCGTACCATATGACGGAGATGCAGATCATCTCAATAATAAGGCACAATATGCCAACTACCCTCAGACACATGAGATGCTGGGAAGGGATTGTAAAGGGATCCATGAGATGGGGGAAATGATAGCCAAATTTGAACAAGAAGAGGGGATAGGAGGGCAGATAGAGAGGTCTAGTAATGAACAACCCAGAAAACGAGTCCCGGACCGATACTAACCTAGAGGACGGAGGGAAAAATGGATTGATGCCATGGATATCACAAAGACAAATGTTTAAAGGGACTCACATGGGAAATAGACACCACAAACTGGGAATGACCTGTGACATGAAACGACATATGATATTGGAAATGGAATTGGTGGGTCGACCTGGGAGTATCCTGCAAGACCAGGAGAAGGCTGGCACATGACACTGGCCCAACTTAAGTGCGGAAAATCACGCAACACATTTCATTAGAGTCCTTGCCAGCTCACTTCCCAAAAACTTCGTTATTGCTGGGCGGATCAGACTTTCCAAAATCTTGGATAGAGATCGATCATATTCTGCATAGGGGACTTCTGAAAGATCCATCCCCATACCTCCTGTCAGGGATGCACGAAATTGGCCATTGTCGTCAATCGTGGCAGACCCTAGATTACCATATAGTTTTTTCCGTTTATAGTTGTTGTAAAAAAAAAAAAAAAAAAGAAAGAAGTCTGACCGCAAAGCATCTGATCCAGATTTTAAGGGAAAAGTGAAGGCAGACCAATAGGCCAATCCAAAACACATTCACTGTGGGAGGCAGAGTTATGGTAAGATCAAATCCGGTCAGCCGGCCAGAACAGAACATATTTAAGAAATTCCTTGACCTCTACGATGGCCCATACGAGATCATCAGGGCATACGGGAATAATGCCTTTGTACTGGCACGAGGAAAGGTGATTAAGGGGACTTTCAATGCAAGGGCACTGAAGAGGGCCGAATAACTTGGCTCCTTCTCAGAGCTAAAATCCGCAACCTCGGATTTTACTCTACACCGGGCAGGGAGATATGTAACGGAATAGCGTTACATGGGATTTGAATCCAGGCATATGATGTTAGATTAAATATATATGCAATTGACGAAATGAATGACAGGTACAAAACTTTAAAAAAAAAGGTTTTGCTTTAATAATGAACGAGAAACATCCGTTTCTAGAACACGATCGCAGCTATATAAGAGTACCTGTCAAATTTATTGAAATAAGAGTAAAAGAGTTTTTTTTGTTATTTTGTTGTTTTTGAGAATAAATATGTAATCATTAGTTGTAAGTTTGTTTTTTTTGTTTTTTTTAAAAAAGAAAGATGAATGATTGAACACAGGTTTGACATTTTATTAAGTCATTTAAATCATGTTTGAACACAAAGAGAAAATGAATTGATTAATTTGCAACATGTTCTGAAATTCCAAGCGATCTAAAATTATTTTCAATGGGGGGGTAATTAGTAAATGTAAAATTAGTAAAAATGAAACAATAAGCCGGATATATGTCGGTAAGATCTAGATAAAATAAACTGAATTTAGAAACAGAAGTGAGAAAAAGTGTACACTGCTATTGTACAACCCAGACTTCTGTCTCCAGCTAAACAATGCCTGAAACATGGCCAAATTGAGTTAAATTCCAAAGTGGTGCAAACGATCCCAGAAATCGCTGAATTAAGTTAATACTCGATGGACCGATTGGATGAAGGGACTCACAGGTGCAAGGGGGAGATTGGATGAAAAAAATTCAAGGTGTGAGGGGGGAGAAGAGAAAAATGACAAGGTAAATTGCGAAAGGAGAAAAAGAATTAGCAGAATCACCGATGTGCTTGGAATAATTAAGTTGCTGATTTGGTAAAGAAAGTTTTCTTTTTACCAGTAGAAATAAGATCTAACTTTCGTATAATAGTATAACGGAGATGCATTGCTGAACCTAAAATTCACGGCTTGACTGCCAGACCTCCGCGCTCCGTTTAGCTGATTGCCCCTAGGATGCTCGTAACACCGGAGAAACTTCACCTAAGGACCACACACGCTTTTGAGACCTCGCAAATTGCCAGAATGCTTAGTTAAAGAAGAAATCATCGCTCAGGATCCTTCTTACCGGCTGTCTACGTTCCACAGGTAGCTATCTTTAAATTAATCGTACTCACTTATGCACCAGAGTAGATAAACTTTAAAAACAATAACTAGTGAAAAACATTTAGCTAAATGATAAAATTACTCGCGACCATAAATGAATGATTAAAGAACTTAACCAGAATAAGTTTGTCTACAAATAAACATCCTTTAATATATGTGCGAAGTCTCATTTAATTCTATAGTTAATTTATCTCGGCTTGCCAGTCATATACCGGCATAAAATTGTTATTAAATAGATTCAAATAAACCATTTATTTAATTAGCATTTTGTTATTGATTGATTGGAATTTCAACTCACATTTATATGATAGGGAATGAGTGTTGGAGTGATCCAATGTGTTTTTGTTATGAATGAATGCATTTGATATTTTTGGTGGTGGGATTTGATTAAACTTATGTTATATTATCATACCTTTCTTAGATTAATATTAAGCTTTGATTGATTTGTTCTGTGGGATATAGGGCGGGCCCTAATCCGATAAGTCTGATTGATCGCGATTGAAAGGTCACATATGCGATATAATTTGAAAGGTGATATTGGCTGTGTTCATTTCCTGCTTCCGACTGGAGTGATGCACGAGCATGTTTTGTGATATAGTTGAGTGAGCTTATGCACATATGTGGCGGACTCTTGTAAAGTTCTCCTGGCACCTACTACTTGGATTCGATCCGAATTTACGTATAAATAAATAAAAGCGTACGTGTATATGTGTTTGAAATTATCTTCACCGAACATTATGTAACCCCCCAGACGCAAGAACACAGCAGATTCATAGGAGTGACTTTAATGGGCTTTTGGCATGGAAGCCGGTGAGGGGGCGGTTACAATATACAGCTGGAAGTGAATTCGGCATGACCAGCACAGTACAACTGTATTTATTGAGTGTTCATATTTTTATTGATATTACTGTTGGTTTGAATCTGAAACCTGCAATTCAGCCAAATGCAACACTTAAAATCTTTAACATTGTATTGTAATTTCTACAAAACTTGAAAAATACTCTTACTAGTATGTTTAATTTTTTTTAAACCACTCATTGCATATTTGCAAAAACTTTATTTTTACTCATGTTCCTTTTATTATTTGAACTCTTTGTGCTAAGTTCATTTTCATCATCTACTAGTATTGCCAGTTTTGTATACAGTTCCACATGAGATTAGCAACATAAAATAAACATCTAAAATTGTTTGCAACTTCTAAAAATATAGGAGCAATGCAGAGACTTCAGACCACTCAAAGAAGTATGGAGAGATGCATGTTAGGAATAATAAGAAGAGATCGCAAACACAATATATGGGTAAGAGAACAAACAGGTGTTACTGACCTCATTAAAAAATTAAAAGACTGAAGTGGAGTTGGGATGGACATATTGCTAGAAGAGATGATAATAGATGGACAATTGAAATCTTAAACCGGATTCCAAGAGATTGTAAAAGACCCAGAAAGAGACCACATGTGGGATGTATGGATGAAATAAGAGACTGTGCAGGCATGATGTGGAGAAGAGAAGCTAAAGATTGAAGAAGATGGATTGAACCTGGAGAGACCTTCATCCTGCGGTGGATTGATAATGACGATGATGAAGGACAACATACCTATGCAAAGTTTCAATTAGATTGGAAATTGGGGAGTAAACAAGATTTTATTTTAGCAGAGAGTAAAAAGCAGAACAAGTTAAATAAAAGCATATAATAATATTTAAACAGGCCTGTATAACTATATACATAGTCACATATAATATATAATAGTGATAAGCACCAGATATATATTTTTTCAAAACACTAATATAATAGAACCTTGTATTACATCGTATAGATAAATTTGATAACTGCTACTTTGCAATTATTATTAATTACTATTATAGATGACATCAATTGATATTATTCTAGAAATAGTATTTCTACAGAAAATCTAAGCATCTGCAGAATAGTATTTTTATCGAATAACTTTGGCAGTCAAAGATGTATCTATTATTAAATAAAAGGAAGTTATCTATATCTTTTGTAGTCATTCTCTTCTTTCTCTAACAACATTTCTGAATACTATATATATTTTTCTTCTAATGAATTAAATCATCTCATGATAAATTCAAAGTGGGACAGTAATCTCAAGAGTCTGCTATTCTTTCGATTAAAATGTAGTTAATCTACTTTCAAAAGAGAATTTCAACACATCTTAAGAACTAAAAAAATTAATAAATTACAACAACGTATTGTAAACATTTTATTAAGTACAATTGGTTCTTAAATAAAATTGTAGAAACAACAAATCATTTAAATGAAATAAATTCGATGCTGTAGTAAAAGCTATTTTTTACTTAATACGCATGCGTTCTACTGTTGCTACAACAAAATGCCCAATCTGTCAGAAAGCGAAGAATTTAATTTAACAAAAGAAGAATTTGAATCAGTATGCAAAGCTTTAAAGGATGAAAAATTTCGAGAACTTTTCCATGAATATGCGGAAGAAGTCAACAATCCGGAAAATAAAAAAATTTATAAAGAAGAAGTAACACAACTGGAATTAGAGAGAGGTTATGCCGTAACTTTTATTGATCCTGAACCAGGGTATGTTATTAAGACTAGTGTTAACGGAGAGAAAAAAGCATTTATTAATATTTGTGCTAATAGTAATGTTGGGAATTTTAAATGTCAACATAGTTCTATGTCAGATAAAATTGAACATCAAAAGCAAGGATTTAATCTATCAATCCCTCACTTGTTGGTCCCTCCGCGAAAAGATTACGACAATAGCCGTAAAGTGTGTATGGTCTATGACGTTGCGTTTAATCCAATTACGTTAAAATTAGCAAAACAAAACACTAGATTTCGGAAAGTATTATCAGATATAGCATTAGAGAGTATAGAAAAAAATTTCAAGGTTAATTTTGATCGCAAGAATTGCAAATTTCTTAGATTGAAATTTAAAGGTTTACCTCATTCTTCACTGATTCGACGGCGTATAGCTGAAACTACCGAAAGCGTTTCTAATTCTGACGACAGTTTTAAATTTCCTATCCCCTCACCTCGTGAATCTATTCCTAACGATTTTGACTCGGAAAGCAATACTTCCACAAATTATTTGGATATTACCGAAAATACTGATAACGATAATTTAGGTACAAAACCCAAACATCGCATTACATTTCGCGAGTATATTGATTTACTTGATACGGTAAATATAAACAAAAGCGAATTTAAACGTCCGAAAGAAATAGTAATTGAAATATATCTTCCCCTTGCGAGATCTGCAGCTTCTTTTAATTTAGATATTTTTGAAAAAGAACTATTATTAAAATCCACAAAACCAGCTTACTATCTTAATCTTCCGTTGCCATATCCGGTTTATGAAGATCAAGGTAATGCGAAATTTGACAAAAGTAAGAGTACACTGACTGTTGTTTTGGTGATAAAGCAAGTCAAAAATAATGAAAATTTGATGTCTAATGCTACTTCTATTGAAAAACACGAAATTATATCCGAAGAGAATAAAACGGTTGCTGAAATTGGTAAAATGGAAGGAACTTACGAAAAATTGCAAGAATTAGATTTAAAACTTATGACTGATTGTGATATGAAATACGACAAAGATTTTACTATTGTAAATAGCGAATCTAAAAGGCATTATTTACTACCGGCTCATAGTATTGATCAAACAAAAGAAGTTGTATCTATAGTACTTTATGTACAAAATATTGATGATATGAGTATTAAGAAACATTTAAATGAATATTCGTATTATGTCTCATTTTGTTCCATCGGAGAAGGATTTTTCAATTCGTATTATTCGTTTCAAATAAGTTTTCCATGTGACTGTATTTTAAATTGTGATGAATGCACTTTAGATATTAATGAAGAGAATGTTGTGATTATTCTGGAAAAAGATAAAAAATGTAGAACTTTGTGGAATGTTTATTATACAGGACTTAATACGGCTTGTCTACAGGTAAAATCGATTTTTAATAAAATATATCTTAATCGGATTACATTTTAAAATTGAAATTGAGACATTCGTTATATAAAATTTTATTTAATTATGACACATCCATATTAAGTCTGAGAAAAGCTATTTTCTGTATCGAGATAGATTTTTTTTTTTTTAATTTTGTTTTTACAAATTACATCTTTTTTTTTCTTCAACTAAATATTGATCAATTATTATTAAATTTATTGATAATATATCTAAAAAATAAAATAGGTAGATATTTATAACAATTCATCTATAGTCTTCCCATCTATCTAAACTCAGATCATGTAATATGGTTCTCTATTGCAAAAAAAAAAAACAAAAAACCCGACCTGTGAATGTGCCTGGAAGCTAGAAATGATTGTGTAATTCAGGTAGAGAAAGTTTTGATTAGATTGAAATAACAATATTATTTTTCAATTGTTATTGGATCATGGCAAGATCAAGATCTCTGGAAGTTTAATTGAGGTTTTTCCATTTCATAGTTTTTTTATATTTACATTAGTCCAACAAACTTTTTTTCTCAACCAGTTATCATATGGTCTCTAGATCTTTTATAATGTTTTAGAATCTAGTGTAAGATTTCATATGTCCATTACTTGCCATTTCTTCTAATAACATAGAACATCTTATAAACTATAGATATGTGAGCATAATAATAATTTTTTGAAATTTTTTGTTAATGTCCAATTTTTGTTTTAAAAGGCATAATTATACTTTGTTAAATTAATGATGGTTTTATTATCTATTTCCCTTATGAGATATTGATAAAGTGTGAAATAATTGGTTGTGTTGGATTTTAATTGCAAAATAGCTTTATTGAAAAGGTGTTAGATAACATTGTAATTAATTTATAGTGGTTGACTTAATTGAATTTTAAAATGATTTTTGTAAACTAAAAAAATATTAATTTAGATTAGAACTATGTTAGCCTTCTATGTATTACAAGCCAGTTTGATTGAGAAGTATCCAAAATAGAAAAAAAATAGTAATCACATTTATGATAAATATAAAAATTAATGTCCATTTTTAAAAAATAAATTTTGATTAAAAATACTTTTTTTTTAAAAAATTTTTTTATATTAATTCCAATCAAGGAATGTGGACATTGAAAATCTCTTTTTGAAGACTAAAACTAATTTAATGTTACATGATCATCATTTCATATGCTTACACATGCTATTAATAAAAGTACCAAACTCTCCATATGCCACCAAGTGCAAGCCCTCATAATCAATGGATTCATGAAGGTTTGTGCATAAAATCCCTATCTAGTGCCTACTCATCAAACCTTCTTAGACTGATTTCTAGTTGTGGCTTTCATCAGTGAGGAGTCATGGATTTGAGAGCACTGCACCCAGATCTTAGGTTCTAATGCAACCCTCCAGCAGCCATCTTTTACCTATTTGGTTAACTATAAAGCTAGAAACTAATCTGAGGATGTTGGATGAGTAGGCACTAGATAGGAATTTTATGTACAAACTTTTCTGCATCCATTGATTATGAAGGCTTGTACTTCTTGGTGGCACTATTTTATGGAGAGTTTGGTACTCTTATTAAAAGCATGTGTAAGCATATGAAATGTTGATCATGTGATGTTTTGATGATTTTATATCTATCCTGACCATAGGATAATGGTGACTGTGTTTTTTGAAAAACCAAAGACACCAAAATGTATAGATGCTGAACTGAGTTCAGATCTGTATAATTATACAAACAAATTAGCTTGGGCTGAAAACATTATGGCATTTTCATCTTGGGCTCCTAGTTTTATAGTTAATCAAATAGGTAAAAGGTGGCTGCTGGAGAGTTACATTAGATCCTAAGATCTAGAAGCAGTGCTCTCAAATCCAAGGTTTCCTCACTGATGAAAGCAAGAAACTAGTCTGGGAATGTTGGATGAGTAGGCACTAGATAGGGATTTTATGCACAAACCTTCCTGCATCCATTGAATATGAAGGCTTGCACTTGGTGGCCCTATTGTATGAAGAGTTTGGGACTTATTAATTTAATGTTTAATTGTCTAAATTGTTATTTTTGAATTTATAGAACATTTTTTTTAAATGTTACCTTTTAAAATTTTAATATTATAACTATTGAGTAGATTATTATTTTGACCAAAATTGAAAAGTAATATAATTTGACAAAATTTTGATTTATAATGTATGTTTGAGTTGCATTTATTCATATCTACATACTTGTGATTTTTTGTTTTAATAACTCTTCTGAGTATTGAAAATACACCCACATTTAAACTTGCTAGCAAAAAACAATTAGTAAAATTCAGTTTTTAAGTGTGGTATTTCCTGAATGCATTTTTTAGTATATAACAAAAATACAATTTTTTTTTTTTATTAATTAAACTAATATTGATAATAATTATTAAAGTGCTATAAGGACAAAAAGAATAATTTAAAAACAGTTGCTATACTATTTTTTTTTTTTTAATTCAGTTTTCTTTCATTTATTGCAATTCTTATGCGAAAAACAGATTCTTCTGGTAATTATTTTTATTATATTACTACAATATTACTATTCATATAAACTTAATAACTACTCTTTCTTATTGCACTTCCAAATGTATATCATATAATAAATAAATCATCCATGCACTTTACTACTGTTATACAATGCTTTATTTACCACTTTTACAGTTTACAGTTTCGATTGCCCCAGCAATCTTCTTCAGAACTTTTATATCTCCCAACTTCAACTGCTAAATTCAAATTTAAAATTTTTTTAATTAAATTAAAAATTTTTAAAATTTGAATTTAGCAGTTGACGTTAGGAGATATAAAAGTTCTGAAGAAGATTGCTGGGGCAATTGAAACTGTAAACTGTAAAAAAGGGTGATAAATAAAGCATTGTGTAACAGTAGTAAAGTATAATTTAGTATTATATAATATAAACTTAGTTTACAAATCAAACATAATAAATGAAAAAAAGAAACAACATTATAAATATAATATCCAAATAATAACAAGCAAAAAAAATATATTCTGCAATATAACAATATAAATATTTTTAAATGCATATTGTTATCCTGAGTAATAAATTATAAATTTAAAAATTCGTTCTTATTAGGATGAGATCATGTATATAGCTTCACATTGGGTTATATAAAAATAGAACTAAAAAAAAATAAATTTTCAGTTCTGCTGATTAATAAATGTGGATTTTGATTCCATTAGACAATCAAATATATATATATCATAATGTTGAAAATTTTGGTATGCAATATCTCAAGGAAATGTAATATGGAGAATAACTACCTATACACAAAAACATAGATACGCTTAAAATCGGAATAAAGTTCGTATTGTTTTCTTGAGGAGAAAATTACTGACTTCATATGTTATTAGATATGTTCATGCATATAGGTGTAGTAAAGATTAAAATACATATTCCTAGAGAGAAGAAATATTTATATTTGAGATGCCATTTATTTTTTAGACGTAACCATTCATAAATATTCACATATAAGAAAATAATTATTTCAGATAATAAAAATATAAGTTCAGTATGTTAGTCAGTCATAACCCACATGTATAGAAGGAATATTAAATCAAAAAGCTAAAACTTTTTTTAGTAACAAAAAAATATTAATAACAAGTTTGACTATATATAACAATACACACTGGTTTGTAGATAAATTTGATTGGAATTAAACAGTTATATTCTCTTATTCTTCTTTTTCACTTTCTTTGCATATCTTCATATATTCATATATATATATTGCTTATAACAGTTCTTTCATATACACTTCAATGCAAACAAATTTTCTTAAAACCTTTATTTTCCTTATAGTTTCGACTGTCTAGCAGTCTTCATCAGAGCTCTATTCTTCTTGCATTGAAGTGTATATGAAAGAACTGTTATAGGCAATATATATAATTAAACAGTTACGTATTTTAAAGAATTAATTATGTTTTAAAATACTTTACAAAACATATATCTGAATATATTAGGAATATAGTCTAATTCTGCTGTATCTTCATTTGGATGCTTCAATGTCCATTTTCTTTTAACATTTTTCTCAAAAAAAAAAGAATTCATAATATAAAGTTTTTCTTTTTCTGCAAACTCCACAAGTCTATGTTCTCTCTCATTTCTATTACCATAACCAAAATTACCTACAGCACTTTCATCTTTCATTTGTTTACCAATTCTAGCATTAAAGTCTCCCATAACAATTTTAAAATGTTGTTTACTCTGATCAAAAGCCTTTTGTATATCCATATAAAAATCTTCTGCTATTTCATCTCTATGGGAACTTGTTAGGGCATAAACCTGAATTATCTGCATTTGGTATCTGTCTGATACACCATTAATCTTCACAATGTTGTTCTTCCACTTTTTATTTATAATGAATCCTACTCACTTTTATTTCCAATATTTGTGCCGTTATAGTAGAGTACATGCCCACTTTTTAAATCAATTGTCTCTTTACATTTTCTTCTAACTTCACAAAGTCCAATAATGTCCCATTTAATATAAGAGAGTTCTTCTAATTCTTGCAATCTTCCTTCACTTGAAAGTGATCTGCAGTTGTAAGTACCTAAATAAAAAGTCGTATAGATCCAGGATATTGTTATATTTTGAAGAATACTTATAAAAATGCTACATCAACAATTAGATTACATAATGATACTAGGAAAGTCAACATTGAGAAAGGTGTAAGACATGGTGACTCCATATCTTCAAAACTTTTTACAGCAGTGCTGCAAGAATCATTTTGTGAATTAAAATGGGAAGCTAAAGAAGTGAAAGTAAGTGGAGATTATTTAAGTCATTTAGATTTTGCAGATGATGTAGTTGTTTTTGTAAATAATGCTTTAGAGCTGCAGGAGTTATCAGATGAAAGTAGGACTAAAGATAAATGTTAAAAAGACTGAAGTAATAATGTTCAATGGATTTTCTCAAAATATGAAAATAAAGATTGATTATGATGATTTAGAAAAAGTTAACAGCTACAAATAACTTGGTCAGATTATTAATACAGATGGAAACATAATGGATGAAATTAATCATAGAATGAAACTTGGTTGGAGTGCTTTTGGTAGAAATAACTTAATAGTAAAAGGAAATATACCTATGTGTTTGAAAAGAAAGGTTTTTAATAAATGTGTTTTACCAGTTATTACTTATGGATCTGATACTTGGATACTTAATAGAAGAGCAATACAGATTTCAGATCACTCAAAGAAGTAAGGAGAGATGCATATTAGGAGTAACAAGAAGAGATCGAAAACACAATATATATGTAAGAGAACAAACAGGTGTTACTGACCTCATTGAAAAAATTAAATGACTAAAGTGGAGTTGGGCTGGACGTATAGCTAGAAGAGATGATAATAGATGGACAATTGAAATCTTAAACAAGATGCCAAGAGATTGTAAAAGACTCAGAAAGAGACCACATGTGAGATGGATGGATGAAATAAAGTGTGCAGAGGTGATGTGGAGAAGAGAAATCCAAAGATAGGAGAAGATAGATTGAACTTGGAGAGACATCCTGCAGTGGATTGATAATGGTTGATGATGATGATGATAATGACTAGGAATATTAAATATGTTTGATATAATATTCAAAATTATTTAATATAAATAAAATTATTCAAATAGTAAAGTGTTTTTTTATCTTTCCCTTGGCATTTCATGAAATAATCATTGATTATATAATAAAGAATTTTTTTTATGGCAATTTACCAGAGACATAACTTGTTTATACAGTCTTTGTTTTTAACTTGATACTTTTCTTCATCCTTCTAATGAAGATATTTTCTGTAGCTAAGTAAATTTCAAATTTTCTTTAAACAATCCAGGAAAAAACAATCCTGTGGGTTTTGGGGTTATTAATTATTTAATTTAAACTGATATGAGTCTTCTCTTGACAATATTCTCGCAGATCAGTTACAGATCAGGTCAGTGCGTGATTCAAAAAGTATTCTACCTGAACAATAGCTATAGTGACCATGCTCCTCTTCTACTTATAAAGTGGTTATCTGCTGTAAATATTTATAAATTCCGGCAAAACTTTCCAAAAAATTTGCATGTTCTCTTTTTTTGAAAACAAATAAACAAAAATATAATATAACCAAATTGGTTGCTTTAACATAATTACCCAGCTTACGTAAAGGCTATTGTTTTTGTAATAGTTTTTTTTAATTGGTTGCTTTAACAAATTATTTTAAAGATGTAATATAAATTAAACAAAAGATTTTCATATTATATAAATAAATGTGAGAAATGTCCCTGGACTGAAAGGTCATCATTATCTGTTATATTTGACATTTGAATTTGGCAGCGTTACAGACAACTGCTGCTTTGTTAATGGAAGAATTACTTCCTTCACATAAAATATGCTACATAATAAAAATTAAGGATTATTAAATATAAAGGTTGGAATTATTTCTTTTGCGTAAAATGCTCATAATTTAGTTAGGTATAGTTAGTTATTATAAAAACAAATTAAAATTTTTTTTTTTTCCGATTTTTTAATTGTGAATTGGACAAAAGTAATAGTTTTTTTTAATTGGTTGTGGATTTGACACATGACAGTCTTACAGACAGACATATATACATTCATATGGATTGTATATATAATGGAGGATGATGATTGACTTGCCAACTTGATGTCATTTTTTAATTATCTGAATTTAGAAAATTGGAAAACAATTGATTCTAAGATTTCACAGTTAAGTTTTATATTTTTCTAATCGTCAACAATTAGAAAAAACTTTCATACTATTAGCAAAAAAATATTTCACAAATTAATTGAAAGAAGTTTATTGTGTTCTTTAACATTTTTTAAAAAAATCTATTATTATTTTTAAAATCAAATGTATTAAAAATTAAAGAAATATATATATATATGTATTTAAGAAAGATGAAATCATGTGACAACCTGTTATTTTTTCATAACGAAAGAATTTTTAATTAGTGAACATCATGATACTGTTTCCTATGGACAAAAGAGTGCTACTATATATAAAGCCTCATTTACATGAATATTTACAAATCTATTCATCTATCCCATGAAATTAAAACTATATGCAAATATATACATGTTTAAATATATAAGTAAACAATCATATGTATACACTTACACATAAATCCATATGCATTTATGTTTGTAATAACACACATGTGTTCCACAATACATGGATTTACATGGAAAAATATATATATACTTATTAAATATTGTATATATTAATATAGATAATTATTATTTTATTTATATGTAAAAATATGCATATATCTACACAAAGCAAATTTTGTCCATCTATACAAACTAATAATAAATGAATACAAACCAATGCTAGAACGTTTCAACAGTGAGCGATTCAGATTTTTGTGTTTCTAAATACCGATAGCGATGTTGAAATTTTTTAGCATTGGTTTGTATTCATTCACTATAGTTTCATTTAGCATTGTGCAATGTTTAATTTATTCTTATATAGTTAGGTTTGGAGTTTTTTTAAAGCATAAATTGATCATTAATTAATTGTACTTTGTTTATAGTATATTTAATATATTTTCTTAAAAACGCTTTTAAGATCTCAGCTTATTTAAATAAGGGCTTATGTTTAGAATAGTCATGGAATCAATATCCTTAAGAACTTGCAATCTAAACATCACATGATCACCATAATTGTGCTGGAGGGTTGCATTAGATCTAAGTTCTAGGTACAGTGCTTTCAGATCTGAGGCTTCTCACTGATGAAAGCCACAAGTTAGAAACTTTTCTGGAGATATTTGTATGAGTAGGCACTAGATAAAGATATGCACAAACAAACCTACTGCATTCATTGATTACTCTGGCGTACAATGAATGGCACTACTGTATGGAGAGTTTTTACCTCTGTTTTAACATACAATCTATTAGGTAAGAAGATTTACTTTTGCCTAAGTTGTGTGATTCAGCCTTTGTGTTCTAAATACAAGTCTTGAAACTTTCTAGTAGTGGCTTGTATCCTTTGACTATATTTGAGTTTCATTAATTTTAATTTATACAAACATATATACTTTCATACATATCTATACTGTACCAGACCATTACCTCTCTGTGGAATTCTGCTCCTAATCTTGCACTGAGCATGAAGTGATCAAGATTTAACAGGGAAATAAATGGATACCAATTTAGTCAATTGTCTGTACTCATAACATATTGGTACCTCCAGCTAAACTGATAGAGAGAGGAAATTGACAGAACTGTCAATTACAAAAAAAAAAGAAAAAAACCTTTTTAGTTAGTAATTTTCTCGAATGCCCAAATGTTTAGGACCTACTGTAAATACACATCTTTGAAAAGTCTGTTTACTAATAGCTTTTGTGTGCCACTCCTAGAAAGAATAAAAATGAATTTTCACCCTCCTAGAAGGATATGCAATATCATATGTACAGCGGAGCATGAGAATACGATTTAACACCACGGTAGAATGATATCCCGTGTGGCTAGCTCAGTACACTCTACATCCAGGATCTTCCATGGGTAAGTTAAATGGTTATAATAGGTACATGATTGATAAGGAAAGAGTACATTTTATCAAATAAATAATAATACGAAAACGAAACAAATTTAATATTATGCTCAAGTATTTATTTAATCCCAGATACCCACCACCGTTTCATACTTAAAATGATATAATAAAAATAAATAAATGAATTATTATCACAAACCCATATATATATTTGATGTTTTGAAATAGATAAAATATAAATACAATTTTAAATGAATAAGAAAAATAAATCCCTAAAGCTATTTATAATGTTTCATAATGAATGGAAGTGGTTGAACTTTTTACCCTGTAGAAATAAGTTATACTTTGTGTGATTTAATATATGTTTCTCAGATAAAAGATTTTCGGTTATACAGGCATACACTTCTATTCAGGACTTTAAAACCTTTTATACATGTATATATGTGTATGAAAATTTTCATGAGTAACAACAAGAAAAATAAAAAACAAAAAAAAAATGATTGCAACCGTTGCTGAGAAATACGAGAATTTGGGATAAAATAATGAATCAAAAGATTTAAATAAAAGCTATGTTATTATACCTGTAATAACCGTAAAATGTAATATATACTAGTAACATTTTTTTTTTTTTAATGATTAAATATAATAATAAAAAAATATATATTTCTAA
The DNA here is from genome assembly GCA_028023455.1 of Epiperipatus broadwayi. NCBI lineage: Eukaryota > Metazoa > Onychophora > Udeonychophora > Euonychophora > Peripatidae > Epiperipatus > Epiperipatus broadwayi. The sequence goes on along the minus strand of JAQFVV010000070.1, from coordinate 4,707,594 downwards.
CAGGAAATACCAGGGTTAATTAATTAACTATTTATAAAATAACTATAAAATATTTTAAAATAAACTTATGTAGGTGTCTTCATCTTCTACTGACTGGGCTTATAAGTGGGTTTCAAGTCAACTGGCTGGGCAGTGAGGATTTCATATCATTGTGGCATAGTTAAGGCAGCTTTTGTCATCATCATGGCTGGTTGGAACTGGTGTGGTCACATTTTGGCAATTTGGACAGAGAGAGGGCAGGTGCACCAGATGGTACTGAACTTATGGTGGATTTCTTTATATTTTCTTCCTAGTATAATGCAGCAATTATTATTATTACTAAATTTTCATCAGCTATCTTGAATGATTAATCAAATCCACAAGAAAACAAGAGTTCTTAAAAGAACCGTATAATGGATTTCTTCTTAGGAAATATCAGTAATAACATTTAGTCCATATATGAATCTAAGTGGCTGGATGACTGGATAATTCCAGAACCAAAGTAGTGAACGACTTAGAACGAATGCCAAAGAAAGACTAAAATCCCACAGTACTGGCCAAAACCTATCAACACTACTCATACAGAACCAATTCAAATACCCACCTGAGAAGTATGAATCAGCCAACCCTTTATTTTAGCTTATCATTCAGATTATGAACATTCCTTTCTATTTTTACAATTAAATTCTACATAACAGGGATGATATAATGTTCAGTTTCCATCTTGGATTCTCAGGCCACTTGATTACAGATATTAATTCAAAAGAATTTTATTTTATATCATTTTAAGTATGAATCAATGGTGGGTACCTGGGGTTAAATAAATATTTAATCATAATATCAAATTTGTTGTTTTTGTATTATTTATTTGATAAAATGCACTCTTTTCTTATCAATCACATACCTGTAATAACCATTTAACTTACCCATTGAAAACCCTAGATGTAGAGGGTACTGAGCTAGCCATATGGGATATCGCTGTACATATGGTATTGCATATCCTTCTAGGAGGGGGAAAATTCATTTTTATTTTTTCTAGGAGTGGCATGCAAAAGCTATTAGTAAATAGACTTTTCAAAGAAGTATATGTACTGTAGGTCCTAAACATTCAGGCATTCGAGAAAATTACCAACTATAAAGGTTTTTTTTTGTAATTGGCAGAGTTCTGTCAATTCCCTCTCTATCAGTTTAGCTGGAGGTACCAATATATTATGAGTACAGACAATCAACTAAATTGGTATCCATTTCTTTCCCTGTTAAATCTTGATCACTTCATGCTCAGTGCAACATTAGGAGCAGAATTCTGCAGGGAAGTAATGGTTCGGTATAGTAAAAATGGTGCCCCATATTGGGCACCAATTATAACAATCGAGGTGTAATGAGTTTTACTGTATCTGTCATACAGTGTGCCACCAGGCCATTTGAACCTGGAAAATTTATATGGGTAGGCAGATACTTACTGTTAAGATCCAATTTTATTTTTTTATAGACCGTTAGCCCATGTCACTAGCTCAAGGAGTAGCTGAGATTTATAATCTATATTCCTAATGTACATATTTAAGAATGAAAAGATAAAAAAATAAATTACTGCTAGTAATATTATGCAAAAAGCATTTATTATCGCACATATATAAAATTGTATTGGAGGAATAAGCATTATTACTTTAGTTTGTATATTTATCATATTTAAATTTAAGTTTAGTTCACACAGATGGAGATTTTTGTTTATACATTTTAATCTTTTGATATAGACATAAATACGCTACATCAGGGATGGGCAAATAGCGGCCCGCTAAGGTTTTTTGCAGCCCACCAAGACAATCAGAAAAATCTGCCATGAACTGAGATTTCCTTCCCATGCATGACTGAAAATTCATCTCATACTTCCCACCATGATGGCCACATCAATACACATGCACAGTGTAGCTACAATGTGCAGTGCTTTTCCTGTTGATTTGGTTAATTTCAATTTTGTCTTTGCATTAGCATATACATTTCCAACTTTAGTGAAACCATGAACCCTCCGAAAAAATGTAAAATTGGTGATGAATGTTATGTGTTTAATGAAGAATGGAGAACATTTCTTTGGTAATACAGGGAATAAAGCAGTGAGTTTATTGTCATGAAAAAAGGTGCAGCCCTCCACTAACCTTCAGTTCCACAATGTGGCCCCAATGCGGCCTTCCGCCACCCTATGTAGCCCCCAAGCCAAAATAATTGCCCACCCCTGCGCTACTAGATTACGCACATAAAACTTATGAATCCATGCAGCTATTTACATCCAAGATTAAATTTTATGCTTTAATATTTAAAAAAACAAGTGAGCATGTACATGTATACATATATGCAGCACAACTGTCTACCAGGAATTATTCTAGTTCAATTATTAATGGGATTGCATAAAAAAGGTTATACTCTTCTTGAGTTTCTTAAGACCTTCATCATGAGGTGTCACATTCACAAATAATGAACTTATAGGGGAGGCTTAAGCAAATACATTAAGACACTCAATATAAGGTGTCATATTTACTGATAAACGCCGAGTGTCGAGGTACACGCATAGACGTATACATAACACATGACATCACTTAATTTAACTTACAATTATAACTTTAATATTTTAAAAACTGAGTATGTACATATATGCAGCGCAACCATCCACCACAAATTATTCTAGTTCAATTGTTAATTGGAATGCATAAAAAAGATTATACTCTTCTTGAGGTCCTTAAGACACTCATTATGAGGTGTTACATGTACAAATAATGAACTTATAGGGGAGGCTTAGGCAAATACATTAAGGCACTCAACATAAGGTATCATATTTACCGATAGAGCCGAGTTTGGAGATATGCGCATACACATATACATAACAATAACATCATTCAATTTAACTAACAATTGTACTTATTAATTAGAAGAAATAAATTAATAGAAATGACTGTCTTACGATTACATTTAAAATATTAATAATTAATTTAACCTTCCATGTTGGTCAGATTTAAACTTGGTTAGAGCTTAATTGTTTAAGATATAATTTAAAGTTCATTTAGTAAAAGTTGTATTATAATTTGAGTTCATAATTTATAGTTTATACATTACATTTGAAGAGCTCCCGGTTCCTTGTGCCAATTCCCGCGAAGTCTTATTATTCATACTTTCTGTTCATGTGGTAGTTATCAATCTGGAGGTGGCCTTACCTGGTTTGATCCTCTAACTGTCTTATTGCAGTACCCATATGATTTAGGGTCTGCAATAATGCCATTCATATTTCAACAGTTTCTTCATTTGGAGAGAGTGAAAAGTGCATCTTTTTCCCCTCCTCAAAAATCAAGTTGGAACCGTTCTTAATTTGAATTTTTTTCTTTTTATACTAATCCTTCGAATTCACTGACCATGGTTTCCTGTTCCAGTGGTTTTCATTAGGGTCTGAGTGTTGGTTGACTTTCCACAAGTGATAACAATTTTTTTTAAAAAAATTTTTTATATCTCGATCTGACCTTTAATTATAAATTCGCCCCAAGGGCTCATTTACTTTGGATTAATTAAAACCAACAATCATTTCCATTTGGAATTTTAACACAATAGACAGTAATTTAATTATTGTATATTCTTTAAGATATATTTTTATCTTTAAGTTTTTTCTTAAAATTTAGTTTTAAAATACTTTCTTTTTTTTAATAAAGTTTTCTTTTAATAATTTTCCATCTGTGCGATTTATATATATATGTTTTTGCAAGCTTTTAGTTTTCAATTTTTAATTCTAACTTTTATTTAATAACTTTTATTTGCGAACATTTATATTTTAACTCTTTTTTTTTTTAAAAAAAAAATAATGTAATGGCATGTGTGCCCGTTACAATACATACTTATGCTTCCTATGTATACCAAATTTAGGTCATAGCTTTTTAGGTCTTGAATTAATGAATTGGTGAATTTGATAAGAATAAACTGACTTTATATTTGAATTATATAATGTTTGTTAATTTATTCCCAAGTTGGATTGCTATATTTAATAGAGTGCACTATCTCATATAGATATTATCTGTTCTATAGCAGTAGCTAGATTATTCAGGAGAAAGAGACATTTATTTCTTAGACATCTATTTTCCTCCAATCAAAGTACAGTAGCAAAATAAATAATTGTATGGAACAAGAAAGAAAGAAAATCTCAAGATTTAATAAATAGCAAATTTAATAATTGGAAAATACAAATATGTATGAGTTTGATATTTAACTTAATCTTCTTTAACGTAGTACAATAAATGGAGGCCTATCTTTAAATCTTATAATTAATATTTCTAAATATTTGGAAAGTTTAGTCTGAAGAAATGCATAAGCATAACATAAATATTATATAATGAGCTTGCAAATATCTCTTAACAAGCTTTTCAGAATATCCCAACCTCAGACCAGTTTCTGCTACTGGCTTCCTCAGTGAGGTGCTAGGATATTCAGTCATAAGATTTAAAATACCAGACCAAGCCCAGCACTTTATCTAATAGATAACTGTTAAATAGAAAATCTGAAATTTTCAGACATCCATATGTCTTCCAATCCAGCTATCTACCTTAAATAGTCATATGGGTCTGAATGAAGTTCAGATACATCATATATTAATAGCTTTAGCAATATAAATATTAATAGCTTTAGCAATATAAAATCCCCAAAGCCTTTGTAACAAAAAATAAAATTACAAAGAAATAAAGTCATATGTCACATGACCTAATTTAAGAAGCTTATATTATTGAGGAAGCCAGTAGCAGAAACTGGTCTGAGGTTGGAGATATTCTGAAAAGTTTGTTAAGAGCTATTTGCAAGCTCATTATATAACATTTGTAATACAAGCTTGTTAAATTAGGTCATGTGACATATGATTTAATTTCTTTGTAATTTTATTTTTTGCTATAAAGGCTTTGGTGATTGTATATTGCTAAAGCTATTAATATATGATGTGTCTGAACTTGGTTCAGTACCATATGGCTACTTAAGTTAGAAAGCTGGATTGGAAGACATGAATGTCTGAAAATTTCAGATTTTCTAATTAATAGTTATCCATTAGATAAAGTGCTGGGCTTAGCCTGGTATTTTAAATCTAATGCTTTAATATCCCAGCACCTCACTGAGGAAGCCAATAGCAGAAACTGGTCTGAGGTTGGGGATATTTTGAAAAGCTTGTTAAGAGCTGTTTGCAAGCTTATTATATAACATTTATAATACAAGTTTGTTAAATTAGGTCATGTGACACATGACTTGATTTTTTTTTTGTAATATATAAATGAAAATTATAAATAACGCATGCCTTAAAGTTTAATATAACTAGCTTTGATCATATCAGATTGAATATATAATAATGAATTATGTAAATGAGATATTTATTTTATATAGTGCTATGTTTTATAAACTGTAATAGTAATAATCAGACATTAAGTTAATAATGAATTATATATTATTAAAATTTAATAAATTGTACATTTATTGTAAATTATAAAAAGGCATTTGATTTTATAAGAATTTTCAGTGATTAAAGCATTATATCATCAAGGTGTAGACCCAGGATATTGTCATCTTCTGAAAAATATTTATAAAATGCTATGGCAACAATTAGATTGCATAATGATACCAAAAAAATTAACATTAAGAAGGGTATATGATAGGGTGACTCCATATCTCCCAAACTTTTTACAACAGTGCTGCAAGAAGTATTTTGTGGATTAAAATGGGAAGCTAACGGAGTAAAAGTAAATGGAGATTATTTAAATCATTTATATTTTGCAGACAATGTAATTGTTTTTGCAAATAATGCTTCAGAGCTTCAGAAAATGTTACAAGAGTTATCAGATGAAAGTAAGAAAGTAGGACTAAGGGTAAATGTTAAAAAGACTAGAGTAATATACAATGGATTTCTCAAAAGAAGAAAATAAAGGTTGATAATGATGAGTTAGAAGAAGTTAACAACTACAAATACCTTGGTCAGATTGTTATTACAGATGGAAACATAATGTATAAAGTTAATCATAGAATTAAACTTGGTTGTAGTGCTTTTGGTAGAAATAATGTTAAAAGAAAATATGCCTATGCATTTGAGAAGGAAGGTTTTTAATAAATATGTTTTACCAGTTCTTACTTATGGATCTGAGACCTGGACACTTAATACAAGAGTAATACAGAAACATCAGACCACTCAAAGAAATATGGAGAGATGTATGTTGGGAGCAACAAGAGATCAAAAAACGAAATACATGAGTTAGAAAACAAACAGGTGTTATTGATATCATTGAAAAAATTAAAGAGACTGAAGTAGAGAGATGGACATATTGCTAGAAGAGATCTTAAATAGGATTCCAAGAGATTGAAAAAGACCACATGTGAGATGGATGGATGAAATATGAAAATGTGCTGGGATGATGTGGAGAAGAGAAACTAGAGATTGGAGATGGATTGAACTTAGAGATTTTCATCTTGCAATGGATCAATGATGATTGAAAGTGATGATGACATTTAATCATGATACCTGCAGGGTTTAATAAAGATGATCATTTCAGCAATCTTCCAACATCCATTATCTTAAGAATTGTAAAGTTCAACTTTTTTAAGTAAATGATTTAACTTTTCTGGTTTATAAATAGATTTAGAATTGAGTTTCCAAAATTGTTCTAACTATATAATTATTTATTTATAACTTTCTAGGTTTTTTTATATGATATTCATCTGTTTGATTAAATTTAATCTTAACTTTTCCTCATTTTTGAACATGCTATTTTTTCTGGGATCAAATTAAGGATTTTATGGTGGAATAGTTAGCATATTTTCTGACTGTATCAATGAAATTTGGAATTTTGTCAAGGATCATAAACCAGATTTTAAGTTGTTTTTTTTAAATAGCTGATCCATAGCCTTTCTAACGAACTCTTCAGTTGGTTAATGTTTGCATATTATTAGCTAAAGAGTAAAGATATAAATTTAATCTATATTGGACAGATGTATATCAGTATACTAATTATTAAAACGAAATGTATAATTATAATACATTATATTTACCACTAATAGAGGAGGGTTATATTTCTATGAATGGTTAGCCTATGATTTAATCTTTATCGATCTAATTATACTGTAATCTATAACTGAATACATATTAATTTTTATCTAAATTAAAAAAACTACATCAAATTTCGTTTGTGTATGATTATTTGAATGGTAATCAACCCTCCCCTGCCCCCCAATGTAGACACATCAATTTTTTTTTAAATTTTCATGAGTTTCAGAGAGATCATTGTCAAAAATGTATTTTTAAAAATTATCAGCAACATTCATTTTTCAAAAATATCAACAAAATTTTGATAAAGAATTATAAAATTCATATTAAGCAGTTGTAAACTTCCCAAATTAAAATGTTAAATATTAATACAAAGATTAATGCATAATGATAAGTTTCAGTAAAGAAAATATTAAGATTCTCTTAAACTTTGTATACTGTGAATATCTCTGCATACAGTGAAATAATGTAATACGCCAATCAAAGAAAAAAATTCTCTTATTTATATATCACTTGTAATCATTTTATATGTTTTAATATTAATTGTTAGTTAAATAATTAATTTTCTGAATATTAATGATTAAACTGAATTGTTAATATTAAATTTTAATAATCTCACCTAAAATGTGTTTTGATAAAAAGAAAATTGATAAATATTTGCATTGATGTCCTTTTGTGTGTGATTTTACTAATCCTTTTCTCTTAGCTAATATTGATTTTTTTGCATTTAGTTATTATAAATTATTTTAATTATATTGGCTGGAATTGCAATCTTTAATAAACTTGTATTTTTCAGCAACAACTTCTTTATATTCATTTTAGAGTTAGTTTCATAAATATAATCAGTTTTCCATATTTGATTTCTAACTGGTATGAAGCATTGTTTTTCTTAGTACTAATAAATCAATACTATGTATAAGCTAAAGAAGTCACATGATATTTTGTATTGATATTTGCTCAGATATCATACTTCAATTGTTCATTTTTGGGAATGAAAATTCAGTAAATTTAGTTTCTATTTGTCTTGTTGCAAATTAGAATAAAACAATACTGGGTTTTTACATTTTTCTGTTTACAAACTTATTAGAGATAGGAATCCAAACACACACACACATTAAATTAATCCTAATCTTTAATTGTTGTTCTACATCTTTTATCAAGATCCTGAATCAGTTTTATAAAGTCATTCACTTATATTTTATCTGGATAAAAAAAAGTTAAAAAGAAAGCACCCACACCTATATTACACATGGTGAATCATTGGTTTATTTTTTGTCTCATTTACCTTAATTGAAACACCACTTGAGTTTTTTGAAGACAAGATCAATGTATGCATGAATAAACTTTTGTAATCATAGCAGACAAAACTAAATTATCCTAATAGATTGTAATAAATCATCAGCTTAGGCAGCATTTGGAAACTGAAAGCAAAGGATATTAAGAATCTCTAATTGTGGATCCAGGCTGCCATTTGATATAATCGTTTATTTAACTACCTACAACTGCAGACCATTTTCAAATGAAGAAGGCTTTCATGAAATGAAGTAACAATGGTCTAGTATTAAATGGGGTATTGTTAGACTATGAAGTTAAAAGAAAATGTGAGATAATTTGAAAAGTAAGCATGTAATTTACTATAAAGACATAAGTATTGTAAGCATCTGTGGAATGCAAATAAAAAATGAAGAAGTAACATTGTGGAGATTTATGGAATATTAGACAGAATGGCAAGATTATTTAATTTAATGGAACATACCAGATATGGGTAATTCAAGTTTTTGCTCTAGTATGTTCTCATTGTAACAAAGAAATAGAGGGTTTTTATATAAATGTACCAAATGCTTTTGAGCAGACCAAACAGCATTTTAAAGTTGTCACGGAAGACTTTAATGCTAGAATTGAGGAAGCACTGTAGATAAATTTGATTATGGTGACAGAAATAAGAGAAGATACAAACTTACACAATTTGTAGAAAGAAAAAAAAAGTTGTATATTATGAATTCTGTCTTTGAGAAAAATGGAATTGAATATAGAAACATCCAAATGAATGAATAGCAGAATTAAATTATATTTGACTAACTGGAAGTATATATTTTAGAATTATAATATTCTTAATAAACTCAACACAGGAAGTGATCACTGGTTAGTGAGATGTAAGTTACACATTAATGCAGACTAGAATGTTGAAACTTTTTTTTTTTGAAAAAAAAAGAAAACAAACAGTTATTAACAACTGATATTCCTAACCTTCAAAAACACTACCATGAATTTAAATTACAACTTGTTAATTGATTTAACATAGATTTTGAAGATGGTTCAAACTTAACTGAGATTAATAAGAAAATAACCGATTTTCTATTAAGAATTACAATGAGATAGCTGGAACTAAAGAAAAGCAATTGAGTAACAAATTTTCAACTAAGACAAAGCATATATAAAGTAAAGAAGGAATGAAATATTTAAAAGTAATCTAAAGATGAAATATTTCAAATTCTGTAAAATGATATAAAAAAGATTTAATAATGATAGAAAAAAATATAACTGGGAATTAGCAAGAAAAGCTATAGAAGAAAAAATTTCAAAAACATAAAACCATATCATAGCATTAAAGATTATTTTAGCAATAAGAAGAAAAGATTGAACTATTGCAAAAAAGGAGAACATCATGAAATATGTAAAAAAAATACATAAAAATAAAGAACAAGAAAACAAAATAACAACTACAATTACTAAAACTTTCTGAATTGCCAAGTATTTTAAGTGAATAGGTGAAATGTAATTAAATATATGAAGAAAGGAATAACACCAGGAAATGATAAGAGTTTAAAAAAAGCAGGTAAAGAAATAGAAATATTATTGGCAAAATTATATACCAAATGTTGAAATGGTAAAAAATATACCAGATGATTGGAAGAATGCAATAATAATATTGAAATTTAATAAAGATCATAAAGAAAATATTAGGAATACAACCATATCAATCTTCCATCAGTTCTATATAAAATCTTTACCAAGATAATTACAACTCGGCTCTAAATGATTTTGGATTCTAACATACCAAAAGAACAAACTAGATCTGAAAGTGGTTTTAGCACAATGGATCACATCAAGAATTAAGAAAAGATATAGATAGCACTAATGAATATGAATTATCATTATGCAATGAATTTGAAGATTATACAAAGGCATTTGATTCTGTAAATATTTCCATATTGATTTATCTTTGAACCATCAAGATATCCATTCAAGATATTGTCACATTCTGAAGAATATTTATCAGAATAGCAATGATTAGATTACATGGTGATATTAAGAAGTTAAACATTAATATGGATGTACTACATAATGATTAATATATCTCCAAAACTTTTTATGACAGTTTTATAAGAAATATTGTATGGATTAAAATGGGAAGGAAGTTAAGGGAATAAAAATTTGTGATTATTTATTTTACAGATGATATGGCTGCTTTTGCAAATAAGTGAGAAATTAGGTCTAAAGATTAATGCTAAAAAAGAATAAAATAATATTCAATAGATTTTCTCAGAAAAATAAAATAAAGATTGATAAACCTGAATTAGAAGTTGATAACTACAAATATCTTAATCAGTTTATTGCGACAGATGGAAATATGGATGAAATTATTCATAGAATCATACTTGGATGGAGTGATTTTGGTAAAAGTAATTTATTTTTAAAAGGAAATAAGCTTCTATGTTTGAAGAAGATTTTTAGATGTTCTTTAGCAATTCTTACTTATGGATATGAGACTTGGACACTAAACAGAAGAGCAATATACAGATTTCAAATTATTCAATAAGTGTGGACAGATACATGTTTGGAATAACAAGGAATGATCAAAAACATAATACTTGAAAGAGAGAATGCAACAGGTATCATTCAAAAAAAAATTGAAGAGACTGAAATGAAGCTAGGTTGGCTATTTTGCCAGAAGAGATGATAATAGATGGACAGATGAAATCAAAATGGATACCAAGAGATTTTAGAAGATATGGAAAGAGACCATGTGTGAGATAGCTGAATGAAATAGTAACATTTGTTGGGTAATGTAGAAAAAAGTAGAAAAGCTAGGAATCAGAAAAGCTGGATTAAACTTGGAGAGAAAATCCTGTAATTAAATGATAATAGTTGGAAATAATGATGATAATGGTGGAAGCACAGCCCACTATAAGTGTGTATATCTGTAGCTTCTCATTGGATGAAAAAATGGTAATGGAATGAAAGAAAAATTGTCTGACGATGATCAGCCGATGCGTTACATCAGACATTCTACTATTTTAAAATAATGTTAAATGGCATGAAGTATGTGCTTACATATTTGTGAAGCAAAATGAAGCTACTCTTAATTATATACACATACCCAGAGAGAAGAAATATTTATATTTGAAGTATAATCTATCCTGTAGGGATGGTGACAATTCAGTAATAGACATTCAATCATACACTTTATCTTGACTCAGTTAGTGTGAGTAGTAAAACTTTTTCAATAATGGCATACATTTGTAAAAGGATTATACTAGAAAAAGAATATTTTAAGTAATAAAAATAGTTAATTAACAAATTTGATTATATAGAACAAATTTTACAGTAATTTACATGTGCAAATCAAATAATTACAGTATATAATTGAAAGAATTAATCAAGTTTAAAATATTTTGAAAAATATATTTTTGAATATATGATGGGTAATATGGATGTTTTTATATTGTGAATGTTAAATATATTTGATTTAATATTCAAAATTATGAAATATAATGAAATTAACGTGAAATTATCAAAAGATATATTATAGATAAATAAAATACAATATTATTTCCTAAGTAAAATAATAAAGTATTCATTTTCTGTAAATAGAAAATTTCAATACTACAGTTACCTTACTTGCAATCTCTTTCTCCATATACCTATTCACAAAATTTTATAGTTATTTATCTATTTTGTGTCTGTCTATTCACATTAGAATTTGTATGCTTTAATCAAACAGAGTAAGTAAGTTTTTAGTATAACTTACTTTAATTACCATAACAATCCAATTTAAGGAACTCAGATTTGAGTCTTGTTATGCATTCTAAACCATGAATTAAAAGTTAAAAATAACTTATCTTGATTGTCATAGCAATTCTAACTCATTGAAGTCAGTTTTTTTCTCTAATTATAATTTGACTGTGTGAACAACTAAATCTGGTTAATTATTGAGTTTAAATAAATTATTAATTAATTACTGTTGATCAAATAATGGCAGTCCTATTTAGTGAATTCAAATCTCAAATAGAATCCTCTTCTCTTAGCAATTCAGTTGCAAGTTATCATTATTGTTAAGAGTATTTACTTTGCAGTCATTAGATTATGATTTCAATGCAAAATATATAAAATATGGAAGGCATTTGTGACATATTAGTTTGCACATGTCTGTGGCATGGGGTTTAAATTCAGAGTTAGATAATCTTTGAACTTTGTTCAGTTTACAATTTTAGAATTTTTCTTTCAAGAAGATGACAAATAAATAATTTTGATATCTTGTACTTAGTTATTCTTAGCTAGAGATTAAAGACTAGATTAATGGTTGATCAGATAAATATTAATGCACTGACTACAAAAGTAAAAATTACGGTTATATATAACATGGCTTTCAATACTGATTGATGTATTATATTTCTATAAGCACTGAGTTCATAGTTACTTCTACTTTATCTAAAATATGAAACTTCTAGTATATATGGTTAATCTTCAAAAATATTATAAAATATTTAATGAAATAATAATGTAACTACAAAATTATAAGCTTTAACTCAGATTAAAACATAATCGTAAATATATGAAGAATGTATAGAGAAAAGCTTTCATAAAGTACATTTTAAAACAATATGTATTTAGCCGACTTTTGACTATTACAAGTTATAGATGTAGCAATAAATAACAATAAATTAGCGGCAGTACCCAAATGAACTTTGTAATTAAATAGCATACTTTCAAGCAAGTTATTTAGGATACAAAATTTATTTGAATATATCACTTAACATCATTGTTTAATGACTACTATCTTATTAGAGATAAGATTTGTATTGTCATGATGTAGACAAATCTTTAATAAGCATATTTATCTTCTAACTTTACTATATTTGTTAATAATGTAAGTATCCATTAGAACTGATTATAGAGATACTTTGAGCATTAAAATGTATGAATATTATAATGTACATGGAATATTAATTATATTCATATAGAAATATATACTCTTATTCTTCTCCTTTACTTTCTTTGTATTTCTTCATATATTCATATATATTGCTTTAATAACTTCTTTCATATATACTTTAATGCAAAAATTTTTTAAATAAAACTTCTTTATTTTCCTGACAGTTTCGACTGTCCAGCAGTCTTCTTCAAAGCTTTTTCAAACTTCCTCTGCTCTACTGAAGACTGCTGGACAGTTGAAACTGTCAGGAAAATAAAGAAGTTTTATTAAATTTTTTTTTGCATTAAAGTATATATGAAAGAAGTTATTATAAGCAATATATATGAATATATTCAATATAATTAATTATATTAATTATTACATTTAATATTAATTATGATTCTAGATTTATGAAATTACTTGTTTGGTTTCTTCTTTGATGAGACTATTTATATTTTATATTAATTATTTTGCATCAAATATATGTGTTCATAGATTTTTTTAAAATAATAATATGAATGATACTCTAAACCATTCCACTCCCTCTTTTGTTTTTGCAGGAAGAACATTTTATTAATTTGTCTTTCATAGAAAATCAATCAAAGGAATTGAAAGAAATTGCTAAGAATGTGAAACCCCCTGATCCATTATCCGAAGCTAAAGTAGTCAGCGTAAATGAAAAGGAATTTATTTTACAAGTACAAGTAAGAAATTAATATTAATTATGAAATCAAATTACAATAAAAAAAGATGACTAATGGAGCTTTTTGGACAAATGAAGGATAATAAAGATATGAAAAGTATTAGTTAAAGTTGATAATAATTTTAGGTTGATAGTGAAACAAAGCAAAATGTTACTAAGAAGTTGATAAAAATTGGAAGACCTTCTAGTTGTAGAAAAAAAATCAGTAGTGTGCAAAGTTTATTGAATTTGAATTGTAAGTATTTTAATCACTGAAATAATATTTAATCTTGATTAATATCAAAAAGTCTTAAGTTGTTAATTGTAACAAATCTTTTAATTCACTAAACATCACATGATCACCATTCTCTATGCTTACACAACTTGTTATAACAGAATGCGATGCCTTTCTTACATAACTTGTAGGCTAAATCACCCACATTCCTCCTTTTATGTGTATATTCCCTTGTTGCTAATGATCCTATTTGAGCCCTAAAACAGTAAACTACTTTCCTTGCTATTATCATAAATTAACTCGCACCCAACATTCTGTTTACTCCTATACATATTTCAATTCTTTTTCTCACACAGTAATGCCACCTAGTGTAATCCAGAGTAATCAATGGATGTGTCCATTGAGTACTTTGGCTTGCACTGGATTGAGAGATTAGCCCCTGTTAAATCATTTAATTCCATAAATATATGATTAAAATAAAAACAGCTGTCTATTCTAGTGTCATCTATAGTAAACTTGACTAATTGATGATTACCAAACAGTACAACATTTACAAACCAAAAATCAATCTGGGAATGAGCATTTAAATGCACTACTATTTTAATAATCACTAATTACTCAAGCTTATTATAGATGGCACTAGCATAGAGAGCTATTTTTGTTTTATCATATATTGTATAAACTAAAAAATTAAATAATTTGTTAATCATTATTAACATTTCTAGTAATGAAAATAATACCTATAGATAATAAAGTAATCAGGATATTAAAATGTGTACTTATTGATTTGAAGTCAGATCTATATAATTCAAAATCTTAAAATGTTTTGAAATTCAGGCTTTTAGCTTGAATAATAAAATAGTCTTAACTATTTATTAGATGAAGAATTGCAATTCTTTCAGTTTAGAATTACAAGCCTTGTTGATAAAAAAAACCAGAAACTAGTCTGAGGATAGAGTTTCATAATCACTGATTATTCGAACTTACTATAGATAGAGCTATATTAGAGTTGCTTTTGTAATTATTAATATGAAATAAAATGGAATTATAGTAGATTGTTTAGTCATTGGTAATTAGTAATTATATTCTTGTGACTAATTTTATTATATCAATTAATTTTTTTTCTAAAGGAGATGAAATTGGTTAATCACACATCATTTGAACAGGCGAAACTTTCCATATAGTAGTGCCACTCAGTGCAAGCCAGAGTAATCAATGGATGCCAGAAGGTTTGTGCATAAAATCCCTATCTAGTGCCTATTCATCCAATATCCCCAGACTAGTTTCTAGCTGCTTTCGTCAGTGAGAAGCCTTAAATCTAAGAGCACTGCACCTAGATCTTAGGATCTAATGCAACCCTCCAGCAGCCATCTTTTGTCTCTACTTAACTACAAAACTATGAGTCTACAATTGAAAACACAGTAATATTTTTAATCCAAGCTCATTAGCTTATATAGACATATAGGCCTAATAGGATAGTAATAGCTATAGTAATGGGTACTGAATTGAGTTCAGACCTATATGACTATATAAGCTAATGAGTTTGGATTGAAAATATTGTGTTTTTAATTTTAGAATCATAATTTTGTAGTTAAGTAGAGTAAAAGGTGGCTGCTGGAGGATTGCACTAGATCCTAAGATTTAGGTGAAGTGCTCTCATATCCATGGCTTCTCACTGATAAAAGCCACAAGCTATAAACTAGTCTGGGGATATTGGATGCGTAGGCACTAGATAGGGATTTTATGCACAAGCTTTCTGGCATCCATTGATTACTCTGGCTTGCATTGAGTGGCACTACTGTGTGGAGAGTTTTGCCTGTTTTAATAACAGTTATGAGCAAGCATAAGAAATAGTGATCATATGATAGTAGTTTAACATCATTTGCAAGCATAAATCATCTAAACATGTCAACTTTAGTCATTTGGAAAGAAAAATATTGGATACTATAATAATTAAAAATTAACTCAGTTAATAGCACAGCAAGTAATAAATTTATAGCAAATGAAAGTTTTTTGAGTGCATTTTGAAGTCCAAGAATATTTCAGTCTTTCTTAGATGCTTTTTGAAATAAGTAATTACCAACAAGGGAGAATTTATATCAGAAAATCCATAGTCACCTGAGACTGATATGTAAAAAAAACCCAAAACTTTGACAAGGATGCACTCTTATAATATTTTGCCTTACTCAGATTTCTGATAAATGCTTAAATATCTTTATTCATATTCACGTAAATGACCCAACATTTAACTATACTGTGGTAGTGACATTTGACACTAGATTCCCCAGGACAGATATAAATATGATGATCAAGAAGATGGATGAAATGCAAATACATTAAGTAAATTCAGATGATTGATACTTTGAAAGATCTCTACGAACGGGAAAAGTGAAAGGAAGGTCATGAAAAAATTCACAGAAATAATTATAGAAAGTTAATGGGTGAACATTAGAAAGGAATGTCTTTCATCAAACCTAAAATCTTTTACAATATTTTCCAAAATTAAGTTTGTATTTTTTCATTAATAGAAATTAGTTTATATTCAACACAGTTTATTGCATCTAAATGTTTGAAATATAAGTCTGTGATTTTTTTATTCAGCGTAATAAGCCAAGAGAAGCTATAGATTTGATTGCATACAACAAAAATTAAATTATGTATTAAATTATTTTGAATGGGTTCATAAACATTTTTTTATAAATTCAATTTATTCACTCTGCTTTGAACACTTTTTAGAACAAGCCTTTTATTGTACATATATGCGTATACAATCTTACTTTTGATTGTTCTGCAGTCTCCTCAGAATCTGGCTCTGAAGAAGACTGCAGGACAGTCAAAACATAAGATTGTATATGCATATATGTACAATAAAAGTTTTTTGCTAAAAAGTGTTCAAAGTAGAGTGAGTAAATTGAATTTATATAAGATATTACAGCAGAATAAAGGAAGTGGTGAATTTGATAACATTCTTTTAAACTGCATTTTGTGTAAAATTATATTTTTAAGTTAAGAATATGCTAAAAATTACTAAAAATATTAAATCTATGGTTTTTAAATACACCTGGGTCTCATTTTATGCGAATTTTTTTAATGCGATTTTGAAGTTATGCGATTCATGTTTCTTCTTAATATCTTCTTATGTGGTTTTCTTTTATGCGATAGAGAAGTTCATATTTAATTTAAAATCAAGATTTCCTCATTTTATATACACACATTAAATTTTACATACTTTAAATGCTTGTTGGAAAAAGGTTAGGCAATAAATTTAGATACCGTAAAAGATTTAGAAAAGATAATGAAATAGAAGTGTAACCTATTCGTTTCATAGCAAAAATGATTTGAGAAAGTCTTCACCATTCTAATCAATTGGAAAATCATTTTCTTGTTAATGACATGACTTATGAACTAAATTCCAACTAGAGTTAAATAATTGCATGTTTGTGTTATGTATGTGTATGTTCATATTTTCTTTTATATACATATATACATGGAGAAACTTTTAGACAGAAAACAATTACAAGTAAAAATAGTTAAGAACTTTTAATTTCTACTTAAAAAGTTTTTAAATATTTTTACTTGTAACTTTTTTCTGTCTTAAAAAAAAAGTTACAAGTAAAGATATTTAACAACTTTTAATTTCTACTTTGAAAAGAATATAACTTTAAAAGTTTTTAAATATTTTTACTTGTAACCATTAGTCATTATTAACACACTCATGGAAGCATGTTATATAAATAGTTGCACTCATGGAAGTGCATTCTCTAACAGCTAGACATAGCACTCTGGATATCGTGAGCTTCATAAACAATTAGTAAAATCATCATTTCAAAGTTTAATTCCTGATTACATTGTTGATAGAAAACCATTAACACCTCTTGTGACGACTGATGTCTTACCAATTCACAAACGAACTGCATATTGTTATATAGCGATAATGATTAAAATACGTATGAAAAAATGTAAAATAAATTACACATAAAAACATATTGTTTTGAATAAAATTAAATAGTTAATAAAAAAAGTAAAAAAAGTTTGTCTTGTATCAATTTTTTTCAAATATTTGAAATTTATTATTAGTCTTACTTTATTTCCTTTTGTTTTTATGTGAATTTTAAAGTAATTTTACATTGTTGCTTTGCTTTTATGCGATTTTTGAAAAGTTTAGAACCTATCCCACATTTTTTAATGTAAGTTAAGTCGATTTTTGTGCGATTTTTTTTAATGCAGGTTTTCTGTGGAACCTATCTAACGCATAAACGAGACCCAGGTGTACTTATAATTACAAAAGTAGTTAAGTTAGACCGTTAAAAATAATTAAGCTCATCTTACTTAAACTTATCATAAAGAAATATCTTACAACAACAGTTTTTTAATCAATGATTTATCAGATTAAATTATTTACTACATTTAATATAACTGATTTACTTGATAGGAAATTAATTATACAAATTTTTTTTTTTAGATATACCAGCATAATATCTAAACATGGATCTGGAACTTAAGATTTTAATTACACCAACCCACAATAAAAAATAAAAAAATTAATCAAAATATACTGCAGATCTTTAATTTACAAAATAACTACATTATCACCTTTATTATTTATATTTAATCATAATCATTATATTTGATAAAATGAACTTTAATCTAAAGTTTTCATGTGCATTCAGTCTATAGGGGATAATGATTTCAATCTGCATGCATTATAAATTCTATGCATGTATATCATTTTTTGTCTTATCATTCCTTTTTGGCATAAACTGGTAGATGCTTTGTACACATTATCCTATCGTTTTTTGTTTTTACTTTTACAAGAATTAGTTTAGTAATAATGAACATGATTAATTTGTTGAAATCTAATTTGATTTAGTCCTTTCTCTAGTTCATTATGACTATTGTTTAATTTTCTAAACTTGTGCTCAGTTCCATATATGACATTTTCTACAAATTGATAGGATTGTACTTTGTTATATTGAATTTTAAAATTAACAACAACCATATGCTCAGCTACTTGGCTACTAAATTTTTCTATTTTAGCCTCTAAAGGAATAAATTTGTTATCTGGTTCTGACTTAAATGGAGAGAAAAAGTCTCTAACATCCACTAATTTTTTAGCAGAATCATCTTTAGTATTCATACAATTAATTTCCAATAACTCAGATTGTCAATTAAGATTTTCCTGATTACTTTCAACTTTACATTCAAGATCTAACTCTATCAGAGACTCTCTTAATTTTACAAATTTGCTCTCTGGGAATTCTTTTAAGGTTATCTGCGACTCTTCTAATTTTAAAAATTTACTATCTTGGGATTCTTTTAATTCAACTAATTTGTTATCTCAGGATTCTTTTAATTCAAGTTATTCTCTTGGGATTCTTTTAGTGGTTACCCTGCAACCACAGGGTTCAAATACACCATGTTGACCTAACAGTTGCTAGCTCTAAATAAATCTAACTGGGCAAGGTCACACAAATTTCAGGTTATTACTAAAAATTTGCAAATATAATTATACTCTTCATCTCTGGTTCTAATCATATAAGTGAATGTATCCTAACATTGTAATACAATAATGAGACTCTTACATTCAACATGATTTTTCTTTTCAACAATCTAGCATACTATTCATGATGCTATGAGTAGGGAAGGGATTTTGTTTATACTCATATATCACATCAAAGGATTTCTTATAATCGAAATTAAAATGATGAAATAAAATAATCTTAATCATGGATATTACTTTAATATCAAACAACATAAACTTTAATGAAGTGACTCTTGAGTATTATTGTACTCAGGTTGTAAGCAATACATTTGTGTGATTAGAATAATGCAGATGATAATACAGATACAAAATCCAAATTGAATAATCAATACAAAGATTTTATTCATACTGGAAAATCTAACAATTATATTTGATTATAATTTTAATATAATTAAAATAATACTATTATCACAATGTTTAAATATTGAATTTAAATACAAAAAGAAAATATATTATTAACTATAAATTTCACAAGCCAATATAAAACAATTAGATATGTTTAAACATAATATTTTATCATAGTTTTGGCACATCTGATATGGAGGATATCCATATCAACAACATCAAATTACTCTGATAATATCAAGAGCAAAATAAAGACATGGTTCCATATTACACATGACTTTAATGTTTTCTTCTGAAATATCAAGGAATATAACAGGCAAAATGGTGGAACAATCTAAAAGCACCCACTTGTCCATAAGTGCAAATAAAGAATTAGGATAATATTGCTAATTTTAATAAACTTCATAAGAATAAACCATCACAAAAATTTTCCAAAACATAGCATCTTTAGTTACATGTCATCTAGTACATACTACACTTCGAAAGCATAGCTAAAACAATATATGAAAATAGCTTTGAGATATAGACTATCTCATAATAATATTAAACGCATGATATGAAAATCTGATAAAACATATGTAATAAATTATTGCTTAACAATTTTAATATGAAACCATACGTCAATTCCAATAATTCATTCACTCATGTCCACACTTTAAATAATTCCTTACTAAATGAACTTATTTCCTCTGATTATATTACAATGTAAAAATATTCTGAGAACTCCAATACTTATATAGTATAAATTATACACAAATTATAAGCAAACAATATTATAAACATAATAAAACATATAAATAAACTTATATCTAAAATATTATATTTTTGCCCTTTTACCATTTAAAAAAGTTTTAGTCCTGAAATCATTGATTCTAATACAATTCTCCACCACATTATAGTTCGAATAATGATTCCATTGAAATTTATAAAATATTTTGAAAATTTAAATATCATATTCGGTAAAAGAATTAGTCAAAATTCGAAGCATTAGAGTTAAATGTATCTTTTTTTATATGAAATTATTTACGAAATAAAAAAGATTGGAGAAATATGGAAGTTGTCTAATCTATAAGAAAGATATTACACATGGGCAAAAGAGAAACATAAGTAGCCATGTGTGTGTCTGCTGAAAATCAGATATATTAATCTTTAACTTGGATTAAAGTTTATATCTGTGCTAGAGAAAATCTCTAATTTAATAAATGATTATGATAATCATTACGTGTTTATCAAAAAGTTGATAACGTAAAAGTTGGGAGTAGAGTAAATTGACACTTGAAAATAAAAATGACACAATTTGCTTTACATAAATACTCTTCATGTAATAAATATATATATGAGAGATGATGGCCTGGCCCAACTGATGAGTGCTGGTTCAGCATGAAATGCATCTTGGGGGTTGTCTTTTATTGTATCTTTATTTATATGAAATTATTTATGAAATAAAAAAGAATGGAGAAGTATGGAAGTTGTTTAATCTATGTTGACACAAATTAAGCCATTCAAAGTAAAGATAACACAGTATTATTTAAAAACAATATGAAGTTAATATAATATTTTCTTCAGAGCAATACGAAGTTTAAATCAACAAGAAATTTTACAGAGAACATAGCTGTTGTGTTTGGTATTCAAAATATTACTAGACTTAATTTTAATTAAATTTCAATCATGAATAAATTGAAAGTTAATTAAAGTTCTAGCAATATAATTTCTTTTACCTCTGAGAGAATTCCTAGTGTTATAAAACTGTTGTGACAGCTTATCGTTGCCTTTCATTGATAATAAGTTGTTTTAAAGAATTATCTTATGTATATGTTTAGGAGATACTGTAGCGAGATGGTAAGGCCAAAGCAGGGAAGCCTAAATAGATATTAATTTAGCTATTCATGGTTTGAAATTAATAAATTAGACAACTTTTGAATTAATACATTGACTTAAATGAAAAAATAAGAAGAAGAAAGTTATAACAGGCGGTCAGTTGCTTTTATATGATAAGTCAGATAATATAAAGAAATTAATGATTGACAATTAAGGTTCTTTATTACTTAGTAATAAATTAAAACATTATGATTAATGAATAATTATCTGAACACATTTTTTTAAAAAATAAGTTCTCAAGATTTAAAATAGAATGTTTTATAGAATAAACATTTTTAAACAAAACATTATGAAATGAATTGTTTTAAATATTTTTTTTTTTCAAACAAACTTAAATGATAATCAATTTCTTTAACATTTTTATAGTCAAAACAAACATGACAAGTCTGTACACACATATATAAAATTTAAGATGTGACTTAGTAATTAAATAATCTTTAAATTAATTATAATTAACTACTTGCATTATATAAATTACTTAAATGTTTGTTTTTAAAACAAAATATTTAATAAACATTCTTTTAAACTACATCTTGTGTAAAATTATATTTTTAAGTTAAGAATAAGCTAAACAATACAAAAATTAAATCTATGGTTTTAAAATATTTATTATTACAAAATTAGCTAATCCTATATTTTCAAAAATAATTAAGCTCATTGTATTTAAACTTACCATAAAAAGATGTTACTTAGTAAAATGACTTTATCTTCTTTTATCTTGTGTTTGGAAAGGAGAGTATTCATTACAAGTAGCATTACACCTGTAAAGTGCATGTGCCATGGTGTAAGCTATGTTATTATTATAATTATAATTAGTACATTCAATATAACTGACTTATTTGATAGGAAATAAAGCATATAATTTTTAAGTTAAGAATAAGCTAAATAGGCAAAACTCTCTATATAGTAGTTCCATCTTGTGCTAACCAGAGTAATCAATGGATGCCAGAAGGCTTGTGCATAAAATCCCTATCTAGTGCCTATTCATCCAATATTCCCAGACTAGTTCTGGCTTGTGGCCTTCACCTGTGAGGAACATTGGATCTGAGAGCACTGCACCTAGATCTTAGGATCTAATACAATGCTCTAGCAGCCACCTTTTATCTCTATTTAACTACAAAACTATGTGAATAAAATTGAAAACACAATAATATTTTCAATCTAAGCTCATTTGCTTATATAATTATATAGGTCGAACTCAGTTCATTACCCATACATTTTCATGTCTTTGCTTCTTTAGTAACCATAGCCATCACTATCCTATTAGGCAGGATTGGTATTACTCTGGCTTGCACTGAGTGGCACTACTGTATGGAGAGTTTGCCTGTTTTAATAATAGTTATGAGCAAGCATAAGAAATAGTGATCATGTGATGTTTAGTGGTTTAATAAGCTAAACATTAATACAAAAATTAAATCTATGGTTTTAAAATACTTATAATTACAAAATTAGTTAATCCTATGTTTTTAAAAATAATTAAGTTCATTGTATTTAAACTTACCATAAAAAGATATCTTGCAATAACAGTTTTTTTAACCAATAATTTAACAGATTAAGTTACTTAGTACATTTAATATAACTAACTTATTTGATAGGAAATAAAGTATATAATTTTTTTTAAAAATCTACTAGCATAATAGCTAAACAGGGATGCAGAATATAAGGTTACAATATATATACCAGATTTAAGAGTAAAAACCACTTATATTTTACTAATACAAGTAAAGTTATATTCAAAACAAAAAGGTGAAATCTAGTCAATTAAACATAAATATGTTTACAATATTTGTGAATAAGGGATAAATTGCTATTTGACTGTTATGTGGAATGTATAAGTTAAATTATTTTACGGTTATACCATTTCTTTTTATTTGATATTTATGAAAAAAATAATTATTTAATTAGATTTCATTTTACTTATTTATACTACAAGTTAAATATATTTACACAAAATAAGCCCTAGTTGTAATTTAATATTGTTTGGTATAACCTCAATTCAATGTTTGAAAATCTAGGAAGGATTTTTAATTTTATTTGTGCATTTTATTACATATTTTATATGAAATAGCTGGTGTGAATTGTAGTATGAATTATAATAAGAATGTGTTATATTAAATTGTTAAAGTAGATTTAATACAGGGATAAGAATAAAAAATTCTGCAAACTGGACAAAACTATGAATAATTCAATAGTGTATATATTCTGAATGTTTCATTTTTTAAGAATCCATTAGCCATATTGTAAGATTTGTTAAATGTTAGAAGTAGGTTTTGTTTAATAAAATATAGATACAACTTAATGATAAAATGATATAAAGCTTAATTAATAATATTTTTGTAGTATAATTTTCACTATACCATTCTCATGGATAATCTCTAGTATAATAAAGAACTAATAAAAATTATAGCTTCACTTGTCTAAGTCAATTTAAATGTTGAGAAAAATTGGTGGGGGGGGGGTTACATTTACAAAACGTATAAATATTTTTTGTCTAGAAATTGTTTTATTTTTTTTACATAATAATAAAGATAATCTATCTCTTATATATTCATTTATATCAAAATTATTTATATATATTTAATTAAAAGACTGAAATATTAAATAATACAAATTTTATAAATATACATATGCTATAAAATTCTAAATAGTAAATTTAACATGATTAAAAATATAAAAAATATCTATACATATATATATAAAAACCTGTGAATGTTTGTCCGTAAGGCTGTCATGTGTTTCATGTGAATATATGTTTTCCATAAAGTTGTCATGTGTCAAATTCATAACCAATTAAAAAAAATTATTTTATATGAAGGAAGCATTTTTGCCATTAACAAAGCAGACATTTTTTATGAAGCAGTTGTCTTTAATGCTGCCAAATTCACATATTAAATATAACAAATGTATTTAATTTTAATTTAGCTTTATTAATACCTTGCTGGGTACATTTCTGAAGTGTACCAAATAGGACTGGTTGTTCCAAACATTTTTTTAAAAATTTTTCAATTGTGAATTTCTCATATTTATTTATATAATATTAAAAGCTTTGTTTAATTTACTTCAAATCTTAAAAAAGAAATTTGTTAAAGCAACCAATTAAAAAAAAACTAAATTTTTTTCAAAGACTGCATACATCTGATATTTAGAATATAATTCAAAGGTTTCAAGATGTTATCGTTTGAATATCATGTAGATGTTTTGAAATTGAATTGAATTTTTAATTATGAAAATAACATATTGTCAATATGTGCATTCTTTAAAAAATTAGAATAAGGAAACTGGATACTTCTGAATTAATTCTTTTTCAAGGTCTAAATCAGAAATTTTTTTTATTTGCTCTTTTTTTTAATTCTTTTTTATATAGCAAAAAAATAAATATATTTATTTTGTAAACTATAACAATAAAACTAGATGGAATAATTTAACTCTTTCTTATTAGAAGAACTTAAGTACATCTCATTTTTTGATTTTAGTAAATAGAAAGATAAATAAAGGGAAAAAATTTGAAGTTGGAAATGCCATGCATGAGATTGCATGAATACAAATCCTATTCAATCACATAGTTGGTTATTGATATGTCTTGAAGTTCGCCATGGAGGGTGGTCCAGAAGTTACACTATGGGTTGGATCAGGAGTATGAACACTGCGGGGATTATCCGGCCTTAATCGAGGCTCCCTATGTATCTTAGTGCTGCACTGCGCTATGATATCAAATCTCCCAAAGTTGTTGCCTTCTCCGTTGGCTTTTATATGCCTTCCAGATTATTTTCTCCGACGAGTAAATTAATTCTTCTTCCCGACCGTGGAACTTAAGTATGACTGGCGATTTCTGGGAAGGGGTTTTTTCTCTCTATATGGCTATTGTTCTCTAAAGTATTTTTTACCAATGAAATCTCTACATTCTGAGAGCAAAAGCTTATCTCCAATCAGAAAGGTCCACTTATAATGTAAGTAAATTCTTATTAGATAAAAGTTATCAATTGCCCCAGGGATTTCTTGAATCTTTTAACCCGTATAATTTTAATCCAATTATATATATATATAGCAGTTATGGAAGAAGATTAATGATATAAAAGTCTCGCAGCAAATAGCACCTTATTAATCTAAATGAGTAATGATTAAAGAATGAATAGAGAATGAGAGAAAGATGATTTAATTTAATTATAAATGTTAATAATAATTATTTTATATATATGTAATTATTTTAAAGCAGGAACTCTCCAATGGATTGTCTATATTAAACTTAATTAAACATTTCACATTATGTCAGCATTAAGCAGAAGTAAATTTGTCTCCTTAAGGCTGATGGATGTTAATGCAGTGTGAGATTTTGAATCGTATTTGATATAAATAGTACTAGCAAATTTTATCGGCTCTTAAAATAATTACATATTTATTACTTATTGATACCATTTAATTTACATATATAAAAAAAATTCTTTATACTTTATACTAACATTGAACAATGAGATTATTCCTGATTTATTTATCAATGAAGCAATTCTTAATTCAAATTAAGTAATTTTGTCAAATAAAGTAATATTTACTGAGGCTATCACCTCGAGAATATGCGTGTAAAAATGTGATAGTAGGGACCTCTACAGGTGTTTATCCACAAGCTTACGCTATGGAAGAAAAGCGTAAGCTTGTGGTTAAACACCTGTAGAGGTCCCTACTATCGCATTTTTACATGCATATTCTCGAGATGATAGCCTCAGTAAATATTACTTACGTAATTAATGTGCATTTAATAAATTTATAATTTCAAATAAAGTATGTAATTAAATTCATATTAATATTAATCACACTTATAACTGTTATAAAATAAATATACTGACAAAAAAGAATAAAACTATTTTAATCTATATACTTGCATATATGTGAATGAACTTAAGTCATATGCTTAAAGGTTTGTGATGATGGTATATTAAATGTGATAATATGTTGGACTATATCCATCATCTATCATTAAATGTTGAATGTATACAAAATTTTAAACTTTATTACACAACGTTTCGAGTAGTATTATTCGAAACATTGTATAATTACTAACCTGTGTTGTCGATTTATGTGTTATTACTAACAAGTTGTTTGTATTTAAAAAGTTTAAAATTTTCTATACATTCAACGTTTAATGATAGATGCTGGAAATAGTTCAACATATTTTCATATTTAAATCATATGCTGTCTTGTAGTTTTGCCATTCAGCTTTAATGCACTCATTGTACTCAAGACACCTATTGAATTGTTATCATACTATTCTCTTTTATTATTTTTATTAAAATACACGAAAGCAAGTTTTTTAAAATAGTCAAAGTATATATAGTAGATTTTTTTAAGTCTTTACTATTTTGTTTTAATCTTAGTACTCAAAACATTATTTTCAAGGCTCTGTAGTTTCTATGACCAATAAACATCACATGACCACCACCTCTTATGCCTGTGTATAACTGTTGTTAAAACAGGCAAAACTCACTATACATATTGCCACACACAGCAAGCTAGAGTAATCAATGGATGCCAGAAGGCTTGTGCATAAAATCCCCATCTAGTGCCTACTCATCCAATATCCTCACTGACGAAGGCCAAAAGCCAGAAACTAGTCTGGGGATATTGGATGAGTAGGCACTAGATGGGGATTTTATGCACAAGCCTTCTGGCATCCATTGATTACTCTAGTTTGCTGTGTGTGGCAATACGTATAATGAGTTTTGCCTGTTTTTAGTTTCTATGACTTTTTTATTAGGAAAAATTCCAGTCGTAATAATTTTTTAACTTTATTGCCCTGCGTGCTTTGTAAAGTGTTTAACTCTGGAATATAAGATGTTGGATTGATTTCAGTGCCGGCACTTCGAACACTCAAACTTTTTACAAACTCTTGATGAATAAAGCTACTCAATTATTCTATTATTTCCTTAACCTTATTTACTTTACTTCAATACATTTAATGGCTATTCTTATATGTTTATGTATTTAATAAAATCGCAGACAATTATAGGAAATACATTTTTAAAAATATCGAACAAGCATCATAAAATAATGCTTTTTATTTAAACTTTTTGACAATGAAATTTTCCTAACCAGAAAGAAAGATATAAAGATTTTTTATATGTATGTCACATATTGTAGAGACTATGATAAATAGATGAGATTATGTTGTCTTATATGACCATGACAATATTCAGGACTGTCGAATACACTTTAATTTCAAGTGAATTAAGTCTTTAATAGTGTTCTAAAATTTATATGATTATTCAATGTTTATCTCATTCCTTAATTTGTTGGTATTGCTGGTTATTTGTTTATCCAGTTTATTAAAATGTTAAATATTTGGATACTATAAATTTGGAAAATGATAATTTCTTTTTTATAAAGTCTTGAGAATGATGCTGGAATAGTTTATATAGAAAGCCATAAATTTTCACACCGAGAATGAAAATTCCTAAATTTGTAGTAGTGGTAAACAGATCTACTTATTAATGAAGTGAAAATAGGGGGTATATCATTGAAAATAATTATAGAAAAGAATCAATAAGTATAGTTTGGTATTCTACTGAAATTCCATTGGAAAGAATCTATATTAATTAGCATGAGAAAGATAGTTCTTGAAGATCATTAATGGTGATAAACTACTTATGATCAAACAAACATATTTAAAATCTTTTATTTAAAAAATAATAGTTTAAAATTTTTATAAAAATGTTTTTTTATTAATTTATTATATGATTTTCATATATATTTTTTTTTTTAGGTAAATAAAAATCCTTTTAGCAATCAAGACCTTTATGATGATAAGAAAGTGATTAAAGAGCATCCATTTTCATCAGGAAAAGTTGATGAAAGTGTAGATGAAATGAATATGGCAGATATGAAAAATTCATTAATGGAAATTGAAAAACAAAATGAGAAAGGTGATTTTATCAAGCCTAAAAGTGTTTTTTTCATTAAAGATATGACTCATCCTTGTAAAGTGAGATCTTTATCAGAATCTGGCGATGATGCAACTTTACCTATGAAACGAGGAATATTAAAACATCGTAGAACAGTTTCAGAATCAAGTGATGATTACTCGTTATCTGAAGGACAGGGTCTTTCTCCTGAAATATTTAGCAGTTCCTTGGATTCAGAAGATTCATTCAAAATTAAAAAGTCTGTCCGATTTAATGATAAAATCTACCAAAGTACTTATAGAGTTAATTCCAACTTTGGCAATCGGAGAAAAAGAAACTTTCCTAATTGCAATAGGAAACATAGCAGAGGGTTGACTTCCAATAAAATTACTAAGAATGAACATAAACATGATAAAGTATTAAATCGACAACAGGATAGTAATTGTAGAGAGAGCAAAAAAGAACTAGCATCAAATAGTCCATCTGAATCAAAAGTAGGAAATAAAAGAAATAAGAGTTATAGAAAAAATATGAGAAAGTCTTATCAGTGTGAAAATGGTAGCGGAACAGCTAGTAATAGTGAAAATGCAAACGAGAACAATACCATTTTTGAATCTAAAAGTAGCAGCATTGTAACAAATACATTAATGTTTGATTTAGATACGGACTGAAAAAAATAAAGTCATTATTTTTGTTATTTTATTTTTTTAAAATTTTGATTGATCTGTTATTATCGTCATCATTTTTTTTAAGGGTTTATTTTATTACGAATGACAAAAGACTTAGAGCCTTATTTGTTTTAAGTAAAAATTAAAAACAAGTTGTTGAATTTAAAAATTGTGTTTGGTTTTAAAATTGTTAAAGTTTATTTTTTAAAAAATTTAATAAACGAATAAAACAGCATTGGAAAGTGTTTTAAATATATGTTCATTCTGTGCATATTTAAATAAAAGATATTTATGTATGGGTGCATATGCAAAGAGTTTTCTGGCATAGTCATTAATGTGTTTAGTTACCATATCCTATCCATGGTTTGAATCCAGACTGAGTAACAACTAGATTTTTTTTTACCTGTTCCAAATAGGTTCAAATTTTTTTTTCAAGTAATTAAATCATAACACCTAACTAACTATCAATAATTGGTTGGTAATGGAGTATCTAGCTTGGAGATAAAGTAAAATGTAAAATCACTAAAACCATCATCATCAAGTGATTACAAGCTATTGAGTACAATATTTCCCATTATTGCTCATCTTTGGGACTGTTGGAGATGGCTTTTCCTTGCAATGGGCTATTGGAAGACTATTTTCACTTTTTATATATATTTTTGATTTATGTATTGCTTCTAACATTTTATGCTATCAAATTATTGATTACAACAAACTTAATATTTCTCACAGTTTTTAGAGATAAATAATAGGATTCTTTTATTACATTATGTTAGGAATAGTTAACTAAAGTTTTGATAAATATATAATCCAAATCATTTTTAAATGTCAAACAATTCATGTCTAAATAAACATATTCCTACCAAAGTCATACATTTATATTATATGTACATATACCGATAGCAAAAAAGCTTTTTAATGCTTCTTTTTTTTATAATTTGAATACTATAATTTATCCTTATATCATCATCATCAACAATCATTATCAATCCATTGCAGAATGAAGGACTCTCCAAGATTAATCTGGTTTTTCCAATTCATAATCTCTTTTCTCCATATCATATAATCAAATTTCCTTATTTCATCCATCCATCTGACATGTCTCTCACTAGTTCTTTTACAAATTCAGTGTAAGACTTCAACTGTCCATCTATTGTTAATTCTTCTAGAAATATATCCAAACCAAGTTCATTTCAGTTTTTTAATTTAATTAATGATGTCGGTGATATTTGTTTTTTTATCCAAGTATTTCAATTTCACTTCCTTTTTGTTACTCCCAACATACATCTCTTTGTACTCTCTTTAATGGTTTGAATGCATAGATATATTTTCTTTTAATATTAAGATATTTTTACCAAAAAACACATCATCCCAAGTTTAATTCCATAATTAATTTTGTCCATTATGTTTGCATCTATATTAATAATCTGACCAAGGTCTTTGAATGGTATGAAAATGGAATTTGCAAATTTTAAAATGTTATTTTTAATATATATATAAAACATTCGAGATTAAGACATTGCACAGTAAATACTTAAAATACTCTCTAACCTAGCATAAGGCAATAATTAACAAGAATATATATATATATAGCTAATCACGATTTTGACAAATTGTAGCAGAATTGAATTCAGTTTAATTTTTTCTTTTCTTGATTTTTTACTGGAATAAGAATACAATCTATGAATTGAAATTGTTTTTATTGCAGCATGATTGACGATATATTTTTTTTGGAATTTTTAAAAAAAACCATTGTGCATCATAAGTAATATACAATTAATGTGAATGTAAATATTGTCAGAAGGGAAACTTTTTGAAAAATGACCAAAAGTTTATTTTTATTCAAGAATGAAAAGATTTTTTTGGGACTGAAAAGATAAACAGTTTTCATATCAAATTCGCATTTTAATAATTGGTAACAGTATTATTTTTACACAGAGGCTAAACTCTCCATACAGTAATGCCACTCAGTGCAATGCCAGAGTAATCAATGAATGCAGGAAGGTTTTGGCATAAAATCCCTATCTAGTGCCTTCTCATCCAATATCCCCAGATTGTTTAATGGTTTATTATTATTTTTTCTTGTATTTGTTAATAATATATACACACATATGTATGTGATTTGTAGTTTAGTTAATATTTTACAAGAGAAACTTTTCTTTAAAAAAGTAGAAGTGTTTAAGATCTTGTAATAGACAAATAAAATATGTTCTTATTTTTATGTAGGATATAGACTGATTATCTTGCAGTGTATGTGTACATAAAGGGGAGATAAAATTGAATCATTTTAATTTGATAGATTAAAGATATCTTTGCTTTGTTGTAATGCATATTATATGAAATTTCAAATGTAACTCATGTATTATCAGTTATGAAAATTATGATGCGAAAAAGACTAAAAATATGGCTGTATAATTGATTTTACAACTTATTGGTACCAAAGATATCAAGGATTAAAATCACAGAAATGTAGTTATTAGAATATATCAAACAGTCAGTAATTACATGAATGACAGTTTTCTCTCAGTGTTATTAATAAGAGGTTTTAGGTGATTGCATAATCCAATATCTTGTGAGGATATTTTGATTTGCAGAGAATATTAATTTCACATATATTCAACCATCCTGTAAAATGTATACAGTTGTGTGATAAAAATGCATGTTTTTAAATATTACTTCTGTTGCTACTGCTAGTTATGGTAAAATGAGTAGTAATCACCGAGTTGGCTCTATCCTTTGTTTTCACTTCTAAATTAGTTCCATAAAAGTATTGGATTTTTTTAAAGTTTGGTGTTTAAAAGGAGATCAAATCAAAAAGGAAGCTGAGTATTAATGCGAGTTCTTTTAAGCACTTTTATTACTAATATTATATATTTAAAATTTTATAAAATGCTAGAAGAATCTAGTTTCTGTTTAAATTTAAATGAAAGCTAAAAAGTCTCATAAGTTTGGAAAAAACTGGTTTGCTAAGATCTTGACTGACAAAAAATGAATAAAACTACAAAATTAATGCATTCTAGGGAGGCTGTAGTAAAATCTTATTACAAAAGATATAGAATGGGAAGTTAAAAGAAACCCTTATGCTACTGCATCTAAAAATAATAGAGACAAATATTTTAATACAATTCGAATAACTCAGGGAAATTTCATTCAATTTTTTAACACAGACTGCAGAAAATAAGCAAACGATTAGTAAGTAAATCACAATAATCCTATAGCAAATAAAGTAAATGATGGAGGGAAATATTTCAAATAAATTGAACTCTTATTATCCCACCAATAATTTTAAAATCTTTTCAAAAATTCATGAATAACAAAAATTTGATTATTGCTATGACCAGCATTCATATGTCTATATGGAAATTTCCCACAGATGAATGTTGTATTTCTCACTGAAAAAATTATGGGAAATGTTGTACTGGACCAACCCATCAAACAGTTATTTATTAACAGAGTTACATAGCACAGCACAAATGTATATTTTTCAGAAAATCAAGTTATAAATAATAAAATTGTTTACTATACATCAAGCACACAAATTAATCAGTGATGGAAAATTAAAAACTATTATGTCAATTTTTCAGATATTTTAAGCAAATATGGAAATATTTCAATTTTAGATATCTACTAACAAGAAAGAGCTACAATACCAGTCTTAACCAATACTGCAGTTTTCAGCATTAAGCTCACTAAGGGTATTCAACCACATGACATCAATTCTACTCTTCACAGCCAGTTCACTATTAATAATTACCTTCAGGAACATATCCCCTCAATGCTTCTAATACAAATCCAGAGAATATCAAAGATAGTTCTGATAGATTTTGTAACAATCATGGCCTAAGAAATTTCAAAATATGTCAATGTGTCAGGAATGCAATTACAGTGTTAAATAATAACAGCAATAAACAAATAGAAAATGATTTCTACAATCAAACAAATACTAAGTTTCCACTCACTAACTCAATATCTACTCTAAATAAATCAGTCAATATACCAAAATAGAAGAATCAAACCAAGAACAGAATTCCTATCTTCATAAAAAACAATAGTAGTAATTCTTCAGGTGAATCAGAGATAGATTACAAAACAAACAAAACAATAGTGACATCATAGAAGAAGACTGCTTCCAAACAATAATTAAAAAGAAAAAATCAAATGAATAATAAAACAAAGGAAAAATGTATTCCAATTTAAAAAAAAAAAAACATCAATAAATGCAGGTCTGTCTGCAGTTAAAAAAAACGAAATATAATGATTTCCATTCTGAAAGTTGAATGCCAGATAATTCAACATCAGAATAATGGTATAGAAAAAATGTTGACCAATAATAATCCATTTTCACAACAGCAACTTAAATTCTGATTCAAGAGTTGATATTCAGGGAAAGATAGGAAAAAAAAGGTATCAATACTGCAAAAAGTACTATAAAATTAGCAAAAAATTTAATGCAAATATAAAAATTAGCAACAGATCAGAAAAAATATCTAACAAATCCAAGAACTTGATACACAGTGTATCATATTCAAAGAAATGGACATCTTTTCAGAGTAATTGCTGACCTCTTGGTAGAAGTTGATCTACCATTTCAATAATAATAATAATAATAAATACTAGAGACTTGTAATTATTATCCAGAAACATCCAGATTCCAGATAAGTCTAAACAGATTACAGTATGTAATTATATTTATCCACAATTTAATAATTAGCACATATATTTATATGTTTGCACCATTTATCACATACAGTTATTACACATTAGAATTTTTTTCCTACTGGTTATTAACATCATAAATGATGATTTGAACAGAATGTGCATAAACATCACTGAAATTAATCACTTTACTCCAGATGCTCTGCCCTTAACAAAATTGGTTTATATAATTCTCTCCACACATGCAATTTACTAAATACAATCATTCAGGTAATTCTAAAATTGATCTCCAAAGATTCCTTGGAAATTCCTTGGAAAATTTGGCTTTATGGGACTGTTTGAAGTAAGACCTCTGTGGCAGGGTAGTAGTATATAACAACCACTTTCGATCATTTAAAATTCTATATTGAAATGAAATTATGAACAATATCATGTTTTACATCAGTGAATTTACAATTAATATTTAATATTCAATTTTATTTACCTATATGTGTTTTAAACAGAAGAGGTTAGTACTCAACAAGATATCATTGAGCTATTATAATAAACAATGCAAATCTTTTCTGTTTAAATTAATATAATTTATATAGTAAAACTACATTAATTTCCTACTTACCAACCAATTAAATCTTGTATTGAATACTAACTCATAACCATTCTTTTGAGAAATTTCAATATGAGCTATGCAGAGTTCGTTTATAAATATTATTTTCTCAGCAGAAAACTTATGAGTGCTGAAGGCTTTCTTTCAAACACCTTTTGCAGCAAAACATGATGCTCTAATAGATTTGTGCTACTTACCTAACCTTTGCTTTATCATTAATCCATCACTTACTCATACTTTTTCTGGTTATCTTACGCTCATTGTTGAACTAAATATTGATGCTAAACAATTACCAGGATTCTATATAAACAACATAGGAAGACTGCTTCTTAAAGGCTACATTTCAAAAACTATTATCTTGAAATATATTAAAAAAACAAACATACTTAAAATCTATAATAAAGTTTATGCACACAAAAATAAAGCCCACATCAGTAATTAGAAATGTAGATGCACTACACTTAACTAAAAAATTCTGTAGTCTCTCCTCCATTCCATTGATAATCTTTTAAAGTAGGAATAGAGAAAAAATGTTCAATAGGCTGGAGAAGAATATCTCCATGAAAAAATCCAAGCTTTTTCTATTGCATTATTAACAATAGGAAACTCCATACAGTAGTACCATCAAATGCAAGCTTGTGTAGGCAATAGATGCAGCAAAGTTTGTGCATGAAATTCCTATCTAGTGCCTACTTGTTTATTATCCCCAGACCGGTTTTTAGCTTGTGCCTTTCATCAGTGAGGAGACTTAGATTTGAGAGCACTGCATCTAGATCTTAGAATCTAATGCAACCCTCTAGCAGCCACTTTTTATCTATTTGGTTAACTACAAACAATGTTTCAATTCAAGCTCATTTTGTTGTATAGTCATGGATCTGAACTCAGTTCAGCATCTATATTTTGGTGTCATTGGTTTTTGAACACCCCCAGTCTCCCTTGTCGTGTAGATAGGATAGGTACAAAGTCATCAAAACATTGCATGATTATCATTTCATATGCTTACACAGGCTGTTAATAACAATAGTAAACTCTCCATACAATAGTGACACCAAGTGCAAACCTTTGTAATCAATGGATGCAGGAAGGTTTGTACACTAGATAGATTTTAACCTTCCTGCCTCCATAGATTACAAAGGCTTGCACTTGGTGGCACTCCTGTATGGAGAGTTTGCTATTTTATTAACAGCCTGTGTAATCATATGAAATGGTGATCATGTGATATTGCATTATTATAATCCTTTATATATTCCACAATTCTTTTCAGCAAATATTAATTTATACTGTAGTTAATATAGCAAATTTTGTTTTTGTATTCATAGGCAGGTCCTTTCAGAGAAAATGCTAGGCCTGGGGCAACTAATATTTTAAAGGCCCTTCAAAAGATTAAATAATATGGAGAGAGAGAAGAAATGAGAGTTTTTACTTACAGGATCGAAAACAGGATTTTAGGAGCAGTTAGTTACAAGTTGCAGTAATAAGCAAGCAGATCAGATTCAGATAGCACTTGGCTAGGGTAAATTCACTCTAGCATTGTTGGTATAGTAAAACACTGTTAGCACAGAACTGACTGACAGGGAGCTGAGACTATTAGTTCTGTCAGTCACTGAGTGCTGCAGTCACTTTCATAGCAGAAGCACTTCATTCCCAAACTGGTTTATGTTTTTGACTCGGGGTATGCCTGCTTGATAAAGATTTTCTCAAATATTTTTTTGGGGAATTTAACTGTAAAATTAAGGCCATTCTATGAGCTATGACATTGCCTTGCCTTCTATATTTATGTTTAACATATTGAGTTGCCAAGTTGAGGCCCCTAATATTGTGAGACCCAGGACAGCTAACCCTTTTGTCCCCCCTCCGATTGGCCCTGTTCCTAGGAATGCAGTTATAACCATTGATGTTCTCAATTTTGAAATGTTGAACAGCAGAGAAGTTTTAAATTCTGATCTTTCAGTCAATTGGACAAAATTTGATTTCTCTTATATATAAATAGGTCTAGTGTTACTTTTTACAGATATATGGAACTATTGCCATATGTCTGTCATATAATTTTT
Source organism: Epiperipatus broadwayi (assembly GCA_028023455.1). Lineage (NCBI taxonomy): Eukaryota > Metazoa > Onychophora > Udeonychophora > Euonychophora > Peripatidae > Epiperipatus > Epiperipatus broadwayi. The sequence continues at coordinate 4,670,832 of JAQFVV010000070.1, read as the reverse complement.
TCTACTGTTTATTTGACTATTTATAATAAAAAATAATATACAAATATTTAAAAAAAAACTTATTTGATGATTTATGCATTAGAAAGCAAAAAATAATATGTTCTTTGGTCCACAATTTTGGTTATTATATATAACTTTAAATGAAAGCATGAATGTCCATAAATTATTAATGTAATCAATAATATCTAATCTAAAATTACAGAATTTGAAATAATATTTCACATATATTTGGTGAAATTTCAATTAAACTTTGAGTTTCACTTAGTTTATTAAATTGTTTGTGATCAAACTAAATATTCTATTACTGATTGCATACGATTTTATTTACAATTACATGTAGCAATCAAAACTGTGGGTTAAGGGAAAAAATCAATTTTTATTTTTTAATATATTCATCAAATTAAATAAAAGCATTTTTTAAAAAATACTTTATATTGTTTTTTATTCTTTAGTAATTGCAATTGACATTTTGGTAAGAAGTCTATCCCTATTTCATTTCAGTTTTTTAAAATAATTTATCATAAACAGGAAAGTTATTCATATTTAAATTAAAAAAAAAATGAGAATCTAAAATATGTCACTGGCATATTTCCAGCAGTTAAAATTCAATTTTCATTCTTGTTTCTATAAGTATTAAACAAACAATTTTATATATTGTAATGTATTAAATCTTGGGGTGAATTATGAAGATGATGAGAAAACCATTAACTCCAAATAAACAAAATATAAAAATTAAATGAGAGATCAAAGATCAGCACAAAACTAACTGTAAGTTCACCAGAATTATACAAAAGTAATCATTCATTATCATGAATGATCAACAATAACAAAAACAATAGTCAATCTCGTCACTGGATTTGAAATGGGTCTATTATAGACCAGGTTAGTTATTTAGTCACTGCCAAACCTAGGGCAGGAATATATCCAATAATTTGGATGCAGATACTTAAATATGCTAATCCATAAAGTTATAAGAAAAATAATGCTGAAATACTAAAATATGCTGACTGCCATCAATACTCTAACTACTTAGAACCATTAATGTACTCTGCCAACTATAAACTTAATTTCTAAATAAATAATTAAAATGAAATGTAGTACATGGATTTTAAAGGATATCTCTTTTGTGCCATCCAGCATTATCATCACATGGATGTCCATAACACTAAACATAAACCTCTTATATAACAGAGCATTATGCATGAATCCAGGTCACTGAGCAAAAACTATAACTTACTGTGAACAGGATATAATACAACATAATTCATAATATTTTAGGATTAAATAAATTCACTGGAATAATTTAAACAATGAAATATAAATTTAATAATTGGAAACAAAATGAAATTAAGATCTGCTTAATATGCCATAAATATGAATTTGGCATTATGATTTTGACTAATAGAATAAGCTATCACATTGTGATTTACAAATACCTCATAATAGGTTTATATAAAACACACCTAAATATAAGCACACAGACATGTGATATAATAATTTATGAACATATCTGAATTGTTATAAATCTATAAATGAAATATAATACATAATGACTGATTTAACATGTAGGTGTCCATGGAAATGTGTGCACACTCTGGCATTTATAAAAAAAATAAACCTAATAAATCATATTGTATTTTCTCAATATACAATCAATTCAATTTCAAAAAACAAAATCCACATATATATACAAGCACTCAAATGTGCTGTATAATAATTTAAAAATTAATATGTTCAAATTGTCAGACTTATAAAAAGTTCAATTCATTTTTAATAATACATAAATACACATGTATGTGTATATATATATATAGTATGAATTAAAGTCAGCCTATTTTTTATGGTAAGTAAAAGTTTTCTTTAAAAAGTATATATACATTATTCTTCCAATCCTTCATCAAAGTTTTTCTTTTTTTTCAGGATATTCCTAATTAATTGTAAACATTTTGGCAAATGCTTTAGCAAGTTCTGTTGTTCCTTAATCTAGAAAGATTTTGGAGTTTACATTTTTTAAAAAATAAAATTGTCTGAATCAATCCTTTGTTTTTAGACATGTAATTTAAGAAAAAAATATTTACTTGTTTTATTTTTAAACTAGAGATTTTAAGTGTCATTTTCACTAAATTATTTAAAATAATATTCTCAATATATATATAACTACCTACCAGGTATACTTTATATATATGATACTACTTTTATCCGTGTTTTTCTGCATATATATAAAACTATGTATAAACTAATTCATCACAAAGTTGATATACTCTTGGTAAGCTGGTCTTTTTAAAATGGTAAAATGGCTCATCATCTTCAGGAAAGGTATAATCTGGTAACTGTTGGCATATGTACAATCAGTTCCATTTAGTCTAGAATTTGATAGACTTAAGGCATATCACCTAGTATACAATATATATGGGCTAATGAACCATGGAAAAGCTGTCACTGGCTTTCGTGTAAAACAAAACTCCAATGTTGCATTAGCAGCAGCCAGATTCAGTCCTTTCAGATATAACTTCATAGTCATCATGCTGTCATAATCTGTAAAAATTGTAAAAACTTTCTAATAGTCAAGATGAAATTAAAAAGCAATAATTAAAAGTAAATTTTCTTCATCTTGATTGAAAAAAGTTAATGACACTTTTTAATTCACCTTAATCTTTTCAAAAACAACTATGTAGAGTTTTATCAAAATATGTTATATAAGCTTTAATTAAAAAAATTTGCTAATCAAAATAGATAGTGGAATTTTATAATTACCAGTATATTTATTGTAACATAAAAATATGGTTTTAATTTTAAAATCAGAATAAAATATTAATTAAACCTTTTAAAAATGTTTTGGTAACAGTATGAAAACAACCTACTGTCTGATGGCACTGTTTTTCACAAAACCCACATTAATATACCATTTTAGCAGCTTTAACTTATGGCTGACAGTACAAGAAGTGTTTTTTGAACAGTCACAGCTGCCTGAGGGTGATGTATTGTATGATTACATAAAATACTATGCCCATTGCATTGTGACAATATTTGTCAAGTGAGCACTCTTGAACTCTCACTATGGTGATGGTGGCCATATTTGAAAGAGACAAAACTACAAAAATTCATTGTCAGAAATTTTTAGAAAGCGTAGTAAAATTAGTATTTCATATTAAGAATTGTCATGTTGTCACACACCCTTCCCTATGCTTTTGAACTGCACACAACTGAAAAATATTCTTTTCAGCAGAGTTTTTTTCCAATTTCACATGCAAATGCCTGTTTACATGTGAATCCATACAAGAACAGTAAAATGTCTGCAAGTTATCTGAATTGGTCCTGAGTGGATTGCTGGCTGGCCACACAAGTGGACACATAATATTGGGTTTTCTCAGAAGGAGAAACTCCTGCAAGTGTACCTATGTAGGTCTGCATAAGGGAAGTTGTTGGTTTTAAGGTTCCAAAATCCCGTTAATACAGCTTTGAAGCTTCCCTGTTATTTTATTTGCATGTTACTTTTGGCTGCTGTTTTTATGCTCCTGAAAATGATGTTTTTGTTTTTTTTGCTTGTTTTGGTTTATAACTTGTCCAAAGTTTCATTTCTTTTTGATTCAATAAATTATTTTATGGGAAACTTGTTGTTTTTGTTGTTCACATGATTATAAAGTAGGTAGGTAATATTTGATAAGTTTCATTAACAATTAAAATAGAGTAATACACCTGGGTCTTGTTTTATGTGGATTTATTTAATGCGATTTTGAAGTTATGCGATTCATGTTTCTTCTTAATATCTTTGTATGCGGTTTTTTTATGTGCTAAAAATTATTAGATCAGAAGTTGAGCTCCCATAATGCGCTATTACTTTAAATATTATAAATTTTGCACACTCACGTCATATTTAAAGTAATAGCGCATTATCGGAGTTCGACTTCCATCTAATAATTTCAATATTTTCAGAGCTTTATAATAGTACTGTAATAGATTTTATGCAATAAAGAAGTTCATAATTCATTTAAAATCAGGATTTTTCCATTTTATATATACACATTAAATTTTACAAGATTATAATGTAAATCTGTTCAAACATTATAGATGAAAAATAATGTATGTTGTTGTTTTTGGATTTTAAATCACATTCTATTTTTGCTTTTTTAAAAAAGAGTACATAATAAATTAATCATTTAGTGTCTGCAAGTAATAAATTTTACAAGATTATAATGTAAATCTGTTCAAACATTATAGATGCCTATACAATGTATGTTGTTTTTGCATTTTAAATCACGTTCTATTTTTGCTTTTTAAAAAAAGACATAATCAATTAATCATTTAGTGTCCGCAAGTTTATCTTTAAAAGATGAGTAACAGCAGTGGGCACAATTAAATTTGACAATTAAAATCTGATTTTTAATTGTAATTAACAATTTAAAAATTACATAACGTGATGTCAAATGATAAAATTTGATTTTTAAACGGAATTGAAAACTAAAAATAAAAATAAGAATTTAATTTTTAATTGTTAGTTTTAATTAAATTTTGCCCAACAGTGGTGAGTCAATGTCTTTTTATTATCATAAGTCTAAGTTCTTATTTTTATTTTAAACCCTTTGTTTACTCTAACGGAGAGAAAAAAAACACCCAAGAAAATGAATTTTTTTGTAAATAAAAATTTCAATTTTAGATCGCTTAGCGAATTGGGAAGGATCAACAGTAATCGGAAAATGTTTTCAGTTTGGGTGAATCCACTATAAGATCAATTTAAAAAAATGAAGTTGGCGCTAGTTGTATATCCTCTTGTGACTAATCTGATGTCTCAAATAGTGATAATTATTAAAATATCGTACATGTATGAAAAAAAGGTAAATTATGCATAAAAATATATTGTTTTGAATAAAATTAAATACTGTAGGTAATAGAAAAAAGTAAAAAAGTTTGTCATATCAATTTTTTTCAAATTTGAAATTTTTTATTAGTCATATTTTATTTTCTTATTTTTTTTATGCGAATTTTAAAGTAATTTTATGTTGCTGCTTTGCTTTTATGCGATTTTTGGAAAATTACAGTACATATCTCCCATTTTTCAAGGCAAGTTAAGTTTATTTTTGTGCAATTTCTTTTGGGTGCATTTTCTGAGGAACCTATCTACCGCATAAAACAAGACCCAGGTGTATTTTATTATACCAAAAAAAAAAAAAGTGTTTAAGAGTTTATTCAAAAGGTCCCACCGAAAAAAATAATAATAAAGAACTGTGTGGTAACATAATAAAATGTTTAAAAAGAAAATCCAAAAAGAAGTCAATAATTAAAAATCAAAACAAACCTTCCCTGCCATCCCACCTCCTCCGGCTTAAAAAAAAGTGTTCTTTAAAAATGAACTGTTCATGTCTTTTTTTAAAATTAAAGGTTCAAAAAATTAAGGAAGAACTCTTTGCTATCATATAAAGCTTTCTATAGCATAAAGATTTGGAAAAAAAAAAAGCCTTGTAATAAATCCCCCCCCCCCCTAAAAAGACGACAATTCAAAATCAAAACAACCCCTCCACCCTCTAAAAAACCAAATGTTTGTTTATTCAAAAGTAGCAAATTGTTGAAGTCTTTCAGCAAATCAAAACATCAAAAAAAAAAAAAAGATAAGTTAAAAGCAAATAACCAACCCCCTCCACCATCTAAAAACAACAAAGTGTTACTGTATTTTTGTGTAAACAAACCGATGGTGCATTAATCAATAATTTAAAAGCAAACCAACACCCCTACACAATCTAAAAACAGTATTCGTTTCTTAAAAAAATGAACCAAAAAAAAAAAGCATGCGAAAAAAAAATTTGGTTTACCATAAGTAATATTATGTAAATAAACCTATGGACAGTTAGTCGTTAATTTACAAACAAACCAACCCTAGACCATCTAAAAACAAAGTATTTGTTTATTAAAAACAAAAAAAAAACCCAGGTAGAATAAAAAAAGACTTTGTTGGTTTACTGTTGCTGACGAAAAAAAATTAAAAACCTGTTGGAAAAAAAAACTTTATCGTAATCTTATGTAATAAAAAAAAAACTTTGGTGGTTTACTGTCGCTGATGAAAAAATAATAAAAACCTGTTGAAAAAAAAGTTTTATGGTAATATTATGTAAATAAACAGATGGCTCGTGAATCAGTATATTGATGTGAATTGGGCGAAAAAGAGCACCATCAGATGGTAGGGTTCAGTATTCATACTATTACCAATGTTTCATTTATAATACATTTTTTAAAATTCAATATTATTTAATCAATTGTTGTTATTCTAGTGTAATATAGAAAAGATCTACATTTTTTTGTTTATTTATACTTTTCCTTTCAACTTTATATATATATGTACAAACTACTATGTTGTTATATGCCATGATACACATAACCATGTCAATATATATAGTAAACAAAATATTGTCAGTTGACTATTTTTTGTTTATATCAAGAAGCACAAAACAAATGACAACAAATTAATAACAGCACATACTTTTGGCTGTCTATTGTTCCAGCTTCACTCAAAAATCACTGAAACAATTTAAATGCAATTTGAAATGTAGCCCATCAATGCTGTCAGGCTGAACAATCCTGAAATATTGTAGTATCATTTATATTGAAATGGAAATATCCATTTCTTGTTTACTTAGATGGTTGGCAATAGGAAAAATAATTTATCATTTAAACATATGATTACATGTTAGTGAAGTAGTATAGCCTAGTAAATATCATAATAGGCTACTTTTAAAATTTAGCATAGATATAGGCATACTCACATTGGTATAGGAAAGTTCATATATTAAAACAGGCAAAACTCACTATACATATGCTTGTGTATAACAACAGTTCTACACAAGCATAAGAGATGGTGGTCATGTGATGTTTATTGGCTTAAAACTTCATATATGTTAAATAAAAATATTTTTATTAAAAAAAATATTTAAATTTAAAAACCATTTAGTTTTGTTTTTAGATTTCAATTATAAAAAGATTCCTTTTTTATTGAGATAAAAGGTTTATTTAACAAAGTTTTAATTAATGAGATTCAAATAAAAAAAAACAACTACAGGATATGAAATGAAATTTTTACATGAAATCAATTTAAATCAGAAGTAAAACTCTGTATCATATTATTCTGTTATTAAAATAAATTATTTTGAAATTTATTTATCTTGAATTTGTAATAAAGCTTTGTTATATTTATTTTCTTGATTTAAAAATTTTAGTTTTTTCAAAAATAGAAGTGTTTTTACAATAAACCTGTTTTTATTACATTGTTAAAAATTCATTAGGAAGAAACTAATATAAATAGAAGGCAGCATACATCAACTTATCCTTGTTTTTCTTTCCTTTATCTGGTTCCTGCCTTATTATGCTGATTGATAATAGAAGATTTACCTTCCAATTAATATGCAACTAACAAGTATCTTTTCCAGGTACCAAAAAATCTTTCTTATTAGTTTATACTTAGGAACTTCCTTCTAGGTATATAGAACCAGTTTACTGGAATGCTTCTAGTCCTTGAAATAGTTAAATGAAGTCAACCATATTCCAAATATATAAAAACCTACAACTACCAATGATATATTTTTCAATTATATAAAAAACTGACTAGGATCCAGTAAATATCTTAAAACATGTGGAAACCTGATCATGACTGAATTAACAAAAATCAACAAAGGAAAATGATTCTAGAAGATGAACTTCAATTTTGAATTTCGTACAGAACTCTTGTAAAACGAAATAAAAAAAAAAACATGCATATAAAATAAATATTTTATTTTGCTGATGAACTTTGCTGATCCTGTGTAAAGTTTGATTTGAGGTAGATTATATGAAAATTAATTTATAGATATTTCATGAACTTAATTTAAATTCTAAATGAACTTTATTTTATCTATAGATTTATATTATTATTTTACCATCAATCTCTTAGTTAATGTTTTATTAATTTATTACTTTAACTAACAATTGGTGAAGTCTAACAGTGTATATATATATATATATATTTAAAATCAGAATAAATAGTCTGGCTCTCACAAATCCATCTAATAGTTTATTTATTTTTAGATAATATTAACGAAAACTGTACCCATATAAATCAGAACAAGTATATCAATAGGGATTATTGTTTCAAAATTAGTATTTGCGAAGACTATCAGATTTTAAAATATTTTTTTGGGACCAATATTTCAATATTTTGTTGTTTTTTTAAAAAGAGGGAGAGGGTAAAGTGAAGGGAATTACTGGAAGCCAGTTAAAGCCGATGTGCCTCTATTTATCAATTTGTTAAAGTAGGCTTAACTTGTTAATAAAATTTTAACAGATTCTAGTTTTAATGAAATATATATGTCACATGCATTTACACAGTAAGGAGAATATCGATGTATTTAGTCGAATAGTTTTCAAAAAAATTTATATGCATTATCTTAAAGTTATACTTTGATGCATGCACATTGTGTATGTTTATCCTTCGATTTTGAAATACAGATTTAAACAGAATTAATTACTTGCATGATTATGTTTTTGGGTGTAGTCTGAATAGTTATAAATGAGATATGTTAAGAGTACTTAAACATGTAAAACTTGTACCTGTAACTATTATAAGATGCTTGATTGTAATCCATGCTATTGACCCCTACTAGGTAAAATTCAGAGGCAATGTATATATATGCTTATATTGAACTTAACATTAATGTGTGAATCAGTTGTTTTATTAACTAACTAATTGAGATTATTAATTTACTATTGAAATTTGATCCATAATAGTATTCAGAAAGATATTAGAAAATGCCATATAAATGCATATATAACTTAGGATTTAGAGTAAGCACTCATGGAGTAATTTAATAAATAGATTAATAATTATAATGTGAAAACTAAAACTAGATTATTTACACACATATACAATTATTCAAATGGAAGTCAATCTCCGATAATGCGCTATTTCTTAAATATAAATTTCCATACACTTGCCCGCAGATAAGAGTTTAAAAAACTTAAGTGAATCACTTAAGTTTAGAGTGTACATTCTATATACACCAACTCTTACAGACTATTCTTAAATCAGGGCTTGAGTCTATTGTGTGCCTGATGTTATAATCATGTATTTAATTGTATAAATCTATTTAACTCATCTTAAGAGAAAGACAGTGTCTCATTTTTAACCACCTATGATTAGACAAACATGACTTATACATGTAAATCTATTATTATAAAGTACTGAAAATTGATATTTTCAAACGGAAGACAATCTCTGATAATATGCTATTTTTTAAATATTATAAATTTTCACCCACTCGCATGCCAATAAGAGTTTAAAAAACTTAAGTGAATCACTTAAATTTAGAGTGTACATTCTATATACACCAACACTTACAGACCATGCTTAAATCAGGGCTTGAGTCTATTGGGTGCCTGATGTTATAATCAAATACTCAATTGTACAAATCTATTTAACCATCACAGGAGAAAGACAACCATGACTTAGAGATGTGAATCTATTATTAAATAATAGATTTATATACATATAGTGAATTCTGAATTTATCCATAACAATAATAACATGATGATTCACGAAACATTTATTTATAAGTTGTTATTTAAGTATTTTTACACATTTTTTAACAGTATTTTTTAAAATAAAAATACCCACAGTATTTATAATAAAATATCATGTACATAAAAGAAGTGGCCAAAATTACATAAAAACTACCAATATTTTAATTAAAATATTTATAGATATAATAATTTGTTAGTATTTCAAGAAAATAATCAACATTCATAATAACATTTCAATATTTAATAACATAAACTATCAGTAAAGGTTGTTAGAGGATCAAATGGAAATACTGATAAATGTATTGAAATTATACAAATTGTAAATAAAATTAAAGGATCCCAATAATATCAAATATAGAATAATATATATCTGATAAAGAAGCAAATAAAGACATGAATTCATATTCTAATAATACTCAAAGAAAAAAAAAGATAACATGATAACATTTAATAGTAATAAAAAAACAATGAAGAAGAAATTTGGAATTTCTATTCTACTGTTATAGAGTAAATAAAAAAGAACATTCCAATGGTGGATTAAAAGGACCTACATTTGGAGCCAAATAACAACATTCACATTTAAAATTACAACTACAAATATTAAAACTTTCAAATCAAATGAAAGAAGGAACTAGAAAACTGAATTAAAAATTAAACCAAAAGATGTTATAATAAGAGTACTAAACTCTCCATACAGTAGTGCCACCAAGTGCAAGTTTTCATAATCAATAGATGGAGAAAGTTTTGGACATAAAATCCTAAACTAGTGCCTACTCATCCAACATTTCTAGACTAGTTTCTAGCGTGTGACTTTCAACAGTGGGGAGCCATAGATCTGAGAGCACTGCACATAGATCTTAGGATCTAATGCAATCCTCCAGCACCCACCTTTTACTTTTTTAGCTAACTATAAAGCTTTGAGTCCAAAATGAAAACACAATAATGTTTTCAAGCTAAGCTCATTAGCTTGTATAGTTGTATAGATCTCAATTCAGTTCTGCATCCAATGGGGCTACTGTATGGAGAGTTTTGCCTCTGAAAAACAGCTTATGTAAGCATAAAAAATGGTGATCATATGATGTTTGATGGTTTAATCTAATCATTGCTGTTGCATTTTAATAAAAATTATCATAAATGTTGTACAGTTGTAGTTCTTTAATAATTGAAGTGAATACATGAGTACATGTAAAGTTTTCTGAAAGATTATAAAAAATTGGTTGTAAAAGATGACATATTATCAAGACTTGAAAACAAAATCAAAAAGTCTTGATTAGTAAACTTTGACATTATGAAAATTTTATCGTTTTTCCAGAAAAATATTACAAAGGATCCAATAAAAAAAAAAATTTTAAGGTATTGACAAAAGTTTTAGAAAATTTGATGTCAGGATAAGTTGCTTAAAAATTAGTCGAAAGTTTGATTCCACTGAATGGTATAAAGTTTTAGAACCAATATTTGCCAAAATTGAGGATTTATTTGAAGCTCTATATTTCAAAAGAAATTTACTATTAAGTTTGTAAATTTTTATATGGAATGTACCGTTTTGAAATAAGGATTAAACAAAATAATGCACAAATGATGCAAACTAGAAAAATGAATTAGAAGTTCATTATAAGATAATCTGGTTTCTAAGTGGAGACATTCTCTTTATTTTCAAAAGCATGCTACTTGCAGAAAAGTCCATCGAAAAGCTATTTATTATTCATCATTCCAATATACTTTCTGTTGTTTAATGCTTGTAAAACAAAAATTATAAAAAGGTTTGTATTTTTGTTATGCAAACTTATGAGATTTTATGAAAAAAAACTCAAATTTGAAACGATTTGTAATCATTGCAGGATATAGCCTATCTCTATTTCCTTATGGTAATTAGTTCTGTAGTCAATTCTCACAACAGTTTTGAAGACATTCATTATAATCAAAGACTTTAAGTCGAATTAATTAAATGTATAATTTTAGAAATTTCTCTTCTTTAAACATTTTAATTATTTTTGATCTAGTTAACCGCACATTAGAAAGTTTTTAAAGCATAATTTAAATATTTGAAAACCAGACAGTCTTCACAAACTTGAAGCTTAATTGTAAGTATAAGAGATTTGAACTCAGATTTTCAAGCACCTACAACTATTCACACAACCTCATACAACTAATACTCATGACCACACATATGAAGAAAACATAAATAATCACCAATATATTATTTTGTGCTAAACCGGCACTCATCAGTTGGTCCAGATTATCATCTCCCACACACACATATAATCAGTGCTCAGTTTATATTAAGATAGCAAATCTTCATACTTTAATGAACAAGGGCTTTTAAATGATATAGATGGCGAAAAGTTGGAGGTTGGAGTAGATTGAAGCTTGACCATTAAAGTACGAAGATTTGCTATCTTAATATAAACTGAGCACTGATTATATATATATGTGTGGGAGATGATAATCTGGACCAACTGATGCACGAAATACATATATTGGTGATTATTTATCTTTTCTACATATGTGTGGTCATGTGTATCAGTTGTATAAGATAGGTGCTTGAAAATCTGAGTTCAAATCCTCTATACTTACAATTAAGCTCCAGGTTTGTGAAGAGTGCCTGGTATTTTAAATATTTATACATCAAGCTTGTATTCTAACCATCCCTCTTCTATATATTTAAATGGATACTGTCCTATACATGAGGGGTACTTGAGGTCAACATGGGCATGGCAATACTATTGGCATCAGCATGGGATTTGGGTTATCATCAGATTTTCAATGATATGGATAGCTGAAAAGTTGGAGGTTGGAGTAGATTGAAGCCTGTCCATTAAAGTATGAAGATTTGATATCTTTATATAAACTGAGCACTGATTATATATATATATGTGGGAGATGATAATCTGGACCAACTGATGAATGTTGGTTTAGCACGAAATACGTATATTGGTGATTATTTATCTTTTCTACAAATGTGTGGTCATGTGTATCAGTTGCATGAGATAAGTGCTTGAAAATCTGAGTTAAAATCCTCTATAAAGCATAATTTAGTAAAAATATATTTTATAGATATATGTTTAACATTTACTGTGCGCATATTTAACCGTATAATGAAGTAAAAATTAATTTTATTAATCAAGCAGTAGATTTGAATCTAGCCCAACAGTCTAGCTATTATAAGTATAATTTATATATATGTAAAGCAATGACTTTTAATATATAGTGTAAATGTATTGTTATGCCACGTATCGTCTTAGCGACACATATGTAAACTTTATTGTTAATATGTTTAAATTATAAAAAAAAGTTCTTACAAACATTTATACAATAAATCATTGTTTTGCATACATATATAAAATATTTAAATTACAAATATATGACCTCAGCAATAGACTCTTTTTAATATTTATTAGTGCATTAATAATTCATTATTTGTATATCTTAAAGAATAATTGTTTAATTAAAAAATGTATTTTACAAAAAGAGAAATAGAAAATACGCAATTTACGACGAATATTTTGGAAGGCAAAATAATTTTAATGATTGTTTTATTTACTATAATTATATTTCTAAAAAAATCGTAATAGCGTAGATACATAATGAATAGTTCAAGTTCTGTGTAGTTTATTAATGATACTAAATGTACACATATTAATCATAACTTTATATCACAAAACAATAACATTAAATATAGCATTTGTTTATATATCCCCAAGGCTAAAATAATAAGTTTACACCAATCTTAAACTCATAAAATGCTTACAGTTGCTTACTCTAAATCTTATGAATGGAGAAGGCTATCTCCCTCAGTTTCATTTAATAAGGGAAGTTTTTCATCATTAATTGATCTGGCTTTTAAGCATTGCATCATATGATCAGCCCATCAGTAAGAACCCATCACTATCAGATTATTTCATAATTATTGTTTCATTTAAAAATTATTTTTTTGCACACATCATTAACATCCATAGGAAAGACAATCGGATTACTCCTTCTAACTCGAACCACCTATTTATTATCAGAAATATATATATATCTTTTCAGACTTTGAGATATAGAAGTGGGCCAATTACAATCATGGATTACTTTTGTTAACATTGTGTCATATACAATTGACTTCACAACAAGAGCTACATTGCCACCTCAAAACTTTTATCTTGTGGATGAAATATATGAGAATTACACATAGTACAATACATAAAAAAGGCTGTTATGGAAAAAACTATATTAGTCAGTTCTTGAGACACTTAGAGCATACCTAATAATAAAGAAAAATCTATTTGAAAGAAACAGCTACATGGTCCAAGCTCTAATTTCATATACCAACAGCAATGAGAATACAAGAAGAAATAATCTCTGTTTACAATGTATCACAACCCCTTTATATGAATTTTAAAACCAACTACAAGACAAAAAATCCTGCTCCATAGATCCAGACGATAAAGCATTATTCCTAGAGAATTTATACAAAAGCTGGTTCATAAACATCAAACTCTTGTCATCTAGGAGTATTTTGTATATAGGCATTCAGAATTTTTTATTATTATGGAGTATTTATATGATTTAGCCACTTTTTTAACAAAAAAAGTCACTTTACATTACCAAAAAAACATGAAAACATTCACACTAACTAATCTCAAACCCATATCAAACTGTTAGAATCTGCTATTATAGACAAACTATAATCCTATCTAATATCTATGTTATCGAAAATCAGTTTGCTAAAAAGGGCTCATCTAAAATAGTGATTGATGCAGTCAGAAATAATAAAAAGTATAGACCAGTTGTGTTTCAATTGGATATAAAATCAGCATTCAATATATTCCTAATTGAATTCTTTATTGATACAGTAGTAAACATAGCAATATCTGACATCTTTAATACGTGTAATTACTAATCTTTTATTAAGTTGAGAAATGCATATTACACTTAATGAAAAGAACTCATCTTCTTTGATACCATATTATTCAATTCCATAAAGTTCTCCTCTAGGGCTTTTTTACTATTTATTTCAACCTTTTACAGAATATAATAGAAATAGAATTATTAGAGATATAAAGATATGCTCATGGTCATACATATAGCACCATTCAGTGCAAACCAGAATAATCAGTGGATTCAAACAAATTTTTGCATACAATTATCATCTAGTGCCTACTCATCCAATATCCCCAGACTAGTTTCTAGCTTGTTGCTTTCATCAGTGGGGAGCCTTAGAACCGAGAACACTGCACCTAGATCTTAATAACTACTCAAATTTCATATTATTTCCCAATAAAAGTATATACTAAGTCTTATATTAATAAAATAAATTCTCTGTGTAGAAAGTTATTTTAGGGGATAAAGAGCATCTTGATCTCTTTAAAATGTTTCAAGTCCCACTAATAAAAAATGGTTTAGGCAACATTTCTTGACCTTAAATCTTACTTCTTCTTGTGCATATCATCATCATTGTCAACCCTTAGCAATCCATTGCAGGATGAAGGTTTCTTCAAGTTCAATCCATCTTCTCAGATCCCTAGCCTCTCTTCTCCACATTACCCCTGTAAATTTTCTTACTTCCTCTATCCATCTCACAGGTGGTCTCTTTCTGGATCTTTAACAATCTATTGGAATCCAGTTTCAGATTTCAATTGTCCATCTATTATATATTCCCATATATAAAAATGTTCTTTAAAATTATCTAACACATAAGCCACTATCTTATTAATCTTCTTCCCCAAAGAAAATTTTAATACTGGAATACATATTGATAATTTACATTCCATCTATGTTGAATAATAAAAGATCAATTTTAAACACTAATACTATAAAAAATAACCTTAAAATTCAAATTTTGGTCATTAGAAATAAAATTTTATAATTTTATGCTGAAGTTAAACTTGAAAGATCCTAGAATACACATGCCAGTTACGTTATAGAGGGATTAAAGCTCAATCTCATTTTATTTTATCTGCCTTACTTTTGTTAATATTCATTCATCCATCCATACATTATACAAGCAAACAAATTATAACAGGCAGATTCTTTTACAAACATTTGTTAATGGTAACTGTCCATGCAATCAGATAAGGACTTCACTTTATTCTCCTTGGATTACATCAGTTGCATAATACAGCCAGGAAGACACCCAATATGTTTTGGAATAAAATGAACTACTCTGCATAATACTTGAGGGATGTAACAAAGTTAACCTTATGATAGAACACAATATATCTAATGATGAAAAAACATAGGAAAATGAAAACTGATAAAAAAATTAAAAGGTTTATAAACAAGTAAATCCTGACTATATATATTATCAAAAAGAATATATATAAACCCTTAATCATCATCATCATCAACCATTATCAATATATTTCAGGATGAAGGTTTCTCCAAGGTCAATCCATTGTCTTCAATCTCTAGCATCTTTTCTCCACATTACCTCTGCACACTTTTTTATTTCATCCATCATCTCACATGTGATCTCTTTCTGGGTCTTTTGCAATCTCTTGGAATCCCGTTTAAGATTTCAATTGTTCATCTATTATCGTATATTCAGTCCAACTACACTTCCATTTTTTAATTTTTTCAATGAGGTCAGTAACACCTGTTTGATCTCTTACCCATATATTGCATTTTCGATCTCTTCTTGTTACTCCCAACATGCATCTCTCCATATTTCTTTAAGTAGTTTGAAGTCTCTGTATTGCTCTTCTATTAAGTATCCAAGTCTCAGATCCATAAGTAAGAACTGGTAAAACACATTTATTAAAAACTTTTCTTTTCAAACACATAGGCATATTTCCTTTTAGTATCAAGTTATTTCTACCAAAAGCACTCCAACCAAGTTTAATTCTATGATTAATTTCATCCATTATGTTTCCATCTGTATTAATAATCTGACCAAGGTATTTGTAACTGTTAACTTGTTTAACTCATCATAATCAATCTTTATTTTCATATTTTGAGAAAATCTATTAAACATTACTTTAGTCTTTTTAACATTTATCTTTAGTCCTACTTTCCTACTTTCATCTAATAACTCTTGCAACATTTCCTGCAACTCTGAAACATTTTTTGCAAAAACAACTACATCATCTGCAAAATCTAAATGACTTAAATAATCTCCATTTACTTTCATTTCTTTAGCTACCCATTTTAATCCACAAAATCTTGCATTAGTGGTCGAGAGGTCGGCGTGACTGCCTTGCACTTGCAGGCAGTTGCCCGGGTTGCGGGTTCGTGACCCGGCCGATGCTATGACACTTTAAAAAAAAATACTTCTTGCAGCACTGCTGTAAAAAGTTTTGGAGATATGGAGTCACCCTGTCTTACACTCTTCTCAATATTGACTTTCGTACTATCATTATGTAATCTAATTGTTGCTGTTGTATTTTTATAAATATTCTTTAAAATATGACAATATCCTGGATCTATATCTTGATGATCCAATGCTTTAATCACTGAAGAAATGTTTATAGAATGAAATGCCTTTTCATAATCTACAAATCCAAAGCATAATGGCAACTCATATTCATTTGCCCTTTCTGTAACTTCTCTCGATACCTGGATATGATCTACTGTACTAAAACCATTTTTAAAAACAACTTGTTATCTTGGTTGGTAGAAATCCAATGTTCTTTGTAGATGAGTTGTAATTATCTTGGTAAAAATTTTGTATAAAACTGATAAAAGGCTGATAGGTCTGTAATTTCTAATATCTTCTTTATCACCTTTTTAAAATTTTAATATTAATATTGCATTCTTCTAATCATCTGGTACTTCTTTATTATTTAGACATTTGGTATATAACTTTGTTAAAAAAATTTCTATTTCTTCACCTATTTCTTTTAATATATCAATTATAATTCCATCATTACCTGGAGCCTTTCCTTTCTTCATACATCTAATTGCGTGTCTCACTTCTTCATTTAAAATTCTGGGCAATTTGGAAGATGTAATAGATGTAGGAGGTACTTGTTATTTATTACAGTATAATTCTTGATAAAAGTCTTCCACCCATTTCATGATGTCATCTCTCTTTTTAATAATAATTCCATTTTTTTTTCTTATTGCAGATATAAATTTCCTACCAATACCAAAATGTTGTTTTATACTCTTAAGACCTTTATTTTCTTCTACAGCTTTCCTTACTACTTCACAGTTATACTTTCTTATATCATTTTCAACTCGTTTCCGCACCATTTGAGATATTCAATCCTTTTTAATGCATCATTTTTGTATAACTTCATATTACTTTTTATCTTCATAAATTCTCTATCTCAGAAATTTTATTGGTCAATTGCTGCTCTTTTCTATCAGCTATTTTTGTTGCAGTTTTTAAAAGTGTATCAGTTATTTGCATATTAATTTCATTCAAATCTGAATTATGGTGAAAATCTACTAATACTTGAAGTCGATTTGTAAGTTCTAATTTTAATTCATTACAATGTTTCTGAAGATTAGGAATATCAACTGTAAATATTGTTTTTTTTTTAAAATAATTTTGGTCTCTTTAGTTTTGCATTAACATGTATCTTACATCTTTCTAATTAATGATCACTTCCTGTGTTAAATTTATTAAGAACATTACAATCTTGAAATATATATTTTCTGTTAGTCAAAATATAATCCAATGCTGATGTACCTTCATTTGGATGCTTCCATGTCCATTTCATTTTAATATTTTTTTCAAAAAAAGAATTCATAATATAAAGTTTTTTTCTTCTTCTGTAAACTCCACAAGTCTATATCCTCTCTCATTTCTATTACCATAACCAAAATTACCTACAGCATTTTCATCTTTTATTTGTTTACCAATTCTAGCATTAGTCTCCCATAACAATTTTAAAATGTTGTTTATAACAATTTTAAAATGTTGTTTACTCTGATCAAAAGCATTTTGTACATCCATATAAAAATATTCTATTTCATCACTATGAGAACTTGTTCAGGCATAAACCTGAATTATCTATTATTAAGTTGTATAACTAATCTTGCCATTCTGTTCGATACATCAACAATCTTCACAATGTTATTTTTCCAGTTTTTATTTATAATGAATCCTAATCCACTTGTATTTTCAATATTTGTGCCTTTATAAACAGAGTACATGTCCACTTTTTTAAATCAACTGTCTTTTCACCTTTTCTTCTAATTTCACAAAAGTCCAATAAGGTCCCATTTAATATAAGACATTTCTTCTTCTAATTCTTGCAATCTTCCTTCACTTGAAAGTGATCTGCACTTGTAAGTACCTAAATAAAAAGTCATCATCAAATGGCAGCCTGGGTTCACAATCAGGGGATTCTTAGCATTATCCCCTTTCAGCCAACAACTGCTGCCTTGGTTGATGACTTTACAGCCTCCTGGGAATAAAGACCATGACTTTTTTGTCTGTTATGATTGTATATATCTATTGGAAAAATATTTATCATTTATACATACATTCATTTTGCCCTATCAGGCAACTGAGAAGGAAGATCATGGTGTTTTTTGATCTTAAACTCAGAGGTAAAAAGCCAATAAACTCACCATACTGGCCTATCCACGGCTATATATTATATGAATAATCACATAGTAATAACAGCTGCAATGACAAGAACATATGGAGTGGACACTAGGATTTTGCCTTGCTTGGTTTCTTTAAGGCATCCAAGAGGAATCAAAGGATCTCCTTTCAGTTAATAGCAAACCCCTTTCTGCAACCAAACCCTTAATATGTGATGTTTTTTTCTATAATAATCATTACCTATGTTTTTGTACTATTCTGTTATTTATCTGCATATGATAAATGGATTATTAATGTAATTGTTTTTTGCCTGCAATAAAATCCATGTTGAAAGTGGAAGTAATAATAATAGTAGAAATAGTAGTTATAACAAGAAGAGGAGTAAGAGAAGGAAGAGAGGAAGAGAAAGGAAAAAAAGGAGGAAGATGAGGGAAGAATAAGAAAAAGAAAAAAAAAGAAGAATAAAAAGAATAAATAGAAAAATAAAAGGAATAAGAAGAATAAAAATAAGAAAAATAAAAATAAAAATAATAAGAATATGAAAAGTAATAATAATAAGAAGAAAAAGAAGAATAGTAATAATAATCATAAGGAGAACAATAAGAAATATAAAGACAATAAGAAGTTAAATTAAAAAATAGAATATTACATGAGAATTTAGTTAGTTTTTTTAGACCTATCTAATGCCAAAAAGCAGCAGAACACAAAATAGAATTCCAGCAAGGGAAAAGGAAATGTAATGGAAGTAGGAATCAAAAAAATTATGGAAGATTAGTTTTTATCTATATTTTCCACTTTGTATTTATAATATTTCCACTTTAATTTTTTATTTACTTGTCTATTTATATTTTCTATTTGTACTTTTCTACTTCTTTGTAAATTTCTATTTTTTTTTTTTTTTTACTAACAAACATTTATCAGTTATTTATTTTATTTCATTATTAGCAATCCTAGACAATCTAATACACTGCTAAATATTGTTTCTTTTTCCAAAATTGCATACATTTTTTTTTAGTTTTATTATTTGTATTCCATCTATGATTTTTAATTTTTTACATGTATTTATTTTTAATTAAAAGGGAATAAAAAAGAGACTTTCAAGCACCCTTCAGCTATCCACTCTATCTCATACAACTGATATGTATGACCACACACATGTGAAAAACCTAAGTAATCTCCAATATACATATTTCATGCTAAACCAGTACTCATCAGTTGATCCAAACCATCATCTCCCACACACATACAAAATTAGTGTTCAATTTATATTAAGATAGAAAATCTTCAAACTTTATCAGCCAGGGTTCAATCTATTCCCCCTCCAACTCTTTAGCCATCAATTGAAAATCTGATGATGGAATGTTCAAGGCCCTTGTGGATGCCAAAATTATTGCCATACCCATGTTGACTTTAAGTCACTTTTTTATATTTGTTTATTCCCAACTTCCATTAATAAAAACTTATGATTACTTGGAAGTGATTTTTTTCATCAAAAACTGAATTCTTTTTACCATCTCACTTTTTATTTAATTATTAACATACAATCAATTGTGCATTTCCCCCCTTCTCTTTAGTATATTATTTTAATAAACTAGCTATTTTTTTGATCAGTATTTTTATGGAGCAACCTTTTAACTGCTAATTATATTATTGGTTGTGTCAGCTAAAAATCAAAGCTTTTAACTGGCCAGTTCACAAACTGAAGACAAGTCAATTGTCAAAATATTTTCACCTTTAATATCATATTGACTTTATATTCGTTTATAAAAAGTATATTAATATATTGTCAGGTTATAAAAGTGAACGAAAGTTCTTTCAAAAATAAATTGCTATTTATTTATTATAAAATATTTTATTTCGGCAACATAAAAGCCATCATATAAACAAAGAGTTCATGATGAAAATGCCTTTTACATTATAGAAAAGTAAATATTTCTTTTTGCTAAATCTTAAATATTTTTTACTAAAATCTTCAATATTTTTCGAAAATAATTTTGTTTTTTTTAGTATACTCTCTGAAAATGATTTGTAATTACTCAATATATACTTTTAATATACTTTAAATTATATTCGAAATGAAAACCTCAGCGTTTTTCTTTATTTTCTTTGATCAGGCAGTTTCTTTGTTCTTTCCAGCCAATCAGAATGTCTTTTTCAGCTGAGAGCCGGCTGACAGCCAATCACTGACAAGCTTCTTTCTTTGTTTAGCTTTAAATGCGGTTTTATTGATTTTTTTACTTGTAAAATAATTCGGAAGAGGGCACCATCTTACAGAACTTTTAAAAACCTAACCAATAACTGTCAAACGAATATCCTAACATTAAAAATAATGGAATTAGAGTGATGTCAGCTGTCGATGAGAGGCCTCGTAAGAGGCGGGAAAAGGGTTTTAAAAGTCTCCCATTTTCTTCAATTTTCTGATAATGAGTCATGTGATACTGGAGAATACCGCAATAATGCTGCAGTGCATTAAACTACTTTTTTCTCATCTTCTTTAGAGTTATTTTGCCATTTTTATAGTAAAAATTGGAAATAAATATTGATTTATTAGTTCACCTTTAGCTCTCTCCAAATACACATATTTTATCATTTGAACAAATAGATTTAATTTTGTGTTGTTAAATATCCTCTAACTTAGTTTACAGCCTATAGTTACCTGAATCTTCTTAAAATGATAATAAAGGCCAAGCTGATTTGTTCAATTCTCTAATCAACTTATATCTATAGGAACTAATTCCATAAGAAAAGGTGTTCCTTGATGACCATGTAAGACTATTTCTCACTTTGCAACAGTTTTTATATCTTCCAAGTTCTTTTGTTCTATTCAATGGGACAAGTTTAAACATGTTAAGCTGATTAACTGATTTAATTTGCTTAAGTATAACATAGTATACATTTAATTAATTATATAAAGTTTTCTGATCATCATTAATTATATTTCTTTGCTTACCTGAAATATTTTAATCTCAACAATAACGATTTTTTACTTACGTTAAATTTTTATATTGCTTTAATCGCATACAAAGTTTACTTTGCTTTTTTTAATCACTCATAAACATTTCAAGTTCACACAATAACCATTTCTTATGCTTGCTCAAGCTGTTAAAAAAGGCATTAGATAGGAAATTTATTCACAAACTCTCTTGCAAGCATTGATTATGCTGTCTTGCACTGGGTGGCGCTACTGTATAGATATTCTTGACTTCGTTTAAGGAGAAGCCATAATACATCACATCACATCACATCACATGTTTCATTTCAAGCTCAATTTTTACTTTGCTCTAAATAAACAATTCATTTGCTACTATATATATTTCACTGCCAAAAAAAACAAAAAAGAAAAGAAAATAATAATTCCAACACTAACGAGATATTTTATCGCTTGGAAGTTCGTAAGAAGTTTGAACACGAAATGGCAGAGTTAAATCATGCAGAAAAAATTAATAAAAATAACATGATAAGGTAATATTGCAATTATAAACCAGGCAACTTTTAAACAAATATCAAAAACTGAGAAAGGAAGCCCAAGAAAGCTTTAAATGAGAATTATATAAAAAACAAAAAGTAAAACAATATACATAAAAAAGATCTAGGATGACATTAGCTTAAAGAACTCAATCTTCTACTGTATTGAAAGAAAGTTTATTCATGAAATATTCACAACTGGTTGAGTAGAGATGCTTTTATTTGATCTTTTAAAGAAGTTTTACAGATTAATTTCTCTCAATGGTGTAAGCAATCTGCCCCCAAAAATTGACTTAGAACTGAAAGAAATAATAAAGTATTTTGTCCAAAAAGTATCAATTGTATATAGAATCAAATATTATCTTTATAAAATTCAGTTACAAATTGAAAGAAAATGTAGGTAAAACACCAAAAACACCTACATTACATGAATAGAAAGCTTAGTAAAGCTAAAATAAAAAGTATATATAATTACAAAAATGATCACAATTTGCTAAAATTAACCTAGAAAAAATGCAAATGAAATGGAATTATTTCAGAGTAAATATTAATAAGGAAAATCATAAGTAACATAAATCATAACATCTTATGCCAGAAAGAAGATCCATTCTGATGCATTCTAATAATCTATTAAGCATTAAAAAACAAATGTAACTCTCAAGGGCCTAACAAAATATAAGTTTAATTAAAGAATTATAAAATTATATTAACAATTATAAATTATGATTGTTTTCTATCCATTTTAGAAATGAATTTCATTAATCAGTAATAATTCTTACAGAATTTGTGTTCTATTTTAATGCTAAGGATTGGAGAGTTAATTTAGACAATTGTTTTTAAGATTAAGCATCACATGATAATTGTTGATAAACAGAGCAAAACTCTCCATACAGTATTGCCACCTGTGCTAAACAGAGTAATCAATGGATGCCAAAAGGCTTGTGCATAAAATCCCTATCTAATGCCTACTCATCCAATATCCCCAGACTAGTTTCTGGCTTGTGGCCTTCATCAGTGAGGAGCTTTGGATCTGAGAGCACTGCATCTAGATCTTAGGATCTAATGCAACCCTCTAGCAACCACCTTTTATCTCTACTTAACTACAAAACTATGAGAATGAAATTGAAAACACAAAAAATATTTTCAATCTAAGCTCAATAGCTTATATAGTCATATGGGTCTGAACACAGTTCAGCACCCATACATTTTGGTGTCTTTGGCTCTTTTACAACCATAGCCACCACTATCCTATTAGGCAGGATTGGTGTTAAACCATTAAACATCACATGATCACATTTCCTATACTAGCACATTAATTGTTGATAAACAGAGCAAAACTCTCCATACAGTATTGCCACCTGTGATAAACAGAGTAATCAATAGGGATTTTATGCACAAGCCTTCTGGCATCCATTAATTACTCTGTTTAGCACAGGTGGCAATACTGTATGGAGAGTTTTGCTCTGTTTATCAACAATTAATGTGCTAGTATAGGAAATGTGATCATGTGATGCTTAATGGTTTAACACCAATCCTGCCTAATAGGATAGTGGTAGCTATGGTTGTAAAAGAGCCAAAGACACCAAAATGTATGGGTGATGAACTGAGTTCAGACCCATATGACTATATAAGCTATTGAGCTTAGATTGAAAATATTTTTTGTGTTTTCAATTTCATTCTCATAGTTTTGTAGTTAAGTAGAGATAAAAGGTGGTTGCTAGAGGGTTGCATTAAATTCTAAGATCTAGATGCAGTGCTCTCAGATTCAAAGCTCCTCACTGATGAAGGCCACAAGCCAGAAACTAGTCTGGGGATATTGGATGAGTAGGCATTAGATAGGGATTTTATGCACAAGCCTTCTGGCATCCATTGATTACTCTGTTTAGCACAGGTGGCAATAGTGTATGAAGAGTTTTGCTCTGTTTTTAAGATTGTTTTATTGTGAAACCTGCTCATTTGATCATTTATGTTGACTTCAATTGCTCATGTAATTGTGGCATAAGATGCAATTGATTTAATATAATAAGTGTGCCAAACTCTCCATACAGTAGTGCTGCCAAGTGCTAGCCTTCATAATTAAGGATGCAGGAGGACATCATAAAATCCCTATTTAGTGTCTACTCATCCAACATTCCTCAATTAGTTTCTAGCTTGTGGCTTTCATCAATGATGTTGAATGAGTATGCACTAGATAGGGATTTTATGTACAAGCCTTCCTGCATTCATTTATTACAAAAGCCTATACTTGGTGGTACTACTGTATGGAAAGTTTGGTAACATGTATAAGCATATGAAATAGTGATCATATGATGGTTTAATACACTGTTTATGCTATCTGTACAATATTACAAACCAAATACATTTTTATTATTAAGAGATTTTTATTATTATTACATTAGTAACAATGGTTATAAGAGTAACATACAATATTACAAATGGTTTTACCTTACCACCCTTAAAGTGGAAGGCCACCTGATCACCTTACATTCCTGTTCATCCATGTTGCCTGAATATTGAAACAGGATGTATACTTCCTGTCATTAGGTTGAGGACCATATGCTTGCTTATCATGAAAATTGAGGCACTACTGCACTTCCCATGAGTTGAGTGTCCATTTTCTATAACTGGCACCTGGCTCCTATAGCAAGAGATTCCTGTAGGAAGGTGAACAATGTCTGAAACTGCACACATCCAAATCCTCTTAACATAATGCTATAATCACACTCAAGTGGATGACAATGTGAACAGTTCATAATTTTGATTTGAGAGTTTGGGCATAAGAAATTTTTGAATCCAAAGAAATTAACCCCCATGTGTCAGAAAACAATAAGAGAGTCTCTAGTTTTCATGGTAATAATATTCTCTTGTATTGCTCCCACAGAAACTTAGTTTCGGCTGGAATATCACTGCACATCTAGTAATCCAGAATGCAAACAGAACAATAATTGTCAGCTTTATTCTTGCAAAAACTCCACTCCTAATGGCCTGATGCAGATCAAGGTAAGAGGCATAACCAGACCTTATGGATATCCATAGTTGACCTCTAACTTCCACCAATTGAGAACAGTGAAGAAATATGTGAGTGGCAGTTTCCACTTCCTGAAGCAATGGTGCACATATAGGATCAACATTCTTATGGACCCTCTGGACCACAAGAAACTAGCTGGTTGGTAATCCTACCAAGTTATCTTTTATTAAAAAGTTTATCAATTTTGAATCTGAGGCCCAATGTCTTGTCTTTACTATTAACTTTCTCATATTTAGCTTTAGTAATGCTGGGTTTTTCTCCTGCTTTGGAAAAATTAACTTCTAGAAGTCCCAGTATGTTTTTTTAGTTAAGAGAAGCTGGTCTATGCTTTGCACAAACCTTTCAATGTAATGTTCCATTTCAAGGAGCCATTTTCTGAATCTTGGGTGCAGAGTATCCATAGGTTCAACCAAGCTACTAATTTCCTCTTCGGTTTTCAGTTCACTCATTGCACTTTTGGTGGAGAATATTCTATGTAAGTATAGCATATGTGTAGCATGTAAACCAAGGCCATTTAGTTCCTTGGGGTTTTTGAAGTCTGGCGAGACTGATGCAGATGGTGCTTTTCAGCAATTTTTTCCACAGCATGCATGGGTTTTTGAAGATGCTGCTTTTGGGCAAATTTTTCCACAGTCTCATGCAAAATGAATTAATTGAAGACTGAAAAGTCCTGGTCAGCCTAATTATTGGTAGGTAGTATGCAATCTGAGGGAAGACCAACATATTCAACAGTGTCACCTTACCAGGTAGGGACCGATGGACAGAGAACAGGTTAGAGATGGTCCTCATAGTTTTCTGTAACAGCATGCTCAAAATCCAGCAATTTATTAGTAAATTTGGAGAGTGAGATGGGAAACCCCAAAAAACTCTGAGGCCATCCAGAGAACCTTGTCCTTAGCTTCTGGTCCCATAGATACTCCAGATGGCTGCCTTCTCCAGATTCACTTTAAGATTGAACTTCTCAATGAATTTGTCCAGTACTTGGTATAATAATGGGAGGCTTTTGACCAACAGTAGGATGACAGTTACATTATCAACATAGGCTATGATGTAATACCTCCCCTAGTGCTGGAATGAAAACACCAGACAGCTTGTCCTCTATGTCTTTGATCAATTGAACAATATATGCAATAAATCACAAGGTGCTGAGTGGTTACCCCTGAGGGATTGAAAGATGAGTCATCTAATGAGATATGAATCACCCTGTTCAGCAGCAAGTTGGCAATTATTCTGACACACCAATGAGACCCTGTAGTGTCTGATGACAACAAATAATTGAGCTGGCACCACTGAGTCAAAGGTGGCCTGGAAGTCCAACTGAACAATGATGGGTATAGTGCTTCTTCTGGCTATGACAGGTTCCACCAGGAGAATGAACTTTCTCACAGCATGCCCAATGAAAGAGCCCTTGTGGGAAAATTAGTGTCTAGAAATTTTGGACAGGATATTTTTCTGGATCCTCTCCCTGACCATTGACTGGGTGGTCTTGATTAGGAAAGGCATCACGGAAATTGGCCTGAGGTTTTGAAGGAAAGAAGGGTTGACATGCCTCTTCATGAAAGGTATGAGGGCAATTGGGTACGGGTCTGGGATGGACTGGAACTGTTCTGCTAGAACCTCGATCATTTCTCATACCACAGGTGCCATAAACCTGCACAGGTAAACAAAAACAAACCTAAGTATCCCATGCAGGCCTGGATGGGTGTTCTCTGGATAGTCTAGCAGCCATTGATTAATGTGTACATATGTAATCACATGTTCACCAACTTCCGGCTCTTCAGTCCAGCAATCACCAATTTGAAATGGGTGATCCTGCAGTTTGGTCTTAAAGTGTTTGTATTTCTTCTGTAACATCCCTTTGCCCACAAAATTATGGTTGTCAATGGTAACCATGGAAGGCATAGGATGCTTCTTGGCACCAATTGCCCAATAAAGGTAGCTTCATGTTCAGTTGTGCTACATGGACAGGAAAAGTTTGGTTCTCTTAGTCATGATGTAACTCACCAGCACCTTCTGCCTGTTTTTATACTGGCTTTTAAGATTCATTAGGTGCCTGGCATTTATGCCTCTGGAAAAAGGTGTTTTATCTCCTTACCAATGTCATCTAACTTCCTGAGTAGTCTGATTGACACCTTGGTGTGACTGGTAAATGTATTGATCAGTGCACTCAACAACCCCCAAAGGCCAAACAGATCTGGATGGGTGGTAACTTTCATAAGCCCTATCTTATGAAATAGGATATAGGCTTCTGAGAAAATCCACTCAGGGGTATTGACCTTATTTAACATTCTTATCATCCTAGACTGATTAGTTGTGGAAAGAGGCACATGATCTATTTTTAGAGACAATAACATGGCCAAGTGGTCTGTGAAAGGAACCAGTTCAAAGTGTGCATGAAGTACATGATAAAGTTCTTGGCTAAAGAATAGCAGGTCTATTAATGAATGGTGCCACCAAGTGTAGAATGAGAAAGCGTTATCTGGAAAACAGCCCTCCCCACTCAGCAGCACAGGATTAATCAGGTATAAAAATTTAGATACAAATTTGCTGTATGCCATGTTGAAGTCATCAATCAAAATTATTGGTAACACTATCGTGGCTACAATGGAATTGATCCTGTTAACTAGAGAAAAGGCCATCTTGGAGACCCCCTGCAAGTTTTCATAGATCAGAATGAGGATAAAACCACTAATGATCACTTCTAGAATTATAAGGTTTTGAATCATATACAAAGTTCTTGAGTGATCCAAATTCAGTTTTTTATTAATTAAAACAGCAACACCTGAGTGGGCTGGGTTGGCAGGGCAAAATTGCAGGACATCATACTTTTGATTAGAGTTTCTATGCAGCTTGGTCTCACTTAAGCAGATGATGTTAAGGTGGGATGTGTCTAGCCACTGATTGATTGCAAAAATTCCATCAAGTGAGTTTAATCCCCTGATATTTACCCACTGATGTTCAGTATCATTTACAAAGAATTCACCAGTAGCTAGACTATTGGTCCTCCCACAGATCATTCAGCACTATTGTGCCATCACTAGACAATGAGGAACCATCTTCAATTTCTTTTTCATTTATACTATATAAAAGTAATTTAACTTGGTCTATGTGTACAGGCAAAGATATGCCAGATTGATTAGTTGCTGGCTGTGATGTTGAGTTTAGCACAATGACCTGAACCATCCTAGGTGCATTCAGCTGAACTTTTGCTCCTTTTCTTGATTTTTTTTTCCAGTTTTTTTCTTTGAGCTCTGTGTTTATTTGTTAGGGGAAGATCTAATAATTTAGCCACATCTTCATCCAAGGTTAAATTGGGTAGCTCATCAGCTTGTGGCATGGATGAATTATGGGATTTTTGTTTAGTTGCCCCAGTATTAGACTTTTATTTGTAAACATCACTAGTAAATTAGTGGCTGCTCCTGGCCCATTACCCCATTGTCTGTCAAGCTAGTAGAATCATCCTCCATGTTAATAAGATTATATGACAGCTGACATGATAGGGTCTCCACATTCAACAGCAAGACCTCTTCTTTATCGAAAACATATTCTACTATGAATTTGTACTGCCACTGCTGTTCTTAGGGCAGGACCTCTTTTGCTATAACTATTGAACCTTCTTTTTGATGTATGAGATTAACTGTGCTTATCCCACCTGTCTCCTCTGCCTACACTTGACCTTTGTGATTTCTGCTGTTCTTAGCCTTACAACCTTGGCATATCTTCCTAGAGCAGAATCTCACTAAGTGAGTGTGTTCACCACATGCAAAGCACTGTGGTCTTACATCCATAATGAAAACCAAGAGATGGCACTTTCCCTCTTCTAAAACTGGTGGCAGGTCCATGGGCAATACATTAGTAGCCAGCTTGAATGTAAATGCACCTGTATTAAAGAGCAGCTTTATCCCTGATTTTTTTCAGACAGATACTGGAATGACATGATGGTATCATAGTTCTGGAGCAGTTTTTGCAAGTTGCGGCCATTGAAATTTAGATAACAGTCTTTCACTGTCCTGTGGATCAATTTGGGCTTCGACATGTCAAACTTCACCAAATATTTGTCAGTAAGAACCAATTAACCAATTGGTTTCTTCTGAATAACTCCTTTTGCAGGATATTACTAAATTTGACATTAGGTGGTGGAAGACCTGCTTTATAGAATCTTCCAGTTTTTGATGTTTAATCAGCAGGAAAAAGTCATCTGTTGGAAACTGGTAGAGCTGGTATTTTCTATTTGTGGTGGTCAGTATCAAGGAGCACTCACTATTATAGTTTGCAAAAGAATTAAACAGGATGATGGGAACCTGCTGTTGAACTCCGCACTGACAATGTCATAGTCCTCAAGATTAAGAGCAGTGTTATCAATAGTCCCTTTAGGCAAAAAAATTCTATATTAGTCAAGTGGGCATCTTCCTTCATTTCCTACATTGAAAGATCATCTGACAGAGATGCACTTTTATCAATTCCCAAGCTCTGATTTCTATTATTTTTTTCTACACTGGTGTAAGATTTGCTGTTCTGCTGCTTATTGTACACATTACTTTGAATAAACTCTACATTACCACTTCTAAGGGAGTCAGCATAAGACATGACTTTAGGACTCTGATTAGCTATTAGGTTCATGTAAGGGAGGTCATCATTGTAATTGTCCAGTGTGGGAAACTGAGATAACATTTTGCAGTTTCTATGTTCACTTGCTTGGAGCATTTTTTAGTTTCACTAACATTTGCTGATTCCTCTTTGTGGGTTTTTTTCCTGAATTTCTTCTTGAGGAGGTCTTTTTTGATCACTATTTGCTTATTTCAGGATTTATCCTCACTAGCAATGCTTTCTAATATTGTTTTGGTGATTGGACAATAAATTATGGTGTTTGTTTGGTTCAAATTTGTCTTAATTTGAGAAAGATCGATCATTTCTGGCTTAACACTATCTTTAGTGAAAATTTTATTGATATTTCCTAATTTTAATGTTATAGAATTACTACATTGCATAACGGAACTTGTAGGTCTCTCAATTTCTGCTGGAATTTCATGATTTTTTGGATTCTCCTCAGTAACATGACTGTCTTTGATTGGGCAATTCTGATTTTGTTCAATTATATTATTTTGATTACTTTTGGTGCTAATATCTACCAAACTTCTGGTATCATTAGGATTTTTACATGAGTTAATTTTTTTGTTCTTGATGGGATTTTTTTTCCAGATTTATTTTCTGGTCTTGGGCTTCTTCATGCATTATAGTGATACCCTGATCAGGTTCTGACAGCTGGGGTAAGTTCAAATTGGGTTTTTACAATGAAATTTTTTTTATCCAAATTGTGATTATTTCTAAACTTCGTTTCTTGTCCCAGATTACTGGAATCCATCTTTGGCAGATTTGAAAGTTCATCCAAAGTGAAATTCATAAAACAACACACTTGAATAAGTAAATGAAGATTTAAAATTTTCATACAAACAAGATTTTGGGTCTACTATTAAATAAAAAGCATGCTAATAAATTTTTCAAACAAAACTTTGTACAATACTTTGATCACTTGACTTATCCAATATGGACACTAGATGGAAAAATATATTTAATCAAAATTACTTCATATTTTACCATATTATATATTAAAAAAATACCATATGTTAAATTATTTTTTTGGCAAAAATTGGTTTATATTATTGTAACAGGGCAGATATGATCAAACCCTCTTGCAATAAATAGACAAATACATAACCATATACTTAACAATATTATTATAGAACACATTGTTATTAACAATACTAAAATTTCCAGATCAATTTATGATCAATGATCAGTTATTTAGTTTTATTGTATTATAGATATTTCTTTTTAAAATGAGGAAATCTCATAAAAGAGAGGTATTGGGGGTATACATGTGCTCTGATTATTTTTCATTGTTTCCAAACCCAGCCAAGCACATTTTTATGTATGTGTGTGTGTTTAAATCAGTGAAACATGAATATTCATAAGATTGAAAAAAATATTTTGTTTGATAAACTTTTAGAAAATATTAAAAGTTAAAGAAAGAATTATAATTTCCCATGATGAAAGATTTGTTAATCTACAGAAAGAGGAACAATAGAAAGTGACTTTTGCAAATCCTGGAAATGTTGAATACTAATTTTAAAAAAGGTGTAAAAAGCTTTTACAGTCCATACCAAAGAAAGCAAATTGAATGTTAATGGAAATAAAAAAAAAAAGAAAGAGTTAAGAGAAGGGGCGGAGTTGGCAATTCTTAAAATATAATTTTCTTTTTCTTAATTATGATTATTATAAGTTTTGGTCATGAAGAAAAGCAAGCTTGCTCATTACATATATAAAAAAAATCTAATCTAGATCAACACTATACATTGATGGAATTTGGCCAGGCTGGGTAGAAACTTCAATGTATGAGATGTTCAACCTCTCCCCTAAATGTATAGTAGCTGTCAGTGCCAGAGAAGAATTTATACCTAAAAAATCACCTCAATAAAATAATAGTGCTGGACTGTCGTAACACTCGGAAAAAAAAATATAAATGATAAAATGGAATTAACCTAAACTTCAAACATTCAATTCGTCATCTAAGAACAGGAAATTCTACTTCAACCATTTGATTCAACCAATTTTCTGGGGAAAATACAGGTACGTTTTCTGTTAGTACATATGTGTATGACATATTAGTAAGCTTACCTAATTGAACTCCATGCTTGGGAGAAAATTTATAGACTATTTAATCTGGGAATAATTCTCAGTTGGCCTAATTATGAACTCTTTCAATTGCACAGAAAGTCTAAAATTAATTTATGTGCTGTTATTATCAAGCATACCAATTCTATCCATAATTCAAGTGTTGTAATATATATGTAATAGCATGCTTGTGTGTGTGTGTGTTTTGGTAAATAAAAAAAAACTATCAAGAAAGAGAAAGAAAATCTAAAAGCATAAAAAATAATAATTTGTTTTATCAAAAAGGGGAGGAATCAATAATATATTAATGCAATGGGTCTATAGTAAATGTGATTTAAAATAAGGTTAGTGAATATTGTGTGTGTGTGCTAACAGAGCAAAAATACTAAAATATTGAATGAAAGTAATCAAAGTGTTATTGATTTATACAGATATTTGTGCACATAAACATATATTTAATACTAAATTAACCTTTTGAGTTTTTTTTAATAGATTAAAATAGGTTAGACCTACTCCTGGTAATTTTACCACTCACTCTGAGAAAGCTAGCCGAGGGTCAGCTCATTACATCATCGTATTATATACTTCATATTCTCCAGTATAATTCTTACCTATGGGTGAGATTGGCACTTGGAGTCTCTAGTGAGACATTCATAAATATACTGTGTATAATATTGAAGGTAATTATCTCTGTACAGGATACTTTATCCTGAATCAAAGCGATAATATAAAATATTGCATTTTATAAAATGGATAATAATACGATTCTTTTTTTTTTGTTCATGCATATGTATAGGAAAAACAGAAAGAAGAAGAGAAAACCTAGAAGAAAATAAAAAAAAGAAACGGAAAGAAGAAAAAAAGAAAAACGCCGTTCTCAGGTTAAAGAAAATGACAGAAAAGGCAAAAAAGGGAAATTAAGGGAAAGAAAACCAAAAAAAAAAGAGGAGAAGAACAAAAAACACCAAAAGTAGGAAGAACAAGGGAACCAAACAATAAAAAAATAAAAAGAACAAAACATAACAAACAAAAAAAAACTAAAAAATCCAAAGAAAGACGGAAAAAAAAAAAAGCATTATTTATTAAAAAAAAAAAACAAAAAAAAAAAAGGAGACGGAAAGAAAGGGGAAAAGGAGGAAAAAAAAAAGGGGAAAGAAGGAAAAGTTTATTTATAAAAAAAAATTAATAATAGATAAAAAAGGAAAAAAAAAAAAAATAAAAACAAAAAATTTATTTTATAATAACAAATAAATTTTAAAAAAAGGAGGTAAAGGTATGTAAAACGAACCGAGGGAGAAAAAGAATTTAGGTAAAAAATAGAATAATAATAATTGAGTATTTCATGTTTTCTTTGACAACCAAATTATTTGATTGTTGAAGGGGAAATATTTAAAGAAAACAGAAAATAGTAAAAATTTTATTTTAATAGCACTTTAAATTGAGAGTAAATTTAGTACAAGTAATATAGAACCTAGAAAAATTAAGATTCTTTCGAATAAATTTAATGTTTTTTGTTACAATATTAGGAATTAGATTTATTATATTAGTATAGTTATTTATTTTTTCTTTTCAAGTTAGTAAGAGAATAAAAAAACAATTTATTTTTATTTTTATAAAAGAAGTTAATTTTAGTAGAAATTTAATTTTGATTGAAGGTTTACTAAGAGAGGGTATAAGAGAGGGAAATTATTATTTTTTAAATGGATCGTTTTTCGAAGTGAATAAGGTAAAAGAAGTAGAAGAAGTTTTAAAAAGGAAAAGAAAACAAAAAAAAGAAAGAAATAAAAGAACAAAATTTATTAATATAAACTTAAAAATTAATTGTTGAATAATTTAAAATATTATTTTAAAGAACAAAAGAATTTTGGTAAGAAGAGTAGAAACACACGGAAGACATAAATAATTATAATCAATAATTGTATTATATTACAAATATACAGTTTATACATTAATTGATCTTTGAGTAATATTAATAGAAAGTAATACAACTAGTACATTATAATATAAAAAGTAAGACAAGAAAACATTAATAAAAGTTTATTTACATAACACATGAATGATATTTCCAAAAACCTTTTCTTGTATTAATTGATGACAAAGAGTTTATTAAAATTTAAAGTCAAAACTAATTAAAGTTATTGATAGAACATTTAGAAATGTATAAATTATCTATTTATGATTCTGGAAATAGTAACAGGAAAAAAACGATTATCATTTTTCTATTTTTTTTTTATTTTCTTTAATTCCATTTGTAATGTAAATAGTGTAAATAAGTTATTTGTTAAAGTTGATGTAAATAAATTTGTTTAAGTTGTTTAAAAGGGTCGAGTTCATTATTTACCCCCATTTGGCAACAGAGATTTGAAAAACAAATATTTGCACAATATGAATTTATTATTATTATTTTGTGAAAGAAACACAAATTTTCTTGATATAATTTATAGAATTGATTGACATTAACATATAATATACAATGGTCACAAAAATATAAGCATAATAAAGAGAAAATATTTATTGCCCAGATGTTAAATTATAAGATTTTGGTCTATTTTAAAATTAAGAACTATATGGAAATGAAAGAAGTATATGATTTACTTATTTTCTAATGATTAATAGTATAATCAAATAGATAAGATAAGTATACCAAAGATATTATTGTTAGTTATTCTTATTAGAATAGTTAGGTGTATTTAGGTTTGATATTAAATCCCTTATCATTCCTATCTGCCAATTATTATTACTTAAGATAATTAGAAGAACCGAGATTCTTTAATTATATTTCCTTAATAAAAGAGAGATATTATCTATTATTATAAAGAAGTTCATTTATAAAAGTCAAAGAGGCGTAGAGTTAGTAATGAGATAATAAAAAGGAAAGATCTAGCCATGAAACAGGCGGAAAGACAGGCCAAGAAACAAACCAAGTAACCACCCAGCCAGATTTTAGTAAAACTTATTTAATTAGTAAATGATAGAACTATATTAATTTTTGGTTTAAAAAACAAAAAAAGAAAAAAAAAAAAAGAAAATAGGCAAAACGGGGCATATATATGCTCATAGTCATGTAAAGATGAATATCTTAGGCATATGATGGGGAAAGGTGTAGATGTGTTGCATTATAAAAGCATTGATTTTCTATTGGTTATAATTTTATGCCTATTTAAAAATTAAAAGAGATATAATAATTAATCAAAACTTTATACATAATAGGTAAAATAAAATAACAATTGTAACATGTATAATATGTATTTAGTCTTTTAATACCAATAATTTGCTGTTAGTATCCTGGAAATGGAATGCTATTACCTATAATAAGATTAAAATAGACAAAAAAAAAGCTATCAAAGAATTAAGCTTAAGTTTAGAGTGAAAGTTACTAATCAATTTGAATCATTTTTTATTTTATTGAAGTCAAAATCTATTTGCTAAATATAATGATAAATGATGTATTTTTAAGACTGTATACTAATAATTTTAATCCCACATAAATGATTTTCACTACTGATCACATAAGTAATGTTAATAAATATAAATAATTCACAGAACGATTCTGAATACTTTACTAGAACAAATCGCAATCATTCTAATAAATCAGTTTAATTAATTAAAAATAAATTTGCATATATGTGTGTAACTAAATATTTATTATAAAACCATCCATATTTAAATTAAAGAAGCTTAAAGGATTTTTGCTTATGTGCTTGATCCCTCAAATTTTTGTGGTTGGTCATAAAATAATGCACTAATTTATTAAATTTTTTGCATTAAAATTAGAAAATTGAAAATAAAAAAATTAATCAATCATTAATTATAATGTCATTTTTTATAAAAAATGTTATACTGTGTATGAGATTTGTACTCTAGTGATTCATTCAAGTAGAAAAATTTTAGCATCTAATTAATTATATAAGAAATTTGAACTGACTTTCAATCTCCTTTCAGCTGTTCAATATATCTCATACAACCTATACACCTGACCACACACATGCATAAAAGACAAATGATCTTCAATATATATATATTATGCGGAACCAGCACTCACCAGTTGGTCCAGATCATTATCTTCCACATATATATTGAAACAGTCATTTTCATCCAATCTGTCTGTTTTAGGTATTTTATCCCCACACCTATCTCTATGCCAGGTTTAAACCCTCTCAGAGTACCCATTTAAACAACCTTAAATTACTATACATGTGGGATTGCACATATATATGCAAACAGTAAGTCTGTAATTTAATAATATATATATATTACAAAAATGTGTTCATTTTAAAAGATTTCTAGTTTAAAAAATATTAATTAGTCAATTTTATGGTTATATTACTGAAATCACATATGTATATAGACACAATTCCGACTTGCTATTCTACATATACAGTAATAAAATTAGTTTTACACTAATTGTAAAAGCAGCTCTTAGTTTTTCTTGTCAACAACTTTTAAATTAGGTCACACAATAGTCTTAAAATAGCATGAACTTGATTTTATAAATCCAAAATTTTAACGACAATTCTGAAAATTTTATAGAGTTGGGATAATAAATTACAGAGGGAAAAAGGTAGAAAAACAAAATTTAGATTAGTTTTAGCAATTAAATAAGTTTTTGTAAAATAAATTAATGGGTTTTTCAACTATGATCAAGCTTGTAAAAATAAACAGTGGCCAGAGTTAAAAAAAATATAAATACTTCAAGTTTTGTGTCCAAAGAGAGTGTTGTATATTTAATAAGTGAATTGTAAACCAAATTTACGTTTGTTTCATTTTTAAAATGATGGGGTAAAGTAGGCCATAACTCACTGCCTCTTGCCCTTTGCCAGAGAGAGAACTTTGGTCCAATAAAAATACAATGCCATACCTCAGCAAAGCAAAGCAACCATGGTGGAAGAATCTCCATTAATGTCTAATCATTGCCAAAAGTGTCAACTTATCATCCTAAGTGCCCAGAACTGCAATGAAGACAACTGACCGGTAAATTTTCACTCAGAGCTCTGTTCATAAACTGTGACTTTCAATTCTCTATTTTAAAGCTAGCTATGTATTAAACCTGCCTTTCCAAACACTTTTTCTAAAATCTTCAAAAGAAAGCTGTTAAACTCTAATGTTTGACTCTTGTCTGATTGTAAAACTTGTAATATTAAATTCTCTCTCAAAATGTAAAACTATAATAATCTATTTTAAACTAAATGTATAACTTTCTGTGGTCTTTAATGCCTATTTCTGATCTATTCAATTATCATTTTAATACTGCATGTGTTTGATATGCCAAATAACTTGAAACTATTAGTATTTATAAGTATAATTTTAGCTTACCACTCTGTGAAGATCATTTCAAATCTTCACTATAATATGTATTAAATAATTGAATTATTAATTTTTTCATTCACTGTTTTGAGCTCATGTTATTATTTTACTGGTTAATTTTATGTATTAATATTATAATAATCAGTATTGCTCTAATTAAAATTGTAGTTTGCTTAACTCTAGTTATAAATTATAACTATCTATATACGTAACTTATACATCATAGGAACTAGCCACAGAGATATTATCAAATCATATTCTAATGTTTTATCTGTAATTACCCCTTAAATATACTTTGTCCTCCTTATATTTATATATGTTAAAAATGCAGATGATAATCTTAAACTAGGTTACTAATTAATTTAGTCCCTAAATAGTATATTTGAAATACAAAATTTAAGAACTGGTTTAGATATGCAAATAGATGCTATCTATTTTTAAGGCATGCTAAGATAATTTTATGTATTTGTGTTATACATATATATAAGCTGTGGATGTGTCCTTACTAAGTATGCAATGTACAATTAACTGTTTGCTGTATGATTCTTGATGAGTTGCTGATGGAGGTCATACTTATCTACTTAGTTTGCGTAAAGCACACTCTTTTAGAACTGGGGCACAAGGATCCAGTTTATTCATAATTAATGCTTATCCAACTCCCTGAACTACTAAGTTCATATATGTAGCAAGTTGGTCGGTTGTAGGGTTACCGAGCATTCGATGAAGCCCGTGAATAATGATCCATTCGCACCTTCTAGTTCTATTAATATTTAAATATGTGCCAAAGAGTATATAGGTAAACCTATAATAAACCAGTTTGCTCTCTCTTTATATTAAATGCCTATCCAGCATCAGTGTATATCCTAATCTAGGTTAATACATTAATCTGTGTATCTCTGAGCCTGCTTATGTGCTCAATTTAACTTGATATAGATAGACACCATAGGAGTGCTATTAAGTTAGCTATATAACTTTGGCTATTAAGTTGCATAGGATTTGCAGACTACACAAGAGCTAGAAATTTGGCATATTAATATAGGCATAAACTTAAATAATGCATTACACTTTATTAAACACTTATGATGAGATAGCATGTAACATTAATCTCATTAGTTATGTGATGCCTGCATGCATAATCTTTCATGTTCTCATTACATAATTCTGTATATTTTAGTTTTACTATCTTTTATTTTATTTATTAAATTAATATTATTTAAAATATAACTCGTTTTCATATCTTTATTGTCCATGAGTTCACTTTTATCCAACTCTAGATTTATTTGCACATACATCATTATATCTATATGTAGATCATTTTATTAGATTCCATAATTAGTCATTGTTATATTAGCGGTTCACTTAGTTATATGTGTGTATATCTGACCAAATCAGTGTTAATTTAGTTAATTTATGAGTTTCTTGTTCCACCCTGAGTGACTGCTGGACCGAGGTTCACTTGAATGTCTGTGTAACTTGAGAAATGTCATCTATAGGATATTAGATCATTGAGCAGGGGTAAAAGGATTGAATGTTGGCCAGATTCTGGATCCCAGCATCCAGATTTAGTGTATTTTGCCAGTGTTCTAGAGTTTGTTACATGGAAGGACAATTCTTACTGTTACAATATATATAATCAGTGCTCTGTTTATATTAAGATGGCCCAACTGGTG
Organism: Epiperipatus broadwayi; assembly: GCA_028023455.1. Classification (NCBI taxonomy): domain Eukaryota; kingdom Metazoa; phylum Onychophora; class Udeonychophora; order Euonychophora; family Peripatidae; genus Epiperipatus; species Epiperipatus broadwayi. Next base: position 4,631,675 of record JAQFVV010000070.1, on the reverse strand, counting down.
AGTTCAGGTTCAACATGAAATACATATACATTCCGGATAATTTATTTTTTACATGTGTGTGTGGTCATCTGTATAGGTTATATGAGATAGATTGGATAGTTTAAAGGAGCTTGAAAGTCTGTGTTCAAATTCCTGATATAATTACATAAATCCAGGTATACAAATTATACTGATATTCAATCAAACATTACCTCTAATTAATTGTAAATTTTGTTTAAGACAGATATTTGTATTTTAATCATTACAGTTAAAGTTCATACATGATCACCATTCCTTATGCTTACACAAATTATTTACACAAAGACTAAACATTCCATACAGTAGCACCACTCAGTGCAAACCAGAGTAATCAATGAATGCAAGAAGGTTTATGCATAAAATTCCTATCAAGTGCCTATTCATTCAATATCCCCAGACTAGTTTCTAGCATGTGGCGCACATCAGTGATGAACCTTGGATCTGAGAGCACTGCACTGAGACCTTAGGATCTAATGCAATATTCCAGCAAACACCTTTTACCTTATTAGCGAACTATAAATCTTTGAGACCAAAAAGTATGGATGCTGAACTGAGTTCAGATCTATATGACTATACAAATTAATGAGCCTGATGTGAAAACATTATTGTGTTTTCATTTTGGACTCAAAGCTTTATAGTTATCTAGTAAAGTAAAATGTAGTTGCTGGAGGGTTGCATTAGATCCTAAGATTTAGGTGTAGTGCTCGCAGATACAAAGTCCCTCACTGATGAAAGCCACAAGCTAGAAATTAGTCTGGGGATATTGGATGAGTAGGCACTAGATAGACGTTTTATGCACAAACCTTTTTGCATGCATTGATTACTTTGGTTTGCACTGACTGGGGCTACTGTATGGAGAATTTAATCTTTGTGTATATAGTTAAAGTTGTTGCATATATTTTAAATACAAACAAATATACTATTAAGATAATAAAAAAGTTTACGTTGTCATATTAGTAAAATAAATTCTGCTATTTCAGTTTTGGAGACTTTAGTTATAAAACTGCTATCTAAAGATTTGAGCATACAAACAACCTTATAGACAGTAAAGCTTTAGGTCCCCCCCCCCCCCAGTTTAAAGGCAAAAAAAAAGGAGAACAGATTAATATTATTAATCTCTGGTTTAATCAACATTTCCTAGTGCTGGATTATTATTGATATTTAAGTTTTTCACTCAGCATTTTTTCCCCATAAGCACTAATAAAAAAACCATCAAATGGTTTATTGCTTGGGAGTTCATAATAATTTAAAGAATGGAAATTATGGAATGGACTTGGGATCCATGGACTTTGATTTCCAGAGTTTATTGCTTAACCAGCACTAAACTATGCAGGGTCATAAAGACAATCAGACAGAACTGAGGGGAATGAAGGTGCATCTGCACACATTATTATTAACTGCGTTGATGACTATTGAAAATTTTATTTAGTTACATTAAAACACAACGTTTTATGCTATTTTAAAAAGACCTGTCAAAATAATTTAACTTTTTTAAAAATATAATTTCACTTTTATTATTTTTATTTTAGATATAAACATAGGGGGTTTGAACATAGATTATCAAGCACCTTTCAACTATCCACACCATCTCATACCACTGATGCACATGACCACACATATGTAGAAAAGATAAATTGGTGGCCGAAGGCAGAGGGTGCTAAAAATTCCCTGATTGTGGACCCAGGCTGCCATTTGATGATGACTTTTTATTTAGATACTTACAACTGCAGATCACTTTCAAGTAAAGAAAGATTGCAAAAATTAGAAGAAGAGCTGTCTTACATTAAATGGGACATTATTGGACTTTGTGAACTTAGAAAAAAAGGTGAAAAGACAATTGAGTTAAAAATTGGACATGTACTTTATTATAAAGGCACAAATATTGGAAATACAAGTGGAGTAGGATTCATTATAAATAAAAAGTGGAAAAACAATATTGTGGAGATTGATGGTGTATCGGACAGAGGGCAAGATTAGTTATACAACTTAATAGCAGATACCAAATGCAGATAATTCAGGTTTATGCCCCAACAAGTTTTCACAATGATGAAGTAATAAAAGGTTTTTATATGGATGTACAAAAGACTTTTGATCATAGTAAACAACATTTTAAAATTGTTATGGGAGACTTTAATGCTAGAATTGGTAAACAAATGAAAGATGAAAATGCTGTAGGTAATTTTGGTTATGGTAATAGAAATGAGAGAGGACTTAGACTTGTGGAGTTTGCAGAAAAAGAAAAACTTTATATTATGAATTCTTATTTTGAGAAAAATGCTAAAATGAAATGGACATGGAAGCATCCAAATGAAGGTACAGCAGAATTGGATTATATTTTGACTAACAGGAAATACATATTTCAAGATTGTAATGTTCTTAGTAAATTTAACACAGGAAGTGATCATCGATTAGTAAGGTGTAAGTTACGTGTTAATGTAAAACTAGAGAGACAAAAATTATTAAAAAAAACAATATTTACAGTGGATATTCCTAATCTTCAGAAACATTCTAATGAATTTAAATTAGAACTTATAAATCGGTTTCAAGTATTAGTAGATTTTGAACATGATTCAGATTTGAATGAAATTAATATGAAAATAACTGATACACTTTTAAAAACTGCAATAAAGATAGCTAAAAAAAAGCAGCAATTGACCAATAAAATTTCTACTGAGACTAGAGAATTTATGAAGAAAAGAAGGAATATGAAGATATACAAAAATGATGCATTAAAAAGTATTGAATATCTTGAATTTTGTAAAATGGTGTGGAAAAGAGTTGAATATAATATAAGAAAGTATAACTGTGAACTAGCAAGGAAAGCTGTAGAAGAGAATAAAAGTCTCAAAAATGTATCTCAAAAATGTAAAACAACATTTTGGTATTGGTAGAAATTTTATATCTGCAATAAGGAAAAAAGATGGAATTATTACTAAAAAGAGAGATGACATCCATGAAATGGGTAGAAGACTTTTATCAAGAATTATATAGTAATAAAGAACAAGTACCTCCTATATCTATTATATCTTCTGAATTGCCCAGAATTTTAAATGAAGAAGTAAGACATGCAATTAAATGTATGAAGAAAGGAAAGGCTCCAGGAAATGATGGAATTATAATTGATATATTAAAAGAAGCAGGTGAAGAAATAATTTTTTTTTTTTGCAAAGTTATATACCAAATCCTAAATAATAAAGGTGTACCAGATGTTTAGAAGAATGCAGTATTAATATTAATATTTAAAAAGGGTGACAAAGAAGATATTAGAAATTACAGACCTATCAACCTTTTATCAGTTGTATACAAAATTTTTACCAAGATAATTACAAACTCATCTACAGAGAATATTGGATTTCCACCAACCAAGAGCACAAGTTGGATTGAAAAATGGTTTTAGTACAGTAGATCATATCCAAGTATTGAGAGAAGTTATAAAAAGGATAAATGAATATGAGTTGCTATTATGCTTTGGATTTGTAGATCATGAAAAGACATTTGATTCTATAAATATTTCTTCAGTGATTAAAGCATTGGATCATCAAGGTATAGATCCAGGATATTGTCATATTTTAAAGAATATTTATAAAAATGCAACAGCAACAATTAGCTTATATAATGATACTAGGAAAGTCAACATTGAGAAGAGAGTAAGACAGGGTGACTCCATATCTCCAAAACTTTTTACAGCAGTGCTGCAAGAAGTATTTTGTGGATTAAAATGGTTAGCTAAAGAAGTGAAAGTAAATGGAGATTATTTAAGTCATTTAGATTTTGCAGATGATGTAGTTGTTTTTGAAAATAATGGTTTAGAGTTGCAGGAAATGTTGCAGGAATTATCAGATGAAAGTAGGAAAGTAGGACTAAAGATTAATGTTAAAAAGACTAAAGTAATGTTTAATGGATTTTCTAAAATATGAAAATAAAGATTGATTGTGATGAGTTAGAAGAAGTTAACAATTACAAACACCTTCGTCAGATTATTAATACAGATGGAAACATAATGGATGAAATTAATCATAGAATTAAACTTGGTTGGAGTGCTTTTGGTAGAAATAACTTGATACTAAAAGGAAATATGCCTATGTGATTGAAAAGGAAAGTTTTTATAAATGTGTTTTACCAGTTCTTACTTATGGATTTGAAACTTGGACACTTAATAGAAGAGCAATACAGAGACTTCAGACAACTCAAAGAAGTATGGAAATATGCATGTTGGGAGTAAGAAGAAGAGATCAAAAATGCAATAAATGAGTAAGAGAACTAACAGATGTTACTGACCTCACTGAAAAAATTAAAAGACTGAACTGGAGTTGGGGTGAACATATTGCTAGAAGAGATTATAATAGATGGAAAATTGAAATCTTAAACTGGATTTCAAGAGATTATAAAAGACCCAGAAAGAGACCACATGTGAGATGGATGGATGAAATAAGAAAGTGTGCAGGGTTGACATGGAGAAGAGAAGCTAAAGATTGGAGATGAATTGAACTTGGAGAGACCTTCATCCTGCAGTGGATTGATAATGGTTGATGATGATATTATTTCGTGCTGCACCAGCACTTATCAGTTGGTCCAAACTATATATTTGTATTTTGTTGAAAATATTTTATTTTTATTCATTTTTTTTGTTAATGTCTTAGTAAAATTAACTTTTATTGCATTTGCACAATATTTTATTATTATTATTATTATTATTTTTTCTATAAAATTTTTAAGAGAGTTACTGTTTATCACCCTGCCCCCTCGAAGTTTTTTTTTAAATTTTTGTCAACAGTTAATGAACAATTAACTTCAAATTGCTATGGTTTTATTGGAATACTTTGAAATATTACCAATAATTATTTATATACATACAAAACAATAAATCCAATACTTCTATTATTATAAAATATAAATCACAATCTAACAATACGATTATTGATCACTATTTCTTATGCTTGCCTTCTGGCATCCATTGATTACTCTGGCTTGCACTGAGTGGCAGCACGTAAGGAGAGTTTTGCCTGTTTTAATAAACAGAAAAACATTAAAATAATATAAAACAATATTGCCAAGTGCTTTCAACTCGTTTGAGTCTTTATCGCAACTATGTTCAATGAAGCATTTCGTAAAGATAATACAGATTGTTATAAGCAGGATTTAATAAGGATTGGGTATAATAAGAAAATATTGTTATCAATTGTGCTAAAACATTATAAAAGATGTAATAGTATTAATGTAATTGTGAATAATAAACTGTGAATATCATTAGCCTTTATTCCTAATATTAACAAATATAAGAATGAAATTGGAGGACTTAGCCTAACCTTAATAGGTTAATAAACAATTCTAAAATGATAAAGAGCAAAAAGGATAAAAGTAGTGTGTATGCCACAACCAGTTGTTAAGCGATACAGTTTATTCAGCTTTATATATTCATCAAAGTATTACTGGGCATGTATGCTATCCATGAGAGTTTAATATATTAATGTATAAAGCACATGATAAAAAACGTAAGATCAAGGAATCATATGCTATACAAAATTCTTTCGGTGCTATTAATGCAGAGTTTACCAGTTTTCTGACCGATATAATGAAATGTTCAAGTTTATCGCTTAGTAGAATATAACGATTTTTATACAGTCTTGACAAGAACTCAAACAAGTTGAAAATGCTTGGCAATAGTCTTTTATATTATATTAATGCTTCTCTGTTTTATACAATAATCATATTGTTAGATTGTGATTACATACATACAGTAGGTTTTTCAACTATTACAATTTTTGAAAGATTAAAGCTGTTTTTATTTTAACTATAGAAAATTTTGATTTTAATATATTTACTGCAGAAATAATAAAAAAAACCTAAAACTTTATTGATTTTTGATGTAGTTCTAAATTTGAAATGTTAGAATAATATATATTAAGAACAATGAATGCTACTGAAATTATACCTCTTAGTCAACAGATCCTTAGATGTCTCAACTGCGTTTGAGCAGAGAATGTATATAAATTTGAACTTTCAATATTTAATATATTATATAATGATTATAGACCAACATTGTATTCAATTACTTATAATTATGCTTGTCTTCTGTTCTATTTTTTTTATTCCTAGTTATTACTACTAAAATTGTTTTTGATCCTTTTCTAAATATATTTAATTATGTCTTGTATTGCACTAATAACCCATGGGTCTTTCTGGACTGGTTAGACATTACATTTTTTTTCAGATCAAAAAAATAGTTTATTTTTTGTTTGTTTTAGGTAGGTTAGGTAGCTCAACGTTTAGCCATTCAATAGTAGATGATAAATAGATATCTACTTATCATTAGTTAAAGGATAAAAATCACAGGTTAATCGGATTAATGAATATTGGTACACTGATTGTAAAAACTTAGACGGAAATGATTGTAATATGAGGTGTTTTCATAAATTGATGGGAAAAGATTATACTTCTATGGTGCCGAATTCATAGCTATTTTTATCTCTTCCTTAGTTCATACAAGGGGTATTTTAATTTATAATTAATATTTAAATAGTAGAATAATGTAATATACTAATACAAAATTTATTTTAAAATGATATAAACGTAAGTTTAATTATGATTTTCGATGTTTAAATTTATTCAAAATGAAAATATATGTTAAAAACTAAAATACACTCTTGCATTAATTTGCACTTAGAATATTCTTAGAAAGGTCGATTTGGAAATGTTTTTAAAATGTTAATCAAAATTAGCTATATTTGAATATTATGTATACTAAAAAAAATGATTCCATTTATAAAAATAGTAATTTCCTTTTTGTGCAAAAACATCGACTTTTATCACGACTGAAAATAATCTTTTAAAAATACCTAATGTGAATCCTTTAAAAGTAGTGACATCTTTAGGTGAAATAAAAACCACAATTCCTGATTTCGATATTAAAAAGTACAAAAATATTACAGATAATATGTTATTTAAAAGCTATTTATTACATAAAATTAAATAAATTTATAAAATATTTAGAAACTACAATATATATATATAGACAAATATCTAAAAACTAAACTTTTTTAAAAAAATATATGTATATATTTTTAACAATTTTTTTTTTGTAAATGTCATTTTAATTGCACTCAAATCATATTATTGTCAACTTTCTATTACTTTCATCTATTTATTTTTAAAAACAATTAGTTTTACAAATACAAGTTTATGGATTCATTTCTATAAATCAACTTTTTCTAAAAAAAAAAATCTACATATAATAATTTTTTAGAGGAAAGAGAAAAAAGAATTGTTTAACATTAAATCCTAATCAAAAATTACTTCGTTAGTATATTTAGTAAATATATTACAAACAAAATTTGCTTGTTTTAGCATGATATACTATCAAAAATCATGTGATCACATTGCAAGAATTATTCTATTTGATAGTTGATTGATTATAGGGCTTTAACTTTAAAGCATATATTGGCATTATAAACAATTACACTCTACTAATGTGGTAACAATCATCTGGTATTAGCACAATACATATATACTCCAACAAAATCAAATATCACACGATCACCATTCTTTATGCTTACACAAGCTGTTTTCACAGTGGCAAAACTCCATACAGTAGTGCCATTCAGTGCCAGCCAGAGTAATCAATGGATGCAGCAAGATTTGTGAATAAAATCCCTATCTAGTGCCTACTCATCCAATATCCCCAGACTAGTTTTTAGCTTGTGGCTTTCATCAGTGAGGAGTCTTGGATTTAGGAGCACTGCACCTACATCTTAGGATCTAAAACAACCTCATGGCAGCCATCTTTTAACTTATTAGCTAACTATAAAGCTTTGAGTACAAAATCAAAGCACAATGATGTTTTCAATTCAAGAACATTAGCTTATATAGTCATATAAATCTGAAATTAGTTCATATCCATATTTTTGGTGTCATTGGTTCTCTAATAAACACAGTTATTATAATCCTATGGCAGGATTGGTATTATACTACTAAATATCACATGATCACCATTATTTATGCTTACACAAGCTGTTTACACAGAGGTAAAACTTTCCATACAGTAGCGCTACTCAGTGCAAGCCAAAGTGATCAATAGATGCAGGAAGATTTGTCCATAAAATTTCTATCTAGTTTCTAGTCTCTGTGCAAAATCAAATACATTGGGATTAATTTCCATTAAGCTTTAATGTAATGCTGGTAGAATATCTTTGATATGAATGAAAGTACCATCAAAAATTTGAAAAAATCAAAAACAAAACAAAAACAAACCTAGTCTTTAAAAGTGGAAACACATTCTTAAAACTATTTTTGAAATTTTAATAGAAAATATGATTAGAAAGTTTAATTAATCGCTGAGTTTATGGATCAGTTTTCATCTGAGTAATATAAAAAACACTAGTTCAATTTCTTTCACTGAAGATAAACTGTTGTGCAGAATATATTTGGGCATTCAAACATCACTAAACAACTAATCATACAATTATATTTTATTAATGATACTTATTATTTATTAAAGAGATGTTAATGATTTTTGGTGAATAGTTTATGTATAAAATTTAAAATAATCAGCTAAACCATTTCTTTTTATAAAATCACATGTGATGTGTAATGGCTACTCCTTTATCAAAATCAGGAATTTCTCAGCCACTATGCCTAGAAAAACCTGTTAACCACTTTACTTTTCCTTTCCACTCCCTACCCTAAGTTTTCCTCATATTCTTTTCTATCCTGCTCCACCCCATTTCCATAGCATCATCTTTGTCCACTTTATAGCCTTTATATCTAGATCCCCTTTATCTTTTTCTAAACCCAGCATAAAGACCAAGAACCCACTTTCTGTATAATCACTTAGTTTATATTTATTCTACTACAACTTCATTAGTTGTAGCATTTCTGCTCGTAAGCATGCCTAATATTTTCCATGCTTTCCTTACATAACTTGCAAACTAAGTCACCCACATGTCTCCATTTACATGTATATTTCCTTATTGTTAATGATCCTGTATGAGTCTTAAACAGCAGACTACTTTCCTTGATATTGTCATAAATTATCTCACACCCAATATCCCGTTTATTTTTATATATATATATTTAGTCTTTTTTTACTCTATACTAGTTCTCCATCTCTCCAACTCCATATTTTTTTATTAATGCATCTATTTTTATACCCCATTCTTTGCTACTACAGCACTCAACAATCATAACGCAGGACCCCATCTTTTGTACAAGTCATCATCATCAACCATTATCAATCCACTGCAGGATGAAGGTCTCTCCAAGTTTAATCCATCTTCTCTGATCTTTAGCTTCACTTCTCCACATCAGCCCTGCACACTTTCTTATTTCATCCATCCATCTCACATGTGGTCTCTTTCTGGGTCTTTTACAATCTTTTGGAATCCAGTTTAAGATTTCAATTGTCCATCTATTATCATCTCTTCTAGCAATATGTCCAGCCCAACTCCACTTCAATCTTTTAATTTTTTCAATGCGGTCAGTAACACCTGTTTGTTCTCTTACCTATACATTGCGTTTTCGATCTCTTCTTGTTATTCTCAACATGCATCTCTCCATACTTCTTTGAGTGGTCTGGAGTCTCTGTATTGCTATTCTATTAAGTGTCCAAGTCTCAGATCCATAAGTAAGAACTGGTAAAACACATTTGTTAAAAAACTTCCTTTTCAAACACATAGGCATGTTTCCTTTTAATATCAAGTTATTTTTACCAAAAGCACTCCAACCAAGTTTAATTCTATGATTAATTTTATCCATTATGCTTCCATTTGTATTAGTAATCTGACCAAGGTATTTGTAACTGCTAACTTCTTCTAATTCATCATAATCAATCTTTATTTTCATATTTTGAGCAAATCGATTAAACATTACTTTAGTCTTTTTAACATTTATCTTTAGTCCTACTTTTCTACTTTCATCTGATAACTGCTGCAACATTTCCTGTAATTCTAAATCATTATTTGCAAAAACAACTACATTATCTGCAAACTCTAAATTACTTAAATAATCTCCACTTACTTTCACTCCTTTTGTTTCCATTTTAATCCACAAAATACTTCTTGCAACACTGCTGTAAAAAGTTTTGGAGATATGGAATCACCTTGTCTTACACCTTTCTCAATATTGACTTTCCCAGTATCATTATGTAATCTAATTGTTGCTGTAGAAGTATACTGACATAAAGTCTTTATACAAATTTTCACATGCCATATTACCTTTCTCATTTATCTTGTTGCTTGCTTTTTACTCATAATCCAATTAAATACTATTTTGGTATTCTTTTACTATCCACAAATTGCAATCTACTGAACATTTTCATTTTGTTTTTTGTATCTCTCATATAAAAACTTGACCATCCCATTTCTTCTTGAATTGCCTCCTTTGCCATCCACACACCTGCATCTAATGCTTGTCTCCTACTTCTTTTTAACTGTTTCTAAGTAATCTAATATCCTTTTACTAATACATAATGCATCATTATCATAAGTTAACCCTGCTACTGCCACTCTCTTTTATACAATTCTTGCTACATCATTATTTTTTTATATTAAAAACCCTGTTAGTTATTTTACCAATTTCTTTCTTTTTTTTGCTTTATTTACCAATTTTTTTTTCTCATTCATCCGAAAAATTCCTCTGATTCCTTAAGACAATTTCCAAATAAGTATACCTATTCACTGGATTTATTTTTATATCCTCCAAGAAAAATTATTTCTCTTCTTTTTCCCCAGCATTTATCATCATTACTTTTGATTTTACTTCACTAGATTTAATTCCCATCTCTTTATCCACTTTTGTATATGTCTTCCAACATAACTTCCATGTCTTCCCTACTTTCTATGCATAAGAACATATAAGGAAATAAAAGACCTGATAATGTATACACTCTCTTGCCATCTATTAATGGTATCTCTACCCCTCTTCCTAGTCTTTCCATTGCTCTCTCCATTTCTCTCAAAAGTAACAAAAACAAAATAGGTGACATAGGACACCTTTGCCTTAGTTCCACCCCATTTTTAAAACTCTAACTGATTCTATATTTTCTAATTGATATGTATAGTAATTATTTTCATCAATCTCTTAATTAATAAGGTTCACTAAAGCACTGTTCATTCCCAAATTTACTAAACTTACCCATAATCTATTTCTATTTGCTCTATAATATGCCTTCTCTATATCTATAAAGACCATATATAACTGTCTACCTGTGTTTCTATTCATATCTATAAGTTGTATGATGAAAATAAACTATATATACCTATTCATTCTAAAAATCTGTTTGCATTTCTCTCACTATATATTTTTTCTATCCATTTTGCCACCCTTCCAGCCACCATATATATTTAAAATTTTTTTATATAACACCAATCTTACACCACTACTGCTCTATAGTTGCTTTTGTGGTCCTTACCCTTGCCTTTAAATAATAGATCACCCTTGTATTATTACAGCTATCTAAAATTCTATCTTCTGTGCCATCTTATTAAAATATGAAAATAGGTTTAATTTCACCATATTTCCCAAATTCATCACCATCTCTGCTGCCCACCCATCTAAACCCTCTTGCCATTCCACTTTTCAACTTCTTTCCTGCCTCATTCAATTCATTTACAGTAAAGCTAATATTTCCATTACGGTGTTTTTATGTTTGTTATCACTCTGTCCTTCACATCTAACAACTTTTCTATATCTATTACATACTTATTTAAGATTGTCACTAATTATTTTCTAGAGCTACACTCTTTCTTTTCATCATTTAATAATACTATTCCTATCTCCCCTACATTTCTTCTAATATATTTACAAAATTTTTTATTCCCATCTTTTCCACTTTTATTAATATCCTCCAATAATTTACTATTTAATTTTATTCTCTCTATATAATTGTCTATTTTACACAACTTTTTTTATTTAAATAGTTTTCCCATTTAATATTAACATTGTTTTTACTTTCTTTGTTTTTAATAGCACATTTTTTTAATCCGCATGTTTTTTTCCTCTCTTTTACACTCTTACTAATTCTCACTTTTCTAATTTATTTTTCTGAACATTCTCACCTAAAACCCTATTTGCCACTTTTTCTACTTTACCACACCAGTTCTTTTATTTACCCCCAACAAACTCTTTCATAATTTTTTCTAATTTTATTTTATATTCTTATTGTTATCATTCATTTTCCATCAACATCTTTCATTATCCTTTCTACACTTATTGCTATTTTCCATCACATTACTAACTATTTCTATTATAAAGAAATATGATCACTATTACATACTCTCTCTTCATTATCAAACACTTTAATTTTCTGTATTTTATTTATTCTCTTTTTCTCTATTAATACATAATCTATTGTGTAAAACATATTATTTCTAGACCATATGTATTGTCCCTTATAAATTTCCAAAGCTCAAATTCACTCTCTGACAAAAAGTTTTTAAAATCTGTCCGTTCCTGTTATCCAAGTCATCAATTTCGTCCATACGAACCATTATATTCCTATTATCCAAGTCATCAATTTCTTCAAAATGAACCACTTATATTCCCTATAACCATAATCCCTCCTTCTTTTGAAACCCCAGATATCCTTAAACAGGCATTTATATATTTTACTATTCCATTGCATTATAGTTTGATTATCTCCAGTGACCATATTAACCATTCAACTTACATCATAAAAATATTTATTTGAATCAAAGCATATCATTTGTATATCTTTGGTTTCTGATTCAAACCTGTTTACCAATGAATATTCATTGTTACTAATTAGATATGTAAATTTAATATAAATGTATTGATGAAATTTTGTCCAAACCACTAAACATTACATGATCACCATCTCTTATGCTAGCACATATCTGTTATGATACAGGCAAAACTCTCCATACAGTAGTGCCAACCTGTGCCAACCAGAGTAATCAATAGATGCCAGAAGGCTTGTGCATAAAATCCCCATCTAGTGCATACTCATCCAATATCCTCAGACTAATTTCTGGCTTATGGCCTTTGTCAGTGAGGAGCCTTAGATCTGAGAGCACTGCACCTAGATCTTAGGATCTAATGCAACTCTCCAGTAGCCACCTTTTATCACTCTCTGTGTGGGTGTGTATGTGTGTGTAGAATTAGAATTGCTATCCTTGTTTACAAGAATTTGTTGTTGGTAATATTTAAACTTCAAATAATAGATAAGCGATTAAAAATAATAATAATAAATAATCAGTTTATTGACAAAATTAAGTCTATTAATAACATTTAAATATGTGTGTTTTTTTCTCTAAAGTGTCATAGCATCGGCCAAGACGCGAACCCGCAACCCGGGCAACTGCCTGCAAGTGCAAGGCAGTCGCGTTGACCTCTCGACCACCAACGCAAGACTAAGTGTGTTTTTCTTTTTCTTATACTTGCATACGTATCATTATTTAATAAAATGTCTTGCTACAATGAAAGAATTTTTCGTATACATATATTTAAAAAAAAAATTCCAATAAAGTATTAACAACTTAAAAATAAATAATTATAAAAAATAAATGTTTATTCAAGATAATAATATATATAATTTTATTGAATAAAATAATAATTAGTGACTTTCTATTATGACGTCACAGCTGTATTTTTGCTTAGATTCAAGCAGCAATATTTTTCAGCTTCTTGGAAATTTTGAGTAAAGAAGTATTTGGAAAATCATTCTTCACTCCAGTCTCATGGACAGCTTTCCAGTTGTGTTTATAGTTGTGGTACTTGTCATCATTGCCTTTTTCCTGGCTTTCCTACTGTTGTGGGAACCACCATTTTCTGAGGTAGATATGTCCGATGGCGTATTTGTTATTCCATCGAGCACGTATTTTCCATTTGATATTGGTGAAGATGCCCCATTGGAGAGTATCGTAGTGCTGAAGTAAACAATATTTAACAGTGACATCAAATGGAAATTATTTCACGATGCCACTGCTAGTACCAATGGAGATGAAATCTCTTAAAATGCCATCTCTACTTCACACCAAATTGATACCAGAAAGAATGTTAGTCTTTGTAATAAAAGACAGACTTCTTTTAATTTTTTTTATCCTGAAATCTGACTTATTGCCCCGATTTTGACATACCTAAAAACCGGACTTGGATATTATCCCGATTTTAGACAAATATTCACACCATATTTTGACAAAAGTGGAACATTTTTTGTCATTACAAAACTAAAAGAATGGATTGTTCTAAAGTAACTATATGCTATATAGCAAATATCTAAAGGTCAAGATGCTTAAAAGTTCTATTTATTTGGATCTCGTCTAAATTCTTACAATGACTAATGAAGTAATCACTCAAATCGGTCTCTATGAAATCCTAGAATTTCCACTGAAGTAATTAAAGTTTGCTTTCTGTGATGAAGATTCCTATAAATTCCGGCTAGTGCAGAAGATTTATAAATCTTGATTTCTTGAAAAAAAAAAAGAATAGATTTAAAACACTGAGGTACCCATTTTATGATGTTTTGATTTGAAGACAAATAATTTATATTACAATAGAATGATAATAAGTTAATATCATCATCTGGTGATGTAGATTTTTACTTGGCTATCAATCAATTTGTTACCATGGTTACTCAAATGTTTGTTATTTCAGCCACAAGATGGATTTTTCATTCTAAATAGATATTTTAAAAAATGGAATCCATTTTCAAATCTGTTTGATAATTTTTTATTTAATAAAAAATTTACGTATTTATTTTATGTTGTCTTTATTTGCGATTAATAACAATTTTACATTCAATATATATGTATATTGATTTTAGGCCCACATATATATTCGTACACGTGTAGTAATGTTACGCACAGATGCAAATGGTTTTTAAATAATAGATTCTTACCGACATGCTTACAAATTTATCCAGGGGTTTGGTTTTTTTTACATGTATTTAAAACTTCTATTGTATAATACATTCTTAAAAAATTAAACATCAAATGACCACCATTTCTTATGCCTCCACAATCTACTAAAATAGCAGTGCCCCTCTCTCCAGTGTAAATTAGATACTAGTTTGCAAATATTGTATGAATAGACGGCAGATAAGTATTTTATGCTCAAATTTTCTTGCATCTATTGATAACTATAGCGTGCCCCGAATGAAACTGTTATAGTTTGCTGTTGATGCGAAATTTCTTACTGCATCACATGACATCAACATGCTGTTTACTCTTAAAATGTAGAAATAGATATAAATGACAAAATATATTATTCCTAAAACGGATACAGTTTATTTTAGATAAAGACGTTAATGATTGTTACTAATTCTTTATTAGGTTAAAGACTAGAAATTATGTCATTCCTAAATTTAATATATCAATTTTTAATTGATTAACAATTCTAAAGCAATATGTGATGCGAAGAGCCTCAAATTCTCCCCATCTCCTAGTCATTATTTAGTAAATGTTTGTATCCAGATATTGTTATCTAATTTCATTACGTTTTCTTATTTAATACACTGTACAAACACACACTACCTGCACATATAATGTAATACATAAGAGATTCGAACTCAGACTTTCACACGACCCTCAACTCTCCGATCCATCTCATATTGCCGATACAGCTAATCATCATATGAGATGCCTTGGAAAGTTGAGAGTCATGTGAAAGTCTGAATTCGAATATTTTATATATTTTTTGTTTACTAAAATAATGTTAGTCTGTAACGTTAATTTAAATTTTATATCTCGACTAAGTATGATATTACAATCAGTACCCGAAATGAAAAATATCAAGGCTGTGAATGCAAGAAATTAGATTAAGTAGTACTAATATATATGTGTGTTGCGTTGACCTAAATCAATCTCAAGGCAGTTAATAAGGGTAAATTAATTTCAATCAAAGAAATAGTAAGAAGTTAATCAATTAAGGAAGCATAGAAGAAATATGACAATATCCTTTCATTCACTAGAAGACATTAATAAATAAAGACAAAAGTGAAGAAATAAATAGTTTTAATTAATCCTCAATATATACAAATGTATTAACCGCTAACAATTTTCAAATGCCTTAACTAAGGGAAAGGATATGCATCTAAACACATATACTTTGAAGAAATTTAAATAGTTGATTGTTGAATAAAATGAAAAAAGAAGCATTAAGTCATTTATTACAAATACAAATATTTGGTAGCTTGAATGTAGATGAAATTAATGCGCAAGTACGGAAACGCCAGGGAGCTCTACTTAAACTAACCCTCTGAAAACTTAAGTATGGAATGAGATCATCTATACATTAGCTTTGACCGCATATCATTCACTGACAGTTAATATACATACAGCTCACTGTAGTTTTTCAGTATTTCTGCCTTAATTAAATCAACCATTGCACGCTGCACAAAAAATTTAAATTAAAAAAAAATCAATCTTATTGAGAGCAGGGAAGGGAATAAATCTTATGATCACTCATGGCGTCAAGCTGTAGAAATATTAAATGATCACCATTCTTTATACTTACACAATCAGTTTTTCACAGAGGCCAAACTCTCCATACAGTAGTGCCACTCAGTGCAAGGCAGAGTAATCAATGGATACAAGAAGGTTTGTGCATACAATTCCTATCTAGTGACATCTCATCCAATATCCCCAGATTAGTTTCTAGCTTGTGACTTTCATCAGTGAGGAGCCTTGAAGGTGGACAGAATCCCCTATCTAGTGCCTACTCATCCAATATCCCCAAACTAGGCTCCTCACTGATGAAAGCCACAAGCTAGAAACCAGTCAGGGGATATTGGATAAGTAGGCATTAGATAGAGATTATATGCACAAACCATTCCTGCATCCATTGATTACAAGAGCATGCACTGAGTGGTGTGACTCTAGGAGGAGTTTTGCCTCTGTGTAGATATTGTTGGTCAATCTAAACTGTGTATCTTAAATATATAGAATTAAAGGAATTGGAATGCTATGCTAATAGTAATATATAGTAACAATTTCACCAGAATGTTTTACAAAATATATTAAAAGCTTTTAATTTTTTGTTTAGCTTCACTTACTGAGGATTTTTAATCAATGTTTAATTAATTCCGGACTCAGAATATAATAAGTAACAACTAAAATAAAATTGGTCTTTATAAAGCAAACAGGATCTGCCTGAAACCATACGAAAATCTATTATATAATAACCTCTTAGCATATGTTGATCATTCATTTCTTATGCCTGATCAAATGAAGGTATGATTTTATAATAGTGGACTATATAATATCAAATTCAACAAGTTGAAGAATATATTGATTGGTTTTATAATCTTCTTATTAAATTTTAAAATTTTATAGAATCTTTTAAAAAAAAAAATCCTAATGTCTTTGTATTGTGTCAATAAAATGTCCTAGTTTCACATCCATACAATAAGTAAAATAACAGTTTTATATGCAGCTAACTTAGTTGCAGTAGTTATATTCGTGTAATGAAATAATCTGTGCTGTATTTTCTTTTTAAATCTTTTTGCTCTTCGTAAGCATTTACCATATTACTTTGAATTTAAGCTGCAATTTTTATTCAAATTTTGAAGTCATAATATTAAGGTGCAGCTTAAATTCAAAGCAAATATTTTAATATCTTCTTTCTGATCTCCCATTCCCTAACAATTAAGTCTTTGCTTTACACTCTATGCATGCACATAGTATTATGATTGTTGATAGTTTATTCAGGGGATTCCCTGTTATCACTTTTATGAATTGATCTAAATTCTTATGGGCCATCATCACAGAAAATGGCAGTTTTGAAAGGGTTTAAGTTAAGAAATGATTGGTTAACATTGAATATAAAAGAAACATTTGAACAGAAATTGGAAGTTAAGAATGATTATAATATTATGTGATGTAAAAGAAAATGTATTAATTTTTTTTTCAGAAATAATAATAATACAAAAGATAGTGTAATGCATAGACATAAAAATAGGAAGTGGGTTTCAATTCCATATTCAGATCATTTACCTAAGACATTGATAAAAAAAAAGTTACCTGATGATATTAAGATTGGATGGGAAAATAATGAATGTTTAGAGAAATGGTAGTGTAACTCAACAATGATTGGTAATATTAAAAGTAGGGTAAAGTTTGTTTATAAAATTAGTTGTGACTTTTGCAATATCATATATATATATATATATATATATATATATATATTGTAACGGGAGAAAGATCTTTGAGATTCGCATACACTGACCATGAGGACACCACTAGTCTGAAAATAGGAACTAGACATTTATTTTAAAGGTGGACAGGATATATGAATCAAAAGGCACCGAACTAAACTCAGGAAGAAACAAGATATCCTAAATATTGTTTAGACAGTTGAGAAATCAAAGCACAAAGACAAACATCAGCCAAATTAAGTTTAAACAATTTATTAATTTTATTAAAAGTTGTGCAATAGAGTGAAGACATCTAGCCATGAATACAAAAGTGGCTTATAGTAACATACGCATATTTACCAGGGAGTGCACAAGAGTACGACAAACATGAAGGCATTAAACATTTTGGCAGCAAAATCCTCTCACTTAAAATATATGAAATGGTTAGGATAATATCTTCTTTGCTGGCCAGTTGTAAAATTACAAAAACAAACAACAACTCTAGCTTCCTGAATCAGAGATAATAAAACAGTTACTGTCCCACCGGAAATCAACGAAACCAGCACGGATGTCCGAGCAGTAATATTCTAATTACTGTCGTTAAAATGCTGCAGGACTGCTGCGCATAATACTACATTCAAAGTAAATGTGGTTGATCTCACTTACAAGACAGCAAAAGATATTTGATTATGATCTTACATAATCCAGAAAGAAATGACTACTTTCAGACAACCTGAAGAAATAACTTGACAAATAGCCAGCAAAAAGATTTTGTTGTTTGCACAAAAAGCACAAACGAAACATGCTTAAAGATTCTTTATTTTACAACTAAGGGCAGGTGAATAAATAAAGACTACGAAAACTGCCAATGCGTTTTGTAATAGTTAACGAAATAATCAGGTATATATTAAACATATAAAATACAAACTCCTAATGCACCCCCTGATAAACGAAAATTGCAAACAAACTTGGAATCTTAAAACTAAGATTCCAAGACACACTTTAAATACTAGAAAAAGTACATACAGATAATAAATAATTAAAAACAATTAATACCATTTTAAAACATATTTATCATTAGATTGAGTGGAGATTTAATTAAATGCAATTTATTTACCCTGGCTAGAATAGGAAAAAGTTTAGCTTACGGTAAGGCAGAGTTCTAGTGATTTAGTGACGAGTGCGCACTTTTGATAATAGTTCATCTTTCAGGTCCTTTGACAGCGGCAAGGTAGAGGCAGTGTTTATTTTAGAGGTTCATGGCATGACTGAAGGAGAGCTGGCAGGCATGGGTCTGTCCTTTGTTTAAATTAGCAAGACATTCTAATGATGGCAAAACTCATAGCGGTAGATTTTGACATCTTGCACAGCAACGAAGTTTGTCAATAATTATTTAAGTTTTTAGCAGGAATTAAACGTCCGAACAGCTACTCAAAACGGTATGACTCTTAGCAGGCCATAATCCAAGTGTCCTTTTTCTATATTGAATCTCCTCTCTAAAAATTGGCGGGCTCTCTTTGCCTCGCTACATTTCCCACGAAAAACTTTCATTAGTGTCCATTCTATATTTCAGGCAGGGCAAATATTAATTTCCCACTCAATCTAATTTAAGAATTCCAACCAGGGATAATTGAAACAAAAACGACAAATACAAAACTAAATCTCTGCTTTTTTTAGAATTAACTTTAAAAATATGACTAAAATAAAAGCAACAGGAATATATAATTAGCAAGCTTGTCTGTTTTTAATCAAATTGATTTAAACAGGCGGTGAAAGTAAACTATTTTAAAATCAATTTTATAAACAAAGTAGTGAAAGTAAACTATTTTAAAATCAATTTTATAAACATTAAATGATCTACTTTAAATATAAATGTGTATGTGTTTTAAATAATAATAAAAATTTTAGCATTAGACATTTAATGAAAATGAAGTTGTTTTTCCCTTATTAATTTTAGTAATAAAACCATTGAATCGGAAATCAATCCGGTTCAACTGCCTCAACACGTGATCAAAAAAAAAAAAAACATTCCTGCAACTTTTTTTTTTTTTTAAACTATAAACATTTTAAAAACTACCCCTAGAAATTCGGCTGAAGTTTGCCTCGCACTCATGAAAAACAAACTATTTCATTTCCAACATTTATCCGTTCTCATAAATCCTTAACCAAATCTTTTCTTCTTTTTTTTTTTTTTTAAACAGTACATCCGATCAATATCACTTACGCTCGGTCAGGCGGTTGCTTCTTATGGAGAGTTTGGTCAGGACGATCTACTCTCCTGAACCTGTCTACAGGTTCTCTTGATACATTGCCAAAATCTACAGCCGTTAAAAATTCTGCCATTTCTTCTATCGACCACCCATTATTACTCAACATCATTTGTTGTATGTCTGGTGGCATATTATGTCGGATAGTCCTCGTGACTTGATCGTCCAACAACGGAAAGGCCATTAATGCCTTGAGTTTTGCTACTTGTCTAGAAAAAAATTGCGTGTATGTTTCACCGCGAACGCTGGAATATCTCTCATGGGATATTTTATAGAGTATCCCATCCTGTCTGGCTTCACTCCAAAATGTTCTTAAAATGGCATGCCTATATTCCTCAAATGTTCTTGGTTTGGTGAATAAAGTGTGCCACCAGTCAGAGGCTGTTTCACGAAGGTAGTTACTGGCTACTGTAACTTTATCCCTTTCCGGCCAGTCTTGGACACGAAACATATTAGCCAAACTTCCTAAATGATTTAATGGGCTTTCTCCCACCTCAGCCTTGAACGTTTCTATTAGGAATTGTTTTTCCAAGAATCTACTGGAGGGCCCCTCCTGTCTTTTACTTCTCAACTCTCTATATTCATTTTCTGTTTCATACTGTTTGTCTTCAGTATAGAATGCCCTATGTTTATTCTCTATCCCAGCTAGCCTATATTTGAGTCCTTTTATTATATCAATACAAGTTTGTTGTACTTCTGTTTTCAAATTATCCTTACTTTCCTCTATGCCTTCAAACATCTTTTCTAATTTCCTAACAGCACCATCAACCCTCAGATCTATCTCTCTCTGCATTTCTCCTTCCTTTAACATCTCCAATTCTACTTGTGTTGTTTTATGTATGTCTATCCATTCCTTGCACATCCCTTCAACCTGCACCATCTTTATTTCTAAACTACCTGTCCTAACACTACCTTGCTGTACCTCATCTTTTACTTCTTTCATCTCTTCCTTTAAAATTTCAACTTCCTGAACCTCCTTATTTCGATCTTTCTCTATGGCTTCTATAGCTGCTTGATTTTTGTCGACTTTCTTCAATATTTCCTGTCTCAACTCCTGCAGTATTGTTTGTTGACTCTGTTTTATTTCTATATTTTGTTTTGCTATATTTTGTTTCATTTCCAGCAACTCTTGTCATATTTCTTTCATCTCAGCTTGCTGACTTTGTTTCATTTCTATTATCAACTTTATCATCATCTGTGTCTCGCTCTCTTCTTTTTCTACTATCTGGGGGTATTTAAATGAAACAGGGCTCTCTTCCAAACCTGCCGCCCTGTCGCCTTCTTCTTTACCTTCCATTTTTACACAAGGCTAACTTGCTATACTAACTTTTTTTTTTTTTAAACAAAAAATCTCAAAGCAAATAAAACGCTATTTATTTATATGCAAGAAGACAACGAACTATTTTTACTACTTTTAACTTCAAAAATTTTACTCCGAACTATTTTTCTTCTAAACTGTTTATTAATTATTTCATATAAAAAGGCAAACAAACTATTTTTCACACTTTTGACTTCGAAAATTAACTCCGAACGATTTTTTCTTTTGTTTAAACAACAACAACAAAAAAACTCTATTTATTATTTATGTCATATGAAAAAGACGAACTATATATATTTAACTCTTCAAAAAATTAACTCCGACAGACTTTTTTTTTGAAAATACGCTATTTATTGTTTATTTATTTATGTCATATGAAAAAGACGAAACCCCGTTCTACCAAACTGCTCCAACAATACATGCAATAATTAACAAAAATCGAACCTCTACCCACTAGATCTTGCCACTTACACCTGAAATCTTTCTCAACCGTCTAAACAAAATCTCACATGGGCTTGAAAACTCGGAAGCCCCATGTTGGGTGCCAAAAATTACTATATATGTAAGGGGAGAAAGATCTTTGAGATTCGCATATACTGACCACTAGGGTGCCACTAGTCCAAAAATAGGAACTAGACATTTATTTTAAGGGTGGACAGGATATGCGAATCTGAATGCACCAGACTAAACTCAGGGAGAAACAAGATATCCTAAATATTGTTTAGACAGCTGAGAAATCAAAGCACAAAGACAAACGTCAGCCAAATTAAGTTTAAACAATTTATTAATTTTATTAAAAGTTGTGCAATAGAGTGAAGACATCTAGCCACGAATACAAAAGTGGCTTATAGTAACATATGCATATTTACCAGGGAGTGCACAAGAGTACGACAAACATGAAGGCATTAAACATTTTGGCAGCAAAATTCTCTCACTTAAAATATATGAAATGGTTAGGATAATATCTTCTTGCTGGCCAGTTGTAAAATTACAAAAACAAACAACAACTCTAGCTTCCTGAATCAGAGATAATAAAACAGTTACTGTCCCACCGGAAATCAACGAAACCAGCGTGGATGTCCGAGCAGTAATATTCTAATTACTGTCATTAAAATGCCGCAGGACTGCTGCACGTAATACTACATTCAAAGTAAACGTGGTTGATCTCACTTACAAGACAGCAAAAGATATTTGATTATGATCTTACGTAATCCAGAAAGAAATGACTACTTTCAGACAACCCGAAGAAATAACTTGACAAATAGCCAGCAAAAAGATTTTGTTGTTTGCACAAAAAGCACAAACGAAACATGCTTAAAGATTCTTTATTTTACAACTAAGGGCAGGTGAATAAATAAAGACTACGAAAACTGCCAATGCGTTTTGTAATAGTTAACGAAATAATCAGGTATATATTAAACATATAAAATACAATCTCCTAATGCACCCCCTGATAAACGAAAATTGCAAACAAACTTGGAATCTTAAAACTAAGATTCCAAGACACACTTTAAATACTAGAAAAAAGTACATACAGATAATAAATAATTAAAAACAATTAATACCATTTTAAAACATATTTATCATTAGATTGAGCGGAGATTTAATTAAATGCAATTTATTTACCCTGGCTAGAATAGGAAAAAGTTTAGCTTACGGTAAGGCAGAGTTCTAGTGATTTAGTGACGAGTGCGCACTTTTGATAATAGTTCATCTTTCAGGTCCTTTGACAGCGGCAAGGTAGAGGCAGTGTTTATTTTAGAGGTTCATGGCATGACTGAAGGAGAGCTGGCAGGCATGGGTCCATCCTTTGTTTAAATTAGCAAGACATTCTAATGATGGCAAAACTCATAGCGGTAGATTTTGACATCTTGCACAGCAATGAAGTTTGTCAATAATTATTTAAGTTTTTAACAGGAATTAAACATCCAAACAGCTACTCAACACCATATGACTCTTAGCAGGCAATAATCCAAGTGTCCTTTTCTATACTGAAACTCCTCACTAAAAATTGGCAGGCTCTCTTTGCCTCGCTACATTTCCCATGAAAAACTTTCATTAGTGTCCATTCTATATTTCAGGCAGGGCAAATATTAATTTTCCGCTCAATCTAATTTAAGAATTCCAACCAGGGATAATTGAAACAAAAATGACAAATACAAAACTAAATCTCCGCTTTTTTTAGAATTAACTTTAAAAATATGACTAAAATAAAAGCAACAGGAATATATAATTAGCAAGCTTGTCTGTTTTTAATCAAATTGATTTAAACAGGCGGTGAAAGTAAACTATTTTAAAATCAATTTTATAAACAAAGTAGTGAAAGTAAACTATTTTAAAATCAATTTTATAAACATTAAATGATCTACTTTAAATATAAATGCGTATGTGTTTTAAATAATAATAAAAATTTTAGCATTAGACATTTAATGAAAATGAAGTTGTTTTTCCCTTATTAATTTTAGTAATAAAACCATTGAATCAGAAATCAATCCGGTTCAATATATATATTGTGACTTAATTAAAATTGATCAAAAGAATTAAGATAAAATACTACCATTATAAATATTTTTACCTGAGTCCAAAGGCATTGTAGCCAAAAATATATGAAAACATCAAAATGCTTATCTCAAACATATTGCCATTGTAACATAAATAATGTAGATCAAAAGATCCATCAAAAGATCCGATCCAAGTATCAAAAATCCAAATATTAAAATCTCAAATATTCAAATATTATAATTTAATAAACAAAAAAAAAAGAATTGTAGCTTTTATTTTATATAAAAAAACAAGAATTAAAATATGCAACTTGCTGAGTATAAGCTATTAAACAAATTAATAAGAATGAGTTATTATAACTCAGGAAATAACATCAAGTGGGTGAGTCACTGGTAACTCAATCAAATATCTTTCAATATATCCAACTGTAGATTTTACTCACTCTTATCTTTTGGTTGGATCTCAAGTGCATATCTGCATGAACAACAAGTGAATATGATCTATCAGGGTGCCAGTAGGTTAACTGGACCTAGACAAAGTTATATTTATAACATTTTAACATATACCGGGTTTGAATCCTTTTTTGGTACTTTATTTCAAATAAAAATGAAACATTTTGCTTTTAGACCCATGTCACTGTATGCAGTAAATTTAGATAAACATAAAACATCTTTAAACTAAAGTGTAGTATATAAAATTCATTAGACAGAAATCATTTCTTAGATCTTAACATAATAAATGCATTTCAATATTTTTTTTATAAGTTTTGCTAGCTCAGATCATACTATTAATTTAGGATGGCAATTCACTCATCCTTGCATAAAATAGATGATGGGATGGTGGTTATTACAATTATTCACAAATGTCAATTAAATACCATGAACTTACCTATTTATCTATGGCTTTAAACATTTATTTATCTCATTAAGTAAAACATTGATGATGGTGATGATGATGATGATAATGATAATGGTTTCAACCACAGCTTTAGGACTAAGCCTAATCATAAAATTTAGATTCAGAAATTAATAATTATTGGCTAATCTCAGTATATATAAGTATATCTTAAATAGCTAATATTCGCCTTGATGATGAATGATCACACTTAATAAAATAAAAAAAATACTCTTAATGAAATATATATGCCTCTGTTTAATAAAACAAATTAACATTTATTACTGCATTTCTAATGTATACATAAAAATTTCTATATCTACATGAAAATTGATATGAACAATAACAATAATCATAATCGACTGTTTTAAAATCATAATAACAATTTTAAAAGCTTCCCCCTTTCCCTTCAAATGTATTTCAAATTGGATACTAAGTTTGCTAAAGTTTTCAATTCACAAGAAAATATTTCATAAAAAAAAATATTCACTCTTTTTTTTTCTTTTGCACACATACTTTTATAATCTGACATGTAAAGCAGAATGATAAAAAAAATGTTAGTAGAAGTGAAAGAGCAAGATTTCCAGAACAAGTTTTAAATTATTTTTCTCCCCCTCCCTTCTACCCTCTGAACTGCTATACTTTAACTTAAAACACAATACTCTAATATTCTTAATATTGCCTATTGTTTTACTTCCACACACAATTACATATATGCAACAAGTATTATATTATTATGTATGTGCATGTTTTATCCCCATAATAACAAAAATATTATTTAAAACAAAATAACAATAACAAAAAATATGTTACATATTAATAACATTTCATAACTTTAAGTTAATAGACAATCATAATTTTAGTACATATAAAATCATTAATGAAGCTAATGTCTATCTTTATTAAGAAATTCTTGGTTTCAATTGATCTTGGTTGTTTTAAAAGTTCTTTAAACTAAAATATACCACTCTGTTGCTAAAATTTTACTAAATCTCTGATATTATAAAGAAAATATATAAAGAAAAATTTATATTACCAGTTCTATTCTTTGTAGTGACTTCCAATGAGTCAAATTTATCTTGTTTAATGTCTATACTTTTGCATTTACCATTTCAGCTTTTCTTTGGAACAATTTATTTCTTGAGGTGTATAATTATTTGATGATGATAATTTTATTGAGGTTATTTGCTTTAGTGGACAATTTGGAAATCATTATTTTAACTTTTCTTCCCTTCCTGTCAAGCATGATCCTTTAGTGGATGAAGTACAGCAGTTGTTTTCACATTTATAATTTTTCTTGGGTTTAAACTCAGTTACTGGAACAATTAATTGGACTTGATGATTTAATATTTATCAGTAGATTACTCTTTTTCATGATCACCTCCAAATACAGGTGAATGTTTTCTTCTTTCTATTTAAAAACATCTTATGTCTCTCGGTCAGTTGAAAGGTGTAGAATATTATTTTTCAGAGAAGACATCTTTTTTCCCTATATGACGTGCTAGTTGATGATGACTGAGGGAATTTCCCCAGATGAAATATATCTTTATTTTAACCTGCCATGCTGTTTTCATCTTCACAAAAAAAACTTTATATCAAAAAAATGATTTCTAGAATTGATATCTGCTGAATTAAAAATGCTTGTCTCTTAGTTTCAAGATTTTTAGAATTCTCTATAATATCAACTGATTTTCCAGACTGCTTTTATATCCAATTTTTTTTATTTTTGATCACTTCTTTTAATTAGATTTATAACTTATTTTCAACCAAATTGTTTTTCTAGCTGGATAGTATGAAAAATCTCACTATCCCGATTTTTAGACAAACTTTTGTTTTGAAAAAAAAAGTAGTCTTAATCCCTTTTACACCTATGTAACATTTCAAATTTGAGCTTCTTTCGTTTGATCTTAGGATGAGACACTTTTAAAATTAGACTTCTCACATCGTCTCTAAGTTTTAACAGAAAAACAACCCTTATAATACAAAATTGTTCAATAAAAAAAAATAATAATTTAACAGATTTTCTTTTTTTTCTTTCAATTTTTAATAAATAAAAATGTAGTTTATGTATGCAATGTACACACACACACTCATTCAAATTATTTATAAACTGACATTAAAATAATCTAATTGCTAGCTTAGTAATTATAGCCCTAATATTTAAAATTAAATTCTTAGCTTTTAAATCCAAATTACAATTATAGAAAAGCAAAAATAGAAGTATAGAATAAGATATTAAAATTTAGCAAGTGTAGGTTAGTTTTATAGAAAGTTAATATGTGTAATTTAAAAGTGACTAACTAAATAGATTTTATAACACACACTGCCTATACATATGCATTATAACTTTATTTTTTAACAAAAAAAATTAAATACTGAATATTTAACTGTGGGTACTACTCTTTTTGAGTTTTTATCAACACACAAACAAAGAAAGAATATAACTGTTGCCCCACTCTCTTTCTATCTTAAGCTTTTAGAACTGGATCTTGTAGGGTTTAAACCTGGATGCCTTACAGCTTCCTTTTTATATAAAAATGGGATGATTTTTGTTTTACATTTTCTTTCATGCACATTACTACAAACCTAGCTGACTAAATTGTAATGGCACAATATATATATATATATATATATATATATATATATATATATATATATATATATATATATATATATATATATATATATATATATATATATATATATATCAAACAGGAAAGACACCCATGGAAAGAGGTAAGAAGTATGATAGGGCAATGAAATGAAAAGGTATAAGATCAAAGCCATATGTACCTTTTTGGGATACTTGACATAAAATGAATCGGAAACAAAATATTCAGATAATAAAAATATGTTAAAAATTACAAAGAAAAAATGTTATGAGAATTTGCATATTCAAGGAAATTTAAACAAATATGTAAACATGGTTAAAGGTCCAGCACAATTGGAGGTGAAGGGGATAGATTATTGGAAACTTTAGAGTTACAATTTTAAAAAATAAAAGGGATTATTATTATTGTTTTTTTAATTATATATATATATTATAAGGGGGAAAAGGACTGTAATAAGTTTAATTATTTTTATGTGTATATTTGTATTTTACTAATTATATTTTATGTATGTATCTTATATAAAGAAATTACATATTAAGAGTTTACCAATAACAAGAGAGATGGTTATGATCAATTTCCAATTTTAAAATCCTATTGCAGCTTAAATTTAAGAATGGCTTAAATTCAAATTTATATGGTAGACAATAAATCTCAAATAGCACAATGCTAGAGAGGTCATGAAGGTAAATCATGTTATAGTAAGATTAAGAACTGTTGTCAAGATTTTTATGGATGACTTAAATGTAAACAAATATAAAATGATAGTTAAAGATAAAGAAACACGTCAGTCCATATTTCTAAATCTTCAGATATAAAAGATCGTTTTAAATATCTAATATGTATGATCAAATACATTATCACCTTCCTTTCTTTGTTTAAAAACAAACTTACATATAGGGATGAAGTAATGGCAACCTTCAGCTTCTCAAATTAGAAGATAATTCTGAGTCAATGCTCATTCCGAATATTTACTCACTTATCAAAAATTCATAAATTGGTTCTTATATCTAAAATATTTGGAACATCTCATTAAAATTAATATTATAAACTTTATCTTTTTTATTGTATTGCCAAATCCATATAATACCAATATCATTTATGGTCTTTATTACTTTTTACCATGTATTGTGTTTGTTATAGTTCTGAGGAAAAGTGCTGGGGCAATTGAAATATCCAGTAGTAGGTTTTAAAAATGTGAGTTGTTAAAAGCATTGTAAAAAGCAATAAAGAATATAAATTATATTAGTATTATAAAATTAATATTAAAGCTTTTGTCACTGATGTTTTTTTATTGGCAAGAAGTTTAATACAAATCAATGCCACATGTTCCATATGTGGTCATAATGAAACTATTACTCATTACTTTTTGAATACACTATAATGTCGACTCCATATGTTCTTATCATTGCAGCTGTTATTACTATGTGTTTATTCATATAGAATACGAACATGGATGGGCTGCTCAACAACATGCATTACCCAGATGGGCTGCTCACCAACATGCATTAGCCAGCATGGTGAGTTTATTGGCTTTTTACCTTTGAGTTTAAGATCAATAAACGCCATGGTCTTACTTCTCAGTTGCCTGATAAGACAATTATGACAGACAAAAATAAATTCATGGCCCTTATTCCCAGGAGGCTGTAAAGTCACCAACCAAGGCATTGGTTGGTGGCCAAAGGCATAGGGTTCTAAGTATCTCTCAGGCTTCCATTTGATGATGACTCTTTTTTAGGTACTTACAACTGCAGTTCACTTTCAAGTGAAGGAAAATTGCAAAAATTAGAAGAACTGTCTTATATTAAATGGGACATTATTGGACTTTGTGAAGTTAAAAGAAAAGGTGAAGAGACAAATGATTTAAATAGAGAACAAGTACTCTATTATAAAGGTACAAATATTGGAAATACAAGTGGAGTAGGATTCATTATAAAAAAAAGTGGAAGAACAACAATGTGGAGATTGACGGTATATCGGACAGAGTGGCAAGATTAGTTATACAACTTAATAGCAGATACCAAATGAAGATAATTCAGGTTTATGTCCCAACAAGTTCTCATAGTGATGAAGTAATAGAAGATTTTTATATTGATGTACAAAAGGCTTTTGATCAGTGGAAACAACATTTTAAAATTGTTATGGGAGACTTTAATGCTAGAATTGGTAAACAAATGAAAGATGAAAGTGGTGTTGGTATTTTTGGTTATGGTAATAGAAATGAGAGAAGACATAGACTTGTGGAGTTTTCAGAAAAAGAAAAACTTTATATTATGAATTCTTTTTTGAGAAACATGTTAAAAGGAAATGGACATGGAAGCATCCAAATGAAGGTACATCAGAATTGGATTTTATTTTGACTAACAGAAAATACATATTTCAAGATTGTAATGTTCTTAATAAATTTAACACAGGAAATGATCATCGACTACTAAGATGTAAGATACGCGTTAATGCAAAACTAGAGAGACAGAAATTATTAAGGAAAACAATATTTACAGTTGATATTCCTAATCTTCAGAAACCTTCTAATGAATTTAAATTACAACTTACAAATCGGTTTCAAGTATTAGTAGATTTTGAACATGATTCAGATTTAAATGAAATTAATATGAAAATAACTGATACACTTTTAAAAACTGTAACAAAGATAGCTGGTAGAAAAAAGCAGCAATTGACCAATACAATTTCTGCTGAGACTAGAGAATTCATGAAGAAAAGAAGGAAATATGAAGATATACAAAAATGATGCATTAAAAAAAATTGAATATCTCGAATATTGTAAAATGGTGCGGAAAAAAGTTCAAAATGATATAAGAAAGTATAGCTGTGAACTAGCAAGGAACGTTGTGGAAGAAAATAAAAGTCTCAAGAATATAAAACAACATTTGGATATTGGTAGGAAATTTATATCTGCAATGAGAAAAAGGTGAAATTATTACTAAAAAACAGATGACATCATGAAATGGGTAGAAAACTTTTATCAACAATTATATAGTAATAAAAAACAAGTACCTTCTATATCTATTACATCTTCCGAATTGCCCAGAATTTTAAATGAAGAAGTGAGACATGCAATTAACTATATGAAAAAAGGAAAGGCTCCATGTAATGATGGAATTACAATTGATATATTAAAGGAAGCAGGTGAAAAAATATAATTGTTTTAACAAAGTTATATAACAAATGTCTAAATGATAAAAATGTACCAGATGATTTGAAGAATACAGTATTAATATTAATATTTTAAAAAGGTGATAAAGAAGATATTAGAAATTACAGACCTAACAGACTTTTATCAGTTTTACACAAAATTTTTAGCAAGATAATTACAACTCGTCTACAGAGAACATTGGATTTCCACCAACCAAGAGAACAAGCTGGATTTAAAAGTGGTTTTAGTACAGTAGATGATATCCAGGTATTAAGAGGAAGTTATAGAAAGGAAAAATGTATATGAGTTACCATTATGTTTTGGATTTGAAGATTATGATAAAACTTTTGATTCTATAAACATTTCTTTAGATATTAAAGCATTGGATCATCAAGATATAGATCCAGGATATTGTCATATTTTAAGAATATTTATAAAAATGTAACAGCAACACTTCGATTATATATTGATACTGGGAAAGTCAACATTGAGAAGGGTGTAAGACAGGGTGAATCCAAATCCCCAAAACTTTTACAGCAGTGCTGCAAGAAATATTTTGTGGATTAAAATGGGAAGCAAAAAAAGTAAAAGTGAAGAATATTTACGTCATTTAGATTTTACAGACCATGTAGTTGTTTTTGCAAATAATGCTTTAAAGTTGCAGGAAATGTTGTAGGAGTTATCAGATGAAAGTAGGAAAGTAGGACTAAAGATAAATGTTAAAAAGACTAAAGTAATGTTTAATCGATTTTCTCAAAATAAGAAAATAAAGATTGATTATGATGAGTTGAACAAAGTTAACAGTTACAAATATCTTGGTCAGATTATTAATACAGCTGGAAACATAATCGATGAAATTAATCATAGAATTAAACTTAGTTGGAGTTCTTTTGATAGAAATAACTTGATACTAAAAGAAAATATGCCTATGTGTTTGAAAAGAAAGGTTTTTAATAAATGTGTTTAACCAGTTCTTGCTTATGGATCTGAGACTTGGACACTTAATAGAAAAGCAATACAGAGACATCAGACCACTCAAAGAAGTATGGAGAGATGCATGTTGTGAGTAACAAGAAGAGATTGAAAACACAATGTATGGGTAAGAGAACAAACAGGTGTTGCTGACCTCATTGAAAAAACTAAAAGATTGAAGTGGAGTTGGGCTGGACATATTTCTAGAAGAGATGGTAATAGATGGGCAAATGAAATCTAAAACCGGATTCCAAGACCCAGAAACAGACCACATATTACATGGATGGATGACATAAGAAAGTGTGCAGGGGTGATGTGGAGAAGAGAAGCTAAAGGTCGGAGAAAATGGATTGAACTTGGAGAGACCTTCATCCTGCAGTGGATTGATAATTGTTGATGATGATGATGATATTAAGCCAATATAGGCATAATTAAAACCAATACCTCATGTTTAAATATTATTTCCCTATACACATCATCATTTTGACTGTGACTACCATGGAAATGGAATGAATTTGACTCAAAGGAACCAATTGCAGTTTACTGTTATATTTTTCAACACTTTGTATTTATTTGGTAGATAAAAATGAAATAAAATGTATCCTTAATTAATTTACGTCTAACTAAAATACTTAGATGTCAATGAAAAAGTTTTTAGTATTGATATTTAACTTTAGCTATTTGTAATATCAGAAAGCAGAACTTTACACCGAATTTGTTTATCAATATATTTTTATTTTTGCAAAATTTAGTTAAATATTTCTACCATAGAAGTTTTGTATATCTTTACAATTCAGCTTTTATTTGAATATATTTGGTTTTAGTGTTGGAAACTTTAAAAATGAAATAATGCTCATTTCCAAAACTGTCCTCATTCTTTTTTATTGTTTTTTCTTTACAACAATAATTGAAATTTTAATAATTTAACAAATATTTTTTTTGAAAATACATTTATTTTTCAGAATTTTTCGTACTGATAAAAATTCAGTTGTACGAAAAATTCAGTTGTTAATAAATTTTCCCATTAAAATACATTTCTTATACTGAATACTAAAAATGTAATCTTTTGTTCTGATTATTTATTTCTGTTTATGACCCTTTTTTTATTTTCCAAATTGATATATTATTTAAAATATTTTTTTGTTTGTTCATAATCTAACTATTGACCTAATTGGCACAGGTCTTTCCGCTTCAATAGGTAATTTACTGTTTGAAGACATATACGGTTTCTGTAAATTTAGACTAAAAATTTTTCCTATAACTTTATGCATTTTTCTTCTACTCTATCATAGTGTTGGTAAACACATGCATCTTAATATCTACATTTTTATTTAAAGAATTTTCATCATGAACTGTAGTGAGCTAATATTCCCATTCATTATTTCTGTTCGCTCAATGAAGTGTTTTTTTATATGGTTAACATGTCA
Organism: Epiperipatus broadwayi; assembly: GCA_028023455.1. Taxonomy (NCBI): domain Eukaryota; kingdom Metazoa; phylum Onychophora; class Udeonychophora; order Euonychophora; family Peripatidae; genus Epiperipatus; species Epiperipatus broadwayi. The sequence continues at coordinate 4,598,429 of JAQFVV010000070.1, read as the reverse complement.
TTTTCCTCCTATTCTGTTGTCTTGCAAATTAATTTTACATATATGTGTAGATAATATTCTAAATATTTACCCTTGTCATAATTTTTTCTTAAAGTATTCCTTATCCAGAGAACATAATATGATTTAATTAAGATTGATGATGATGATCAAATCATATATCACTTATACAATTTTTAATATAAGATATGCAGATTACATTCGCTGATGATTCGAGGACCAAATTCAACCCTTAAAAAATTCTATTCAATCTCATCCATAATTTTTTATTATTATACCATACCTTAATTTTTTAGAGTGCCACTTTATTGCCAAAAATGCTTATGGATAGATACCACTACCAACTCAAAAATACAACCCCAATTTAACACTAGCAACCTTTTACTTCTTTCCTCTCCCCCACTCAGTTCATGATTTTTCACACTGATGCATAGAACAGTTTATTTTAAAGAACACTGATTGGCATTCATTGTTCTAATGAGGAATTTTTATAGACAGGTGTCATTATGACTCTTGAATGTATATATATATCGAAAAGAGATGACAGCAGACCATTTTGGAAATTAACGATTAATTATGACAGATATTAATCTCCAGTCTATGTACAGTGCTTTATTTTGTGTATAGATATATACTGTCTTTATGCTATTATTTTATAGATTTAACAATAACCATAACAAATCAATAGATAAAATGTGCAATAATTATTCCATTAGAATGACTAATTTTGTATATATAAAGTAAATAATATAATAAAAAATCTTTTGTTATAATAAAATTCTTTTTAATTGTTGAGAGTCTTCTAAAGGTCAATGAAATTTCAAACAAGTAGAAAAATTATTTTGATATCTTTTGGATAATAATACATAATTGGAGTCATTTAAAGATATAGTGCAAACAAAAAATCTAGCTTAGTGAAATCACAAGAGCTTTTTGTGATTCCAAAAATAGAAGCAGGGTCTGAGGAAGATGCCTGAAAAGTTTAAATATGGGTGATCATATTTTGGCTCAAATTCATTGATCATTTTAAGAATGATATGGTTCAGGATATGGTTCATGCTTATCTTAAAAGTTCCATTATCATTTCCATTAATTACACTCCAAAGGTAGAAAGGACTTGTAAAGTTGTTAAATGATTAATACTTGTTTATGACAACAAGTAGTTTAAAAATATTTGCTGGATAACTTGCTTTCAGATAGAGATATTGCAGTGATTTAGGGTGGTTTTAGAGAATCAAGGAACAGTAGAGACATCAAGTTTTGTTGTCAAGAAATGTAAGAGAAAAATACAGGAGCCAAATTAGGATTTGTGTATTGATTTTATGGATTTGGTTATGTAAAATGACTGAATTTCAAAACCATATCATTAGCAAGATTTGAAATTAAGCGATGACTGGTAAAGTTGGTTATGTGTATTAAGCAGTTTTTACATGATTCATTAAGAACACCCATTGTTATAAGCAAGACATTTCAAAACATCTGATAGTAAACAATTGTGTGCAATATCTCCAAAATTGGTTATATCTTTTGACAATGGTATTTGAAATACTTATAGGTTGCTTCATATAGAGTTATGGTTCAGGTTGGTAGATAAATTTCAATTTGAAGTAACTAAAAGCACAATAAGAAATCATATTGGTTTCTGCATTTACAGTATGATATGATTATGGTATTTTTTTCAATTCAAAAGCTAATCTGAAAAATGATTTAATCTGCTTCATGCAACCAGTATGAATATTTTATTAGTAATTAGTATACATAAACGCTTTAGCAGTCAATATTGGAAGAAATATCTCGTGAAACATTGCATATAGTTATCAATTTTAGAATATAAATGGATTTAAATATCTTGGTAATTTTTAAAAATAGACCAATAACTCTATGCTAAAATTTTAGCACAGTTTTCAATGTTCTATTGTTACATTTAAAAAGTCAAAAGGAATATAAAAGAGGTATAAGTACTGCAGGGAAATTAGTTGTGTATAGAATCTTCCAATAAATCGAAATTGAAACCGGACTTCCCAAATATAGTATATTAAAAATATTCTATTTGAAGTTAATCTCTTTGCTATGCCCTGACGGTATTATCTCAATGCTAATTGGCAATTCATCGGTAACATTAAATAAAATTCAAGTACAATTTGAAGTAACAAAATAGATTTATTAAACATCAGTAACAAATAAAAAAAGAATAAAGAGTATAAATACGCTTCTGCTTCCGTGTGTATCAATTTGTAAATGTGCACACTAAATAATTATAATCCATTAACTTTATATTTTAAACGAAGAAAGTTCTCCATCCCTTGATTCTGGTACGCTGCAATATATACATATACGTTGCAAACCATGAACTTAAACCTTGGCAATTATCTTATCAACAGTATGCACACACTCGGCTGCTCTGTAGTAGACAAAACATACGCGCAACTATTACGCTTCCTTTACACCAACACACGAAAAAGTCTTAACGGGAGGGGGAGGGGTGTATATGAATAATTATTTGTGATTAGCATATTTAAATTTAAGGTACGCATATGTAGACTTTCTACAGTAGTATGATAATGAGATATTTTATTCGTATATTGACTACATGGTATTTATATGATTAGATAATAAACTTTATTTACTTTGTTTAATAATGCACGCACAAATTGTGCATTCTTAAAATTTTAAAATCACTGAAAGCAAGATTATGGAAAGAATCAGTATGCAGGATTTTACAACCTTCTAAATCTGCAGTTGCATTTGGTTTAAACATGCCTATCAAAAAAGTGTGGCAAAGAAGATGAAAAATAGAATGATAAAAAATATTGACTTCTCAAAGATTGTGGTACTATTGAACATTTGTTTTAACGAAAATTGAAATTTTTTAAAAAAGAAATAGATAAAAAAGAAAAAAATTGACGGTTTAAATTCTTCATAAACTTCTACAATTTAAAAATTACCTTATCCAATAATTGTTATTTTGTAATAACGCTAAATCTTAGAAGCAACAAGAAAAATAGCTTTTCTCTCTCTCTCTATTTTTTTAGAGTCATGTAAATATTTATATATTACTACTGAAATTATAAAATGCGTTATGTTTGCGTCTCGCGAGCTGCAGATTATCGATTCCTGGTATTATATTATTATAAATTCATGTCAATTTTTTTAGGCCTGAGAAGGGAATGAACTGTAATGAACTTACTAAAAAGATATTCTATTTTGAGTTGAAACTAAAATTTCATGTGAGTGGCAGAATTATAATTTATGTTACAAAGGTTATCTCAAGGATAACTTACTAAAATACAATCTTCTTTACTATTATTCGATAGATAATTGATAATACAATAATGGTGTTTCCAATTAAGTAAAGTTTGAAATACTTAAGAAAGTATATTTCGCTGCGGAATTATTTGTGCATTTACATTATATTTACAATGGACACATTCCAGAGGCAACAGTTCTTGAGGTATAGCCCTTAAATTTAAGGTGAACTACGGCAGAAGGGACTTCATGTGCATTTATAGATTTTCTATCACTTCTAGCTGTTCTGTAACAGCCTGCTTTATGAGTAGGCCTGGCGACACTTTCGGCCGTATATGACAGCTTGACTGGCATCGGTGTCTGTCTTTCAGCTCCGTGACAGTAATTCTCTGAGCCTATTTCAAAAAGCTTGACTATTTATTGCCAGATTTCCATCCTTAATTGAAAATATTCGGATTCAGTGGGCATCATCACGTATTGGCCCGTTCTTGCCATTAGTTATGTGTTATCTATTTGTACATGCATTAGTTCGAGATGGTGAATGCTCAGTCTGATAAGATAAGACATGATCTGGAGTAGTTCATTATTGAAAGGCAAGATGAGATGTAACAAATACTAATGAAAATTATCAAATATATATATTAAAAAAATGCTATGCGGACTTATTTATTGTATTATTACTTAAACCACATCCCTAATATTTTATTCCTCTTTTTCTCTCTCTGTGTGTGGGTGTGTATGTGTGTGTGGAATTAGAATTGCTATCCTTGTTTACAAGAGTTTGTTGTTGGTAATATTTAAACTTCAAATAATAGATAAGCGATTAAAAATAATAATAATAAATAATCAGTTTATTGACAAAATTAAGTCTATTAATAACATTTAAATAAGTGTGTTTTTCTTTTTATTATACTTGCATACGTATCATTATTTAATAAAACGTCTTGCTACAACGAAAGAATTTTTCGTATACATATATTTTTAAAAAAATTCCAATAAAGTATTAACAACTTAAAAATAAATAATTATAAAAAATAAATGTTTATTCAAGATAATAATATATATAATTTTATTGAATAATAATAAATAGTGACTTTCTATTATGACGTCACAGCTGTATTTTTGCTTAGATTCAAGCAGCAATATTTTTCAGCTTCTTGGAAATTTTGAGTAAAGAAGTTTTTGGAAAATCATTCTTCACTCCAGTCTCATGGACAGCTTTCCAGTTGTGTTTATACTTGTGGTACTTGTCATCATTGCCTTTTTCCTTGCTTTCCTACTGTTGTGGGAACCACCATTTTCTGAGGTAGATATGTCCGATGGCGTATTTGTTATTCCATCGAGCACGTATTTTCCATTTGATATTGGTGAAGATGCCCCATTGGAGAGTATCGTAGTGCTGAAGTAAACAATATTTAACAGTGACATCAAATGGAAATTATTTCACGATGCCACTGCTAGTACCAATGGAGATGAAATCTCTTAAAATGCCATCTGTACTTCACACCAAATTGATACCAGAAAGAATGTTAGTCTTTGTAATAAAAGACAGACTTCTTTTAATTTTCTTTATCCTGAAATGTGACTTATTGCCCCGATTTTGACATACCTAAAAACCGGACTTGGATATTTTCCCGATTTTAGACAAATATTCACACCATATGTTGACAGAAGTGGAACACCTTTTGTCATTACAAAACTAAAAGAATGGATTGTTTTAAAGTAACTATATTTTATATAGTAAATATCTAAAGGTCGAGATGCTTAAAAGTTCTATTTATTTGGATCTCGTCTAAATTCTTACAATGACTAATGAAGTAATCACTCAAATCGGTCTCTATGAAATCCTAGAATTTCCACTGAAGTAATTAAAGTTTGCTTTCTGTGATGAAGATTCCTATAGATTCCGGCTAGTGCAGAAGATTTATAAATCTTGATTTCTTGAAAAGAAAAATGAATAGATTTAAAACACTGAGGTACCCATTTTATGATGTTTTGATTTGAAGACAAACAATTTATATTACAATAGAATGATAATAAGTTAATATCATCATCTGGTGATGTAGATTTTCACTTAGCTATCAATCAATCTGTTACCATGGTTACTCAAATGTTTGTTATTTCAGCCACAAGATGGATTTTTCATTCTAAATAGATATTTTAAAAAATGGAATCCATTTTCAAATCCTTTTGATAATTTTTTATTTAATAAAAAATTTACGTATTTATTTTATGTTGTCTTTATTTGCGATTAATAACAATTTTACATTCAATATATATGTATATTGATTTTAGGCCCACACATATATTCGTACACGTGTAGTAATGTTATGCACACATGCAAATGGTTTTTAAATAATAGATTCTTACCGACATGCTTACAAATTTATCCAGGGGTTTGGTTTTTTTTTACATTTATTTAAAACTTCTATTGTACAATACATTCTTAAAAATTAAACATCAAATGACCACCATTTCTTATGCCTCCACAATCTACTAAAATAGCAGTGCCCCTCCCTCCAGTGTAAATTAGATACTAGTTTGGAAATATTGTATGAATAGACGGCAGATAGGTATTTTATGCTCAAACCTTCTTGCATCCATTGATAACTATAGCGTGCCCCGAATGAAACTATTATAGTTTGCTGTTGCTGCGAGATTTCTTACTGCATCACATGACATCAACATGCTGTTTACTCTTAAAATGTAGAAATAGATATAAATGACAAAATATATTATTCCTAAAATGGATACAGTTTATTTTAGATAAAGACGTTAATGATTGTTACTAATTCTTTATTAGGTTAAAGACTAGAAATTATATCATTCCTAAATTTAATATATCAATTTTTAATTGATTAACAATTCTAAAGCAATATGTGATGCGAAGAGCCTCAAATTTTCCCCATCTCCTAGTCATTATTTAGTAAATGTTTGTATCCAGATATTGTTATCTAATTTCATTACGTTTTTTTTGTTTAATACACTGTACAAACACACACTACCTGCACATATAATGTAATACATAAAAGATTCGAACTCAGACTTTCACACGACCCTCAACTCTCCAAGCCATCTCATATTGCCGATACAGCTGATCATCATATGAGATGCCTTGGAAAGTTGAGAGTCATGTGAAAGTCTGAATTCGAATATTTTATATATTTTTTGTTTACTAAAATAATGTTAGTCTGTAACGTTAATTTAAAATTTATATCTCGACTAGGTATGATATTACAATCAGTACTCGAAATGAAAAATATCAAGGCTGTGAATGCAAGAAATTAGATTAAGTAGTACTAATATATATATATGTGTTGCGTTGACCTAAATCAATCTCAAGGCAGTTAATAAGGGTAAATTAATTTCAATCAAAGAAATAGTAAGAAGTTAATCAATTAAGGAAGCATAGAAGAAATATGACAATATCCTTTCATTCACTAGAAGACATTAATAAATAAAGACAAAAGTGAAGAAATAAATAGTTTTAATTAATCCTCAATATATACAAATGTATTAACCGCTAACAATTTTCAAATGCCTTAACTAAGGGAAAGAATTTGCATCTATACACATATATTTTGAAGAAATTTAAATAGTTGATTGTTGAATAAAATGAAAAAAAGAAGCATTAAGTCATTTATTACAAATACAAATATTTGGTAGCTTGGATGTAGATGAAATTAATGCGCAAGTACGGAAACTCCAGGGAGCTCTACTTAAACTAACGCTCTGAAAACTTAAGTATGGAATGAGATCATCTATACATTAGCTTTGACTGCATATCATTCACTGACAATTAATATACATACAGCTCACTGTAGGTTTTCAGTATTTCTGCCTTAATTAAATCAACCATTGCACGCTGCACAAAAAATTTAAATTAAAAAAAATATCAATCTTATTGAGAGCAGGAAAGGAAATAAATCTTTTGATCACTCATGGCGTCAAGCTGTAGAAATATTAAATTATCACCATTCTTTATACTTACACAATCAGTTTTTCACAGAGGCCAAACTCTCCATACAGTAGTGCCACTCAGTGCAAGGCAGAGTAATCAATCGATACAAGAAGGTTTGTGCATACAATTCCTCTCTAGTGACATCTCATCCAATATCCCCAGATTAGTTTCTAGCTTGTGACTTTCATCAGTGAGGAGCCTTGAAGGTGGACAGAATCCCCTATCTAGTGCCTACTCATCCAATATCTTCAAACTAGGTTCCTCACTGATGAAAGCCACAAGCTAGAAACCAGTCAGGGGATATTGGATAAGTAGGCATTAGATAGAAATTATATGCACAAACCATTCCTGCATCCATTGATTACAAGAGCATGCACTGAGTTGTGTGACTCTAGGAGGAGTTTTGCCTCTGTGTAGATATTGTTGGTCAATCTAAACTGTGTATCTTAAATATATAGGATTAAAGGAATTGGAATGCTATGCTAATAGGAATATATACTACTTAACTACAAAACTATGAGAATGAAATTGAAAACTCAATAATATTTTCAATCTAAGCTCAGCAGCTTATATAGTCATGTGGGTCTGAACTTAGTTTATCACCCATACATTTTGGTGTCTTTGGCTCTTTAACAACCATAGCCACCACTATTCTATTAGGCAGGATTGGTGTTAAACCACTAAACATCACAAGATCATGATCTTTTATGCTAGCACATAATGGTGGAAAGTTTTTCCTGTTTAATAAGTTATGTGTTAGCATAAGAGATGGTGATCATGTGATATTTGTTGGTTTAACAGCAATTCTGTTTACTAGGATAGTGGTGGCTATGATTGTTGAAGGGCTAAAGACACCAAAATGTCTGGGTGCTGAACTGAGTTTAGACTCATGACTATATAAGCTATTGAGCTTAGATTGGAAACATTATTAGGTTTTCAATTTCATTCTCATGGTTTTGTAGTTAAGTAGAGATAAAGGGTGGCCACTGGAGGGTTGCATTAGATCCTAAAATCTAGATGCATTGATCTCAGATCCAAGGCTTTTTACTGATGAAGCCACAAGCCAAAAACTACTCTGGAGACATTGGATGAGTAGGCATTAGATGGGGGATTTTATGCACAAGCCTTCTGGAATCCAATGATTACTTTCATTGGCAGGGTAGCACTACTGTATGGAGAGTTTTGCCTGTTTAATTTTGTCTGTTACAATTCAAAGAGATTTTGTGATCAAGAACTTTAATTATAATTCAATAATATAAGTAAAACAAAGATCAAAATATAAAATTTTGTGTCCTTTGAAATGAACATTGACTACTCACATAGACATAATGTGAATGAAAACTGCAGTTGTTGATATTTCAAATATACTGCACTTCATGACTCAAGTAACAGCAATAAACAGTAAAATAAATAAAAGCAATTGAATGGCTTTATTTCTTACTTCATACAAAGTTTGAGTACCAATAGAGGCAGAGCTGGACTCAATACAAGGATCCTACATAGTTAGACCTTCAATCATTCAACAATAACTCACCCACAATAGTAAAATGCTAAGAATATACACACCCTCCTAATCAAGGCATAGTTTTATCTGACAAAGCAAATTCATAGTTTTATAGCATAGAAATATCTGTAATAAAAAAAAAACAATAGAGATTTTTTTAAATCCAAGCATATTTATGGTTATGTTTAATTTACAATGCAAGATAGTTCAATTGTATTAAGGAATGATAGATTTAAATATGTAGTGTCTCTACATCATGTAAACATATACATCCTTCTATGTATAATTAACTAGTTGGTTAGCTTTTTTTTTTGTACTTATGATATCATATTGTGCCCACTGGCTGTTTTATTAGCAGCTTCTGGAATAAGTTTGCCTGAACTCCATAATGATTATCTTGAAAATATAAAAGTCGTCAAGACTGTTTTATAAAAATCAGAGAACACAAGGGAAGATAGAAATATGCTAAATGTAAACTATATTAAGGTTATGATAATGGGTTAATAATGCTGATAGTAAGGTCATGAAGGCAGTTGCCAACTTTAATCTTTATGATTCATTCATCAATAATAAACAATCTATCAGTCCAAAAATTGGCTAATAAAAAACCTAGAAAATATATTTAGATATAGGTATTTTTTGTTAAAAATGAAGATCAAAATTATTTAAATTATGGCCTCTTATGTGACATTTTATGGATGTGAAAGTCATACACAGAAAAAGAATAGTAAAAAAAAAATGATTTTTGCTTTTGAACAATGGTGTGCATAAATCATTAAGTTATACTATTTTGAGTACCTAATGGAATAATTTACTTTATTAAAAAAGTGTATTAGATGTGCAAAAAAATGGTAAAAAACAGAGGATGACCAACAATGAGATATATGGGCCTTATCACCATAATATGAAAGTGTTTATGAAAAACGAAAGAGATGATAATAATTTCAGAAAAATGTTATTCACGAGTGTAAGAAGTTAGTGTAACCTTGATAATATCTGATAATCATATTAATAACTTAAAATAATAATATTAAAACGATACACTCCAAAACAATGAATATATAAAGCTAGCTACAGAAATACAGTTTCCATTTAAAAATCTATTTCTTTAAAAATGTTTGTAATTAAAGTTTTTACTTATTAAAAAATTAAATATAATGAAGCTTCCAAATACTATACGATGTTTCTTTATACTGTTATATAGGTGCAAACATGATTATTTATTAAAATAACGTTACTTTCAATTAAATGCTTTAAATAAATTGTACTAAGATAGCAAAAGTGTTACTTTTTCAAATAAGATTACTTGTAAGATTTGTCTCAATAGAGATCTTGACATACTTTTTTTTATCATTAAAATTTAAAAAAAAAAAAGCTGAGGGAAATAAACTGAAGGTTTAACTTCTATAACCCAGAATTAAATAATGAGTTATCTGTTAAACGTTATATTATAAGAGTTATTATATTTAATTAAAAATCTAAATTGAAGTTTAATCGATATTTTAATAAATTATAACCGAAAGCAAATAAACGAAATATTTTAATGTTTTTTTAAGATCACATAATTTTGTTATTGATCAACATTGTTACACAAGAGTTTAATGAATAGATTACGAATATAATCTAAAATAGGTATTACATAAACTCATAATAAACACGGATGGCACAACTTATATACAAATGGTTTTTACATATATCACAATAAAAACTGATATAATGCCTAGCATTTTCGGTTATTGTAGCAACTTGACTCATTTTAGGTTTTTAGTCCTAACAGCTTCTAGTTCAACGTGAACTTGTCTCATTGCTTAACATTATTGTCGAAAACGACGTACTACCGTTCAACACTGATAATTATTTGTGGTTGTCGGAATTAACTTTCAAAAAGATTACCATTTTATGACAGCAAGCAGATTTACTAGACATCTAACCTACTGATCAGTTTTTATCATTGTTTAATTCATATCCATTAATTCATTGGTTAGTTGAGATGAGTGCTGAGTTTGAGAAAGTCTATTGTTTGAAGGTAAGTTGAGCTATAACATTCTTTCCACTGACTAAAATTAGCCATGGAGAATATAATCACTGAGATATATGGATGGATCTCTTTGTTGTATCCTGACTTCTTCAGTTCTGGTTCATTATCACCAGAATGTCTTTGTTAGCAGGTGTGGTAACATCATCAGAAAGATCAATGTCTTCACTTGTAGATATGGTAACAGCAGGTCTGATGTCTGCATTTATAAATCTGGTATCTTTATCAGCAAGTTGAGTCTTTGATTGTAGACTTCATTTATTGCAGGAATTCATAATTCAGCTTTAACTGGTATGTGTCTGTGGTATAGCTATCCATCAGCTATTTGAATGACTACTGTTTGCAATGCTTTTCTCTTAATCACAGCTGCTGAAATCTCATCATGCATGTGACATAACACATAGGAGCCTATCTGCATTTTAATATGTCTATTATTTCAATTAGATTGATTAGGCTTAAAAGTTGATAGGTTAGTTCACAGGGTCCTGCTGAATAGTGTTCAATTAGTTTTTTGCCAATGACTATGCATGATGTAGAATACTGCAATAGTAGCATTTTGGAAATATAGATGTTTCAGTTACTAGTGCTAGCTTTATAAAGCATTCTTTTAGTTTCTTGAACTAATCTCTCAGCCTAGCCATAACTCTTAGGTTGAAATAGTGGGCTAAATATTATTTCAATATTATTGTTAGTATAAAATTGTCAGATTAAACCAGATATAGAAGTGATGCCATTGTCTATTATTATAATTTTAGGCAGGCCATGGGTAGCAAATAGCCTTATAAAAACTCCCAATAGATTCTGGAATAATGATACTTAACCTCCAGCCACTTTTAATATCCATCAACAATTATTAGTCAAAGTTTGCTCTCCATGCAGCATGTTCAACATGATTTCTTATCCAGTGATCCTCAGCTTAAGCTCATTGACTAGTTTTGTTCTTTAGCTAGTATGTTTGGTTCATCTTACAATGTCAGCAGAGATGGACTTAGTCTCAATGTCAAAATAGGATACCAACATAAGATCTAGTAACATTGATAATCCCTGGATATTCACTATATAGAGTTTTAAACACTTGGGATTATCCAACTGGTGGAATCACAACTCTTGATCTCCAGATAGTACAGATATTCTTATTTGAGATTAGCCTTCAAGTTTGGCCAACCTTGTTGAATCCATTTTAATAAACTTAGAAATCAAGAATTGTTAGTGACCCACCAGTTAACTGGTGCATTTGTAATAAGGCATTCTGAGAAGTTCTTTTATTGAATGCAAAAATTACTAACAATGGTCTATAATTGGTTTCTAATATGAGTGATTGACCATAAAGGCAGTTGTGTAATTTTCTAATGCCAGTAATCAAGACTATGATATCTCTATCAGTCTGAATAAGTTTTTGAGAGATACTTTGAAGAGAATGTAATAAGAGAAGACATCCTATCATCATTTCTGTGAAACAACACAATAAACTATTCTCACTGATGATTCATCACAAATTAGGACTGACACTTTTCAGATTCAAAGTCAGCTAATAATTTTGAATCTAAAATCAAATTGTACAAATTTCAACACTTTAGAAGCTCTATCATTTAATATTGTCCTATCTCCAGATTGCATCTTTAGAAATTTGTATAGTGTTTCAGCATACTGTAGGAAGTTATAATAATTGATAAGGCTGAAAAAAGTCTGGAGTTTTTTTTATATCCACAATTGCTATAACATTTTTTGTATTGGATGAATTCCACCTGCATCTATCTTATGAAAAGTTCCTTAGCCTCAAAAATGCATTTACCTAGATTTATTTTAATGACTGAGGCCCTGATCTTGTTTATCAGTTTCTTAGTGAAAATCCAAAGTTGTTCTGAGTTTTAGCCACCAATAGAAAATCATCAGAGAATGACAGTACTCCAGGTATTCCAGCAGTGAGTTGTCACAATTCCCAAATGGCAACCCTTGCATTTTGAATAAACCTTTGTGAATGACTATTAACAATGTTCTTGCAGATTGGTTTTTAATTGGAAGCTGCACATACACAAGTCTCAGATCCATTTTTGTGAAGATGCATAAAACAATAAAAGGCCTTTTGGACTGATGATAATAAACAGTTAGTTGTCAGCTGCCAATACCTTGCTGACTCTTCATCAATAATAACTACAAATCTGAATATCACCATTTTTGTGCAAATGTAGTAGCATATTCTGATGAGGTAATGGAATAAATACTCCATGGAAGCCTGCCTTTTCTTAAGCTCAGCTTAGATTTTAACCTTTAAAGCCAATGGTAGTGGTATACTATGACAATTTATTGGTTTTACATTTTTATTTAACAGTAAGTACACCATGTATATCATGTACAGACATAGAATATTACATTCTGAAATTGAACTTACCTACATTTGTGAGCTGGTTAACTTTGACTACTGCATATCCTAGGTGATTGCACAAGTGTTCACTTACACAACCAGAGGCAGGTATATAATTTTTTAGCATAGTGATTTTTATTTTGGCTTTCCCCAAGAGAGGTATTTGTTTGCCTTAGTAATTGGTAATTGTTTTATTGGTAGACAGTAGATAATATTTATTTAATTTTTTATTTATTAATAGTGATTGACAGACACAATGGTGACTGCACATCTGGAATCCAACTCTATAGAAGTTGGTGTATTATTAATAATAATTTTGTTTCTAAAGACTGAATCTGAACTGCTCACTCCTGCTTTTAACATTATTGGGATCGATACTCTGCACTTTTATTTTATTCAATACAAGATTTTTTCATTCTTTTTTTGGTTGTCCTGCTGTTTCTCTTTGACCAAATCATTTACAAAATTTGTAAACTGTATTTCTGAATGAACATATAGTGTGTAAATTATTATTCATGGTAGATTCCTTAAGCTCTTTCTGATTGGAAAACTTTTTAGAGAGCTCAGTTTTCTGTTTGATAGCTTTAATGTTAGGACTATTATTATTTTATGGAGTAGTCTGAATGACTGTAGATTCAGACAGAGTTGGTTATTAAAGCACAAACTCAAAGATATTTGGATCCAATAACAATTTGAGCCTGAACCTGTGATCATGAATTCTGCAAATATAGAGATCTCTTAGCACTTTATTTAAGAAATCCCTGAACTCACAAGCTTATTGAGTTTAGTGATAATTTCTCACTTTCATTTTTTTCCCATTGAAAACAATGATTAAAGTGATATCTCAACATTTTGATTAGGGTTTTTGGGCAGAAAAAGATTAACAGTAATGATAATGCTCTGTCAAAACTAAGCTCAGTTAGAAGCACAGCAGCTGCCTGTGGACTTAAGTACCATAGCTGCTTGTGAATGTAAGATTTCATATGCTTGTCACCACAAAATCATTACAAATGTTGCTATTTTAATTCAAACCTCACTTGATTCATTTACATTGGCTAATTTTCTCAATAGCTTTAATCAAACTCTTTCAATGAATCAATTTATACATTTTAAAACTTTTTCCATCCATGGTAAAAAGTTTTCTTTACTGCCCCAATGACAGCATATATGTTTAATATTTAAAGCTACGAAGCAAGATCTAGGCAAGAATTTTACTAAATAAAACAAGTAATTAACCAAGAACATAAATAAGTAGTAAAGCTTAACCAGAATTACCTCAAGTCAATAAGAAAACTTAAATAAGAATAGTTAACAACAAAAATGATATTATATTGACTATAAGTATTGATGTTGAGTAAATTTGAAAAAGTATTTTTTAAAAAAATAAATAAATAAATAAATAAAATACTCCTCATTTTATTATGATCGACAGATAATGACATAAGCCAGTTAATAATTAATGCCAGAACCTAATTAATCATTGATCCAAGAATCTTATATAAAATAGCATTACAAGACAGAGCAATATCAAAAACAATAACATAGATTACTGAATCCAAAGATAAACCAAAAATATCATTTACATATATTAAAAACTAATAATCTACAAAGCAGATATGCTGTGCAAGTTGCAGACGATATATACACTTGAAAAATATTAATCACTCAGTTAAGGCTGAGTACTTTCAAGGTTCCATGCCTCATAATCATAGGCATATTGAAAACTGTGGTATTGCTTGTATTAGACTTAATATATGCAAATTAAGTGCAAATGAGTTAGGTTGTCCATTTTTTAAAAATATCAAAGCAGGTGTCATGTTTGTTTATTGCATTATTATTACCATTGATAAAGTATGCCTCTTTTATTTTTCTTTTACAGTCATTTGTTCATATACATACAATTTTGGGGTTGGAGGGAATAAAGGTATGGCCACTCTTTTTTAGATGTTCAAGAAATGTAGGTGTTGTCATTCTTCTGTGCCATTTTATATGTGTATATGTGTTGAGAAACTCTGTTGTTAATTGTTGTTTTTGTTTCCCCATAATATATGGACTGGCATCTGGGCTGAGGGTATGTCATGCTGCAAATGACCTGAGGCGTTTAGGTGAGGTACATTTTATCCTTTGCATTGTTTGACTTCTATGAAACTCCATGCTTAACTAATTTAAAAACATTAAAACCTTCATATATTTTAATAACCTATTTTTTATCTTTTAGATAATTCTTTATCTAGGAAGAAAAATGATCTCAAAAATCATATGAATATAGTTGGTGCAGTAAAATTGTGATTAACAGTGAAATGTGTTAGATAAATTCAAATAAATAGTCAATGTATTGAGACCATTATCCAATAATGGCTTTAAAGATTACAAAGCAAATCCAAAGTTCTCTTTATAGTAATAAAATCAAACTTTACGCATATTCAAGAATGACATCATATTATTTTTGATTATCATCTGAAATAACCTAGCAATAATAGAAATAATTAAGGTAGGCCTACAAATGCTAGAAATTAATGTATTACTCTTTTTAAAAATAGATGTAATAATTTTAAATGCAGGGGAAATATACTAGCAAATAATAAAAGATTAATTAAGTAAACTAAAACATATATGATAATTTTTAAAATTAACTTATCTCAACCAGAAGAGCAAATGTATTTTAAACAATTATTAAATGTGTGATAACTAAGTATAATATCCGAATCAGAAATAAATTCAGAAGTCAAATCATTAATAGATGAATCTATTTGTGTCATATATATATATATAAAAACTGTTAAAAATAACATTTTTCATTGTCATATATTTCTGTGCAGATTTACAGTGCACTCACCACTATTTTGAATTCTAAGAACAACCCAAAAACACCGATGACATGTCCAAGTGATAAATGACATCGAAAAATCCACATGGAATAACTTGGATGCATCAACAATAATTTTGAAAGGCCATTAAAATTCCAAATAGTGGTTAGCACAGTCTAAATACTAAAAGCTTATAACTTCTAAAATATGAATTTTATTACAATAATCATAGGATGAAGTGCCAAGTATGCAGAGAAATAGAAGGATGTTTTCAATGATATGAAGTATTGTCCAAAAAATACAGTTCTGATCAAATAAAACATATAATTTTAAAATACTACAAGCTTATAACTTCTAAAATACAAATTTTATTATTGTTGTGTATAGTACAGATTGCAGACTCAAATGAACAGTAATAAAAAATATGAACATCTGAAGTTTAATTAATAATCTCAATTAATGCAGGACCAGTAATGCCTGAAGGAGTCGACTCACTCCAGCTGTATGTAATAGCCTGTCTCATGAGTTTGTCCCATGACTCCTCTGGCTGTACCTGACAGTTTTGCTTCAAGTTAGCTCTGGTCTTAGCAGCTTCCAGTCTTATCATGGACTTGCCTCACTGTGTAGATCAATAGCATAATGGCTATAAGGGAAATGTTCATTGTTAGCAGTTGATTCAATGAAAAACATTTACCATCACTTAGATCAGATAGATGTTCTCTGCCTGATCTCCAAATAGACCCACTATTTATCTCCAGATTTCTAACCTCACTGGAAGCAATCATATTCAGAGAACATCACTATCTATTGGCCCATACAAACCATTGGCTGATTGTTATCTATCTTTGCTCATTGTTTAATGACAATGAATGCTTAATGTGATCAGATGAGGAAGGAATCAGGATCAGTCCATCTCTGAAGATAAGGTGAGATATGACATCCTCCCCTCTGACTAAACTTAGCTCTGAAAAACAGTCCCACAGAAGTTCTGGATGACTTGTCAGCTTTTTTCGTTCCTTTGGTTTCACGATGATCTTGCTTGTTCATCATCATCTTTGCTTCTTGATCTTGTCCCTGGATGCTCTTTTGATTTGCTGCTATCTTTAGTTTGGTTGTCATTATCCTTGCTTGACATACTTGTCCCTGGATATTCATTTGGTTTAGTTGGTTAAAGTGGCAATAATGTTGGTAACCATCTGAACCTTTCTATGACTACTGTGTAAAGACCTCTCAGTTGCACTACCACTACTAAGATCCATTTTGTGAATTCATTGTTAATTCTGCATAGCACCTGAGTGCCTATTTGCACTTTTACATTGTCAATTCTTTCTCCCCATAGTTTGGGCAGGTTTCAGGGCTAATAGGTTGGTTCACAAATGTCTATTAAATAGCAGTTCCGCTGGAGTCTTTCCTGTTGTTGTACTTAGTGTGGAATGCTATATTTAGCAGCATTCTGGAAATTTGAGTGTTCCAGCTTCCTGTATTCATTTTTATTATCAATTTTCTTTGTCTCTTGAACTAGTCTTTCCACTTGGCTATTGCTTTCTGAAAGAAATGCTGGGCTGTACACCTGCCAATGTCATTATTAGTACAAAAGGTTTTGAATGTATTTGCTGTAAATGCTATGCCATTATCTGATGGTATTGTTTTAGGGAGGCCATATGTTGCAAATAGCCTCCTAAGAGATTCTATTGTTGCTGTAGACTAAATTGATAAGACTTGCACCACCTCAAGCCACTTGGGGTATGAGTCAATTACTATCAATAATAGAAGTTTGCCATTCCATGGGCCTGTATGGTCCACCTGAAGTCTAGACAAGGGCTCTTTAGGTTTGGGCTATTAGTCTGTTTTGCTCTTTGCTGCCATATTTTGTTTCATTTTGCCCTGCTAGTAGTGGTGGACTTTAGCCTCAATACCATCATCCAAAGTAGGCCACAACACATATGATCTTGCCTAATCTTTATTTAGATCTATCTCTGAATGCCCATTTGTAACAGACTGAACACCTGGGATCATCCAACTGGGGGAAACATTATTCTGGATTCCCAGATAATGCAGTCATTTTCAACTGAGAGATTCAGACATCATGTCCAATAGGCTGAATCCAAATCCTCAGATTTTTAAATTTGGCCAATCCTATTAGATCCAAGTTTGTACCTTTTGGAATCCAGGATCATTAGTGCTCCATTAAACTACTGTCTTACTGTTGAGGAGTATAATTGATTCAAATCAATCATGTTAATTGATTGACTTGATATAGTTGGATTGTTTGCAGCCTCTTCAGGCAACCAACTTAATGCATCAACATGAGGAATATATTTTCTCTCTATGCATTGTAATGTAATATTATAGCTTGACAAAAAATTGAACCACCACAGCATTCATGGTGAGGTATGCTGAGGGATTCTCTTGTCAGATGTAAATATTTTCAATAGCAGTCTATGATCTGTTTGCAAGATGAATGATCAACCATATATGTAGTCATGAAATTTTTTAATGCCATTAATCAAAGTATAATCCTCTCTATCAATTTGAACATAGTTTTTCTCAGCCTTTGAGAGATACTTTGACACAAAGGCAATAGGTTTGTTTATCCCATCATCATTTGCATGGGATAACACCACCCCTGTTCCAACTGGTGATGCATGGAATATTAGTACTAGCACTTTTTTGGGTTAAAATGTGTCAGCACTACTATTTCTGATATTAGAATTTTCATTTTCTCAAAGGCTTTATCATGCTTATTGTCTCTCTTCCAGACTGTTTTTTTATCAATCGGCCTTTACAGTAGTTCAGCTATCTTAGTTTTATGATATATAAACCCTTCATAATAATTTATGAGTCTCAAAAAGGACTGTAGTTCTTTTTTATTTTCAGATGTTTTGGTTTTTTTAATTTCCATAACTTTCTTTCAAGTTGGATGAATGTCATTTGTATCCATTCTGTATCCCAAAAATCCAGTTCATTGGCTTCAAGTATACACTTATCCAAGTTTATTTTAATATCAGATTATTTGAATTTGTTTAGGAGTCTTTTGGTGGCACTCCAAAATTGTTCTGATGTTTGTGCCAGTGGCCAGGTAATCCATGATTTTCTGGAATATTGCTGGGGCAACCAATATACCAAAAGGTAATCAATTCATTTTAAATAAGCCTTTACATATTATTAATGATAATACTGTTGCTGGCTGATCATCCACTGGTAGTTGTAAGTATGCATGTTTAAATCAATCTTTGTGAAAACCCTAACAACTGACAGTGTAGATAGGATTTACTTAACTTATGGTGGTGGATAATTATTTGGTGCCAGTGCTTTGTTAATGGTGTATCAGTAATACCTATATATACACACACCACCATTTTCTTTGATGATTGGCACTATTAGGGTGACCACTCTGAATATGTTATGGGTTCTATAAACCTTGCTTCCTCCCACTTTTTGAGCTCTGCTTCAACTTTAATTCTCAAGGTCAGTGGCAGTGATATACACCGGTAACTAATGGGATTTTACCTCTCTATTTAATATTAAATAAATTGGTTAACCTAAGTACAGACCCAGATATTTATTGAAATACATCCAAGTAAGCAAATTTTAATTTGCTTAATGTTGTGATCTGAATCACCTTTGTCACTGCAAAGTCTACTGACTGAACTAGTCATGGCCTGATAAGTTACTATTATCACCTAATGACAGCACTAATGATAGGTATATTGTCTTATTAGACATTGTAATTTTAACTATTGTTTGGCCCATCAGTTTTGTTTAATTGCCCTAAAAATCTATCATTGACTTATATTAATTATTTTTTTTATTAATGATAGTCTAGGACTTATTTGAAACAATGGGCACTGCAGATTTTGTGTCCAGTTCCATTATAACTGGTGTATCATCAGTGATAATTATTGATGAGTCTTTTATATGAGTTATACAGGAAACTTGTTTACTTTCCTTATAATAGATTTTGTTACTATTTGGAATGATTTTTTCCATTTTCATAGTTGGAATGGATTTTTCCATTCTCATATCAGATAATTGTCTTTGCCCTTTCAGGCAAGCAGCTCTTATATGCCTGATTCTCTTGCAAAATGTACACCCTGTGTACTGGTGCAAGCATGCTGTATGTGTGTACATTTGCTCATCACATTTGTAACAAGGTTTTATACCCATCATTACTAAATTATCTGAGCTGACTGGAGGTTGAACAATTCAGTGTTTTGCTTTATTTTTTGCACATCATATTTTTTTTAATGGCTTTGCCTGACTAACAAGTGATTCTGCTAGTTATTGCTTGGGATAAAGCTGATTTGAAGTCTAAATTTGGCATCATTAGTAGTTTAAATCTTAAGTTGTGATTGTTTATCCCACAAATGAAATGATAACAATGTGCTCCATTCAGGAAATCTTTGAAATCACATTTTAATGCTAATGACCAGATTTGCATTGCAAACTCTCTGGCCTTTCCCCCATTTCTGGATGCAGAGATTGCAATAATATCTCTACATTATTGTCAGAGGTTCTGGGGAAAAATAATCTGTGACTAGTGCTGATGTTTTGTCTAAAATCTAGGTCAGATGGCTTTTCTGTTGCAGATTGTGATTTCAAAATTTTGTATGTCTGAAGTCTTATTATTATCATTAATGTGGCCAATTTTCCCTAAGGCTTTTTGATCTGGTTAGCCTGTAGGTAAAAATTAATTACTCCTTATAGCTTGACCAACCCTCAGGGTGGCTGTATGAAAAGATTCTATGGAGGCAGCAAAATTAGCCATTTTGTAATTTTCTCTCTATATGTCGAGAGAGAAACAATTGTGAGTTACCACTCATAATGTTAATTTGACAGCTAAAGTTTGTAACCATCCAAAACTGATAATGATAAAGCTAATAATCCAGTAGGGAGAACTTCTGTTACTATATTACAGTAACACACTTGTGATTGGTTTAAGATTTTAATCAACATGCCTATAACATTTGTGGTCAAAAATTTTATTCATGCAGATTTAAATGATTTGACTTTAACACCATTATATAAATACAATGAATCCATTTACTTTGCACTCGCATAATTTACTTTACCAAACTGCCGAATCTGATTTTTATTTGGACAGAATAATTATTTTAATATGATGAATGTTTTTAACCATGCACTTACATATTTACTCTATTTTTTCAATCATTGGGAAAAATATTTCTTTTGTCAAATAGTAAGAAAAAAGACGAACACCTGAAGTTTAATTAATATGATTTATTAGGATTAAGGATATTTACATAATATACAACCAATGAATATACTGCCATATATATATAATCTCAATTAATGCAGACCTATCATGTCCTAAGGATTTGACTCACTTCCAGCTGTATGTAATAACCTGCCTCATGAGTTTGTCCAATGACTCTTCCAGTTGTACCTGACAACTTGCCTCAAGTTGACTCTGGTCATAGCAGCTTCTTGTTCCATCATGGACTTGCCTCACTGTCTAG
Organism: Epiperipatus broadwayi; assembly: GCA_028023455.1. Classification (NCBI taxonomy): domain Eukaryota; kingdom Metazoa; phylum Onychophora; class Udeonychophora; order Euonychophora; family Peripatidae; genus Epiperipatus; species Epiperipatus broadwayi. The sequence goes on along the minus strand of JAQFVV010000070.1, from coordinate 4,577,037 downwards.
ATCAATAGCTAATGATTATAAAGAAAACACTGTTAATCAATGATTTCAATGGAGAATGCATACTATCACTTAGGTCAGACAGATGTTCTCTGCCTTACCTCCAAAAAAGCTGATTATTTATTGAAAGATCCCCAACCTTACTGAAAACAATTGGATTCAGAGAAAATCACTGACTATTGCCATTGGCAGATTTTTATCTGTTTTCTCATTGGTTAGTGACAATGAATGCTTAAACCAATCAGATAAGGAAGGAATCTAGACTAGTCCACTTCTGAAGGCAAGATGAGTTTACAATATATGCCTATAACCACACATTGAAATAACATAAAATTGATCAAACCAGCTCATAATTTTGAAAAACTAAAAGCTTACAACTTCTAAAATACAATTTTTATTACAATATATGCCAATAACCATACAAAATAAAGCTTATTACTTTTACAATAGGATTTTTTTTTACCAGAAAAAATTCTGATATTACATACTTAGTTTGTTCTATGTAGTTAGAAAAAAAACAAATGGAGATAAGAAAAAAAGCATTATCACATTTGATCTTCTGACATGGATATTGAATCTACACTTGATCACATGAGGTCCTTACAGGCTCTTGAAATTGATACAAATCTATATATCTATTTACATTATTTTCTATTATTAACATTGAAGTGACTTTTATCATCAACAAATAAACACAGAAACATGTTTAAAAAGATTTACAGATTTTAATAAAAAATTGTTGATTATTTCAAATATAAAAGAGGTATTGGATTTTAAATAAGATAAGCACTAATCTTTCACTGATGGTGGGTAGCATTAGCATCTTTGAGACATTTAATAAATAAATGTTTCTGATTTAGATTTTATTTATTTATCTCCAGCAAATAACGACATGTGAGAAATGAAACACATAACATTACTTACTTTGGTAAGAAAAAAATTGATTTATTAATTTTTTATTAATTGTAAAATTAATATTCTTTACTTAAGACAATTATTCTTTCAACTAATGTTAAGATAAAATGTGATTTATTATTAACTGTAAAATGAATATGCTTCAGCAGTTGTTTTTATATTCATTCACCATTTATATTATTTTAATATGATGTTATAGGCCTATATTGCAATAAAATTCATATTTTGAAAATATAAGCTTGGTTTGATTAATTTTATGTTTATTGAAGATGTGGTTTTTAAATTAATATACATGTCCATTTCTTTCCATTTTTTTCTGTTTAAGTATTTTAAATTCATATTTCAGAAGATATAATATTTTACTATTTTAAAATTTATTCATTCTTCTCATTTGTTATATTTTGTATATTTTAGTTACATGATTTGATCAAGCATAGTTGTACAAAATTTGTGCTTTAATTTTTTAATTCTTTATGCAAATTGTGATTTTGTAATGAATGGCCATATTGTGAGCATGTGTGAGTTATTTGGTGTTATTTATTGCTTGGATATGTCAGTGATGGTTTTGGGAAGTCCTTAGAATTCAAAATGGCTATGAGTACACTCTAAGTCAGTACCTATATTTCTAATATTATTTTTAATAAAATTAATTTGATTAGAAAATTTTTTAATTTAAGAATTAATTGCTTTTTATTTTAAAGAAATATTTTTCTTACAATTCCATTTAATAACTTGATTTAATTATTTTAATATTAAATTTAAATTAATTATTAAGCTCTTTTCAAAGCAATCAAATTTCCAAAACATTTAAAATCCCTTTTCAAATTACTTTTTTCAAACAATTGATTCCTTATTTATGGAGAACATTTTCTACTTTTATTATTCAATTTAATACATTCAATTACTTGATCAATTGAAGAAACACAAATATTCTGAAAATGTAAATTGGTCAGGGCTATATTATTTAAGCCAAAAAATACAATACCAGCTTTAATTGGATAATAAATTATATAATTTAACATGTGATAATTTACTAACATATTGGTAGATAATTGAACTATTATAAGCTAAAAGCAATATCAAAAGAATTGCAAAATGATACTTAATGGTTAAATCAAATAAGCCAGGATCCACAATTAAAATACTGATCAAGTCTAATAAATATATAATTGAACAGAGATTTAAAAGATAACATTATACAATTTGTCTGACTAAAATCATAACTATATAATAAATCCAATTATTTATAGATAAATAATTATGTTTTTTAATAAATCAATTTTCATATCTGCAACTTATATGGCAGAAAATGAATATAAATTAGATAATAATTTGTCAAATTTACAAATAAAAGATATAATGAATCTAAGAAAGCTCCCCGTTAGAAAATTAAATGTAAATCGCATAAATTCAGAAATAGTAAATGTTGAAATGTCATAAATAAAATTTAAACCAGTTTTTATGTAAATTATTACACCTTCTGAATGTGAATTCATAAAGAGCACTCTTATAACCACTCAGTCTTTGTAAACATTGTTCCACATGAGAAATCATAGAGTCAGACAAAGTAATATTATAAAAACCTTATGGAAAATCACTTAGACAGTTCATATACTATGAATTCTAAAGATTAGAAAAACAACAATTCTGCTTCACATTTAACTAAAACACTGAAAGAATTAGTATTGTTTCTGATATGGACCTAATCATTTCAAAGAGATGCTATACTTTGGGACTGATCTCACATCTTTTGCTTTGCCTTCCAAAGAAACTATTGAGTAGCAAAAGAAATCAATTGTTTAATGTGAATGCACTGGCTGCTATTATCTAAAGATGAAATACCAGAGAGATTTCCTCTTACATAATAAAAATGACGTAGCCATGTTACCAAAAGTAAAATGAATAATAATAGTAATAATAAAACTTTCAGAAGATTATGGAAGACAACAATTCAAAATTGAAAAAATGTGTTGAGGGCCATATGAGAATATCCCATATGGAAACCCGCAATTAGCTATCCAATAGAATAAAAAATATAATAATGAATAGCAGTATTACTATTAAAAGATACATGACTACTATGGCTTATTATGTTAAATAAAAATTAACATGTTTAGAAAGGTTTTATTAGTTATTACACTGCAATGTGAAAGAGTTATAACAGATTATCATAAAAACAAGAAAAACTAACTTTTTTAAAGAAAATAATTTACATATTGTTCATTATATAATCTTCAACAATATTTATGAAAAATATACATAATTTTTGTATAAATAAATTAAAAAATGTAATTAGATAACCAGGAAAAAGTGTTACACCACCCCTCCCCCATCTGAAAAAAAAAGATATTGCTCATCAGTCCAGGCAATTATCAGATTCATGTGGATTTTAAAAGGGTTTGTATCTCTTTTATTCTTTAACTAAAAATATTTAAATATCTATTTACCAACTAATAATTGGATGGTTGGTGAGTTCACTTTGGATTAGCAATCTGAAAAATTCCTCACTTGTCAGAAATCTTCACCTGCTTAAAATGTTTTTTATCCAATTTTAATTAGATGGATCTCTTATCACTAAACTACAGCCTTTCCACAATATATATATATAGCTAAAAAAGAGAGAAAGGGAGGGAGAGATAGAGGGAGGGGGAGTGAGAGAGAAAGAGGAAGAGAGATAGAGGGAGGGAGAGATAGAGGGAGGGGGAGTGAGAAAGAAAGAGGAAGAGAAAGAGAGAGAACTTAATATAAATAAATTATAGTAAAAATATTAGTTTGCAAATGATTTTTGCTTTTTGCCAATATATACTTTAAAAAATATTTTAAATAATTTAATTATTTAAACATATAAAAGGAATTAAAAAAATCACCCCCCCCATCAAATAAATATTTAACAAATTTACGATTTAATTGAATTAATCTATTTTTTCTGATACGATTTGTGTTAAAATATAATTAAGAAATTTTCTAATGTGAAAGATCGATCATTTAAACAGTACCGACGAATGCGAAAGGATTTAAACTCTGTTGGAAACATAGAAGGCTTTATAGTAAAACCTACAGCTGCTACCCACTGGTTTAAGAATTATCGTTTGTATGCATGTCCTCTTATAAAAAAATACGTATATATCTTTCACCTCCAATCTAATCACTTTTATTTTTTTAGAGTTTTTTTTTTTAAAAAAGAAAGAAACAACAGAAGAAATAAAGAAGAAAGTTGAAACGTACTTTCAATTTATAATTCTTTTTTTTTTTTTTTACATTTTACAAATAAGTTAAATACTATTTGTCATGTGTACATATATGCAGGATTGAGCCAATCAATTTTGTCACCTGAGGCAGTGCTTAAAAATTGTACATTTAAAAAATTATTTAGAAGAGTCTCGTGATATAGGGATAGTGTATCCGCCTATCATGCCTACAATCTGTGCTTCAAATCCAGGTTCAAGAAAATTGCTGAATCATATATGATTAAACTAATAATTTATAATTGGTCAGTAATTGAGTATCTAACTACCATTAACTAGAGAGTGAAAGAAGTCAACCATCATCACCGATTATATGATAAGCTTGATGCCTACTGGCGTTTTCATTACTTCTCTACGAGAGACTGTTAGAAAGATCTTTAACCTGCAACGGAATACGTATTACAAAACTCTGTTTTTCTACTTAATTAAGAAGTTGAAAAAAATATGTATTAAAAAAAATCAATTTAGAAAAACACATATACCCAAATTATAAGAAAAAAAAATGAGAAGAATAGTCAATATATATATATATATCTTACAGAATAACAAACAAACAACATATTAAGCCATTTGTTGGGCTCTAATTATAGCAAATAGATTTTATTTTATAATTTATTGTTTTAGAAGTAGCCTTTTTTTTATATAAATTAATCCTAAGATCAATCTTGGGCAGTTGCCTAAATAATTTTTTAAAACTTTCAGTTTAGAAAAATTGCTTTCGATTGTTAATACAATTATATATCAGTAGGATTCTTTTGGCCATTTAATAATTTATAACTGAAATAAGACAACATATCAAGAAAAGAAAGAATATGAAAATGTTAAAAAATGATTCATAAAAAAGAATTGAATATCTAAAATTTTATAAAATATTGTGAAAAACCAGTTAATAAAAAAAAAAAATTGTCAAGCGTTGTTAGCCGAGAGGCCATCGCAGCCGCCTTGCAAGCAAGTAGTTGGTTGCAGATGGTTGTGGGTTCGCATCCTGGCCGGTACTATGACATATGAATATATATATATTGTGAATTAACAATGAAAGCTATAGAAAGATCTCAATTTAAATTTTAAAAGTGCTTCAGTAATAAATAAAAAAAGACCAAAGATTATTAAAAAGAGGGATGGTTTCATAAAATATGTCAAAGAAATCTACAAGAAATTATATAATAACATGAAAGGCTAAAAGCTTTGATAAAAGCACCTTGAAATGCTTATGTGACAGCCAATAAGATGTAATAATGAATGCACATGGAACTCCCAATTCAAGAAATTATATAGTAATAAGGAGTAAGATAAGAAAAGTAGCATCTATAATTACATCTTTTGAATTGCCAAGTATTTTTAATAAAGATGTAAAGTAAATCTATGAAGGAAAAATCTTAAAAACAAATGATGAAATTATTATTGACATTTAAAAAAAAACAGTTCAAGAAATAAAAAGACAAGGCTTTAGTGACCCAGAATTCATAAAAAGTTTGATTGCTAGAGCTGCAAGTGCCAGAATCAATCCTGAGACATTCTGATCCCAAATTGAATTCTCCACCACCTGTACTAAACCATGTAGAGAAATTAAAAAATAGGGAAAAAATCATGCTCATATAATAAAGAGATACCAAATGATTGGAAAAATGAAGTAGTGATATTAATATTTAAGATGGTAAAAATATCACTTTTTTAGCAATTCTGTATAAGATTCTTACCAAGGTAATAACAATTTGTCTATAGCAAACATGTAAGACAAACCAATAAAAAGAACAACCTGGATTTAAAAGTAATTTTAAAGCAATAGATCAGATTCATGTGATGAGAGAAGTTAAAGAAAAGACCAAGGGATATGAATGGTTATTATGTTATTCATAGATTATCAAAAGCATTTTTATAGTGTTTAAAAATTTGGACAGAAAAATAGAAACTCAGGATATTATCATATTCAGAATAATATTTAGAAAAAATCATAATGATTAGATTATGTGGTGGCACTAAGATTATCCTTGATAAAAAGATATGGCAGAGTGATCTTTTATCTTCCAGCTTTTTATAGAAATTTTATAAGAGGCATTTTGTGGATTAAAATGAAAAGATAAAAAAAATGAAAATGCGTGAATCTAAGTCCACTCTGCAAACAATATGGCCATTTTTGCAAATCATGCAATGGCTTCAGAAAGTATTGGAAAAAATTGTCAGATTTGAGTAAGAACTAAACTTGTAGAAAGTGCTTTTGGCAGAAAGTAAAGTTGTTTATGTATTGGAGAAGTTATGTTTTTAATAGAATTGTTTTATTACTTCTTACATATGGACCTGAGACTGGAGCATTTAACAGAAGAACAATATAGATATTTCAAACTATTCAATGAAAAACACACACACACACATTGTAACAGTCAGAATCGTCTATCTTGCTAACACACTGCAGAATTCAAACCCCAGACATGAAACTGAACATTCTAGGAGGGGTTGCCTTCTAGATATACTAAGTTCGAATCTAAAGTCCAAATTTCACAGCGCCATTTACGTGATAATGCATCTGGTGCCACTACTAGTATAACCTTTGACTGGTGCCTGGTGGTCAGGGAGAAACAAAAGACTCTATACTAAAAGAAGTTTGGGTGGCTAATTAACGTCTATGGATTTATAAAAGAAATGCAGAAAATATATATATATAGACCGAGACAGTGATAGGAATCAATAAAATAAGATATCAAATTTAGTTTAAATAATTTCACAAAATTTATTCATAATATATATATATATATATATATGAATATATATATATGAAATAAATATATATATATATATATATAATGCCACTGTCTGCTTATATGAGACAGGGACGCATATTAAATAATTGTGGGCATTATATTTCAATAAATGACAAAAAAAGGTTTTAAAACAAAGTGATATATTCTACTCCTCGGGCTAATAGCATTACGATAATGTGCTTGACGAGATAGGAACATGTGCGAGGTGCTTTGAGTAATTATACAAGTTTAAGAAAATATTTGAAATTAAGTGTTGTAAAATATTTATTGATTTTGAGAATAGCACGGACTAAAGCTCACTAAGCAACAACATGGGAATGGAATCAAAGCATTTATTTGAGAATAATAATAATAAAGTTACATTGGGAGGTCAGTATTGCTGATAATGAATTTATTAAAGTTGGAGGGTGTGACACGTTTAAGTCACGGATGCTTTGTAAAATAAATATAAAATAAAACAATATTGAAGATCTGGAATAATTATGGAGGGCATCTCGCCGCTAACCCGTAGGAAAGTATTTTGACGAACAGCCGAAACTTAGCAACTGTGTGATGATTGTGTTTAATTCCCAGGGGTGTCATTTGGGACACCCTCTGCCTGGAAACTGCAAGCGTGGAGCGAACGGCCTTAGCCATGTAAGGAATCCTTGGAAAAATAAAACAAAGCGGTCTCAACAACCAATTCATGTACCAGCAATACGAGACTAGAATATATAAAACATACTGAATGGGTTTTACTTGGATTAAGAGAAATGCCCAATCAAATTCCCCGAAATTCATTTAAAAGGGTCCACACATTCTCGACGTCAATGATGAACTTTATAATTAAAGTAGAACACGGTAATTAAAATAGAAAAATGCAAGCTTGCGCGTTTGAAAAGTAAGTATAGATTTATATACGCAATCATGCATTTGGGGACACATTTAAATCACTGACCTCGCACATACTCTCATGGTAGATTAAAATCAATAACATGTAGATTTTAAACTATGTGATTATATTATATTAAAGAAAAGAATCGCCCTCGAACGAGTGATTTGCAAGATAATAAAATTGGAAAATTATAAATTTAAAATATGCTTTAATAGCGGCGTCTTACTTTCAATAGAGGGAATAGTTCACTCGGTCAAAGACGATTCTGACACATTATCATAATAAAATAAAAGAAAGCTTTATAAATAGAAAATATTAACCCAAGGATAGAGCAAAATGTTGAGTATATTTAAACACTTTAAAGAAATACATAATGAAGTTAAGTGAAATATAAGGAAAACAATTTTAAATAGCTATAGCATGTTAGTTATCACAAGAGCTCTTGGGTTAATTTAGGTTACCTCTGGAGACGCATTTGCAGGTAGATGTTCGGCAGGTTTTATAATTCAGCAGCAAAATCTGGAATGTTCATATTTTTGGCAGCGGCAGCAGCAGTTCCAGGGTCTGTGTGATAACTTTCGATGGTATGGAGCAGCGGCTGGCTATTCCGAGGGGACATAGCCATCTTAATGCCTTTACTCAGACATGTCAAGGTTAGCAAATTATTGGAATAGAACACAGAATGATTTCTCTTAGACACATTAGAATACAAAACAACTAACCCCAGAACAAAAGAAACACCTCCTTTTTATAGTAGAATTTAAACAATGGAACTGCCCTGGAGCATTACAAAAATATCGGACTTATCAGCTGTAATTAAATCATCTGAATGTCTAAAGGAATTCAACATTAATTAATTTCTTTTGTTAATTTCCCTGTCGACATTCGAATTACAAACTAGATTTAGTTAAAAATTACTTTTATTAATTAAAGAAAACCTTAAGTGGACATCTGCTGTTTTTAGATAAACTTATACAACATTTACTAATTAAACTATTGTTCCTCATTTATTTTAACAGAAATAATGGAATAACTTTTATTAATATAAAGAAAATGATTTTACTTTTTAAATTGCAATATTTGAATCTATTTACTAAACGAATATTTACTAAATGAATTTTATTTTAAATCAAAATATATTACGATGGTAATATATTTGTAAATAGATTCAAACAAAATAACTTTAACAATTTATAATTTTGATATGTTTTAAAATGCATACCATAGTGTGTGCGCAATTACAACTTATATAACTTACTTTTTAATAAATCAAAATTATGTGAACATATACATAATCTATAATCTTTTATTTATTTGGGAATGAGTTATATATATATATAATACGAGCATTGTGCTTATGGTTTAAAATTAGGTGGGATTTTCGGTATATAAGCGTATTGCAGACACACTACGATAGATTGGGGTTCAAACTAAGGTATGAGGGTAGGAAGTAGGTGAGAAAAGGTGAAACGAAGATCTGCAAAGCAGACCTTACTGTTTCAACATATATATATATATATTGTAACGATCTGGAGAATAACTCTTAACATGATCTGCACTACAGGGCGCCATCTAGGCATTTGAACCTAGAAAAATTTATAAAGTAGGCAGATACGTAAGTAAAAAAAAAAATTTTTTTTTTTTTTAAATTTTGATTCCGGTCATTAGCCCAAGTCACTAGCTCAGGGAGTAGCAGAGATTTAGTAATATAATATCTTATCTAATTATATTTCAATATTAAAAAATAAATAAAATAAGCCACTGCCAGTAATTAATATACAAAAATTTATTTACGCACACACATATATATATATATATAAAATTTAACATTATTATTTTAGTATGTTTATTTTAGATTTTAATTTGATTTTATAATTTAAATTTACATTTTAATTTTTATAATATTATAAATTTACATTTTAATTAAGTTTGCACAGATGGATTTATGAAAGTTTGTTTTATAATGTTGAGTATAGATCAGTTACATAGATTACACAGTTAAAAACATTTCAAAGTAAACATAAACGATCAAAATACAAAATCATTGATACCATCAATTGCATAGGGAATACAAGAAACCCAATGGTGTTCATCATAAGACACCGCATTAACACCAATAACTTAAAAGACATCTGAATAAATACATCTTAGATACTCACTATAAGGTATCAGTATTTACCGAATGTCTATATATTTTAATCACCTATGAAAACCAAAAACATAATTAACCGGTAATGAACCCATGCAAGCGTCTATACCCAACTTAAATTTAATGCAATTTTATTTATGGGTGTCGAGTATGAATGGACTACATAGATTTGCATTTGAAAAGAAAATATTCAATCCTTGTTTAACCTTAGGCCAAAGGTTCACAGTCAAACCAAACTTCAATCCATCTGATATATCGATGTGTTCAATGTAATACGAATACGGCAGCACAATTAGGTTAAGAGAAGAAACTGCTTCTCGTCAGATAGGAATATTACATCTATCAGACAAGAAGAGCAATAAAAAAAAACTCCATTGAAAGGAACAGCGTTCTACATCTTATAATCTCTTCCATAGGCAAAATGGAAGTGTGCGGCGTATAATAGCGATTCTGCCCATAGCGAATCTCGTACTACATCTACTAATTACACCAATATATCCAATCCATTTATCTAATTCAACTACAAAATGAATAACCTAAGATTACCCTCCCCTAATATAACTTTACAAATCTATATAGCCATTCATGCCCGACTTAAGTTTAATATTTATATAACTAGTTTAATGAAAAACAGAAATCATAATAAAACTTAAAGAACAAATAAATAAATAAATGGAAATGATTTTACAAAAGAAATACATTAAATAAAATTATAACTAATTAATAACTAATGTTGGTCAGATAGGATTCTATTTGTATTATTTAAATATGGAAAGTTTTTAATTTAATGTTCATTAATTATAAAGTTCTTATGGTTTTAAACAGTTCATCTTTATCTGTTGCTTGCTATTTGAACATGAATTCCCACGCCATCCAAAAAAGATTGGTATTCTGTTGGCTGTTTTATTCATCCGGAGGTTTTTTTACTCCAGCTGGTCCTCAATGTAGAAAACAATAGTTTATTTCTCTTTCTTCCTAGCAGAACTGAAGGGATTGAAGAGTGCGTCATTTCAATCCCTTCTCCTTCAACTCCGCGCTAACACATGTCTGTCCACTTGTAATAACCAACTAACCCTTTTATTTTCAAACCTTTCCTTTTATAATAATTTTGTGGATTAACTCAACATTACATCATGATGGTGAAAACCTTTTCATTGAGGTCCGATTTCCCGATGGATTTCTTTCATTTGCTAAAAGTTTCTATTGTTTTCCTATCTGACCGATGCTTATACATTTAAATGCCCAAAGGCTAGTTTACTAATTAAAACAATCATTTCCATTTTACAAAAGATTAATTAATTTGTTTTCAAACTTAAACATATATTTTTATCTCTAAATCTTTTTTGAAAATTTAGTTTTAAACTACTCTTTTTTTAATAAAATTTTATTTTAATAATTATTTATCTGTGCGATTTTATATATATGCGAGTTTAAGATGATTTTTTAATTTTCAGTTTTTAATTCTTAAAAAAGAAATTTTTATTGGCAAACTTTTTTTTTTTTTATGTTTACTAATAAAAAATAATGTCACGTACGTATGTGCCCGTTACAATATATATATATGTTATGATTAATAAAAAGAGATAAAAAGTAAAACATGTGTTAAAAAACAAACAAATATCAGACATCTTTGACAGAATTAACAACCTGAAATTAAGCTGGCTTGGATATATGTGAGATAGTTGGATGAAATAAGACTGTTGATAGAAGTGATGTGAAAGAGAAAGGTTATGGATCAGAGATACTGATTTAAATTTGTATAGACCATTCTCCAATGGATTGATAGTCATTGAAAATAATGATCATCATCAATCTTCTGTCTTATAGAATCACTCATAATTAGTTAATAATTAAATAAGAATATATCAAATACAAACTTTTGCAATACAATATAAAAATCACCAAGGAATCTCTATTTACATTTAGTTTTCTGTCCTTAAAAGAGACTAAAATATATCAATAATTAACATTATAATTTTTTTTTGTTTCATATTTTGTAAGCATTAATAAATTTTACCTACCTTATTTGTTTACATTTCTGTCAATATAAAATTGTTCATTAGAGTATTTGTCAGAAAAAGTTAAGATTGAATGAAATATTTGTCTTAAGTATTGAAGAATTTTTGATTAGAGAGAAGGAAAATTAAGAAAGGAGGTTGTATTCTTTCTATTAAAAATGTTCCCAAATCTTCTTTTTATACTTTATTTAGGAATTTTTTTTGCTATCAGTTCAATAAAAATTTTCTTCAAATACTATGACTCATATTTGCATATCTCTAACATTTCCTCTCCTTTACCTCATGCATGAGATCAGCCCTACATACATGTCATAATGAATCTTCAGCACTAGATACTATAATAATCTTGTTAAATTTAAAGTGAAAACTATATAAAAATAATATAATCCATTGCTTGGGATGTTGTGCAATATTTGGGCACCATCACAATAAAATGAGAACAGCATTTTATTCAGCTAACTAAAATAAGATTTAATTTTTTTACTCTTCTCAACTGGGTACAGATCTATAAACCTTTAAATAATTCTTCCACAAGACATCAAAAACAATAACAAGTTAATACTATATTGTTGATAATCTCTACATCCACTATGAGATAGCATTTTGAAATCAACAAATTTGTTTTCCAGAAAAGCAAAATGTTTGTCTAGTATAAGACTGACAATCAATACGCCAATATAAAATTCTAAGTAAAGTAAGTAATCAAGAGTGAAAAAATAATAATAGATATTTGAACAATCTATAAACTAAACCATCAAACATCACATGATCACCATTTTTTAGGCTTACACAATCTGTTTTTAACAGAGACAAAATTCTCCATACAGTAGTGCCACTCAGTGTGAACCAGAGTAATGAATAAATGCAGAAAGATTTGTCCCTATCTAGTACCTACTCAGCCAATATCTCCAGACTAGTTTCTAACTTGTGATTGTCAACAATGATCTATACAACTATACAAGCTAATGAGCTTAGTTTGAAAACATTATTGTGTTTTGATTTTGGACTCAAAGCTTTATAGTTAACTAAAAAATAAAAGGTGGCTGCTGGAGGGTTGCATTAGATCCTAAGATCTAGGTGCAGTGTTCTCAAATCAAAGACTCCTTACTGATGAAAGCCACAAAGTAGAAACTAGTCTGGAGATATTGGATGAGTAGGCACTAGAGAGAGATTTTATGCACAAACCTTCCTGCATCCATTGATTACTCTGGTTTGCACTGAGTGGCACTACTGTTTGGGGAGTTTTGCCTCTGTGAATCTATAAGCCAGCGGTTCAATGCATACTACTGATAGTATGGAAAAGATAAACTATTTTTAAAAAATTATATTTAAATAAGTTATTCAAATAATGTAAAACTGATATTAAAAAAATTAAAACTATATCTCCATATATCGATTACTGCCTTTGACAGGTTCTTATTATAGACAAAAATGACCAGGTTTATTACACTCTAAGGTCCTATGTTATTTTTGCACCAATATAACGGGTTGTACTTTATAGGTTAGTTTATGTAAATAATATTTATTTTTTATAAAGCGTAGACAGTTAGTTTGCAGCCTTTCAATTTAATTTGAGATTTATTATAATGGCAATTGGTAGAATTCTCAGTCCATGGCATGCAATGTTAATTACAATTTAAGAATACTGTTTTTAATTCTGTATAATAAAAAAAAATACATGCTACAATTATAAACGTAAAAAATATTTGTTTCTAAATAAATTAAATATTTAACTCTTATTACTGTAATTATGTTTTGGTTACCAAAATAATAAAATAAATATTTTTATTTGCTTATTTTTTTTATTTTTTATTATTTTGATGTTCAAATTTTTTTTTTTACAAAAAAGTGGTAGTAAGGGGAAAGTCATTTTTTGGATGGTACATGGAACTCAAAGACTGAGTCCTGCTGTTATAAATCATTTAATTCTTTCTAAACTAAATATATACACGCGAATGTGGAATCACATGTGAGAATTAAAATAATTTTTTAATTAAATTAAAAAATGTATAAGTTTATTATAATATATACAACATTTTTTATAATGATAGGATAGCAGATTTTTGAATTCAAGTTCCATAGATTGCGACACAGCGCAGCCATTTCTGACGCTTGAATTTTTTATGAACTTCATAACAATAAATCATTCGATATTTTTTTGGATAATTTAGAACGTGTAAATGGGAAGGAGAAAAATTTATAATATAATGCATTACATTCAAATATCAGCCTTTCAAGCTAATTGTGCATGCATCTTTTGAGAGTGTTAAATAATAAATGAATACTTTCCTCCACAATACAAGATATAGTCTTTATGCAGGAATAAAAGGTATCCTCTTATTCCTATGACTTATAATTAAGTTCCAGTTAAAATGAAGTTTAGTAAATTCTAGACAATTTCACCGACGTCATTCATTCAAACATCGTAAATAGTAATTTAAAGTGAGAATTCTATTCTCATGCTTTCCTCAACAATACTTCAAATTAGCTCATATAAAAAAATTTGAGTCGTAGGAATAAGAGGATTCCTTTTATTCCTGCATAAATACTATATCTTGTATTGTGGAGGGAAGTATTCATTTATTATTTAACACTCTCAAAAGACGCATGCACAATTAGCTTGAAAGGCTGATATTTGAATGTAATACAATTGTAAACATAGCATCATATAAAAATATAATGCATTAAAAATTAATTATATTCGTTCATAGATAAAAAAATGAAAATAAAACCGAAAAATAAATAAATAAATAATGCAGTGTGAATTTAAATCTTTTTTTTCTTTCGACTTTTGATTTTGAATTTAAGACTTTGTTGTAATCCAAACCATTGCTAAATTTGTTCTTTCTCGCCTCTGTAATTAATGACATTAAATCAAATGTTCGTGTGTGTGTGAGTGTGCGTAATAAGTGTGTTGATCTAATAATTTGTAGTAATAATAACCATTCCAGGTCCATATCGTAGATCAATGTTTTTCAACCTTTGGGCCGCAACCCAATATTGAATTGTGCCAAATGGTTCATGAAATGATAAAAAAATTATATAAACACTAATGATCAGAACCCGTCTTTAAAAATAAAATATGCAAATACAGTCATTTATTAAAAGCAAAAGCACAAGTTCTTTCTTTCTCAATTAAAGCTGATATTCATTTAGATAAGATGTCGCTCGTAAATCCCTTTAACAAATATAAATTAAATAATTTAACTATATTAAAAGAAAAATTGATTGAATTGTCATTAAACAAGAATTAGGAGATCATTTTTGAAGCTAATCAAAATAATTTAACTAAATTTTGATTACAAATTCAAGATGTATATTGAATTTTAAGTAAAAAAGTCACAATTTGCGACTAACAGAAAGTAAATTTTCAACAATGGTTATTACAAAAATATGTTTTAAAATGGACAACTTACATTTTACAATGGAATTGGCATTAAATAATTCCATCAAAGTAAGAACTAATACTTTAATAAAAGACAAATTAAATATTATTAATTTTATTTATTAGTTTTTCTGTTTTTATTTTTGGATAAAATTATAATTTGTTGTTTATTTCATTAATTTTTTTTTACTAAAAGATTGAAGTAAGTATAATTCAAAAAATGTTAACGATCCTTATATTTTTGAAATACTCTTCATATAACAGAGATATATATTGTAACGGTCAGAAAATGTGTGACTCGTAAACAGTGCAGAATTCGACCACCATACAGAACAGCAGCACCATCAAGTAGCGAAGCCACCCGTGGTACTGAGTCCGAACATAGTTTATCGGTTCCACAATACAATCCAAAAAACAACGCATCTGATGCGACATTAGTAAATATTTCCTTAGGCACAGTGGTCAGGGATATTCAAGAGACTCATGATTTTATTCTCGAGTTAGCCAATAACCAAACATTCATATTTACATAATCGAGGAAATATATAGAATGGGTATTGAATAAGTGAAACGTAACTGCAGACGTATAGTTTAAAATTATTTATTAACACATTTTAATAAGATCATTTACTAACAATATTTATGGATTAAAAGCTTCAGTAGTGGGATTTGTGACATGATTATATTTTAAAGAATACATTTATTTATTTGTTTACAAAAGGAATTCATTTATTTGAGGGCGTAATCTAGCTACCTAAAATTCTCGAGTAAGTATTTCTAATGCATGCCTGGAGGGATTTATACCTTTGCAATGCAAGAGTCTAAAGTATGGGTTATAAAAGTAATGGCAGACATATATTTATTTAATTAAAATATTTATTTATACTAAGGGCAAACATTTATTTGAGAGTGAATTATGAAGATAATGCAGAGGCGGAGTGATATATATAATAATAGAATTGAGTAAAGGAACACATGGTACGCTTTAGAAAGGCAATATGGAATGGCAGTATATTGAAACTGCAATGCCGCGAATGGGTTTATAAGAATATCGGGCTGGTCTCTGCCTCGGCCCGACGAAGTAAGGTGTCACATAAGCATAACCAGGGACAAGCGGTCCATGTCGCAGTTTTGCCAGCTGGCTGCATGACGTGGTCAAGTCCTATGGGAGCACCCATTATGCCCGCTTGTGTAGGACAACTGGGGTTAATTTCAACCCTGAAGAATCCAGAAATTTCACGGTGGAATGGGTCATCGCATCTCTACAATGTAACACATGTATACTGTATAAACGATTATGATGAGGTTTAAATAGATTTCTGACTCGGCCCTACATTACCAACATTTACTCAAGAACTCTGGCGACTCTCAAAGAAATGTGATTTTCTAGAATTATTCATTAGATTTAATAAATACAAAACATATATAAACTGGGAGTTATTACAACTAATATGCCAGCCATTTGCAAAGTAGTAGACCCTGTATTACAATAAATGATGCACTGAATGCGTGTTGATTTATATGAAAGTGAAGTTATTAAGGAAATAAGAATGTCAGGCTGGTCTCTGCCTCGGCCCGACGAAGTACATATTAATGAAAATGTGACACGCATTCACTGTTTCAAACGATCATAGATTTAAACTTTGAAAATTGAGATAATTATGAGCATGCAATAATTAAATAATAAATATAGATAAAATGTAGATTTTAAAAATACGCACCCAAGATAGAATGAGGTAAGCTAGATTAGTAGAGAAATTTACACATTAAGTTAATTATTCAGTTTTAGTTATACATATGGTAGTTTTACATTTTATAATTTAGATAAGTAGTATGAAGAAAAGCTATAGCATATTTTAGAGTACTCTAGAGTTTGAACACAGACAGGTACCTGTTTTATAAGAAGTTTTCTGATTCCATTAGTTTAGTAGCAAAAAGTTCTGCCCTGAGGATAATCAATGCATTTTGTTGGTTTTTTAATTAAAGAAAGCTGCCGTTTTATTGTTTACATTTTACATTTACTAATCACATTTTGGGGAATTTTTCTTTAATTAATCTATTATCTATCACTGACTGATGCTTTTAAATTTCAAAGACAAAAAGGGAACATAAGATTATTTTAACTTTTAATTAAATATTACATCAGATTTTTTTAAGATTATTATTAAACGAAATTTAAACAAAGCAATAAATACGAACTTTATAATCCAAAATAAATGATTAAAATTATACAAAATTATATAACTAAAAGAAATCTAAATTATACTATTTTATCCCTATTTATTGCCTTTAATTTGATATCAAAATGTGTGCGTGTTTATGCTGAATTCTACATATATTTATACATTTTAATATTGCTACACACACAATTTGATACCAAAAAGTTTAAATTTGGGCGGGATAGACCGGTCAGTGAGAGACGACAGAAAAAGGTGAAACTTAAGATTCGAATACGAATCTTACTGTTTCATTTTCCCGTACTTCCCATGAACAATTAAGGAAGAACAAAGAAGGCAAGAAAGAGAAAAAAAATTTACATTACATAATTGAAAGATGAAAGGAAAGAAAAAAAATTATTATTGTTTTTACAGATATTGAAATAGAGAAAGCAGAGATTACATGAAGCAACGAACAATTTATATACCCGGATCTAGAATTTGTAGTTGAATTAAAATGGCCTAATTTGGCCATGTCTGGTAGAAATCATAGTAATGTTAGTTAAACTGAATATATATATATATATAATACAAAATTCTTAGAATAGGATTAGTTAGTATAATATAAAAAAATTTTTTTTAGTAGTAATAGTAATTAAAACAACAATATATATAATAAAATTTCTATCTAAAATCCTATTTGACTAAAGTACAATCCATTCAACCAAGTTCATTATATCAAGTTCATTTTATCATTTTCATATACGCTTAATCCGTCCTAATAGTCTAATATTTTTACAACCCCGGGTCAGGTGGATATTACCTATCTCTCATCATCGATGACTGCGGCCTTGGGTTTTCTAATCGTTGCCTTTTATCGAGTGGTTCTTTGGCCCAATGGTTCAAATCCACGGTAGTAAGAAATTCAACCATTTCACCTATATCTTTTATTTGAATGCCTTTCATTAATGGTTGGATGGTTAGCGACACGCTACGCTGGATCGTTCTAAATTTCCACTTCCCCATATTCCACCAGTTTTTGGCAGATCCCTGTAGATGGTAACTAGCTATAGCTATCTGCACATCTTGCCCTGTCTTATGAACTTGGAAGAACTTTTGAAAGCTCTCTAAGTGGGCTTGAGGATTTTCTCCTATCTCCTCTCTAAAGATTTTGATGTGGATCATCTTGGTTAAATAGCTTTGGTGTCCAGTGTCCATCTTCGTCTCTTCTTTAATGCTGACTGCCTTCTCTGGTTTTTGTGGGCCTTCATCGGCTGGAATGAGGTTTCTTTTCTCATCACACCCTTTCATATTTACTACACTACCTGCTTGCCCTTCTACTATCATCGGTTCGTCTGATCTCTCTGACTTCCTTTCCTTTTCCATATCTTTAATCTCTTCTTCCTTTTTACTAGTTGGGGATATTCCAAAATGTTCCTTTATGGCTTCTAACTCTCTCCACATAATGTCTTTAAATTCCTGATATTCTCTAACTCTTCTCTTTTCTTCTTCTTGTCTCTGTTTTGATTCTTCATCTCTTCTTTTTCTCATTTTCTCCTCATACATTTTCTTCATTTCTTGCATATTCTGTCTGAGTATTTCCTCAATGAACTTGAAATTAAAGTCCATCGATCCTCTGTATTGTTGCGGAGCTTCCCTTCGCTCGGGTGTCGACTCCAAAGCTTCAGATAAATCTTCTTGCTGGATATCAATATTTTCTGATTCCATTTTCTTAATATGATTTATTTATTTTATACTACTAGCATTTGACTACTCCCCACCAGTATATTGGCCCTATAACACTCTTTCACTGCCCTCACCTACTCTACATTGCCCTATCTCTATATTGCTGCATTTGACATATTTAACATATATATTATAGCGAACTACTGGTTACGCATATAATAAGCTACTGCTGTCTATGATATATATATATATTTGTACTTTAACAAAATATTTACTATTAACATATATAACACGCTTCTGCTGTCTATGCTATATATATAACGGTGCTTTAATAAAAAAAAATCAATGCTACTTGCTTTCTCATTTAGCGACTGATTACTTTTTTTTTGACATATATATATAAAGCAAAATATTTCATTAGATCCGAGTATTTTCGTTCCTTCTTAAATTACACACACATCCCTGCTTTCCTTAAATTTGTTATTACACCTGCTGTCCTTTCATTCACTCGACCCACATTATTTCACTCGATTTATTTTTTTTCATTATTTTTATCAAAACAAAATCGTATATATATATAGATTAATTAGCTAACTCGAGTAACGAACGCTAAAAGAAATTTATATGCGTTATATTTTGCTCAGGGTATATATGGGTTTTTTGTATTGAAAGCTCCACGTTGGAAAGCGCCAAATGCTAAAAAAAATTTAACTATGTAACGGTCAGAAAACATGTGACTTGTAAACATAGTGCAGAATTCGATCACCATACAGAACAGCAGCACCATCGAGTAGCGAAGCCACCCATGGTACTGAGTTCGAACATAGTTTATCGGTTCCACAATACAATCCATGAAACAACACATCTGATGCGACATTAGTAAATATTTCCTTAGGCACAGTGGTCAGGGATATGCAAGAGACTCATGATTTTATTCTTGAGTTAGCCAATAACCAAACTAATATTAATTAAACATTTATATTTACATAATCGAGGAAATATATAGAATGGGTATCGAATAAGTGAAACGTAACTGCAGACGTATAGTTTAAAATTATTTATTAACACATTTTAATAAGATCATTTACTAACAATATTTATGGATTAAAAGCTTCAGTAGTGGGATTTACGACATGATTATATTTTAAAGAATACATTTATTTATTTGTTTACAAAAGGAATTCATTTATTTGAGGGCGTAATCTAGCTACCTAAAATTCTCGAGTAAGTATTTCTAATGCATGCCTGGAGGGATTTATACCTTTGCAATGCAAGAGTCTAAAGTATGGGTTATAAAAGTAATGGCAGACATATATTTATTTAATTAAAATATTTATTTATAACAAAGGGCAAACATTTATTTGAGAGTGAATTATGAAGATAATGCAGAGGCGGAGTGATATATATAATAATAGAATTGAGTAAAGGAACACATGGTACGCTTTAGAAAGGCGATATGGAATGGCAGTATATTGAAACTGCAATGCCGCGAATGGGTTTATAAGAGTATTGGGCTGGTCTCTGCCTCATCCTGATGAAGTAAGGTGTCACATAAGCATAACCAAAGACAAGCGATCCGTGTCGCAGTTTTGCCGGCTGGCTGCATGATGTGGTCAAGTCCTATGGAAGCACCCATTATGCTCGCTTGTGTAGGACGACTGGGGTTAATTTCAACCCTGAAGAATCCGGAAATTTCATGGCAGAATGGGTCATCACGTCTCTACAACGTAACACATGTATACTGTATAAGCAATTATGATGAGGTTTAAATAGATTTCTGACTCGGCCCTACATTACCAACATTTACTCAAGAACTCTGGCGACTCTCAAAGAAATGTGATTTTCTAAAATTATTCATTAGATTTAATAAATACAAAACTTATATAAACTGGGAGTTATTACAACTAATATGCCAGCCATTTGCGAAGTAGTAGACCCTGCATTACAATAAATGATGCACTGAATGTGTATCGATTTATATGAAAGTGAAGTTATTAAGGAAATAAGAATGTCAAGCTGGTCTCTGCCTCGGCCCGACGAAGTTCATATTAATGAAAATGTGACACGCATTCACTGTTTCAAACGATCATAGATTTAAACTTTGAAAATTGAGATAATTATGAGCATGCAATAATTAAATAATAAATATAGATAAAATGTAGATTTTAAAAATACGCACCCAAGATAGAATGAGGTAAGCTAGATTAGTAGAGAAATTTACACATTAAGTTAATTATTCAGTTTTAGTTATACATATGGTAGTTTTACATTTTATAATTTAGGTAAGTAGTATGAAGAAAAGCTATAGCATGTTATTAGAGTACTCTAGAGTTTGAACACAGACAGGTACCTGTTTTATAAGAAGTTTTCTGATTCCATTAGTTTAGCAGCAAAAAGTTCTGCCCTGAGGATAATCAATGCATTTTGTTGGTTTTTTAATTAAAGAAAGCTGCCGTTCTATTGTTTACATTTTACATTTACTAATTACATTTTGGGGAATTTTTTTTTAATTAATCTATTATCTATCACTGACTGATGCTTTTAAATTTCAAAGACAAAAAGGGAACATAAGATTATTTTAACTTTTAATTAAATATTACATCAGATTTTTTTAAGCTTATTATTAAACGAAATTTAAACAAAGCAATAAATATGAACTTTATAATCCAAAATAAATGATTAAAATTATACAAAATTATATAACTAAAAGAAATCTAAATTATACTATTTTATCCCTATTTATTGCCTTTAATTTGAGATCGAAATGTGTGCGTGTTTATGCTGAATTCTACATATATTTATACATTTTAATATTGCTACACACACAATTCGATACCAAAAAGTTTAAATTTGGGCGGATAGACCGGTCAGTGAGAGACGACAGAAAAAGGTGAAACTTAAGATTCGAATACGAATCTTACTGTTTCAATATGAGAGATAGTGATCTGGACCAACTGATGAGTGCTGGTTCAGCATAAAATGCATCTTGGGGGGGGGGCATTTGTCTTTTATTATAACTTTATTTATATGAATTTAAAAAGAATGGGGAAGTATGGAGGTTGTTCAATTTATCTATAAAAAGATATTACACATGGGAAAGAGAAAGATGAATAACTTTATGTGTGTGTATGTTTAAAATTAAAAAATCAGATATATTAATCTTTAACTGAGGTTTAAAGTTTATATCTGTGCTAGAGATAATTTCTAGTTTGGAAAACACTTAATAATAATCATTATTGTATTTATCTGGGGTGGTGTCAAAGTTGTGAGTAGAGTGAGTTTGACAATGGTAAATAAAAATGTAACAATTTTTGAAATAATCAGTTTTGCCTGATTAAGATACTTATTTGATTTGAACAAGTATTAATAAGGATGCAAACAGCATTCTTTTATTACCATTAGTTCTATTTTGTTAGATTGCAAAATATAGCAAACTTTTATAATATTAAACCATCAAACGTTATGTGTTCACCATTCTTTATGTTTACACAAGCTGTTTAGCACAGAGGCAAAACTCTCCATATGGTAGCACTACTCAGTACAAAGCAGAGTAATCAATGGATGCAGAAAGGTTTGTACATAAAATCTCTATCTAGTGCCTACTCATTCAATTTTCCCAGATTAATTTCTAGCTTGTGGCTTTCATCAGTGAGGAGCCTAATTGAAGACATTATTGTTTTCATTTTGGACTCAAAGCTTTATAGTTAGCTAAAAAAATAAAAGATGAATGCTGGAGGATTGCATTAGATCCTAAGATCTAGATACAATGCTCTCAGATCCAAAATTCCTCACTGATAAAAGCCACAAGCTAAAAACTAGTCTGGGAATATTGGATGAGTAGGCATTAGATAGGAATTTTATACACAAATCTTCCTGCAACCACTGTATGGAGAGTTTTGCCTCTGTGACTTTTATAATATTTATGTTGCAATACCAGTACAAGCAGATTGATTGAGTTGCAGGGTAAAAAGATTGAGAAAAACTTTTCTAGACTACAGGTTTTTTTCTTCTTCTTCCTTGCCTTATGTATTGATTTCTATTTTTACATATCATACCATTTCCAACTTTGTTATACACTTCAACAATATTATTTTTTATTCAAAAACTTTATTCTTATAGTTTTGACTGTCCTGCAGTTATCATTAGAGCTACAAGATCCAAATATTTAATCATAGAATTAATTTTTTATAAAAAGTTAATAGTTAATTATAAAAATAAAAAATAGGTCAGAAGTTAATTAAAAATATAAGTGAAAAAGATAATAATAAAATAATATGTATTAAATAGTAAATTATATAAAAAAAAGTGTTGATAATTAAAAATTTTTTTTTTTTAAAATTGAATTTAAAATAATAAATAAATTTAAAATAAAATAAAAATAAAATAATATAAATAGATGTAAAAAATGGTCAGGTTAAAATATATTTTTGATTATGTATATAAATATGTGTATAAAATGCATTAATTCTATGATAACATATTTGGATATTGTAGCTCTGAGGATGACTGCAGAACAGTCAAAACTAAAAATAAAGTTTTTGATATAAAAAATAGTATTGTTGAAGTGTATCAGAAAGTGAGATGACAGTTACCATCTAAAATAGTCATTTAAATAGAAAAAAATCATAAATACAAATGTAAAAAATATATTTAAAATTAATCATTGTACAGATTGTACAGTTATGTTTTAATAAAAACAAATCCATATTTTAAAAACAAGATAAACTGTCTTCTATATCCAATAAAAATTCACAGATAATTGGTTTCAGAAATTATTTGTTTGCATTATGCACTCCAGTTCTTTATCTGAATTTGGTAGAACATATTCTTTTCTGGCAATAAACTCCACAAGAATAACCCTTAGCAAAAACTTTTTCAAACAATATTTTCACAAATGATCACCATATTGATGTCATCAGTTAATTAACTCATAGTTGCAAAAAAAATTAGATTTGTTTTGCAATGTTATGATGTAAATTGATCAAATTGAAAATCCTTTTTATCGCCTATGAATTTTTTTAATTCAACATTTTAATGTAAAGCATTGTTTTTTTAGCATTTTCCTTTTTCACTTAAATATTGATCAATTTATTGATTATTTTTTTGATTTATGATCAAAATTAATATTTGCACATGTATGAAAAAAATTAAAAATAAAATTAGTAAAGTAAAACAAATAGCAAAAGAAAAACTAAGTGCAAATAAACTCACAAAATATGATTAAGCTTCTATTTTAAGCTATTTTAGCTAGTGAGTAGTACTTAATATTTTTTATTTCAGACAATAGCATTCAATGATGAATTGTTACCACTTAAATTTCTCCAATTTTACTTTATTTTTATTTTAAACTATTTTTTTATGCTAGTATTAATCAGTTTTTAAATTCTGCTTTTGTGGCACATGGATAAAATTATTACAGTATACCCATTTAGGAAAATGTTTATAAAAAAAATAAATATATAATTTTTACTATTAAAAATAGAAATAGATAAGGGAACTAAAAAAATATATAAAAGATTATATAGGAAAACAGTTTTTTAAAAATTGAAAAATAGGACAAAAACTTAGGAAAATTAATAATAGAGGGAAGTACATTAAAAGAATATATGAAAAAGAGGCTAGAAATTAAAAAAAAAATCAGTTGAAATTGTAAGAAGTAAGGGTGAAAGTTATATAGGAGGTAAGTAAAATAAATAAGAATAGAAATTTAAAAATAGAGATAGGAATAAAAATAAAATAGAAATTATAAATAGGAATAAAATATTTATATAAAGATAAAATAGGAATATAGAAGAATTATAAAGAAATAATAGAGAAAGTAATAGAAGAGATTGTGGTAATCAAAAAATAAAAAGAGAAGTAAAAATTTATAGTGATATAAAAAATGAAAATAGAATGATGTATAAATTAGAAGTAAAAATAACATAACATGGATAAAAAATAATAAATAAATAATAAGTATAATTTAAAAGGTATAAAAATAAAATTAGTTAAAATTAGATATAATTGGGAATAATAATGTATATAAATATGTATATAAAATAATGGTTATATGATTATATGTTTAAATGTTGCAGCTCTGATGAAAATTGCAGGTCAGTCAAAACTAAGGAAAATCAAGGAGGAATTATATATTAAAACTGCATTGAAGTGTATGTGAGAAGAGTATATAAAAAGTTTGAAAGTTACAATTTTGTATAAAAAATCCAAAACTTTGTCAAGTCATCACATTGCTTTCAATCTTTATCACTTTGTTGCAGAGTAAAGATGTCTCCAAGTTTAATCCAATTTTTTTGATCTCAAATTTCTGTACTTCACATTACACCAAAAATCTTCTTTATTTCAATTATACACCTCAAATATTATCTCATTATAAGACTTTTACAATCTATTAAAATACAGTTTGTCCAGTCCAGCTTTATTTTGGACTCTTAATGCTTTTGGAATGTCATTGATATCAGTTTCTTTTCTTGTCCATGTATTTCATTTTTAACCCCTTCTTGTTATTCATATATATATATATATATATGTCCAAAAGATGGCGCTATACCAAAACCGCCGAACAAGTGTAAGATTTGTTTTACATAAACGAAAAAAGAGTCAGAAATTAACTACCTCTTTCATTTGCTCACCCCCAGATCAGCTGATTTCAAGCTGGTTTGCTATCCTCAGTGGGGGATAGAGTATAGAAACTAGATCTAAAACTATACTCTATCCCCCACTGAGGATAGCAAACCAGCTTGAAATCAGCTGATCTGGGGGTGAGCAAATGAAAGAGGTAGTTAATTTCTGACTCTTTTTTCGTTTATGTAAAACAAATCTTACACTTGTTCGGCGGTTTTGGTATAGCGCCATCTTTTGGACATAAATAACAAGTGATAGCAGGTTACGTGATTAACTTGTTTTTTGTTTTTCATATATATATATATATATATTGAAACTTAGTTGAATGGTCTAAAGTCTCTGAACAGCTTTTCTGATGACTGTCCAAGTTTCAGATTCATAAATAAAAACTGGTAAACCCCATCCACAAAAACATTTATTAAAAATATTCCTTTTCAAACATATAGTCATATTTGCTTTTAATGTTAGGTTATTTTTATCAGAAGCATTCCATCTAAGTTTAATTCTATGATTAATTTCTTGCATTATATTTCCATCTGTATTAATAATCTGACCAAGGTATTTGTAATTGTTAATTTCTTTTTTTTTCATCATTATCAATGTTTCTTTTTCTTGAAAAAAATCCATTGAACATCACTTTAGTCTTTTAGCATTTACCTTTAATCCTACTTTCTTATTTTCACTAATAATAATTGCAACATTTCCCAGAGTTTTGAAGTATTATTTATAGAACAACCATATCATCTGATCTCCATTTGTTTTCACTCCCTTAGTTTTCCATATTAATCTACAAAATACTTCTTGTAAAACTGCTGGAAAAAATTTGATATAGAATCA
The DNA here is from genome assembly GCA_028023455.1 of Epiperipatus broadwayi. Classification (NCBI taxonomy): domain Eukaryota; kingdom Metazoa; phylum Onychophora; class Udeonychophora; order Euonychophora; family Peripatidae; genus Epiperipatus; species Epiperipatus broadwayi. The sequence goes on along the minus strand of JAQFVV010000070.1, from coordinate 4,550,395 downwards.
CCCTGTTGTATACACTTCTTCTTCTTAGAATTACCATGTATTCTCATCACTGCTGTTGCAATTTGCAAAATATTCTTCAAAATTTGACAATATCTCAGGTTAATATTTTGATGATCCAATGTTTTAATTACTGTTGAAATGCTTACAGAATCAAATGACTTTTCATAGTCTACAAATGAAAGCATAGTGCTAATTCAAATTATTGGTCTATTTTTTAACTTCTCTCAGTACTTGAATGTGATCCACTGCATTAAAAACACTTTAAATCAAGTTTGTTTATTTGGTTGTTTAAAAGTCAAAGTTCTTTGTAGATGAAATGTAATTTCCTTGGCAAAAAGTTTGTACAAAACTGATAAAATTATTGATATATCTATAATTTCTCATATCTTCATTATCATCCCTCTTAAATATCACTTTTATTACTGCATTTTCCTAATCATCTAATACATATTTATCATTTAATCCCGAGGTTTCAGATCAGAATCCACCTTTTCAAATAGTAATTCAATCAGCATCTTCCTTTCAAAAACAGATTTTTTTGATTTATTTATTATAGGAATTTAATAATATTGGCATCTTGCTCAAAGTAAAATAAACAAAAATTTTATATAATACTATTAGTGAGAGAACTGAGCTTGGTGTTGTAACAGTCAAATCTGTACATTCATGCAACAAAATCCAGAACTTTAGTAAATCATACTAAGGCTGATCAGCATAGAGTGGCACTAACCACATTGTCTGATATAGCCCCCAACTCCTTTACTAACACTCAAAGATTTATCACCTTGCGGATGACACATATAAAGCCACAGCAGCACTTTCCTTCATCACGTGCCAGCAGTAGCACATCAATAAAGCACAAGACTAGAATAAGTTGATTTATTAACGGGTAGAACATAATTATAAAATATGGATTGTGATTCTTAACTAATGATTAACTAATCAATAAAGACTTACCAATGAGCAACATTGAGACATGACACAAAAGTTAAATTTAAACATAATTTAATGAAAAATAAATATTAAAATCAATAAACAAAAATGATGACTATAACTTGGCTACATAGATTGTATCACATGCAGATGACTAAGTTATGGATACAATTTCATATATGAGTTTGGGATTCACACGCAAGTGATGACTGGAGTTATAATCATTTATGGTTTGCCTAGTTACATATGGTTTTATTTTACAAATACTTTTGGGACAATGTAAATCACTCACAGGTGACATTAATCATTTTGGTTAGTTATATTATTAGATTCATTATAAATACTTATATCACTCATAGGTGATGATTTAACTGTTTATATAGCAATTCCAATCACGTGCAGGTGATTATAGTTTGGATTACAAATCATTTAATTGAGTTTGCAACATATAGATATCACTTGCAGGTGATGAAGAAATTATAAGTATAAAATTTATATTTTCATGAGCCTTAAGATTACATTATAGAATGAGGTTAATTTGCTCATGACTATCTATGCATAGTTCATGCTATTTAATGGGGTCTAGATCTGCTCCAGAGCTAGCAGAAGTGATTATACATATTGATAAAGGATATGATCTTTTATTAAGCATGAATATTTAATATTCTCTATATAGTTTATGTGCTTATAAAATTAGACTAGAATTCAGATCAAAGCTGAAAATACAATTACTATGGTGGGATGAACTGATGATTGGCAGTCAGACTTCAGATACCATGGTATATAGAAAATATAAAGTCTGATGTAGCCCTTGCGTCTCGAGAGTGCCTTTTTATGGGATTTTTACCAAGTAACCATATTCATTGCTGTGGAAATAAGATAACAACTTTTTAGTCCAGCGATTGAGCAATTTATTTGAGTGGTAGTCTTATGCTCCATGGAATCTCATGCTCCATTCCTAAGGATGCAGAATGGGGAGGTTCGAACCCGTCCACCATCTGAAGAAAAAAATTGCCCAAACTAAGAGTAATGGTGCAGCACGACCATGTACAACCATTAAGGAATACAGCAACAAATGTATATATATGCCATAGCATTTCTTAAAAACACACTCGCACTGCTGACCACATTATATAATTAAAATTTTATGATGTTAAACACTAGTTTCCTTTATGAAACTACCGTATATCAGTTCATTAGGTAGCATGAATAATTATGCTGTTAAGGAAAAACTAGGAATCTAATTTGTAAAGCTATTTATATGGGAATTTTATAACTTCAGGAGGAAGTACAGCACATTATTGGGCATTAAGATATAAAGTTATAGCTCTATGCTGGATTTCAATCACTCTGGCTAAACATTAGTTAAATATCTCGAAAGCGAATCTATTTTAAAACAGATGTAAGTTTTCTAATTAACTCTTAACAAAATATTTTATCCCTTTCAAAATGGTTTTCTTTTGCATCCTAGATGCTATATTATTCTCTAGGTGTGAAACTGTGAAGGCTCCTCATTAAGCATTTACTCAATAGTAAAATCCCGTTTCGAACAAATATAGCACAGACTACTAAGCAATGGAAAATTATAAAACGGTATAGATTTATTTAGAAAGAAATGTATGTTTAATGAACAGATATCTAAAATTTGATTCTGTTTTAGCATAGTTTGAAAATGAAATTGCAATGCAATTAGTTTATATCTGATTGACCCAGTTCAAGACAAATTTAAGTTGCGTACAAGAATTAATTAAGGCAAATATTATTATTATATTAAAATATGTAAAAGCACATATCATTAAGTTAAAATATGTAAAATAATCTAGAAACTTAATTATCATTTTAGAATGAAGCATTTAAAACTATACACAATTTAGAATAAAGCATTTAAAATTATACGTAATGAAATTTATAATAATTAATTTAAAATCAATCACTTTAAGCAAGTCACAACTAAATAAATCAGAAAATTAAATATGTTGAATGAGATTAATCGGAGATAACTTAGCAAACCAACACATAAATTAAGAAATACATAGAGTACGCAAATCAATAAATATGATATTAATTCAGTATGAAAAACACATTAGTTATTAACTCAAATCAGTTATTAAATTAAATCAGTTATTATGTTAAATCAAATATTAAATTAAATCAAATATCAAATTTAATCAGGCAAGATTTTAAGGTGAAAACAAAAGAAATCAAAATTACATTTTAGTAGTGATCTTAAGAAAAATAAAGAAATCAAAATTACATTTAGTAGTGGATTTAAAAATTATATTATTGCTATGGCCATAGAGTTTAAATTTAGCTAGCTTTCAGAATTATCACATTTTAGTTATTATTCTTTAAATAGAGGAAAGGTTTTACCGGAATCTTCTCTGCTGCTTGTACTTGTTTCATGTTGAGAATGGAAACAGGCATCTGCTTCTTACAGTTCTTCTTTCACTGCTTCCCGCATGGTAGACTCCTGGGTCAGAAAGGCAAGAAAAATGCCTTCCTACTCATATTGCATCCTAATTCACAAATTTTAACATAAGTTGTTGACTGAAATAATGTCCGACTAATTCCAAAATGGCTGCAGAGGCTTATATTCTCAGCTTACCCCCCTCTTCTTGGTCATAGTAATTTTCTAGATTTGTTTTGCCAATTTTCTCACTGTATTCCTAGAATCATATAATTACTTTGTTTTTATTTCTTATAGCAAAGTTTTATAGCCGGTCATTCATGATTTATTTTTAATTACTGAGGACAACTTATCCTACAACTTAGTGTTACTTTTAGTTTTATAATTAGGTCACACTACAGCAAGAAAGATTAAATTTTATAATACCAATTTTTCGAAAACAAATCTATAAATGGAATTTTATAATACCAATTTTTTGAAAACAAATCTATAAATGGAAAACATCTGGTTATATATGTAACTTGATTATTTAATTTAGCAATATATGCAGAAATATACAATAATTTCAAATATTAATTTTCTTTAGAATAAATATTTTAAATAAATAAATTTATAATGTTTTAAATCTGTTAACATTATTCTTTCCTGCATATATGTAGTCTCGTGTTATACATACAACGCAGTTTTCATTAATTTACTCCTAGAAATATGTGTGTGTGTATATATGGGTTTTTACATATACAGATACAATTCTCATACTGTATGCTAAGATATACACACATACATGACTAATACCTTTATGTTTAATTTTAGCCTGATTTGGATATAATATTAACCTGATATACTAGAATTTGGTGCTAGTTACTTATATATAAATACTACTATAGTATATAGTATGTGAAACTGTTGGATTGACAAAGCTGACTGTTTCAGTGTGATGACACTAATTTATCGATATTTTGTGCCATTTTTGTCATCCGAAGTCTTAACTCATCACATTGCAATAGTAACAATCTGTTTTTTGTCAATAGATTGGTAACTTGTTAAATCTTCTTTTGAGTAAATATGATGATGGGAATGCAATAAAGAACTTCTTTGATGCAGTCTATAAAACTGGATATAATTTGGGGGTTTTCTTTTAGAGCCAAAATTCTTGATACTCATTTTTAATTTCAATTTCAGCTCTTCATTTATTAATAAATCTATTGATTCCTCCTGCAGTGAATGTTGATTTAAGAAAGGTTCTAGAACCCATTCTGGAATAGCCATATTAAGATTGTCCTGACATCAATTCATGAAATCTTCTTTAAATTCTTCCAATACTGGATGTATATTAGAAGGTCATCATTATTTGTTGCCACTGAGGCAAGATTTGGAAACTGGTAAAAATTTTTTGGCCTACATTTGTTTGAATAAGGCAAGTTTTGACATAAATACAGAAATAGACACCTTCACTTTGATGAACTTTACATCATCTCCATGCAGGTATATATTTGTTTCATTAAATTTATTAAATAAATCTATCAAGTAATCTATATCCTTTTTAAACTTGATTAAATTCCTTTTTGATAAATCATCTCTGTTTTAAAAAAAAACTCTAAAAATGATTCAAAGAGCTCAAATAATCATTTTAGACAGATATCTTTGGATAACCAATGAACTTCTGTGTTCAATAGTAAACGACTGAAATCTTCATCCAATCTATCATTGAAAGAATTACTTCTTATCTTGTTAATTGCAGTGATCACATAACTATAGTGAGCAATGAAAGTGATCATTCAGGTTTTTTTGCCACCAAATATTTTTTTGTGAATCACACCATACACAGTAATTACATTTGGTATTGCCTTTTTCAAATATGAAATAAACATGCACTAGCATCCAACCATTACCAAAATTTCAGCAGCACCAACTGACAATATATTTTTCAAATAAATATGTTTTTCTGTAAAATACTATTCTAATATGATAAATACAAACTTTCCATTTTTGTCTGTTTCAAATTGTCTTGTGAATAATATAGTTCTTGGCAATTTTTTCATCTTTGATGAAGCAATAGTATACTAGAAATAAAGCCTCATAAGGTTGATTCATTGAGTTGCAAAGAAAACATGCAATCTTCAAGAACTCATTTAGTGAGTTCTCCACATCACTTTATCAATTCCTCTCTGTGTTGTATTATTCCTCAATAAGATTTAAAAAATAATATCAGATGCTGGCTTGTGTATTACAGTGCACAGAACCTCATTTACAGTCAGTTAGTAAAAATTCTTCATAATTGTGTATATCTATTGGAAACATTTCTCATTTACATAAACATTCATTCTGCCTTATCAGGCAACAAAAAAGAAAGACCATGGTGTTTCTTGATCTTAAACTCAGAGGTTTATACAAATTTTTTTCCAAGATAATTACAACTCATCTACAAAGAACATTGGATTTCCACAAACCAAGAGAACAAGCTGGATTTAAAAGTGGTTTTAGTACAGTATATCATATCCGGGCATTGAAAGAAGTTATAGAAAGTACAAATGAATATGAATTGCCATTATGATTTGGATTTGTTTAATTCTATAAACATTTCTTCAGTGATTAAAGCATTGGATTAAGGTATAGATCCAGGATATTGTCATATTGCAACAGCAACAATTAGATTACATAACGACACTGGGAAAGTCAACATTGAGGGGGGGGGTGTAAGACAGGATGACTCCATAGCTCCAAAACTTTTTACAGCAGTACTCCTAGAAGTATTTTGTGGATTAAAATGTGAAGCTAAAGGAATGAAAGTAAATGGAGATTATTTAAGTCATTTAGATTTTGCAGATGATGTAGTTGTTTTTTTAAATAATGCTTTAGAGCTGCAAGAAATTTTGCAGGAGTTATCAGATGAAAGTAGGACTAAAGATAAATGTTAAAAAAACTAAAGCAATGTTTAATGGATTATTTCAAAATATGAAAATAAAGATTGATTATGATGAGTTATAAGAAGTTAATAGTTACAAATACCTTGGTCAGATTATTAATACAGATGGAAACATAATGGATGAAATTAATCATAGAATTAAATTTGATTGGAGTACTTTTGGTAGAAATAACTTGATACTAAAAGGAAATATGCCTATGTGTTTGAAAAGGAAGGTTTTTAATAAATGTGTTTTACCAGTTCTTACTTATGGATCTGAGACTTGGACACTTAATAGAAGAGCAATAAAGAGACTTCAGACCACTCAAAGAAATATGGAGATATGCATGTTGGGAATAACAAGAAGAGATCGAAAATGCAATATATGGGTAAGAGAACAAACAGGTGTTACTGACCTCATTGAAAAAATTAATAGACTGGGCTGGACATATTTCTAGAAGAGATGATAATAGATAAAGACAATTGAAATATTAAACCGGATTCCAAGAGATTGTAAAAGACCCAAAAAGAGACCACGTGAGATAGATGGATGAAATAAAAAAGTGTGCAGGGTGATGTGGAGAAGAGAAGCTAAAAATTGGAAAAGATGGATTGAACTTGGAGAGACCATCCTGCAGTGGATTGATAATGGTTGATGATGATGATGAGTATCAATTCTTTACCAAAATGTGCACTTTATCTGATTTAGCAATAAGCAATTGAAATATTGTAAGAGACATAATTCATCATTGCCTTGTTTCATTGCTAGTGAAAACATATATGGAAAGTTGGACATCTGGAATATTTATTTTTGAGTGTTTGAAAGTGGTACAAATCCTTATCTTTTGTCAGGATAGATTTTGGTCAAATGTTCTTCTAATCATGAAGGTTTCATGTCTTCACTGGAGAAAACTTTCTGACAAATCAGGAACATTGGTAATATCTTGTTTATAGGTTACTAATATTTCAAATAATTGACATTGTACTACTGACATTTTTCTCTAAATTCAACATGATTTTCTCTGGAAAATTAAACAAATAAGATATTTTTAAATTTAGTATAATAAGTTTATGTTACATAAATACCGCCTACTAACAAAAAGCTTAAAAGACCATACTTCTATCAAATATTCATAGATGGCAAATAGAAAATTGATTGATATTTAGCACAAAAAGTAAAACATCCATTATTAATTAGGACTCTGAAATTGAATCCAGTCTGTGACAAAGTAAAACTCAGTCGTTGAGTCACATAGATTTGTACAATCATTCAAAGTGAATTATGTGAGGGTTTTTTGTGGTGAAACTAAATTGAAACAAACAAATATTAGTTTTAGCTGAGAATCAAACTCAAGCCACTCAGTAACTGTCATATTTAGTAACCATCTGATCTTTTTACTCCACCAACACAAATAAGTACTTACCTATTTGGCAATAATTATTTGTGCCAATAATATAAAGGATATGACATAAGTTATCCTTTTATTGAGATCTCTCTCTATATATTACCCTGAACTTTAGTTTTATGATTTCTCTGAAGGAGTACTGAAACAAACTGGTATTGTTTAAAACATTTTCACTTTATCTATGATAACATTCAATGGACCAATCAGAACATGCAATAGATTCGATGCTCTATATATGCAATAATCTTGTTAGGACTTGCATGATTCAAAAATACATGAGATGTTCAAATTTGTAAAATGTCATTGTGTATTTGCTAGCCAAAAAGTAGGTAAGTATTGGTTCAAACTTGCATTTGTGATTAATTAATAAGACTTTTCAGAATGTTGTTATGAGTATAGCCCAAGGGGGATGTGGTTGATACTCAATGCCCCCTTAGATCTTCTCAGCGCCTATCAGTGGGCAATACTGCCCCTGTTGGGAGCCACTAATTTAGACATGGAATATAAACTGATTTTTTTATCTGCTTTTTTTAAAAATAATGATTACAATGCTATTATTTCTTGGAACTTTTCTCTTCTTCGTAGCATGCCTCACATCAAGGTAGAATATAGAGTTATGCGAGATGGTTTTCTTCTGTTAAAACGGGTTGAAACTGATTTTTAATTTAAAACAAGTAGGAACCAATAACAAATTTAAATGAAACTGATTTTTAAATCTTTATTATATATATAAGTAGACTAAAAGTAAGAGCAAAAGATGTATCTTTTTAATAATTGAAAGACCGTTAATTTTTTTTAAAAAGATATTTGAATTTAGTGGGGAGGGAAAGATTTAATAATGCAGTTTAACTCTTGTATTAAAATTTTAAGGAAAGAAGTATTATTATTTCCTGCTTAAAATTCTTTAAAAGGATAATAAAAATACCGAATTAAATTCTTACCATTTCTTCCGTGATTTATTCAATGTATATGTTTACCGGTTTCTTTATATTTCCAAGAAAGTGGAAAAGCAGTAAAGTTTTAGTTGTTAAATTTTCACCAGCTGTTACAAGAGGTCTCGGTTACATTGCTAATTTAGTGAAAGCTGGAAGTAAAAAAAGTCATTAGTTATTTTTTATTTTTAAAAATACTTCACTTTCATTTTTGTTTGTTTATTAAACAGTTAGATGCAAAAATGTTTATTGAAAAAAGGTAAAAGTAATTTACAACGTAACGATGTGTTAATGAAATTAAAAAAAAAGTTTTATTAAAAGTCTGTGACAGTACATTTATTCTATGTTGATCTTAAAATAAGAATCGGCTTTTTAAATTCATACACATATATAATATTTTGTAATTAGAGAGATTTAGGATTTTGCAGTCTATTCATTTTCCACTCCATTCCAAGCAACCGATACACATGACAACATACACGTGGAAAAATATATGACCCCCAACATATGTATTTCATGCAGAACCGGCATTCATCAGTTCATAATTTCTCATACACAAATACAATAAGTGCTCAGTTTATATTAACAATACTTTAATGGACAGACTTCAATCTTCTCACCCTTCCAATGCTTCAACTATCCATTTCATTCAAAAATCAACCGATGAGTGCTGGTTCTACACTAAATACTTATATTGGCGATTATATATCTCTTTCACATCTATGTGGTCATGTGCATCGCTTTCTTGAGATGGAATGGAAATGAATAGATTGAAAAATCCTGAGTTCAAATTCCTTTAATTACATACATACAAAATATTCACCATAAGCAAATTATATACTACTTTAGAATTACATTATATCTTAGTATAAGTTCAGCCCATCCTTCAACTATTAATATATATGGATATGTAATGGCCCAATAATATGAGGAATTAGACTGAACAATGACTACATGGGTATGACTACAATATTAAATCCAATAAGGGTTTCAAACATTTCCATCATTGGATTTTCAATGAAACAAGTGGTTGAATAGTTAGAAGGGTGAGAAGATTGAAACCTGTCAATTAAAGTTTGAGGAATTGCTGTCTCAATATAAACTTAGCATTGATTGTACATATGTGTGGGAGAATATCATCTGGTCCAACTAATGAGTGCTAGTTCTGCACAAAATACATATATTGGGGATCATGTACTTTATTCACATGTATGTAGCCATGGGTGTAGCTTGAGATGGAGTGGATGAGAGTTCAAAGTCCTCCCTCTAATTACATCGTTAGGAAATATTCAGTATAAAAATTACGCACTGCTTTAAAATTATAATTTAATATTCAAATATCAGCGTTTTAAAGCTAATTGTATTAGAAAATAGGCTTGTTGATTCCAGTAAATCTTAAAGATTTCTAAACTGGATATCACATGATGATATGCAAATGCCATAAAAGTTTTAAAATATGTTAAGTGACTCTTATTTGTTTAATATTATTTAACTTAGTAGGACAATAGCAACTCTCTGTTTTTCATATCTGATAGGCATAATTTACAAACTGACAAATGATTAAAATTAATTGATACAATCATATACAATGAATATGTAGATTATGGCTATTAAAAATATCCAAGCACAAATGTTGATTTTATTCTTTTTATTATTAGTTTAACTCTTAAGCAGTCAGTCCAATATTGTGTGTTATAGACTCAAAAAATAAAATTTATAAATGGATTTAACTGAGCAATTTAAATGTTTCTTAATTTGATCATTCTGTTACTTTGAGCAAATGTCCATCATCAATATCATGTAATACAATTCTTTATTTTTAAAGTGTGAGTAAAATATGTTTGCAATATACTTTACCTACAAATATACCAAAATGGAATGGGTGTGTATATTTATTTCTAAAAGATATAAATAAAATTATGTCTAAAGTGTTAATTTAAACTAAAAAAATTTCTAAATCAATACATTTTAAATGTTTATTTTAAAGTCTTTAATTTTATTTTTAAAGTTAATTATTAATTAGAGAGGATTTGAAAGTATATATAATATATTTGTATATTATATTATATTATATATATTTAATTATAAGGGACTTGAACTCAGTTTTTCAAACTCCGTTTAGCTATCCAATCCATCTTATACAACCGATACACATGACCACATAATGTGAAAAAAATAAATGATCTCCAATATATATATATATATATATTGTAACAGTCAGAATAGTCTATCTTGCTAACACACTGCAGAATTCAAACCCCAGATATGAAACTGAACATTCTAGGAGGGGTTGCCTTCTAGATATATTAAGTTTGAATCTAAAGCCCAAATTTCACAGCGCCATCTATGTGACAATGCATCTGATGCCACTACTAGTATGACCTTTGACCGGTGCCTGGTGGTCAGGGAGAAACAAAAGACTCTATACTAAAAGAAGTTTGGGTGGCTAATTAACGTCTATGGATTTACAAAAGAAATGCAGAAAATATATATATAGATCGAGACAGTGATAGGAATCAAATAAAATAAGAGATCAAATTTAGTTTTAAATAATTTCACAAAATTTATTCATATAAATTATATATATAATGCCACTGTCTGCTTATATGAGACAGGGACACGTATTAAATAATTATTGGCATTAATTTCAATAAATGACAAAAGGTTTTAAAGCAAAGTGATATATTCTAATCCTTGGGCTAATAGCATTATGATAATGTGCTTGATGAGATAGGAACATGTGCAAGGTGCTTTGAGTAATTATACAAGTTTAAGAAAATATTTGAAAATTAAGTGTTCTAAAATATTTATTGATTTCGAGAATAGCACGGACAAAAGCTTACTAAGCAACAAAGTGGGAATGTGATCAAAGCATTTACTTGAGAATAATAATAATAGAGTTGCATTGGGAGGTCAGTATTGCTGATAATGAATTTATTAAAGTTGGAGGGTGTGACACGTTTAAGTCACGGATGCTTTGTAAAATAAATATAAAATAAAACAATATTGAAGATCCAGAATAATTACGGAGGGCATCTCACCGCTAATCCGTAGGAAAGTATTTTATGAACAGCCGAAACTTAGCGACTGTGTGACGATTGCGTTTAATTCCCAGGTGTGTCATTTGGGACATACTCTGCCTGGAAACTTGCAATAAACGAAAAGAACGGACTTTGCTGTGTAAAGAATCCTTGGAAAAATAAAACAAAGCAGTCTCAACAACCAATTCATTTACCAGCAACACGAGACTAGTGTATATAAAAACATACTGAATGGGTTTTACTCGGATTAAGAGAAATGCTCAATCAAATTCCCAGAAATTCATTTAAAAAGGGTCCGCACATTCTCGACGTCAATGATGAACTTTGTAATTAAAGTAGAACACGGTAATTAAAATAGGAAAATGCATGCTTGCAGGTTTGAAAAGTAAGTATAGATTTATATATGCAATCATGCATTAAGGGACACATTTAATCATTGACCTCGCACATACTCTCATATTAGATTAAAATCAATAACATGTAGATTTTAAACTATGTGATTATATTATATATTAAAGAATAGAATCGCCCTCAAACGAGTGATTTGCAAGATAATAAAAATTGGAAATTATTTAGAAATTTAAAATATGCCTTTATAGCGGCATCTTAGTTTCAACAAAAAGAATAATTCACTCGGTCAAAGACGATTCTGACACTATCATATTAAAATAGCAGAAAGCTTAATAAATAGAAAATATTAACCCAAGGATAGAGAGCAAAATGTTGAGTATATTTAAACACGTTAAAGAAATACATAATGAAGTTATGTGAAATATCAGAAAAACAATTTTAAAATAGCTATAGCATGTTAGTTATCACAAGAGCTCTTGGGTTAATTTAGGGTTACCTCTGGAGAAGCATTTTAGGTAGATTGATGGTCGGCAGGTTTTTATATAATTTAACAGCAAAATCTGGAAATGTTCATATTTTTGGCAGAAGCAGCAGTTGCGGGGCTCCCTGTGTGATAACTTCCGATGGTCTACGGCAGCAGATGACCATTCCAGAGAGAAATAGCCTTCTCGCACTCTACTCTGTCATGTCAAGATTTACAAATTACTACAATAATTTTGGTTAGACACATTAGACCTCCGAATGATTTCTCTTAGAAACATTAGAATAAAAAACTGGAGAACAAAAGAAAAACCTCCTTTTTATAGTAGAATTTAACAATAGAACTGCCCTGGAGCATTACAAAAATATCGGACTTATCAGCTGTAATTAAATCATCCGAATGTCTAAAGGAATTCAACATTAATTAATTTCTTTTGTTACTTTCCCTGTCAACATTCGAAATACAAACTAGATTTAATTAAAAATTACTTTTATTAATTAAAGAAAACCTTAAGTGGACATCTGCTGTTTTTAGATAAACTTATATAACATTAACTAATTACAACATGAAATAATTAAACTATTGCCCCTCATTTATTTTAACAGAAATATTTGGAATAACTTTTATTAAATTAAAGAAAATGATTTTACTTTTTAAATTGCAATATTTGAATCTATTTACTAAATGAATATTTACTAAATGAATTTTATTTTAAATCAAAATATATTACGATGGTAATATATTTGTAAATAGATCCAAACAAAATAACTTTAACAATTTATAATTTTGATATGTTTTAAAATGCATATCATAGTGTGTGTGCAATTATGACTTATATAACCTACTTTTTAATAAATCAAAATTATGTGAACATATACATAATCTATAATCTTTTATTTATTTGGAAATGAGTTATATATATAATACGAGCATTATACTCGTGGTTTAAAATTAGGCAGGATTTTCAGGATATAAGTGTATTGCAGACACACTACGATAGATTGGGGTTCAAACTAAGGTATGAGGTGCAAAATAGGTGAGAAAAGGTGAAACAAAGATCTGCAAAGCAGACCTTACTGTTTCACATTCCCTTAGTGACGGAACAAAAAAAAATGTTAAAAAAAAGATCTTACAACAGGTGTCCACCTATGAAGCCTGCATAAACAAAATTTACAAGATAACCCATAATGTACAGGATATAAATATAATGAAGAAACGAAACTGAATTATATACCCAGATCATATTAATAAATCTACCATCTAGCGAACATTTTCTATTATCTCTCTCCGTTCAACAAAATTTTATTTAAAAAAAATCTAATAGTTTAACATTGTTTATATCCGATCTCCTTTCTCGTTTATCCTGTGACGTGTCCATTTTTTTGTTGTTGTTGTTTTAAAAAACTACTATAATCCTGGGTCTGGTGGGTAATACCTGCCTTTATATTTTAATAAGTGCAGTCTCCGATTATCAGGCCTCTTTACCTTGTCTGGTGGTTCTTTAGCCCAGGGACTGAAATCCAGAGTGGTTAAAACTTCGGCCATTTCCTTTATTTCATCCGGTTGAGATATTTGTGCTATATCAGATGGGATATTTTCCTTGTGTTTTTTAAATACTTTGATATTGGTGGTAAGCTTGGTTAGCTGGGTTTGAGGCCCTAGGTCTCGTACATTCTTGGCTGGAAATATCTCATCTAAATACAGTTGTGGACATTTTTTGACTGTGACAAAGCTTGGTTAGCTGGGTTTGAATCCGTAAGTCCCGTACATTCTTGGCTGGAAATATCTAGTCTAAATACAGTTGTGGACATTTTTTGACTTCATGAAAAATTTTTATGTGACAAAGCTTGGTTAGCTGGGTTTGATGTCTTGTGTCCTGGACATCATTTTTTTCATTTGCCGAATCATTGGACTCTAATTTCTGGTTCAGGGATTCATCTGTTAATGACCCTACTGAGTTCAGGTCTGTTTCATCTTTTCTTGGTTCAATGACCCTTTTATCGTTCTTCATGCAGCATTTTTCAAATGCAAGTCGGAGGGCTTTCTGTCCCTCTCTCACTTGTGCCAATTCATGGATGAGTTTGGCCAACTCTTTACATTCCTCAGCTCTTCTGCGGATTTGCTCTTCTTCCCATTGTTTCGCTCTTTCTTCACTTTGCTCCCACATCTCTATAAGATTCCGGAATTGGATCTCATTAGTATCCGTATTTTCCATGGCCTTGGATGATTATCGTGATCGATGATGATGATGCCTTATTTTTATTTTATGGCTAACTATTTAATATATCCTAAAAAAAAATTTTTTTTTTTTTTTTAAACGAATAGGTGTACTCTTAAAACACAATGTATAGCACTGATAAAGAAAATTTTTAAACTGTTTTAAGTTGAGCTTACTAAAACTAATATGGTTAAAAAAATACTATTATTATTTTTCCTTGTTTGATTCTCTGCGATTATTACGTTTGACTTCAAATTTTATTAATGGCTAATAGGCTATCTCCCTCTCGGTTCTGTTGGCCTAATTGCTGCTTTTACATTTATCACTAAAACCCCAACTACTGCCCCTTTACTACTGCTAAAATTTCTCGCTTAAATCTGCTGCCAAAATATATTTTTAACTGCCCGTATATATAAAAATCTCTTAAATTCTAACTGTCAAATTGTTTCGCTAACATATATATTTTTAAACTCAAGCAATTTTATTTATATATGCTAACATTCGTTAGATCCAGGTATACTTATTTCGTTCCATCTTATTTAAAGCATACATATATTTATATTTATACAATTATTGATCCGATTCACGTCTCATTATTTTGTCTAAGAAAAATTTATACACATTAAAAAAAAACAAATTACATATAAAAGAATCTAGCCTGGTGATAAAATTTATTTTAGAAGTAACTCCATTTAATAAAATTACCCTTGGGCGCCATGCCACCAGTTAAAAGGATCCATAGACTGTTAGCTTCCCAAAATTAATTTTAAATTACTGCATTCCATTTAACTACAGGCACTCGTTAAAACATTCACATTTTTTTTTTTTGATTACAAAAATTTGATTTATGATTATTTCTGAATTCCATACGATAGCCTATTACATATCTAGGTCATTACTGTACAAAATTATTATTATGCTATCTTGTGCGTTGAGCCGATAAAACTTTATTTTGATAGAAAATACAATATTTGAAATATTCATAGATTGTCACAATATTCACTTGGGACAATATTTAAGTAATTTACGCTATGCGTACATAGCGTGATTTAAGTGAAACAATATATACAGATAAATACAGATGACTCGTATAGCACTATAGCAAGTTTGGACAAGTTTAGATTATACAGTATAAGTAATTGAATACCCGAGTCAAACAAAACATGAAATATATATGCAAATAGATAATATAGAGTTTGAAAAATATTATATACATCAAAAATATAAAGGATTTGAATGATTAAATACGAAACAAAATGCTAAAATTAAGCTACAGGAATGTGGGTGTTTAACTAATTAAGATCTACAGGGATGTGGGTGTTTAAATATTCAAGGCTCCACATTTGAGCAAGCCATGGACCCAGAAAAAAAATACTATGTAACAGTCAGAATCATCTATCTCGCTAACACACTGCAGAATTCAAACCCCAGACACAAAACTGAACATTCTAGAAGGGGTTGCCTTCTAGATATACTAAGTTCGAATCTAAAGCCCAAATTTCACAGCACCATCTATGTGACAATACATCTGATGCCACTACTAGTATGACCTTTGACCGGTGCCTGGTGGTCAGGGAGAAACAAAAGACTCTATACTAAAAGAAGTTTGGGTGGCTAATTAACGTCTATGGATTTACAAAAGAAATGCAGAAAATATATATATAGATCGAGACAGTGATAGGAATCAAATAAAATAAGAGATCAAATTTAGTTTTAAATAATTTCACAAAATTTATTCATATAAATTATATATATAACACCACTGTCTGCTTATATGAGACAGGGACGCATATTAAATAATTATTGGCATTAATTTCAATAAATGACAAAAGGTTTTAAAGCAAAGTGATATATTCTAATCCTTGGGCTAATAGCATTATGATAATGTGCTTGATGAGATAGGAACATGTGCAAGGTGCTTTGAGTAATTATACAAGTTTAAGAAAATATTTGAAAATTAAGTGTTCTAAAATATTTATTGATTTCGAGAATAGCACGGACAAAAGCTTACTAAGCAACAAAGTGGGAATGTGATCAAAGCATTTACTTGAGAATAATAATAATAGAGTTGCATTGGGAGATCAGTATTGCTGATAATGAATTTATTAAAGTTGGAGGGTGTGACACGTTTAAGTCACGGATGCTTTGTAAAATAAATATAAAATAAAACAATATTGAAGATCCGGAATAATTATGAAGGGCATCTCACCACTAACCCATAGGAAAGTATTTTATGAACAGCCGAAACTTAGTGACTGTGTAACAATTGCGTTTAATTCCCAGGTGTGTCATTTGGGACACACTCTGCCTGGAAACTTGCAATAAACGAAAAGAACGGACTTTGCCATGTAAAGAATCCTTGGAAAAATAAAACAAAGCAGTCTCAACAACCAATTCATTTACCAGCAATACAAGACTAGTGTATACAAAAACATACTGAATGGGTTTTACTCGGATTAAGAGAAATGCTCAATCAAATTCCCAGAAATTCATTTAAAAAGGGTCCGCACATTCTCGATGTCAATGATGAACTTTGTAATTAAAGTAGAACACAGTAATTAAAATAGGAAAATGCATGCTTGTGGGTTTGAAAAGTAAATATAGATTTATATACACAATCATGCATTAAGGGACACATTTAATCATTGACATCACACATACTCTCATATTAGATTAAAATCAATAACACATAGATTTTAAACTATGTGATTATATTATATATTAAAGAATAGAATCGCCCTCAAATGAGTGATTTGCAAGATAATAAAAATTGGAAATTATTTAGAAATTTAAAATATGCCTTTATAGCGGCGTCTTAGTTTCAACAAAAAGAATAATTCACTCAGTCAAAGACGATTCTGACACATTATCATATTAAAATAGCAGAAAGCTTAATAAATAGAAAATATTAACCCAAGGATAGAGAGCAAAATGTTGAGTATATTTAAACACGTTAAAGAAATACATAATGAAGTTATGTGAAATATCAGAAAAACAATTTTAAAATAGCTATAGCATGTTAGTTATCACAAGAGCTCTTGGGTTAATTTAGGGTTACCTCTGGAGAAGCATTTTAGGTAGATTGATGGTCGGCAGGTTTTTATATAATTTAACAGCAAAATCTGGAAATGTTCATATTTTTGGCAGAAGCAGCAGTTCCGGGGTTCCCTGTGTGATAACTTCCGATGGTCTATGCAGCAGATGACCATTCCAGAGAGAAATAGCCTTCTCGCGCTCTATTCTGTTATGTCAAGATTTACAAATTACTACAATAATTTTGGTTAGACACATTAGACCTCCAAATGATTTCTCTTAGAAACATTAGAATAAAAAAATGGAGAACAAAAGAAAAACCTCCTTTTTATAGTAGAATTTAACAATAGAACTGCCCTGGAGCATTACAAAAATATCAGACTTATCAGCTGTAATTAAATCATCCGAATGTCTAAAGGAATTCAACATTAATTAATTTCTTTTGTTACTTTCCCTGTCAACATTCGAAATACAAACTAGATTTAATTAAAAATTACTTTTATTAATTAAAGAAAACCTTAAGTGGACATCTGCTGTTTTTAGATAAACTTATATAACATTAACTAATTACAACATGAAATAATTAAACTATTGGCCCTCATTTATTTTAACAGAAATATTTGGAATAACTTTTATTAAATTAAAGAAAATGATTTTACTTTTTAAATTGCAATATTTGAATCTATTTACTAAACGAATATTTACTAAATGAATTTTATTTTAAATCAAAATATATTACAACGGTAATATATTTGTAAATAGATCCAAACAAAATAACTTTAACAATTTATAATTTTGATATGTTTTAAAATGCATATCATAGTGTGTGCGCAATTACAACTTATATAACCTACTTTTTAATAAATTCAAAATTATGTGAACATATACATAATCTATAATCTTTTATTTATTTGGAAATGAGTTATATATATAATACGAGTATTGTACTCATGGTTTAAAGTTAGGCGGGATTTTCAGGATATAAGCGTATTGCAGACACACTACGATAGATTGGGGTTCAAACTAAGGTATGAGGTAGGAAATAGGTGAGAAAAAATGAAACAAAGATCTGCAAAGCAGACCTTACTGTTTCAATATATATATATTTCATGCTGAATCTACAGTTGGTCCAGATTATCATCTCCATCAAACATATACAATCAGTGCTCAGTTTATATTAAGATAGAAAATTTTCAAACTTTAATAGATGGCTGAAAAGTTGGAGAATGGAGAAGATTGAGGCTTGCCCATTAAAGTTTGAAGATTTGATATCTTAATATAAACTGAGCACTGATTACACATATATGTGATTACACATATATGTGATTACACATATATGTGTGAGAGATGGTGATCTGGGCCAACTGATGAGTGCTGGTTGAGCACGAAATATGGATATTGGAAATCATTGATGTTTTTCACATGTATACAGTCATGTGTATTAGTTGTATAAGATGGAATGAATAACTATAAGGAGTTTGAAAGACTGAGTCAAGTCCCTTATAATTACATTAAGTTTGCTATAGAAAATATATAGGTATTTAAATATTATATATATATATATATATAATATTATATAATAGATTAAAAGTATATATATATATATATATATATATAATATACTTGTATTTAAATATTAATTTATTATTATTCTATTTTTTTAATCCTGGATACTTTTATTTTTGCTGTATAGTAAGAAAAGGTGAATTAAGATAAACTAAAAAAATGAAATTAGATGTTGTAAAAGTGAGAACGAATGTATAAGTATTTTGATGAAGAACTACTTTGATTGTCCAAACATTTTTTTTCTATTTTGACATTGTATATGGGCTGAGTGGAAGTTTCTTTTGATCAAGTCCTTTTCCTGTTGAATAAAGATGACCAATGGTTCTTGACAAAAGCTATCCCCCTTCTCAAAATTACAGGACTATTCCGCTTGTTTTCATTGATATCCTTTTTAAAAATAATCTTCTCATCAGTTCAACTTGTTTAATAAAAGCAAGAGTAGAGAAATTAACAATTTTTTTTACATTATAAGCTTATTCCAAAATTAGATTCATATAAAAACCCCTTCCTCCCAAAAATCATATAAAATATTTTTCTTTTTAATTAACCATTTTAGCCAATCTTTGAAGTAATTAGATAAAACGTTTTAAAAAACAAAACACTTTTCAATTTCAAAATACTTACAATGTTAGGTTGAGATTGCATTAAAAAAAAGGACTTCAAAAAGCACATAATGTAAAATATTTACTTCTCTAAACCCAAGAATATTTAATTGCTTAAAAATATAGACATTTTGTATTTTTACTCTTTGTAATTTTTTTGATTTTTTTTCTAATTTAATTTTAAACTCATACACATATTTATATATATTTAAAAGTTTGTTAAGATAGCTTTCTATTTACCTGAAGATTTGTGATGCTGGAGTATTAGATGAGATAATATGTTGGATTATTTTTATCATCAATTATTAAATGTTGGAAGTCTAGAAAATTTTAAACTTGATTTAAACTTATCAAATACAAACAACTTATTAGTAATACCATACAAGTAGACAACACAGGTAACTTTTTAAGAAGTATTATTCTCCACTCTACTTCAGGTGTTTCTGGCAAACAGTGATAATATTAGCATAGGAGTCTAACTTACACCTTTAGATTCTTGAATATGGAATTTTAAGGCAACACTCTAGCCAACTGAGTTACTCTGTCAAAGGCAGTAGTCAGTAGAAAGTTTATATATTTATCTATGAGGATTGGTTCAAACCCTCTGGATTTCTCCAATTTTGTTTTATTAATCTTTTTTTCTAAGAATGAGATTAATTAGAGACTTTCATACATTATGTATTGCCACACTGGGTTGACTTATAGGATTATTTGCCATTACCATATAAGCAGCTTCTTTGCATTTTTTTCTTTGCACTTTTTTCTTTCTGTTCAATATTTTTGTATTTTCCCTATTGAAAATACATTCATTAGTACATACATTATCTGCTGCTGTAAGCATATCTGTTTTTTCTCTTTTAATCATTAAATTGTGTTCTTTCAATTTCTCTTCAACAGGCAACAGGTCCTACCAATACACCTCCTTCCACATTCACATGGTATTTTATAAATGCAGTTTTTGTTTTCAGAATTTACAGTTTAGGCTTTGTAGAAGTTAGAATTCCTTGAAGTGTGTATGACTTCTGAAAGCTGTTCTAATCTTATATTTACAGCCGATTTTTTTCAACTTGTCTACCATTCCTAGTATGTATGGATACATGACAGTACCAATAATTGTTTTTTCTTTTGGTATTTGTTTGTCTGTTAAAGGTTTTTTCAATGGCAGCTGATAGTTAATCATTCTTCATTAGAGTTTATTCTATGTAAATGTTTTCATTTTCCAAATCACTGATTTCTGAACAAACTTTCTTGCTTAGCTTTGTAGTGATATGCCAGTGAACATTGGATTCTTATAAAACATTGTTTTTACTTTGCCCTGAGGAAATTTTTTCATAAGAGTAACAAAAATGCCAATTTTTATTCTCATTCTGATTTCATCATGAATTTAATTGATGTGCAGTTAGAATGACTGAAAAAGTGCTTTACCATGTGGCCATACTACAGATATATTATCAACATAGAAAAGCCACACTTTAAGTGAAAATGGAGTAGTATTTATGGCTATGGTTTTGAGTTCTTTCACATAAATGCTGCTAAGCAAGGGTGACAGTGAAACCCATAGCCATCCTTTGATTTTGATGGAAGAATTCTGAATTATATTCCAAGTATCAAATTTTGCATTCCATTAGAAAAGTGGAATGTTTTTTAAAAAATAAATTTATAGATGAAGTCTTCTCAAGTGTTTGTCAAACAGTAAAAAGATCATATTCTAAATTATATGGAAGAATAAAAGAACTTCAGAAAAAGCTTGTAAACTGACATGGACACATCAAAAGTCATTCTGTAACAAATGATCTATCAGCTGCATTAGTTAAAAATCTTTGCTCTAAACATCTTTACTGTTATGCACTCTACTATCCCATTATTGGTTATAATGACAGTGACTAAGGAAGTCACCCAAAAATTGTCTCTAGAAGAATCAGCAGAACTACACTGGAGAGTTAAAAGGACACTTGAGAGACATTAAAAGCTGAAATCAAACATTTCATGTGATGAAAGAAAAGTTATTAAATCTCTCAAATAGGATACATATATAATCATTCTACCTGCTGACAAAGATAACACTACAATTGTAATGGATAAAATTGATTGTGATGGCAAAATACAAGAACTTCTCACAGCAGCCAATACAAAAAAGTGACCAAAAATCCTATTTCAAGTATAGAGATAAAGTTGCAACACATTACTTTGGAAGCATTCAGTGATTCAAAAAAGAAAAGTAAATTAGCTTCAAATTTCAGCAAAATTCCTCACCTTTATAAATTCCTTAAAGTCCATAAAGTCATTGTCTCCATTAAGGCCTATTGCTAATCTTAGAAATTCACCATGTCAAAACTTGTTGAGATTTTTTCTTGAAATTTTTAATCTGCTGCTATACAGAACATAGTCCTTTGTCAGGGATTCTAAGCACTTTGTGGAATTAATCAGGGACATAAAAATGGAAAGAACTAACATATTGGTAAGCTTTGATGTGGAAAGTTTATTTATAAATAAACCATGTGATGAAGCATTGTCTGTTGTAAGGAGAAGGTTATATGATGATAAATACGGACCAGAACAACTCTATTTATTGATAGTATAATGGAACTATTAACTTCTGCATAACAACAATGTTGCTTTCAATATAATCCAGATTTTTTCCAACAAAATCAACATTTACATCGATGATCTTGAAACGACAGTCATAAATACTATTTCATTTCAACTTATTTAAAGTGGAGTTTCACTATGTTTATTCTACATTTGTGGTATGGCTGGATGATGAAATATGATTACAGTTATTCTAAATGTACATCATAAACATAACTCTGTCAATTACATTCGCAATAGAATCAGAATGAGAACAAAAATTGGCATTGTTAGATATTCTTGTGACAAGAATCCTGGGCAAATTTACAATGGTTTGTGGTAAGCCCTCATACTGCAAAGTATTTGGAATATACTTCCAATTGTACTATATACACAAATATAAAATTACAATCACCATGAAACAGAACACAGGAGACTTGTTCAGAAACCAGTGATTTGGAAAATGAAATCATTCACATAGAACAAACTCTCATGAAGAATGGTTATCCATCAGCCATCATCAAGAAAATCTTTAATAGACAACAAAAAGAGACACCAAAAGAAAAATATTGGTACTCTAGTGAATTCATACACCAGGAATTTATTTTTTCTTATTTTCATCATGGTTAATAGATCTCTTTTCCCTCTAAATTCTCTTAATATTTAATCGTTAGTCTTCTTTATGGATATATCTCATTCTAGTTAATCTTATCCAAAGTGACATTTTCATTCCTTTTAATTTTATTATTTTCAGTTTTTCCAAAAACCAGGTTTCATATCCATATGTCAATATACTCCAAATAAAATTTTCAACAAATCTCTTTTTATTTTTTATTTCCAATATGTTTATTTAGTAGTGACTTTTTACTTTAAAAAAATGTTTTACCATCATTATTCTCCATTTAATCTCTAGAATGTATCTATTGTTATCACAAATCATACTCCCCAGATAACAAAATTCCTTAACTTGTTTTAAACTTATATTATTTAGATGCATGTCTTCCAATTCATTATCATCTGTTGATTCACTATTCTTAATTTAAAATATGTTATAAGCATATTTAACATCTTAAGCATTTTATTCTTTTCTTTTTCTGAAAATCTGTGATTAAAGCTATACAAACTGTGTAATAAATCCTATGAATATGCCTACCATTAATTTAAATTCATTTAGTTTCCTTTTTTTATAATCTTTATTATGTTCTCAATAAATAAATTGTATAAGTAGGATGATAATGGACAATCCTGCTTCACAGCTATTCTTATATAAGCTTTGATTTTATAAATTTTTACAACTACTTCTGTGTTTTGACATCTATATAAGATCATGGTAAACTATTTATTCTTCCAAACGACACTTACTCTACTCATTATTTTAAGTGACAATTTTCAATTCTTTTATCAAAAGCCACCTCCAAGTCACTAAAAGCTATATAAGGCATTTTATTCATTGCTAATTTTTTTTTGCAAAATCATTCTCTGGTTGCTTTCCAGATCTAAAACCATATTGAATTTTATCCAAGTTCTCATCTATTATCTTTTGCATTCTTTTAACTATTATAATTAAATAAAGTAGTGACTTTTCTTATGCAACTGTAAATTAAATTTTCAAGTGCTTATTATAAATGTTGAATTAAGCTTATCACGTTCAAAGCCTACTTATGGCCTCATATTCATGGCACTGAGAGGTAAGTGGGAGGTTGCCTGTATATAAGATTATTCAAATGTATTCAAACTATATACCCATTTTGTAATAGGGGAAAGCAGGATTCTTTCTTATTTATAAAGTTGAGATTATTGGCTATATTCCTGACATGCCAAACTGGCAGCCCATGGGTCGCATGCGGCCCTCGATGGGATTTTTCATGACCCGCAACTAAGATGCTATGCAATAAAATGAAAATGGAATATGTTGCAAACAATAAATTAATTTTAAAAACAAGCTGTAATATTTAATTACATGAACTAAAATATATACAGTAATTGTTGTTTGCATACATAGCTAATTTATAATTCTCGGTTACATGTATAGCTAAATATTTTTGATGACACATCTTTATGATGATGAAGCATTTGAGATATGTGAATACCAAAGCGGGCAATGTTAATAATGTGCTACTCTGCTTCCGAGAACATAAATACATTAATCAGCTATTTGCGCCACCAACGTAGCAATCCTATCTGCAGATGTTGGGTTTTTCTTAGAATTGTAACAAAAGGCAGTTGCACTAGTTTATCCTGATTGGTGTGTTAAAAATTTGTGGGTTGTTTCCTTTTATAACTCATTAAAAAATATAAGTAAACTGCTATATCGAGAGTTTCTACTTTTCTGAAACTAGTCAGACAGCATAAGAAAAAACGAGCATGCATTTGACATTTTGTTATATAATATTTTAATTATAATCAAACATGAGAAACAATAACATTTTACAAATAAGTTAGTAACGATTACAATTCAGTTTGCAAAACACTAAAAGTTCTACAATTTTACCAGTCTATATTTGGATTTGGGGAACTTTAGTGGCTTCGACCATTTCTAATCTATGGCCTTATGCACAGCTTTCTTCTTTGTCATATTTCTATCTTAATTGCTCTATGCTGGGAAGTCTGGACTGAGAGAGAGAGAAAACATAATCCGTACCTTTTACAGCTACCTGCACTTATTGAGCATAATTCCATGAGCGAGAATCGACAGTAGCACTCTCTTTACATTTAAATACTAGAGTAGTGTTAAATCCTTACAAGGCATATTTAGCATAAACGTAGTTGCAATTTTTTTTAATTTTAAAAATTTAAATCTAAAGCCCTATTTTTATTACAGAAAATTCCACTTCCAATGCTAAGTAAAAAATGAAAGATTGATGATGAAGGAAGAAAATTTCAAGAAAGGTGGGAACTGAATTATTTTTGTGTGGAAGTGAACAATAAGATTATGTGCTTAATTTGCAAAGAAACGATTAGTGTTGCTAAAGAATACAATATTAAGTGACATTATAGCACTAATCACGAAAAACAATTTTCGTGCTTTGAAGCTAAAATAAGAGAAGAAAAATTAAAAACAATGAAGAATTCATTAAGTAGCCAGCAAGGAGTGCTTACAAAATTTATAAAAAGTAATGAATTAGTAACAAGAGCTAGTTATGAAATAAGCTATTTATTAGAAAATCATTCAAAATCATTCACCGATGGTTCTTTAATCAAGGAATGTATGATAAAAGCTGCCAAATTTGTCTGTCCAGAAAAAGTACAGGCATTTTGAGACATCTCATTATCAAGAAATATGGTGGCAGATAGAATTACTGAAATGGCAGATGACATCACTTCACAACTACAGGAAATATCTACCAAAATCCAGTTCTTTTCAATTGCGATTGATGAAAGCATAGATATAAGAGATGTTGCACAAGTTGCTGTTTGTTTTTGTGGTTGCAATAATAACATGACGATCACCAAAGAATTGTTGGAATTCATCCCTCTTCACAGAACAACTGGTGAAGATATTTTTGATGCCGTATGGAGCATTTTAGAAAAACTTAACTTGCCTCTTGACAAGCTTGTTTCTGTTACAACTGATGGTGCTAAATCGATGACAGGTGAAACTAAAGGTTTTGTGTCATGACTGGCAAAGAAATTACAAGATGAATATCCAGATAAACCGAAAATCAAAGCTTTTCATTGCCTCATTCACCAACAAGTTCTCTGTTTAAAATTATTAAAAATGGACCAAGTACTTAAAACAGTTACAAAGATAGTCAACTTTATTCGATCAAGAGCACTTAAGCATCACCAATTTACTTCATTCTTTAAAGATTTAAAATCCGAATTCGAAGATCTTCCTTATTATACAGAAGTTCATTGGTTATCTGCCACAATGTCTTAAAGAGCTTCTATCTGCTTTCGGAGGAAATAATATTATTTTTTGAAATGAAAGATGAAAACAATCAAAATACACCTGGGTCTCTTTTTATGCGGACTTATTTAACACGATTTTGAAGTTACGCGATTTGTGTTTCACCGGAAGTCGAATTCCGATAATGTGCTATTACTTTAAATAATAAATTTTGAGCACTTACATTATATTGAAAGTAATAGCACATTATTGGATTTCGACTTTCATCTTAGTAATTTCAATATTTTCAGTGCTTTATAATAGTAAGATTTTATGCAATAATGAAATTAAAATCATGATTTCCACATTTTATGTATACACACATTAAATTTTACAAGATTATAATGTAAATTTGTTCAAACATTGTGCTTCTTAATTTTGCATTTTAAATCACATTCTGTTTTTGCTTTTTAAAAAAAAATGTAATCAATTATTAATCATTTAGTGTCTGCAAGTTTATTTTTAAAAGGTGAGTAGTAGCAGTGGGCACAATTAAAATTGAAAATTAAAGTCAAAAATAAGAATTTAATTTTTAGTTGTTAGATTAATTACTAATTATGTTGTCACCAGAAAACCATTAACACAACATGAGAGTGACGTTGGCACTAGTTGTATTTTCATCTTGTGAAGAATCTGTTTTTTTACAGTTTGCAAATGAACCTGTCTAACAGCAAATAGCGATAATAATTAAAACGTGTATAAAAATGTAAATTACTGTAAATTATGCATAAAAATATATTGTTTTGAATAAAATTAAATATTATAGTTAAAAAAAGTTTGTCTTGTATCAATTTTTTTCAAATTTGAATTTTTTTATTAGTCATATTTTATTTCTTTATTTTTTTTTTTGCACAAATTTTAAAGTAATTTCACATTGGTGCTTTGCTTTTATGCGAATTTTGAAAAATCACAGACCACACCCCCTTTTTCAATGTAAGTTATGTCTATTTTTGCACGATTTCGTTTGCACGTGTTTTCTGAGGAACCTATCTATCGCGTAAAACGAGACCCAGGTGTATATCAATTATAAAAAATCCATTGTGGGTACAAGATCTAGCATTTTTAATAAATATTACAGGCCATCTGAATAATCTTAATATTACATTGCAAGGCAAAGATCAATTGATAATGAATATGTATGATGCAGTTGCAAGCTTTGTACAAAAACTGAATTTGTTTAAAAATCATTTGCAAAAGAACGTTTTAACATATTTTCCTATGTGTCAGCAGTTAAAAGCACAAAATCAAAGTTGTTCATTTTCACAACACTCTGCAAAAATTGAAAAAAATAAAAGACGAATTCGATAAACGTTTTGATGATTTCAACGAGTTAGAAGAATTTTTTTCTCTTTTCACAGGACCATTTGCCTTTGAAGTTGAAAAAGCTCCAACTTCGATACAACTGGAATTAATTTATTTCCAGAATGATTCAATTTTAAAAAACAAATATCGAGAAGTAGGAACTCCCAAAATATATTCCTATTTAGGTAAAAGATACCCAGAAATTAAAAAATTTGCTGCACAAATTTTAAGCTTTTTTGGAAGTACATACTTATGTGAGCAATTATTTTCATACATGAAATTGAATAAAACAGCTTACAGATCAAGATTAACTGATAAACATCTATCAGCCATAATGAAAATTGCTTGTTCTCAGTCTTTGAATCCAGATATTGAAAAACTAGTAGGAGGAAAACACTGGCAAGTTTCTGGTAAAAACAATAAATTGTAGTTTTATAAATAAGTAATCAGATAAAATAAATGTTTAAATAAAAGCAATACTATATCAATTGTATATTATTAAACTGAATTCACTAAACTACATAATATGCTTTAATTACCCTACCTATATTCCTGCATTCTCTCTTCAAAATACAATTTTAAGAAAATTTGTGTGATGTGGCCCACAAGAATCTTACCAGTAGCATAAAATGGCCCATTGTTTGAATGAGTTTGACATGCCTGCTATATGCCATGCTTCTTTAATCTTGTGTTTGACAATGTTTTACTTAATGTATCACAAAGTTGGTAAGAAATGGTGATTATGTGATATTAAAGTTGGTAAGTGTGGGCTCGAATGTAGACACAAGGTTATCACAACGTAAATATTTCTATAAAAGAGCAACAAATAATCCTGAGCACAAGTATATTTTCCTCAAATACCAAAATATAATTGGGTATACATTCAAGCCCACATATTGCCAACATTGTATGCATTAAGTGAAATGATGTCAAGCAAAATCAAAGAAGCATGACATATAGCCAGCAAACTTACTCCATAAATAAAAAAAAATTCTGTTTCCCCTATCAAAAAATGAGTCATATAATTTGAATACACTTGAATAAATCTATTACACACACACATAATATATATATATATATATATATATATATATATATATATATATGCACTCTCCTACTTATCTTCAGTGCTTGATTCAAAATGCATTTATTATAGAACTTTTCTTAACACAGTGTCCAAGTGCTCAAAAGTTGAATTAACTAATATAAATAAATTCTTAGAGATATAAGATAAGAGCTATTGTTGTGTAATTCATGCGACATTTGTATTACCTTTTTTTTTCAAAATACAATAGTTTTTGAAGTCATAACATCTGATGAAATTTATCCTTCTTCATAACATTTTATCATATCAAATAAACTATTTTTTATAATATCACTACAATTTTTAATAAGTTCAACTGGTATTCCACTCACAACTATTGTCCTATTTATTTATTATTTTATTAACTACATAATCATATTCTTCTTTTGTTATTGCAGGTCTTTTCTCATCCTTATAGACAATATTTTTATTTGCTGTATAATATCTTATATCTGTCACATTTTATCTTTTCTTTCTTATGCTCTCCCATTTTGAATTTTTCATATACCTGTTAAACATTTCTAATATTTATGTTATTTTTAATTTCCCATTAACCATATTCATTCATCTGGCTTTTTTTCACTGTGCAGTTTATTATTATTATTATTATTATTATTATTATTATTATTATTATTATTATTATTATTATTATTATTATTATTATTATTATTATTATTATTATTATTATTATTATTATTATTATTATTATTATTATTATTATTATTATTATTATTATTATTATTATTATTATTATTATTATTATTATTATTATTATTATTATTATTATTATTATTATTATTATTATTATTATTATATTACTTTATATTGATCATAGTATTTATATTTAACATTATTTCTTCTTTCAATTCTATCCAATATCTCTTGAGCCATCTTCACTTTCTTGAGTATGAGTATGATTTTTCTCAGTACCATAATCATTGCTATCTTTTTATATGCTTTAATATTGTTCCATTATATGGGATGAATATTTATTGGGAGAATTTCAAGGTTCTGTAATTTATTTAAATACCATAATAATGATAATAATTAATATCAACAATAATAGTAATAGTTTAAATTATGTCACTGCACATAAGATATGAACCCTAATATTTTTTGTGCTGAATGTTATAACAAATGCTGAAGACATTCTATGAATCCTGATAGATCTCATACATTTCTTTCAGTTGCAAAGGGATATGATTTCATTAAACAGCAATGCTTTAGGAATTTTTTTTGCAATGATTATAACATTTCTTCATATAACATATACTCAATGTATTATTTGAATCTTTGGTATTAATCCAGTCAATCATTTACATTTCATTTTCTTTTTGTTTCTTTAAAACATCATGAAAGAGTACTAGAATGAGTAATTGAAGGTTGTTTGGATTAGGAAAAGAGATTTATTGTAATTTATAAATTTCAAAAGGAAATTGAAATCCTCTCTTATTTTTCATTGACATATTTTTATTTTTTTATGAATGTTTAGTATTGTTTGTCTTTTCAATTTCTTCTTTGATTTTGAAAAAGATGGGGGTGGGGGGCGTGGAAGAGAGGAGGAAAAATATGGCCAATTCTAAGTTTTCAACATTTCTTTGTATTTGTCAGCATCGTAATTTGGCCTATTATTGACTTATAAAATTAATTGATGAATTTCAAAAGACCTCTTTTAATTTGTAAATGACACATGTGATTTGGAAATTTAATTCTTTGTTAATTTTTTCTTTCTTACTGACCTTTAGAAAGTGAGGAGGAAAGGAAGAGGAAGATGGTGAATTGTGTTGTTTTGATAAACCCTATAATCGTTAGATACATTCAATACAAAGTACAAATAAAATCTAACAATCAAATAAAATGAACTGACTGGCTTTGAGACAACAATAAACTAATAAAAAAACTTAAAATCAAACTTTTCTTATTTCTTTGGGTTGCATCTGGCTGATAGTTGCTTACTTTTTTGACTTTACAAAAATCCAAAAAATTAATTAAATCATTGCTGCTTTTTTTAAAACTGAATAAATTATTGGCAGCATGCATGAACAATGCAAAACAATTCTACCTCCCCCCACACACCTTTTTTTCTCCATCATAGATGATTCAAGGTAGTCTCTAAATGAAGAACACAAGAAATTAATTTTTTAAATTAAAAACTAAAAAATAATATTAAATGAACGTCTTCAAGTCTAACGTTTTCAGTTGCTTTTCAAATCAAACTATTTTATACAATATCAATGCAGAACACAATTTATTTTAAAATTAATTTCTAACAAGTTACAAAAAAAAAAAGAAAATATATTTTAACCCTCAGCAGGGTGGGAAAATGTTTTCATTTTATCTTTAAATTTTTTTTTAACTTTTTACAAATCTAGATTTTAGGTCCACAAAGAATTTATAAATTAAGTTGTAGTGATATTATTAAGTTAAATTGCAAATCGAGATATATTTCTCTACTCTTCCTTCCCTAACTTTCGAAAAAGCAAAAAATAAATAAATTTAAAAATTTCTAATGACAAAAGAATATTCAAAATTCCACACTGATCTATCAATTATAAATAATTTACTTCAAATAATTTAGGTAATAAACCATAGATTTCTACTTTACATTTATCAAATTATAATAATAATTTTTGCCAACACACTTATAACATAAAGCTATATAAATGATAATTAACAAATTAAAAAGGCTTAGTGCTTTCAAGAAAGTATATTTCTCATAATCATAGCCTGTTACGACTCACCTCATAGGAATCATTATGCATGTACAATATGCAAACTTTATGCAAATGAGACAATTAGCCCATCTTTTGGATGTAGCAACACATGATTCTTTGTGATTAATGGCAAAGGAGTCTTCCGCTAAGTCAATATAAGGTAGGAAGAATTATAAGAAGATCAATCAGGAAAACATACTGTATTCCCCTCCCTCCATACTTTCCATTCCTCCACTCTCCTCTCTTCTCAAAACCCATTAACAAATTGGAAAAAATTAAAAGTTTGCACCCCCCCCCCCGAAAGACCTGCCAATGAAAACTAATATTAAGAGGTTTTAGATTACACATTGAATTTCTAAATTAATTCATAGTAGCATTACTATGATAAATCACCATGTTTCCAAAGAAATTTTCAATTGATTGATTACCCATACCAGTATTCTACCATGGTGTCAAAGCAGCTTATAAAGAGTAAATGAAAAAGAAAATCAAATGATTGAATTAAGACTGGATCTTTATCTTTAGTAATATTTTTATATCTTATATAAGAAAGTCACCAACATATATACTAAATTTATTGCCAGCTTCTGCCTTTGCATTCAGCTTTTCTACCATTTTTATATTATATGACTACATACTTTATCCATGTTTTATATATTCTTATGACTTTTAACCATGGTGTCTACATCTACATTATTTTCACCCATGGTTTCTGCATCCATATTATACCAATTTGTAACATCAATATCAATTATTCTGTATTTTATTTTTCCCATTAAACTTTACATTAATCTGTTCTTCTTGCTTTCACTCATACATGTAACGCCTGGTGAAGTATAATGAAAACTTTTATATGATGCACTTTGGAGATTATCTGCAATATTACTTGTCTTATGTAAAATGGACTTTCTCTTCTCATCTTCAATTTTAGAATTTTAATCTTATTTATTAAATATTTCTCCACAACTATGCATGACTTCATGGGTGAATGAATTGGGGAGTTTTTCATTACTAATATGAATTTTTATTTCTTCCAATGCACCTCCTTTATGTTTTATCTCATAATGTAGACCATTACTACTCTCATCCAATACAACACTATTGCAGCACTGCAGTTGAATTGGAATGTTTTCTGCAAATTTTTTAGTAGACTCCTATCCTTTCTATTGCATCCACAAATTTTAGAATTTTCTACAGATTTCATGATTTTCAAAATCACTTTATTTGTCAAAAATAAATATGTTTGGGCAATGATTATCACCCTTTATAGTTTTACAGTGATTGGTCAATTTTTAATGACTATTAACATTATAAACTTTTAAAATTTTAAATTCATTAGTTTTTAAAATATAGAGATTTTGGAAATTGGCCCTCATGAATTTTTTCATGCTTGCTTTTTTTTATCTAATTCCTTTTGTCTATTAGTATTCTCAGGGGCAACACAAAAGTCAGTTTTTTTTGGGCCTCAAACCAAAACTCCATTTTAAAGTAGCCTAACACATAAAATGTGAAGATTTTTTAATGGTTCAGAGATATATTAATATGGAAAATATGTTGTTTAGATTTATTTTGGTTCTTTGTTGTTTTATCATTGCTGGTAACTGTTATGAGCAATGTTAATAAGGCACCAGTAAATATAAAAGAAATCCAAAAAGTTTATGGAAAATGTAAATAAAAATAAAAAGACAATGATAATTTAACACCATCATATAATGTAGTGCTGTTTCAAATACCTGATAACCAAGTCTCGACAATGTTTGCATCAATTTATTATAAACATAAAATTCTGTTTATGAATAATTACTATTTTCTGGAAATTGTATATATAAATGTAGCACAGAGATGGTCAGGCAAGTAGCATAGTATATGTGTTTGAAAAAAAAAAAGAAAATGGCCATATCATATTGTGAAAGGTGTTGTGTGAAAATAGCAGTGTAACACCTATTTTATATTCTAAAACTAGCATACAACAAAACTTATACTGTTAGATAATAATGATTTAAAATCAAATTTTAAATTATTAATTTTCATTATTATTATTAGTTCAAATGTACAAATTAAATACACATATATAATATCAAGTAGTAGTAGATATTGGATAAAAAAAGAAAATACATGTCTGGCAATAAGAAGAGAGAGTGTAAATAAAAGAAATTAATTATGGTGTGGAGTGCCTCTAACAACTTTTCTTGAGATCTCATAAAACATCCAGCTGGTCCTCATTATCCATGTTTTGCCATATTAGTCCAATTATATTTTTGAAGTCATATTTTGTTTGTTAACATTAATCTTGGTTTTTAAATATATATTTTTAATGCTATCTAAATTTGTATTATATAACTATCATCTCTACATGTGTGAAATATCAGACCTCCTAATTATATGAAAATTTCTCAATCTATATTGTTTTCAAATTTGTGTTGAAGACCACAGTTGGGTAGCCAGATGTAACAAAATGAATTTGAAGTGTAGTTATATTCATATAAATTATTTACATATACTTAAATATTATCATCATCATTCATTTTCAAACATTATTAATCCAACTGCAGGATAAAGGTCTCTCTCCAAATTCAATCCATCTTTTCCAATTTCTAGCTTCTATTCATATTATTTCAGCACACTTCCTTATTTCATTCATTCATCTCACATGTGGGCTGTATCCAGGTTTTTTTAAAATCTCTTGGAATTCAGTTTAAGATTTCAAATATACATCTAGTATCTTCTCTTTTAGAAATATGTCCAAACCAAGTCCATTTCAGTCTCTTAATGTTTTAAATGATGCCAGCCAGTAATATCTGTTTGTTCTCTCACCCATATATTTGGTTTTCCCCCTTCTTATTACTCCTAAAATGCATTTCTCAATACTTCTTTGAGTGGTCTGAAGTCTCTGTATTTTTTTGTTAAGTGTCCAAGTCTCAGATTCATAAGTAAGAACTGATAAAATGCATTTATTAAAAACCTGTTTTTTCAAGCACATAAGCATATTTCCTTTTAATATTAAGTTATTTCTATCAAAAACACTGCAACTATGTTTAATTCTATGATTAATTTTATCCAGTTTGTTTCCCATTTGTAGTAATAATCTGACCAAGATATTTGTAGTTGTTAATTTTTTCTAACTCATCATAATCAATCTTTATTTTCATCTTTTGAGACAAGCCATTGAACATTACATTAGTCTTTTTAACATTTACCTTTAATCCTACTTTCTTACTTTCAACAGATAACTCTTGCAACATTTCCTGAAGCTCTGAAGCATTATTTTCAAAAAACAACTATACCATCTACAAAATCTAGATAAGTTAAGTAATCTCAATTTACTTTTACCCCCTTAGCTTTCCATTTTAATATACAAAATATCATTTGCAAAACTTGTGTAAAATTTTTTTGAGATATGGAGTCACTCTATTGTATAATCCTTCTCAATGTTAATCTTCCTAGTATCACTGTGTAATCTAATTGTTGCTATTGCATATAAATATTTTTCAGAATATGACAATGTCATAGGTTCATACCTTGATGATATAGTGCTTTAATGATTGAAGATATGCTTATAGAATCAAATGCTTTTTCATAATCTTCAAATCCAAAACATAATGGTAACTCATATTCATTTGTCCTTTCTATAATTTCTCTCAATGTATGGATATGATCCACTGTTCTAAAACCACTTTTAAATTCAGTTGTTCTTTTGGTTGATTAAAATTCAGTGTTCACTATAGATGAATTTTAAATATTTTGGTAATTGTTTAAAACTGATAAAAGACTGATAGATCAGTCATTTTTAATATCTTCTTTATCATCTTATTTTAATATTAATATTAATACTGCATTCTTGCAATTATCTGTATATCATTATCATTTAGATATTTGGTATATAACTTTGCCAATTTTTTTTTCTATTTTTAACCTGCTGATTTTAAGATATCGATAATTCCATCATTAATTGGAGATTTTCTCTTCGTCATAAATTTAATTGCATGTTTTACATCTTTATTAAAATTCTGGGCAATTCAGAAGTTATAGTAGTTGTAGGAGTTAGTTTTTCTTGTTTTTTATTGCTAAGTAATTCTTGATAGAATTCATTCACAGATTTCATGGCCACTTCTCTTTTTAGTAATAGTTCTATCTTTTATTATTATTATTATTATTATTATTATCATCATCATCATCATCATCATCATCATTATTATTATTATTATTATTATTATTATTATTATTATTATTATTATTATTATTATTATTATTATTATTATTATTATTATTATTATTATTATTATTATTATTATTATTATTATTATTATTATGTTTCAAAAAGGGGAACTTTATTCAATCTAGAAAACAGGTTACATTAATAATTTTTATATACATGTATTTACACTGATATTTCCGAGGATTGTATATATTGTGTTTAAGTTCTTTCCAAGTTCTTACATATATATACCGGGTGAGCGATGGATTGTTTATCTTAAGTTATCATTTATTGATTCATGGATTTTTTGCTGTCCATTTTCTTGTTTTCTTTTTAAGTCTATTATTGAGGAAAGGCAGAACTATTAGAGATGTGACCGTTGTTTTACAAGGGACCAAGTAGCCGCAAAAATGTCTGGGTGTGCTATTTTATTGTCTCTGGTTTTTAATTGTGCTAACTTGTTGTGAAAAGTTGATGGATGCCATTTTGTATTGTTGCCAAAAGCAAATGTGCATCGTGTGCACCAAAATGCATAAAGTACGAAGGTTGCTGCTTGGATTGTTGGGGTGGATATTCTGCAGAATGGACTGATAATATCTTGCAGGGAAATGTTTGGTTTTCTGTATATATTTGTTATTTCATGCCAAATATTGTTTAATGCTGGACAGTTGTAAAACAGATGTTGTTGAGTTTCTTCTGCTTGGTGGCATAGCGTGCAGAAGGGGTCTATTATTGCATATAATCGTCTGTATCTTAAGAAATATGATGTTGGCAAAGCATATAGATTTAGTTTCAGGAGAAAATCAAAGAATTTGGGCTCCATGGACCATTTTTTAAATTTTTTGAGCAGCTGTCGGTTGTTTATTCCGAGCATCAGTGTTGAAATATCTGATGTATATCCCAGGTATACCATTGCATATATCTGCCAATATGAATATTTTGTTGTTGTTTGCAGTGATATTTGAGTATGTGTGATTCTGAACTGGTTTATAACTGATGATAGATAGCAATGTGAAGGTGGAGGTTTGTCTGTGGGTATTATTTGTATTAGATACTGGAGTTCTGGGAAATGTCTGAGAATGGCTATTATAAGATTTGTGGTCTTTTGTATTCGAAAAATATCTATGTTATGTAGCCCCAAACCATTGTGTATTGCTGGCTGACTAAGCTGTTTTGCAGATATTGACACTGTCTTTCTATTCCATAGAAGTTTATTGCAATATGAAGAGACTTTTGATGTAAAGGCTTTTGAGAATTGAAATTATGGGAGAATAATAGATAATCTTGGTGATTACCAGCTGATTGAACAATTGTACTTTAGCATATATTGAGAGGTATGCTTTTGATAGTGAGGCAGTGATCCATTCTGCTTCATCTTTTAACTTGTTCTGGATTTTTTGCCTCATTGTGTTTGTTCCCATGTAGAAAAGAAAGCCGAGGAAAGGAGACGGTTTGCCTTGGAAAATTTGCATGCATGGCTTACTGGTGTATAGAGACCAAGCAGCAGTCTTGTTTTGATTAAATTTTAGATGGTGTACTGCTTGAAAGTCTAGCAGTATTTTCTGTAGTATTGGTATCTGTTTTCTTGATGGTAGGAAGACTGTGATGTCATCCATATATGCAATGCAGGCTATATGTTGTGATGTGCCTGGTATCTGGATGCCTTTGATACTCTGTTGAATTTTGAGTATGAGTGGGTTGATGTAAAAAGTAAATAGCAGTGAGCTGAGTGGTGAGTTTTGGGATATGGATTGTGTGGGAATGAATGATGGGGAATTTTTGCCATTGAGTGTGATATGTATTTTCCTGCTAAGTAGTAGGTTTGTGAGCAGGTACAGATGAGTTTGTGGAATTGTGGTGTCAGCTAGCATATTGATTAATGTATTGATGTCGACTGAGTCAAAAACCACTTCTATATCAAGTTGAACTGCAATTGGTGCATACTTCTTCCTGTCCCACACTGAGTTTATAACTGTTTTGAATATCATTGCAGCCTGTGCAGTTGATGATTGCTTCCTTGCAAACTGGCTGTGTGAAATTAGTGGTAGAATATGTGGCTCTAGGCTGTCTTTGAGTACTTTTTCAATTATTTTAATTGTAAGTGGCCCCATTGAGATTGGTCATAGGTTGAATAGTGTTGATACTTGGCCTTTTTTCTTGTTGAAGGGGACTATTGCTATTGGATACAAACCTTGGATGTCATGCAACTTCTGTGTTAGATGATTTGCAAGGTCACATAAATATTGGCTAGTGAACTGACTGAGATGTGCAAGGATAAATTTGGGGATTCTATGTGCTCCTGGGTGACATGCATTAGGTACTGTTGCCAGTTTAGTAGCAAATTCTGTGATGTTATATGGGGTATTTGTTTCTGGTTTTCCAAAGATGTTAGGATTATATTTGACCAGGTGGTATGCTTGCAGCTTTTGTTTGAAATGTTGATAGATTGGTTTTAACATATTATTTCCTGCATATGTGTGACCCTGCTTCGTGAGTGCCATTGGCACTCTGACAGTGGATGGGTAGCCTAAGGCCCAGCGAATGTATTTTCTTGTCCATGTGTGTTGTTGGCCGAGGCAGACTTTACTCTTTTTTATTGTTAAGTAGTTTTTCAGGTGGTTACA
Source organism: Epiperipatus broadwayi (assembly GCA_028023455.1). Taxonomy (NCBI): domain Eukaryota; kingdom Metazoa; phylum Onychophora; class Udeonychophora; order Euonychophora; family Peripatidae; genus Epiperipatus; species Epiperipatus broadwayi. The sequence goes on along the minus strand of JAQFVV010000070.1, from coordinate 4,512,144 downwards.
GATGTTATTGTATGTTTGTGTAAGTCTGCGTATATGTTGTTGACTGGTGTGTGTTGAGTTTATCACTGTAATCCGTTTATGTATTTCATCAGCCAGTGCTAGCAGTCTTGAGGGTGGGGGATTTGCATGTAATGTGATCTATATTAAATGATAAAATGTTTATGAATGCTAAGTATCTTTAAATGGGGTTAAGTTGCATATTTTTGATTTTGTGAAGCATTATATATGTTTCTGAAAAAATAAATTCTGGGGTAGAAGTTGGAAGTAGAATTTTGATTGTTTTACCATGTGTAAGTGCAGTTGTTTGAATTCCTGTCAGATTAATTAGTATGGTTTGTGCAGAGTGATCAGAGAAGGGAGATGGGTTGATGTTTAGGCTGATTCGATGGTGTAACATAGGTGAATAAAAGCACAGATCAATTCTTGATGTACGACATCCATTGTGAAAGATAACTGCCTCATTTGACAGAAAACCCTCTGCAGTCATAAGTGGAATTGATATTTGATGCAGCCACTTTAAAATGAATTCTTGATATTTCATGTTGAAATCCCCAATTAGTATGATTGGGTATGCATTAGAGCCAAGTAAGGAGTTTATGTTTAATATAATATTTGAGACAATTGTAGGACTCGGTGGAATATACACAAATATAATGTTTAGTGTGATGATTTGATGATTGAAAGTTACTATTAGTAAATTTGCATCTATATATATGATTTTGAATGAGTCAAATGGACAACTTTGTGTTATGAGCAGTCCAGTACCCCCAGAAGGAGATGATGTGTCTCTAGAGCATGCACAGTAGCTTTCTCTGCTTAGCTGTACTGTGGGGTCAGTTTGTGAGCCACTATATATTTTAGTTTCTAGAAGTCCTAGTATATGAGGTTGTGTAATCTTTATCCATTGTTGTAGCTGATGTATTTTGTTGACTGAGTTGAGCCCTCTGATATTAAATGCTGTTATTTTTAGCTTCATTATTGTGATTGGCTGCGAGTTGGTTTCACAGTGTGTTGAAGTTTGCATGAAGCTTTTGCATATTCTCTAGTGTTTTGTGAGCAGTTATTAGTGGTTTGATTACTATCCAGCTCCATAGGTATTAAGTTTTCTGCCAAGTGTTCAATCATTTCTGTTAGAGTATTGTTTTCATCTGTTTTGGCTCTTTTTGATTTATTTCTTCTTGGCTGACCAGATTTTTGGACTTCTGTTGGTGTTTCTTCTATGGGGGGGAGGCATGGGGTTAGTGACTCTAGAATATCTGTAGATGTTTTGTTTATAATTATATGCGGCATGCTTGTTTTTGGGGAGTTGTATGTATCATTCGATATGTCTGGATTTGAGTCTGACATGTTATTGATTGATATGCCTGGTGTTTGTGATACTTCAGGTATGATTTGTGCTTGATTTTGATCCATTTGATCAGTGCTTTCATTTAATTTATTTGAGCTATCTGTTGTAGTTTCAAGTATATTTGTGTTTTCTTCTGCATGTTTGTTTTTAGTAGCTTCATTTGTACTGTGATTGTTTTTATATTGATTGTTGTTTGAGTTTCTGGTGTTATTTTGTGTATTGTTGCTCTCTTCATGTTGGGATTGGATGTGCTGATTATTTGGTGTCTGGCCCTGTATGAGTTGGCTATCCATGCACTGTGTGTCTAGGTGACCATGCTTGCAACAGGCATAGCCTTGTGGTTTTAAACCTCTTATATATAGGCTCAGCATAGCTTCCTGATCTGCAATTTGTGTTGGTATAGATTCTGGGTCAATGTCTTTGTGTAATTTTAACTTAAAATCATAGCTATTGCTGTATATTGGTATTGGTGTGTCTTTGAGGTATATTGGTTGAAATGCTATAACCTTGCCAAATGGATCCATAATTTTTTGAAAGTCTTGTTTCATGTATCCAAAATATGTATTTTTTATTATTCCTGTAATCTGGTTCTGTCGATCTTGATCGACCATAACAATCGCAAAATTGTCTAATGTTTTAATTTGGTTTAGAAATCGGTTCTTTTGACTACTGTCAAGAAATTCGATTGCGAGGTATCTGGGATTTGGATGATCTGCGATTCTTACGATCATTTCCCACAGTTCGTTTTCAGTTATTGCTTGATATAATAACGTGCATGGAAAGTGATAAATGATATATTTGCATCTGTGGCAGATATTACTATCGAGTTTGGTGAAAAAAATCTTTTGAATGATGTATAGTGTCCCCGTGGAATCGTATTGTTAAAGTGTTCAGTAATTCATTCTAGCATATTATCGGTCCAGTTTGCAAGGGGAGGAGGATCTTGGTTTACCTGTATCTTTAAATCTAACTGTTTTATATCGTTCAGATTTGTTTTTCTAAATCTCGGAACTATTTTATTATTTATTGTAGTCGCGAAATTCTTTGAACTTGTTGCTTGCATGTTAGTTTTTGCGACCGTGGCATACAATTTAATGGTGTCTAAATTTTTATGCACTTCAGCGGTCATATTGACACCAAATTCTCGATCATGCATGGCTGTGGTCTCCATTTTTTTTAAATAAAAACAAAGAAATTTTTTGTAACGTAAGGGTTTTTTTTATATATTCTTGAGCTAGTTTATGATTTTCACTAATTATAGTTTCAAAAAGATTTATTTTTATTTTGTGAAATTATCTATATTGGTTTGATTTTAAATTATGGCATTATTATTAGATTTTTTGGGGTTTGAAACCCAACTACTTTACTATTACTTACCGGCACTATCAGGATTTTCTGCGGTATATATTATTATTATTATTATTATTATTATTATTATTATTATTATTATTAGGTAGTTACGGATCATTCAACCGATCACATATTACCCTGAAGGCATATCAGTCTAATCTTGCGATTTTTAAGATAACGTCTCCAAGTGATCTGCAGACACATGTAATCGCTAAAATGTGTCCGCAGATCACATGAACACGATACATTAAAAATCGCAAGATTAGACTGATATGCCTTCAGGGTAATATGTCATCAGTTGAATTATCCAGGTCACATGCTAAAAAATATTCAAAAATGAAAAATATCTGACGCAGGTCAGGCAAATACTAAAAAAAAATACAAAAAAAAATAAAAAAAATGTACATGAATGCATCAAAATATTATTCTCAATTTTAAAATATAGCAGCGCATAGCGCTGGAATTGGTGGGGGGCCTCCGGATGTTTTTGTCGAGCCGCAGGCTCAGCGTACACATATATCAGACATTGTATTACTCTCATAGCTGTATGATATAATTCAGAAATTAAAAATAAAATTAAAACGTAATTCAATGTAAGTTTGAGAATTGTAGAAATATTAACAAATATTTTTTGTAAATAAGTTTGAGAATTGTAGAAATATTAACAAAAACTTTTTGTAAATTTTAAATAAACACCTAAATAAAAAAGACGCGATCTAATGCAAATCTGGTATTAATGGTGTCCAGAAAATGCCGCACTTTTACATGCATTTGGTAATTTTAAAAACGTACTGCATATTGCAAAATTGATTTAAAAAATTATTTCAAATTATTTACACATTAAAAACGTAATGTAGAAATATTAACAAAAAGTTTTTGTAAATTTAAAATAAGCAAATAAAACACTTTACCTGAACTAATGCGAATCTGGCATTAATGGTGTCCTTGTTATCACATGCATTTGGTAATGTATATTCCAAATTTGTTTTAAAAAATTATTGAAAATTATTTACACATTAAATGTAATTCAATGTAAGTTTCAGAATTGTAGAAATATTAACTAAAAATTTTTGTAAATTTAAAATAAACAGATAAATAAAAAACACTTTACCGGAGAATAAATTATTTACACATTAAACGTAATTCAATGTAAGTTTGAGAATTGTAGAAATATTAACAAAAAATTTTTGTAAATTTAAAATAAACAGATAAATAAAACACTTTACCTGAATTTACAGCTCAAAAAAGTAACTGTGATGCCGTGAATAGCAAAATCACAATAGACAGAAAAATAAAAAAATTTCCCAAACCTCTCTCCAAATTTTAAATCTCGCGGGTGAAAAAAAAAAAATTACTCTGATGGATTAATCACGCCAGTCACTTTGTTGCCATGACAACATTGTCATGCAAAAAACATTGATGTCTACCGGAAGGGAAATCAGTAAGTCAAATACGTCATCGGTTGAATTATCCGTAAGTACCTATTATTATTATTATTATTATTATTATTATTATTATTATTATTATTATATTATTATTATTATTATTATTATTAATAATAATAATAATAATAATATTATTATTATTATTATTATTATTATTATTATTATTATTTCTATTACTACTATTACTATTACTATTACTATTATTGCATAATATGTTTCCAACCAATGCCAAGATGTTATTTTATGTTGTTGAGACTTTTATTCACTTTTATAAATTTCCTTTCTAGTTCACAATTATACTTTTTTTATATTTTTATCAATTTTTTTTCACATTTTTCAAAATTCGAGATATTCAATCCTTCATAATGGATCATTTTTATATATTTTCATAGTCCTTCTTTTCTTTATAAATTGTCTTGTTTCAGTAGACATTTTACTGGGCAATTGCTACTTTTTTTGCAGCTATCTTTGTTGCAGTTTCTAACAGTGTATCAATTATCTTCTTATTGATTTCGTTCAAATCTGAATCATGTTCAAAATCTATTAATATTTGTAAATGATTTGCAAATTCTAAATGAAATTCATTGGAATATTTGTGGAGAATAGAAATATCAGCTGTGAATATTATTATTTTTTAATGATTTTTGTATCTTTAGTTTTGCAATGATACATATCTTATATCTCATTAATCGATAATCACTTCCTGTATTGAAATTATTAAGAACATTACAATCATAAAATACAGATTTTCTGATAGTCAAAATGTAACCCAATTCTGCTGTATCTTCATTTGAATGTTTCCATGTCTATTTGCATTTAATATTTTTCTCAAAAAAAAAAAAAAGGAATATTTATAATATAAAGTTTTTTTTTCCTGCAAACTCCACAAGTTTATGTCCTCTCTCATTTCTATCCCCTTAACCAAATTTACCTACAGCACTTTTTATTGTTAACCAATTCTAGTATTTAAGTATCTCTTTGGCCTGATCAAAAATCTTTTGCACATCCATATAAAATTCCTCTATTTCTTGATAACAATGAGAACTTATTGGGGCATAAACTTGAATTATCTGCATTTGATATCTGCTACTAAGTTATATAACTAATCTTGCCATTCTGTCTGATACACCATCAATCTCCACAATGTTTTTCTTCCACTTTTTATTTATAATGAATCCTACTACACTTGTATTTCCAATATTTGTACATTTATAATAGAGTACATGTCCACTTTTTAAATCAATTGGCTTTTTATCTTTTCTTCTAACTTCACATAGTCCAAAAATGTTCCATTTAATATTAGACAGTTCTTCTTCCAATTCTTGCAATCTTCCTTCACTTGAAAATGATTGACAGTTGTAAGTATCTGAATAAAAGGTTGTCATTAAATGGCATCCTGGGTCCATGATCAGGGCTTCTTAGCATCCACTACTTTTGGCCACCAAGTATTGCCATGACTTGAGACTTTACAGCTTCCTGGAAATAAAAGCCATGCTTTATTTTTATCTGTCATAATTGTAAATATCTATCAAAAAATTTATTCCCACACACATTCAGTCTGCTTTCAAGAAAACTCAACTGAGATCTCAGTTAAGAGATATCAGGCAACTGAGAAGAAATATTGTGGTATTTCTTGATATCAAACCCAGTGGTAAAAAGTCAATAAACTCATTATGATGTTTAATGCACGTTGGTGTGAATATTCTATATAAATAATTAATTGTAATAACAGCTGCAATGACAAGAACATATGGTCTGGACATTAGGAATTTGTCCTGATCAGTTTCTTTAAACCTCCATGAGAAATAAAAGGGTCTCCTTTCAGTTAACACTAAATTCCTTTTTCATATTTAAATATTATGCATTTCCAAATGTATTACAGATTTATTATGTACTAATTTGTGGTTTAATTAGTCATCTTTATTACATTTATGTTTTTTTTTATTTTTATAATTTAAATGTACACCAAATGTCCATTATAGAATAATTATTGTTATAAACATAAAAAAAATTAATGTCAAAATATATTTTATAAACAACTATAATAAATCAGTTACTTTCAGTAAATTTCTTAACCTTCTTTATCTGAAAACCATTTAAATTCAAATTTAGCAGAGGTAAATGCAAAATATTGCCTAATTATAAAATATATTTTTTATTTATTTATTAAAATTTCCTCTTTAATTTTTCTTTTATTATGTTTTCTCTCCTCAATTTTGATCCGGAAAACACTAGGATTTTTAATGAAGAGTGAAACCATAATAAAAGAAAAATTAAGATGGCAATTTTAACAAATAGAAATATAATATCTTTAATCAATAGGCATTGTTCTAATGTTAAAATTTATAAATAACGGAATACATTTACTTAGTTAAATTTAAATTTAAATCATTGGCAGTTAAAGAATGTCAAGAAATTAACTGAAAGTACTTCTGCGGCTTATTATAATTATTTATAAAACATATTATCACTATTATAATTAATTATTTTTTATTATGAGTTTATATATATCATTAAAAGCCAGTCAATATTTAGATAACAATCAACAATTTTAAACTGTTGTCAACTCAACCTCCTTTTAACAATAAAAATGAAATCCCACCTTTATTAATGATCTAATATATTTATATAGACCTTAAAAATTGCAATTTGACCATAGAGATTACATATACCTATATGTGTATGTACATGCCAAATAAAGAAAATGTAACCTGATAATTTTTATATATTTATGAGATTAATAACAAGTTAGCATTAAGTTGATTAAACATTTTAACCTGACAGCGCGGCAGTAATTTAAGATAGATTGTCTATTTATGAAAATTGATGAGTTAAGTTGTTATAACTTGAATTAAGTTGTTTAAAATTTTTAGTAAACATTATGGAAACAAAAATTTTGAAATATAAATAAGATTTCAGCAATAAAAATAATGTTCAAAGATTAAACTGGCCGTAGATATGTTTTTATATATTGCTAAAGTAAACTCATTAATCTTTAAAATAAATGTTACTTTAATACACCAGCAATGCATATAATAAATTATTTGAAATAGGTATAGTTTTCAAAGGTTAAGAAGTTAATACAGTTATATATTTTCTGATTCTCATGAAAAATGAACTTTTTCAAGTAGATTAAATTCAAGCCATAATATAAATATTAAAGCTAAATAGATGAGATAAAATATCCAGATGTATGATTTAATTAGTTTAATTTACTTTTTGTAATACTCATTGGGTGCATCTTGGTTCAACATTATAATAAGCAAACAGACTTCCAAATATAGAATTAATGATTAAAAGTTTCACGATAGACAGGATTGATAGAAAAAATGATTTATATTATTAAAATCTAAATAGAATGCACAGAAATGCAGACAGTCTAGGCATGAAGTAACATCGGAACATTTTTTTTGTAGACACAATCACTTCAATGTCTTGTTGGTCTGCAAAACAGATTCTACACTGAAGTGGAGTTCATTTAATATGATATAAACAAGTGAAATATTTGTGAAGCTTTTAAAAATCAATGAGAAATTATTTGCATAGAAAGTTGTAGGACCAATGATTCCAAGGAAAAATAAGGATATATATCACATTTCAATTATTTAATTGACAGTTCCATAAAGACTATTAACAATATTATACAAGGAAAATTGTGGGATGCAAATAAATAGGAGTGACAAATGTGGGCTTTGAACATTACATCATCAGATTTTCAATGAAATGGACACTCGAAGAGTTGTCGTGTGGAGTGGTTTGAAGCCTGTCCATTATGGTATAAAGATTTGCTATATTAATATAAGCTGAGCTTTGATTGTATATATGTGTGGAGATGATAATCTGGACTAACTGATGAATTCTGGTTTAGTATGAAATATGCATATTGGGATTATTTATCTTTTCAACATATGTGTGATCAAGTGTATCAGTGATATGAGATAGCATGGATGATTGAGGTTAATGCAAAAATCTGAGTTCAAACCCCCTATATATTAATAAGTAAGTGCAGGTATGAAAAAGCTTGTATTGTAGGAAAAAATTCATACTTCATAAATTGTATTGGAAAAATAATGGTCAACTGCTCTACAAACTACTGACATTGTTTTCAGAATTGATGAAATTTAAAAAATAAAAAATATCACTTCCCAAGATTAAGATGAATTTTTAGAAATTTATCTAACGAATCACAAAGCCAATATGCTTAATTAATTTAGAAAAAAATATGGCCTCTTATTGAGTTAAAAAACAATTTAGGGGATATACAACTTGTTATGGAAAGATGTAGTTGAACAACACGGTCACATTGATTTATATACTTTCTTAATAATAATTTGTGCAAAGATTTTTTGATCAATATTGTCTAGTAGGGTTGATCTTAAATTTTTAATAAGTTATTGAAATATATATTTAAAAATAATATTTGTGAATAACATCACTTGATTATTAAAACTATTATATTAATAAAAGGGTTTCTTTTCTCATTAGTCTACTGCCATCTATTGGAAGCTTGAGTTATTAATGATTAAAAGATGGTAGATAAAAGCAAAAATTCAGAAGAAATTCCAGAGAAGGACATTAAATTGAATTGCCATCTGATAGGTACTAAGAACTCAAAATTATTTACATTAGATGATGATATAATAAAGTAAAAAAAATATTCAAGATTTTATGAAAATTGTATAACTACACTGTCTAAAAACTTTTAGTTTAAAAAGCAAATAAAAGTGGAATTAAAGTAGTCCAAAGTTTTACAAATCCTAAATGCAAATGAGGTATGATTTTTTTAAAATAAATTTTAAAATTAAGCAGTTTGCCTACATTACTTATAGATGAGATAAATTATTTTAAAGGAACAGATCTCAGTTATATTTGAGAATATAGATCAGTGATGTCAATCATGTAGCTCAGAAGACCTTATGATGCAGTTCACAGACTGAAACTTGAAGTTGGGGTTTTAATGTAATTCAATGGAATTTAAAAAAAAATACAAAATACATTTTTACAAGATTTCAATATATAGAACTCTATTGTAAGAAAAATTATTTTATGGCACTAACATCTGCTGATAAAAAAACAATCCATGTGATTCATATCATTATTATATCAGTATGCTCATCTTGTATATTGCATTGATAAAACTATATTCGGCATATTCAATCAGTTATTATTACTATTAGGTGTCATATACCATCCTTCAATAGAATTGTGTTTTGATTAACAAGATTTACTCTGCTTTCATCATTACATGTAGAAACAGAAGAAACTTTTGAAAAAGTATGTGCAACAAAAATATATTGGCAATGAAACTTTATATAAATTATCTATCTACTTAGCTACCAACCTATTTACTTGCCTGCCTACTGATCAAGTAATTTCCCTACCTACCAACATAGCTACATGTTTGCCTGCCTGCCCACCAGGCTGCCTATCCACTTAGCCACTGACCTGCTGACACACTGACTCACCCTTCCATCTGTTTTCCCACCTGTCTGATTGCCACTACCCACCTAACTGCTTAATCACCTACCCACCTATCTACCCACTACCTACCAATCTACCCCACACCTACCCACTTACATACCTACCTACCACTTATTTACCTATCCTCTTGCCTACTTATTTATCTACTTACCCACCTCGCTACTTAGCTACTTCCCTACCTATCTACCTACCTACCTTTCTCTTTACCTCCCTTCCTATAGTTTTACTCTATGACCCTATCTCTTCCTATAGCCTACCCCCTTGCTCCTTCCCTACCTATTACTTCTGTCCCTACATACCTATCTACCTACCTGCCTGCCTTTCTGCAGTTCTGCCTATCTCCCTGTGGCCTGCATATCACCCTGCAGGACTTCCTACTTCCCTGAAATCCTGCCTATCTCCCTGTGGCCATACCTCCCTCCTTGATGCTCTGCCTATTTCATTGCAGTCATGCCTACCTCTCTGCAGTGATGTGTAGCTTGCTGTACAAACTTATCTAAACCCTTCCTATGGCTCTATCTATGGCCTTCTTCATGCCTTTCCATGGCTCTTCCTCCCTACATCTCAACTTCCTTCCTACTTCCCTATATTTTCACTTACTACCCTCCCTACTGCCTACTTACCTATCTATCAACATACCTATCCCTCACCCACATACTGATCCACTTACCAACCCATCTTTCTATCCACCTATCTACCTACCTATCTACTTACCTATCAACCTCCCTATTTACCTCCTTACCTACCTATTTAACTACCTGCCTGCCTGCTTATCCAGCTATCTACTGACTGACATCTATCTATCTATCTATCTATCTATCTATCTATCTATCTATCTATCCGTCCATTCGTCCATCCATCTATCTATCTATCTATCTATCTATCTATCTATCTATCTATCTATCTATCTATCTATCTATCTATCTATCTATCTATCTATCTATCTATCTATCTATCTATCTATCTATCTATCTATCTATCTATCTATCTATCTATCTATCCATCCATCCATCCATCCATCCATCCATCCATCCATCCATCCATCTATCTATCTATCTATCTATCTATCTATCTATCTATCTATCTATCTATCTATCTATCTATCTATCTATCTATCTATCTATCTATCTATCTATCTATCTATCTATCTATCTATCTATCTATCTATCTATCTATCTATCTATCTATCTATCTATCTATCTATCTATCTATCTATCTATCTATCTATCTATCTATCTATCTATCTATCTATCTATCTATCTATCTATCTATCTATCTATCTATCTATCTATCTATCTATCTATCTATCTATCTATTTTATAAGAGGCAAAGTTATGTTACTTTCTAAAAAAGTTATGAAAGAATTAATCTGTACAAGAAAAACATAGACACTTTCAGTTAAGATTGTAAACTATCAATGTCGTTAAAAAATATAAATTTAAAATGTTATTATAAAATATGTCGATTTAAATATGACCAATATGTAGAAAACATAACAGAAATTAAAATATTGAGAATTTGTACTTTAGTTATTTCAGATTAATCGAACATTCAAATTATTTAAGTGATGATGAATTTGTTAAACAAAATATGCTGAAAATTTCAGAAATATTTTTTTTCGAAAGAGTTAACAATTTATTCAGAATATCAAAAACTGTATTCAGAAAGAATTAATGAAGTTGAAACTAATATCAGTGAGAATTTTGAATTCAAACTCCAAAACTCTTTTATTTTTCCAATTTCAATTGATGAAACTACAGATATTCCTGGACTAGTACATGTATTGTGATAGATATCTTTTTGAGATTGAAGAACTGCTTGATTGTCTCCTCTTAATGAAACGACTACAGATAAAGCTATTTTAAGAAAAGTTTATGAGATTTTAATGAAATACAATCTTTTATCAAAACCATATATGTACCTAGAAATAATACTGTAAGATTAATAACAAGAAATACATTATTTATTTGACATCTTTACCTAGTTCAAAATAGTGAAAATGAAATATATGCTAAAGTGTATCATAAAAAAAACTCAATAAATTTTATTAATTCTGAAAGATTAAATCAAGGCAGGTTTTCTATACATTAGAAATTGAAATTAAATATGAGCGTTTTGTTGTATTTGTCCAATAATGGCACACCTTGTTGACTAACTTAAAACCTTTATTAAAAGTATTTATAACAGAAATATATTAGCAATTCGCCTTCGTTACTTGTAGCAAATTGTGTAGTTGTGAAGGATACAGCTAGTACTTTGGAAGGAATGCTGAAACCCTCTCCATCCTATGGGTAGCTTGCCTCATGTACAAGTATGATAAAGTCAGTAGAGAGCAGCTGTCAACTCCACATGTGATCATGCTTTACTGCAAATTATAAAATAATGGATAATAAGGTTACTATCATCTCATGTCTAACAGTCATCTAATGTCTGAATTATTCCCTTAAAATTGACTTCAGAGTATAATGAAATCCTAGTCTTTATTGAAAGCAATTGTATTCACTAATCTAATATTCCAAATGCTATGTTTATGCTACTGGCTATTTTTTTATTGTTATTGTTGATTCATTAACTAGTTCTATGGTCCATTTAATCTGATCATGATAAAATCCAGTCTGCATCAATACATTATTTAAAGGTAGGAATATGAATTCACAATATGCTCTTTCCCTGATCTTAGCATTGCAGTATATAGTCCTTCAGAAGATAGCATAATGGACATATAAACTAGCTTGGTTTTATCATCAATGGATTTGATTATTGGGGTTGATTTCATCATTATCAAGTTTAATTTCTAGATCTAGTTTGGATGCTTCACTGAGTTTGGTGAACTCTTCATTGTTGCATGGCATTCCAATAGATTGGTTTATCAGATTGTTGTGCCTGCATTAATGTAATCAATCAAGATTTGGACAATCAGTATCTATCAAGACATTTGTATTTATAATCAATACTGGAAAGCTATTTAATTGTTCATTGAATATTCAGCTTGGTACTCAGGCACACATTCACATTTTTTGAAATATTCATTTTTGTTACATCTAAACACTGACAGGTTTGTCCTAAGAATCCTGTTGAATAGCAGTTCATCAGAGATTTGCAAGTTACTGGGCTAAGAATAGAATGCTGTGTGAAAAACATTCTAGATAAGTGAGTATTTCACATATCCTATGTAGTATTTAAAGGCATATTTATTTCCTCAATATATTCAAGGGTATAGTCATATCTTGATGAGTAATTAAACACATCAGCAATGTGGGGAATATCTTTGTCTGTTGAAAATATTCCCAATAATGATCTGTGATTGTTTTTCAATATATATGATTTACCATATAGATAGTTATATTTACTAAGGCTGTAAACATTAAGAATATGTGCATGAACATGAGAAGGTAGGGACCTATAGAGGTCTTAACCACAAGCTTATGCTTTGGAAGAAAAGAGGGGAACCTTCTTTACTTCAACCTACTTTCTATATGAATAGGTGAAGCTGAAGAGGTTAGATCTGAGAGCATGAAGCTATTCAATACTTCACTGATTAAGTCCACAATTCCTATTACACATTAATGTGCATTTAAATAAATTTATAATACATATAGATAGTTATGGATTTTTTTTTATGTCAGTGATCAGAGCTAAGACTTCTCTCTATCTGTGCAAATTTTTATCATCTTTAGATAAATATTTTAAAGTAAATGCAATGGATCTTCCATTATTATTTTTAGGAGACAGTATTGCTGAAACTTCCCCAAGTGATGCATCACAATTTAGTATCTACACTCTTTCTGGATTAGAATGTTCCAGTACTATTGAATCTGATATCAGATATCTTTTAATTTTATAAAACTAAATGGAATAAGTGCTAAAATATAATACAATCAGTGCACAGTTTATATTATAATAGCAAATGTTTAAACTTTATTAGACAAGCTTCAATATTCTCCACTCCAATTCTTTAGCCATCCATATCATTAAAAATCTGGGGATGAAATTCTCAAAGCCTTCACTGATACCAATATTATTGTTATACATGTTGATGTTGTCAATCAACCCCTCACACATAGAACTTTAATAGGTCCCTTTAATAATACAGAAGAGGGATGGACAAAATACAAGCTGAATATGTAATATTTAAATACATGTATATTGTCTATATTAAATTTGATGTAATTTTAAAGGACTTGAACTTAGATTTTCAAACAACTCATAGGTATCCATACAACTGATACACATAGAAAATGGAGAAAATTGAAGTTTGTGCATTAAAGTTTAAAGATTTGCCATCTTAATATAAACTGAACAGTGGTTATCTATATGTGTGAGATTTGGACCAACTGATGAGTAATTTTTCACCATGAAATACGTATAAGGGAGACTATTTATTTTTAACATGCATGTCATAATGTGTATCAGTTGTATAAAATAGATTGGATAACTGTGGGTAGTTTGAATATCTGAGTTCATGTTCTTTATAATTACATTAAATTTAGTATAGACAATGTCCATGTATTTAAATATTATATATTCAGCCTTTATTCTCCCATCCATATCCTGTATTATTAAATGAACATGTTATAGTCCTATGTATGAGGTGCCAGATTTACTTAAGTTCAACATGGATATAACAATAATATTGGCATCAACAAAGGCTTTGAAAATTTTGTCCTCAGATTTTCAATGATATGGATGGCTGAAGAGTTGGAGAGTGGAGAAAATTGAAGCTTGTTCATTAAAGTTTAAAGATTTGCTATCTTAATATAAACTGAGAGTGATTCTGTATACATAAATGTACCTTTGAGGTCTTTCTAGCAATGATATATATTGCAGAGGCTTCTACTATGTGGTGATGCTGAACTGAGATAAGACCCATGTAGCTATCTGGCTTGCTATGCTGATTTTGAAGACATTACGTGTCTAAAAGATTCGCGCTTGCAAGTTGAATAGAAACTGTTTCATAAACGCTCAGAGTTTGTGTTTTAGATCTAGTTTCTAAAATTCCTGTCTTTTACTGATGATAGCAAATAGCTTGAAATCATGATCAAAGTGGAATTAAAATTAGAGATAGTGAATGCATACTCTGACGTTTGTGGAAACATACGCTTGACGGTGTTTTTGGTAGAATGCCATCTGTTGACATAAATACAAGCGTTAGCAAGTTTTTAACTTGTTTTTTGTTTTTCATATATATATATCAGATTATTTACGCCTCTTGGAATAAAATTACTTTTATAAACTAGATTAAGATTAGAAACAAATTAAATAATAAATTCTCAAAATTGTTTAATAATGGTAATAGAATAATAACACTTTCTGTAATTTTACAGTTGATGCAAGTAGTCAGATCACTGACATATAAACTAAAGAACACCCATATGAGTTGAGAGGTAAAGTAAAAAAGAAATTGTGCCAATTGATGCGTGAAAGAATATTGATCTCCACTGTCAGTTCAAAATAGTCAACATCAATTGTGGTAGAGAAAACCAAATGAGAAATTGCACATCTGTGACGATTACTGCAAAACAAAAAATAAAATATTAAAAAGACACGAATATCAAGTTTTAAATATATAAAAAAGATTTGGGTCAGTTACAAAACTGTAAATGATAATAGTATAAATGTTTGGGCATTTATACAGAAAAGTTAACCAAATATTTTATCTAAACACTTTTATTTATGCTTTAGCATGCTTTAGATAAATTGCATATATTCTTAGCTCATTTCTTTCTTCAGTGTTCCTACTTAGTTTGATATCTTAATTCATTTTTTAAATTCATTTAAA
Source organism: Epiperipatus broadwayi (assembly GCA_028023455.1). Classification (NCBI taxonomy): domain Eukaryota; kingdom Metazoa; phylum Onychophora; class Udeonychophora; order Euonychophora; family Peripatidae; genus Epiperipatus; species Epiperipatus broadwayi. Next base: position 4,496,741 of record JAQFVV010000070.1, on the reverse strand, counting down.
TTTGTAAAAATATTTATATGTTTTTGTAGCAACCACTTTTTCGATAGGGAAATGCTGGACCCTATTTTTTTTTTTTAAGTGTCATAGCATTGGCCTGCACGCAAACCCGCAACCCGAGCAACTGCCTGCAAGTGCAAGGCAGTCACGCTGAACTCTCGACCACCAATGCAAGACTGCTGGACCCTATTTTGTTTATGGTAAATCGATCTTTAACTATCATCCAAGTATCTTTTACCTTTAGTTTTCTGTCTTTTCTTTTAGTAAAAATAATTTAAGCTTTCATCAGATCAAATTTATGGCCTTGCTGTTGCCCATGACATATAAAAATCAAAGAATATTTGGAGCTTTTTTTGCCTCTATTATATAAATATTTGTGCTGGGTCAGCTTTGTTGATAGATTGGCCCTCAATTCCTCATATGCAATTAATTTGATTGCATTTAATTTTATACAGAATCTGATTGCCTGACTCTGTGAACAGTTTATTTTTAGAATTGTTGAGTAGATTGTTCAATGAAGGGGAGTAATGAAAACTTACATTGTATTTTTTAGAATGTATTCTTTTGATTTTTTTAGGGACTTTTGGATATATGGAAGGTTTATTCATTTTTTAACCTCCCTAGTTTGAGGCTGTATCAGTTTATATAGTTTTTTAAATAGAAACTATTGACTGTGTTAAGAATTTTGTTTTTATTATATACCAAATTTTGAATATCTGTAATCAAACTAGACCTTAGGCCAGTTTTTTTTTTTTTACTAAAGACCAATAAGTGAAGAGTCAGTCAGTCACCATATTTATAATAATGCAACAAGAGAATATGTTTAGATTTAATAGGTTACCTTTCAGAATTGCAATCAGTCCAATTATTTAAACAAAAATAAATGCCATTTTAAAAGTTAGCAAGAATCAGTCAATATTTTGATGACATTTTGGAATTGGATCAATGGATAATAAATTTTACAATAGATTAATAAAAAATTAAAATTAAAAATGTGTATAAAGAGAATGTGGGAAATTGAAGTTTTTTTAGAACTTGTAATAAATAAGAAAGAAAAATGAAAATTACTTAATAAGATTGGTATAATAACTCAAAGATGATAATATGTATAAAGAGTTTTGCCTGTTTTAATCATGGAAAGTCAGTGTAACAAGAATATATTTAGGATCTCCTAAGATAAAACTAGAAGTGGAAATGAAATAAAACGTATAATGAAGTTTTCCTAAAGTACCAATGTGCTATTTATGACAAACAAGATTTTAATGCATCTGAGTAAGGGTTAGGAGCAGTATTAATACAATAAGATGAAGATTAAAAAGATAATAGCATATACCTCCAGATTTTTATCATAGGTTGGGTGAAATTATAATTAGCTTACAAAAAGTATTGACAGTAATTTTCACAATGAAAAAAATATACTGGCAGGAATTATAAATTAATAAAACCATAAAGCTCTCTTGAACATATTGGAAGAAAATCAAAGTTCTATCAGGTCATTTAAATTTCCACATCATACATTGGCTTGACAATTCATTAGCAATACAATATCTAAATTAAAGGGTGGCAAATAACACAAACAGATGTGTTGTTGCAGCTGTCATTGAACTCTATAAAGTATCCATTAATAAAGATTATAGAGACATGATAGGATTCAGAGTGTATAACAGTAGAAAGATCTCAGATTGGCCATTAATAAAGTAGTCATCATAAGATCTAGAAACTAAGTGGATTTTAAAAAGTACGCATTATCCAAACAACTCTAAAAAAACATATGTATAATAATAAAATATATAAACACTCATACTATGATGACTAACTTAGCTTTGGGATTACAAAAACTTTAAAGATTGCTAAGAAGAGAAAACAAATGCACCTAAGTAATATCTGTTTTTCATGATATTCAGATATGGTTTTATATTAAAGCATATCTCTAGGATGAAGTCAGTTAAATATATTGATGATTCACAAAATGAATAGCTATAAAAATAAAGATATAAAAAATAGCAATTATTATTTAATAAAGTTAACTAACAAATAAAAGAACAAAAAATTTAGAAAAATGATGGATATAACAAATACATAGTTAATAATATTTATTGACCCTATCCATGTAATACACATTTAATTTCCTACCATACATAATTATTATTCCCTCTGATTCTCCTTAATTAATCTAAATAAGGTATTCCCCAACATTAAATAAAATTCTATAAAAATTATTTCATTAAAAGAAAGAAACCTTTCTTTTTATTTAAAAATGAAACTGCCCCCATACAATTTTAACCAAGTAAAAAAAACTTGTTAAAAATATTCACAATTTTACATCAACTTCATACTTTTATAAAATAACATTTGTAAATGCATGCATATATAGTATCTTATCTGATTTTAGATTTTTTCTCATTTTTAATAATTCCTCTATAATTGTCTAGCTGAATATCTCTTTTTATAAATCTTATAGGCTATGTCAATCTCTTGGTTTTGGTTGTTATAGCTTTCTTAATATTTACTTTTATCCATTTAGCTTCTTTTTTATAGCTTCAGGTTTCCTAAATAATTATTTTCATTTCAGGTTAACATAAGTTGAGACAGTCATAATTTTGGATGGATTATTACCTAAGATTTGTTGAAAGTTTTTCTCAAGGTATTTTAGTGATACTGTTTACATGGTCAGGTTAGCAATGATCAGCTTTCAGTAAAGGTTTAGACATGATTTTTGTAAAATCCAGAAAAATTAAACTCCTTTGCAAACACCATTTCATTTTTTAAACTAAGAGCAAGACTTTCAAGATAAATTTCTGACTACTGAATTTAATATTACTGCACCAAACTGAATCCTATTGCTATTATATCCTTTATAAATTATTATTATAATTATCATCATCATCATCATGATTATTGTTGTTGTTTCTGCTACTGCTACTGCTGCTACTACTATTACTATTACTACTACTACCAAAATGTCTCAAATTTAGTCACATGATCATTTTATACATGTAAACATTCTCATTCACCATTTCCTACTTAAATAAAAATAAAACGTTTGATCCAGATGAAAAAAATATCTCATCTTAATTATTTTTCTTTCATTTTTTTTCATTTACATTTTAAGATAAAGTGTAAATCTACTACTAACACTTTTCATCTGGAAAATATCTCTCAAGCTCATCACTATAAATAAACTTTTCATCTAACATGAAATAATTTTCCTATGAAAAACTGTGGGAATATTTATTTAATGTGTTTCAAACTGGTCTTTATTCATCTGCCTGATCAACTTCACCTGATTATAACTGAGATGGACTAGTGATAAACTGCAGTTTAGGTTTTCTACATTACTAATATTTGTTATTATTCTTGCATTATCCTAACTATTAATGTTCTTATTTTTTTCCATGCTTATTCTTATAGATTATATCTATTATGTTCTTCAGCACCTATACTTTATTATATTCATGCTATTCTCTATGGCCAATTATTCTGAAAGATGAAGAAGCCAAATCCATTCTCTCTAATTCTTCTTGCTTTGTTGACTTTTATTTAAGAGATTCAGCAATTCTTCTGTCTAATAAATAGTTCTTCTGTATGCACACATTATCATATAATCTATTTTATGTGACAGATTATGTCTAATAATTCTTATCATTTGGACAACTAATATAATGCAAGCCAATAAGGCTTTCAACTAAAATATCAGGTATCAAAAAAGTGAGCATAAGTGTCTCCTGTATCTATTTTGCATCTCACTTGTGGTGTCTGATACTGTATACCTCCCTGATGCTCTTTAGTCCAGTATTTATGAAATATCTTTGAAAATTTTCTGGTTTGTATGACAATAATTTTCAGCAAAAATTCTTTGATCCTTTGAGGTGGGCACAAACCAATATCATCTTGATTCTCTTTTATTTTATTTAATAAAAAAACAACTTTGTGTTCCATAGGAGTTTTTCTGTGCCACTTTTAAATGTCTTTACCTTAAGTAATTGATTGATATTTTCTTAATATGTCTTTTTTTTAAATTCACTTTCTCCTTATAACTCCACTCACTAACTTCTGTTGACATTGCTTCTGAACTTCCTTTATTTTTACCATTTTGCAATATTCCTTTATACAGTCTTCCACATAACCTCTCATTTTTTATCTTCTTGTGTTGCTCTTATGCTTCCTCTGAACTGACATTGCTCAATTCTCCTTTCCTTGACTTCCTGTTTAATCTTTGATACTTGATTTTATACTTTGTCTTATTACTTCTTTCACATTTTAAGTATCCTATCAATTTCTTAATGCCATTCTTCCTTCTCTTGTAAATGTCAGTTACCCTTTCTCTCTACTACTTATTTTACTTATTCAGCTTGCTCTGATATTATATTCTGTGCATGATATATACTATCTTGAACTATGATAAAAATATGAATACAAACTAGTAAAATTGGTTTATAATATTTATTAGTAATGAAACAAATATACAGTTGCTTTACACTGTATGTAATGGTTATACTACTACCTGTTTCTGTTGGCTAGGTATGACTTCTAATTACCATGCAACTATAAAAAGAAGGAACTTCAGGTACACTATAAGTTTGCCTATCACTTCCAGCTGCTGTATAATGACAGCCTGCCTCATGAGTAGATATAATGACACTTCAAATTGTTACTGTGACAGTTTGCATAGTGTCTCATTTATGTTGAGCAAGTTCCAGTTTTAACATGAACTTGCCTCACTGCTTAGTCTTATAATAAACAGTGTATTCTGCTGTTCAGATTTGACAGCTGTTGTCTGACCCTACTTTCAAATGGATTGACTATTTATGGTTAGATCCTCATCATAACTAGCAATCAGACTCAGTGAATGTCATTGTTTATTGACCAATAATTTTCATTGAATGTATGTTATCTATATGTATAACAATTGTTTCATGGCAATGAATGCCAATCTGATCAAGATAGAATCTGAACTAGTCCATTATTTGAAGGTGTAAGATATGACATTCCTACCACCTGGCTAAAATTAGCCCTGAAATATATAGTCGATCAGATGCTGTGATAGATGTCTTTATCATTTTCTGCATTCTCCAAGTACTGCAGATCTAGTGTCATCATTTGTAGATTTGGAAATTTTTAATTTGTAAGTTCATAACCTTTTGATTGTGGGTGACTGACTCTTCATTGATGCATAATTTAAACATATGTCTAAGCTGCTGCTGTTCACCAACTGCTTGAATTATGACTTATAGTGTTTCTTTAACTTTGATTACAACTGATGAAATCCTTCTGGTGGTTACCTCAAACATTTGAGCATCTATCTGCTTTTTTGATCTTTTACTATCATGATAGGATTCAAACCTGGTTTATTAACAACTAGTTCTGGGTTGACCGATTTTAAATTTACTTTCATGAGCTGGTTCATTTTAGTCATTACAAAGCTTAAGTGATTGAGCCAATCAAGGCATTTAAAATTTCTCTGCTTACCAGCAGACATATCCAAAGGCAAAATACAGTTGCAACTCATGTCTATTTTCCCTGTTGATAATAGCCCTCACATTTTTTGACACAATGGACACTACAGACCTGATGTCCAGTTTCATTGTTACTGACATATTATTGCTAATAATTCTGCATTTGAAATCAGTGTCAATGCTTCCATTGTATATAAAAAGCATTGATATGGTTTGTTTTTAATTTGTTTTTCTGGCTTTTTTGAATATATTCTTTCATTCTGTCATTTTGTGTGACTGATACACTTGCAATATCGGTATACTATTATGACCTTTGGTGTGTGCATGTTTTGATTGATCATACCTATAACAATTTTTTTTACTCATTATTTTCAATTTATTCACATAATTTTTTTTATTGTCAGCTGTGCAGTTCATTGACTCAGTCTCCTGATCAATAACTTTAATGTTGTAGTCCATTTTTTCAAGAGACTTGCCTGATTAATTGTTGACTTTGATAGAGTCACTTGAGACAGCTGAATAAAATGTAAAATTAGGGTCTGTTAGGAGTTGGTCCTGTGATTATGGTCTCACATTCACAAATAAAACAATAAACATCACATGATCACCATTTCTTATGCTTGCTTACAGCTGTTTCTAAAACAGGCAAAACTCACTATAAATATTTCCACACACAGCAAGCTAGAGTAATCAATGGATGCCAAAAGGTTTGTGCATAAAATCCCTATCTAGTGCCTATTCATCCAATATCCCCAGACTAGTTTCTGGCTTGTGTCTTTCATCAGTGAGGAGCCTTGGATCTGAGAGCACTGCACTTGGATCTTAGGATATAATGCAACCCTCCAGCAGTCATCTTTTATCTCCATTTAACTACAAAACTATGACTCTTAAATTAAAAACACCATAATATTTTCAATTCAAGCCCATCAGCTTATATAGTCATGTAGGTCTGAACTCAATTCAGTACCTATACATTTTATTGTCTTTGTTTTTTTAATAACCATAGCTACCACTAACCTATTAGGCAGCATTGGTTTTAAGCCAATACACATCACATGATCACCATTTCTTATGCTTGCTTGTAGCTGTTATTAAAGCAGGCAAAACTCACTGTAGGGATTGCTACACATAGCAATCTAGAGTAATCAATGAATACCAGAAGGCTTGTGCATAAAATCCTTATCTAGTGCCTACTCATTCAATATCCTCAGACTAGTTTCTGGCTTGTAAAATGGTGATCATGTGATGTTTATTGGATTAAAATTAATTCTGCATAATAGGATAGTTGTGGCTATGGTTATTAAAGAACCAAAGACACCAAAATGTATAGGTACTGAACTGAGTTCAGACCTATATGACTATGACAGCTGATGGGCTTGAATTGAAAATATTAAGGAGTTTTCAATTTAAGACTCATAGTTTTGTAGTTAAATGGAGATAAAAGGTGGCTATTGGAGAGTTGCATTAGATCCTAAGATCTAGGTGCAGTGCTCTCATATCCAAGGCTCCTCACTGATGAAGGCCACAAACAGAAACTAGTCTGGGGATATTGGATGAGTAGGTACTAGATAGGGATTTTATGCCCAAGCCTCCTGGCATCCATTGATTACTCTAGCTTGCTGTGTGTAGCAATACATATAGTGAGTTTTGCCTGTTTTAAATAAAACAATCTCACAGAGTTTTGCATGTTTTAAATAAAACAATCTCACAGAACATCATTGAAGAAGTCATTAAAAGCACATTGTAAGGCTAGTTTTTTTAATTTTAACATCAAAATCTCTAGCTTTCTCTTCTTTACATCACATAATCACAATTTCTTATGTTTTTACATAACTGTTATTAAAACAGGCAATACTATACATACAGTAGTGCCACTCAGTGCAAGCCAGAATAATCAATGGGTGCCAGAAGGCTTATGCATAAAATCCCTATCTAGTGCTTAGTCATAAAATACTCCTAGACTAGTTTCTAGTTTGTGACTTTTATCAGTGAGGAACCTTGTATCTGAGAGCACTGCACCTAGATGTTAGGATCTAATGTAACCCTCCAGCAGCCACTTTTTATCTCTACTTAACTACAAAACTATGAGTCTAAAGTTGAAAACAATAATATTTTTAATACAAGCTCATTACTTTATATAGACATATAGGTCTAAATTCAGTTCAGTACCCATACATTTTGGTGCTTTGGTTTTTTAAGAACAATAACTACCACTTCCTACTTTTTTAAGAACCATAGCAATCACTATTCTATGGCAGGATTGGTATTAAACCACTAAACATCACATGATCACAATTTCTTGTGCTTGCTCATAACTGTTATTAAAACATGCAAAACTTTATACAGTAGTGCCACTCAGTGCAAGCCGGAATATTCAAAGGATGGCAGGGGGCTTATGCATAAAATCCCTATCTCACACCAAAAGAAACTAGTCTGGGGATATTGGATGAGTAGGCACTAGATAAGAATTTTATGCACAAGCCTTTTGGCATCCATTGATTACTCTGACTTGCATTGAGTGGCAATACTGCAGGAGAGAGTTGTCTTTCTCTTCTTTCCATTGGTTAGAGAGATTGAAATGACATCTCTGCATTAGAGATTTTGGGCAGAAAAAGTTTGTCAATAGTGACACCACTTTGTCAAAATCATGGGAATTGTCCTGTGCTTGAAAAATCTTGTTGTGTCAGATCCAATGATTGAGACCAGAGTCAGAATTTTTGATTTGTTTAGCCTGCATATAAACAAGTACTGATCTTAGCTTGGTCAATTTTTACAATAGCTCATATAACATTCTTCCATTGACCAATTTTAATCACTTAATTTTTTTCTTTTTTTTGCTGCCATGAGAGATGAATTTTGTTTGACTCACTTAGTGAGTAACCACTCAAGGTTATTTTATTTTATTTTAGCCATTTGGATCCATTGCTGTATTAAAAATTAACCATAATAATGTATTTTTATTTAATTAAATGTTTTTCTTCCCACCTAAAAATTTGAAAATTGTAGAGAATTTTATTTAAATAATTTTTAAGCATTTTAAAACCATAATATGTAATAGAAATAGTATTAATGTTTGTAAAAGAGAAAGTATAAAATCAGATAAACAATTTCTTTTGTTATCTCTCTTCAGTAATTACAATTAATTACTAGTTTTAATTTTTAACATTGAAAATGTATTAAGAAAAGAAATTTTTACTTCTGTAAATTACTTTATAAATTTTAATTCTAATTCTAAGATAAATAAATAAAGTCATAAAATAAATGAAAAAAAAATTAAAAGTTTAACATCTTGTTGAATTTTGTTTTAATTAAAGGTGTTGTTTTTTCTCTTTATTTCTCTCAAAAAGATAAGCTCATATTTATCAAATCAGTATAATTAACTGATTATCTTGTCATTTTTGTAAGAAAATTTTAATTAGAAAAGAATGTAAAAAAATTTATGATTCTAATTAAAATTTTGACCTGTGTTCTAATGTCAATGTTGAGGAAGGGAAATAGCTGAATAATCATGTTTATAAAATGGATTGGATTGGTTATTATAAACTTTTGCCAAGTAGGAGACATATTTTTTTTGCTTAAAGCCATGGTTATTCAAAAAAATAAAAAGATATGGGTTAGTCAGAAGACCTAAGGGTGTTGGGAAAAGCATTCAGTCTTGATCTAGCTGTTGAAGAGGTTAGTAGAAAAAAGTCTTGATCCAGCTTTTAAAAAGACAGTAGGAAAAAAGACTTAATGAAGCTTCTGAAGAAGACAGTAGGAGGAAAGAAGTCTCTGACTTAGCTACTAAAAAGCAGAAATCTTCACTAAGTGGTTGCAAAAACCACCCAAAGTTTTAAACAAGTTATAAGACAAACTACAAGTTTAGTTTTAAAAATGTTTTCTACATTGTAAACCATGTACTGAGTTAGCTGAAAGCTAGATATCTTCCTATATGCAATCTGCTTTCACTGGAATAAAATGTAAAGAAGTAAAATGGCCCTGAAGTAGTCTGCAACCTTGTCTTTAACCAAGAGCAGGAATCTCTATGTATTAACCTCACTAAGAAATTTATTAATAAATAGATAAATTTTTATTGTTTCTTATCCTAAAATGCTGAATACTATAAAGACAAATTAACCATGTACAATGTGTGGAAGCTTCCAAGTAAAAAAACATCTGGAAAAGTGGGAGTTATAACTGCCAAAGAACTCCAAAAAGAATAAAACCATGATTAAAGGTATTTTATGTGCACATTTTTATTTATAAAAAAGGCTTTGTTTTAAAAGGTTAATTTTATAAAAATAGACATTGATAATTTTGAATAATTTTACTAGTTTAATATTTTCTTAGGAAACATATTTTTTTGATTCATTCAATTTTTCTTTTCAAAATTATGAAAGAATTTTTTGAAAAATTTAATTTTTTTAAATTCAATTTTTTTTTGAAACATGTTTTTTATTTTCATTTATTCCCCAAGCTTCCAAGAAAAAAACTTATCTGGAAAAGTGGGAGTTATAACTGCCAAAGAACTCCAAAAAGAATAAAACCATGATTAAAGGTATTTTATGTGCACATTTTTATTTATAAAAAAGGATTTGTTTTAAAAGTAATAATTTTATAAAAATAGACATTGATAATTTTGAATAATTTTACTAGTTTAATATTTTCTTAGGAAACATATTTTTTTGATTCATTCAATTTTTCTCTTCAAAATTATGAAAGAATTTTTTGAAAAATTTAATTTTTTTAAATTCAAATTTTTTTTGAAACATGTTTTTTATTTTCATTTATTCCCCCCGTCCCAAGTTTAATAAAAGATTAAATCAAGGTAGGTTAAAAATTGGTACCTCTGATTTTAAGAAATGTTGTTTTCCCTCCTTTGTTATTTGAAGAAACAATTCAATGAAAGCAAATTTAATTAATTTAATATATAAAACCCAACTGAGTAATACAATTTTTATGAAACTATTTTTATAATAAAATGAATGTTTAAAATTTTATATCATGTTATTTTTCTAATTTTTGTTTATAAGTAATTAGTGTATTAAGTAATTTTTAAAACATTCTAGTGTTAAAGTCTTTATTCATCCAGCTATCTGTTACATGATTTGGCTTTGTGTGTGACTTGTTCAATAAAGCTTAGAGTTTAGAAAATTTTAAATTATTCTAGTAAAAATATTTAATTATAATTAAATAAAACTATTAATTATTTAAAATTATTTAGAATAAGCTGTTATATTAGTTCTTGATCCCTGAGCTAGATTAGAGCATAATGGTTAGTAATAAAAATTAGGGGTTTATATTAGTGTTTGGACATCCAGATGATAACTCTGGATGGTGCAAAGGTATATCCTTTAAAGTCCATGCACTACATGTTAATTTATTTTTTATTAGAAATTAAGTTTATAGTTGTACTGTACATTAATAGTACATATGGCCAGAGAATTGATGATCAGTGTGCTTTTGTAAGCCAGCATTTTTTATTATTATATTCTGATGTATTTGCACTTAAATCTGTGTATCAAAATTATTGTTTGTATTTTTGCTTCAAGTTTGATAGCAGCTAGATAAGTAGCCTGTTTATGATGGACTCCTTTCAAATCCAGTGACAAAGTTGATTGTTTATTTTATGATATTAATTTTTGTTGTTGACTCTTAGTAATGATGAATGATTTAATTACTTTTGTTTAAGAACTTATAGTTAGTTTTATTCTTTGCTGATCTCTCATGCTTATTCATTTTATATTTAGCAATATCTTTTGATGACCTATTTTATTAACTCTTCTATTTTCAGAAAGGGACCTGAATTTTTTTGCTCTTTTTTGAGTCTTCTTCTCTTTGTTTGTTCCTAATTCTACTTTCCTTAGCAACAGTTACAATACCTCAGTTGACATGATCATTTTTCTTTTCCTTGGTTTCCATCACTTTAATTCTGATATTTTTCTTAATTGAATTCTTTCTTTCACCTAATTTTTCACTTTTGCCTCTGTCAGTATATAACTTTGTATTCACTTGTTTTAATCTTACACAAAAATACAAACATTTAAAACAATACTTCATAAAATAAACCTAACATCATTTCTTTCCCACACAACCTTTCACTGTTATCTACAATCCCTGATCTGCCTCTGTTTAAACCTTACTGTCTTAATCCCTGTCTTTACCAATCTACTTTAATTTATTTCTCCTACTTTCTTCTCCATTTTTATTCTTTTCATGTATGTGTGACCAATTATCTCAGTAACTTTTTTCATAAATATTCATACCTGCTTAAAATAAATTTTATTTATCAACCCATATTCTGAAAACTTTCTTTCAGAGATTTTCCTGGCATTCAACTATTAAAAACAATAAATGGAGACCTGCAATCCTGAGATAGATAAAGCATCAAAATTTTGAACAACAACAACACCATACTGCATAAATACTAGGAGGGCTACTTAATTTGAACACTATAAGCTAACTAAAATCTTAAGAACAAAATATTAATAAAATCTTTGTTTCATTGCACATTGGGGAATTTTTGAGACTTAGAAGCAGATTGAAATAAATATACAAATATTGGGAATCTTGTGAAAGTTAATCCTTGCTTTTTTGAGTCAGAGACTGGTTATTAGACCTTACTTTTTTAAGATTTAGGGATTGGTAAATATAAAAAACTTGAAACTTGCTTGGTGTAATGCCCAAGATAGAAACATTTCATGGAGATGCATGAGAACATTGCATTTTTGGTTAGTGTAGTGTCTGAGGTAGAAACACCCCATGAAGATGTAGACAATATTGAATCCTCAAGCTAATGACAAACTCTATCATACTTTAGCAATAATTTAACATACAGTTGAACAAATGTCAATAGCTAATAGCTTAAACTTATTTCAAAAAATCTTGTTTTTTTTTTCTGTTCTACTTTAAACATGAACTCTCTTTATATGTATATTGTCATTATTTTATAATATATGAATCAATTATTTGTCATTAAATAAGTAAATTATTATATATTTTGTTTTTACATATTTCATAATAATTAATTTTTATTAATTTTGCATAAAAGTAGATTTTTGTTTCTCAGGTGTAAAGTTATATTCAATCTCAAACTTATATAGTTGCAGTGCTGTCTATTAGAATTTGACAATCAGTAGGTTTATGTTGGGACAGCAAGGGTGACAGAAATTAACACCAATAAATGAATGAATGTGAATACTATCAGTGAAAATGCACAAGAAATCAACATTGAAGTAAATAATAAGCAATAAGTGTGATGAACATAGCACCTCTAGCAAAATCATCTAGAACCCACAGTTATTCTTTGTGGCTATAATTACAAGAACACTTTATAAATCAGGCTAGACATCATCTAGCCAATGTTAAACTTAGGTCATATATAAAACAATCACCAATATTTCTGTTTCATGTAAATGCTAAATTTTTTTGTGCTGGAATTATGATATCAATGGTGGTCATCATCAATACTCCTGGACATTACATGCTATAAATATAGTCACTATCAATAAATTAATTATTATCAAAAAATTTATAAAGTAAAATGAATGAGCTTTAAAGCTGCCTTTTACAACCTTAGTACCATTTACATACTTTTATAAAGAATCATGTGGATAATCTGCATACATGCACCCAAACATAAATATCACAAATGCCATTAAGACTAAATTGAATTTAAAATCTCAAAGACCTTGATAATTGTGAATAAGAAAAAAATTTACATACTTTATTCATTCTAATTATTAAAGTAATAATAAATAAATTTTCTTCTTCTTCCTCCTTATCTTATGTATTGATTTCTATATTTACATATCACACAATTTCTAACCTTCTTATATACTTAACAATAATATTTTTTATACCAAAACTTTACTCTTACAGTTCCGACTGTCCTGCAGTCATCATCAGAGATACAATATCCAAATATATATAATCATACAATTAATACATTTTATGCACATATTTATATATATAAAATGTATTAATTGTATGGTTATATATTTAAATATTGTAGCTCTGATGATGACTGCAGGACAGTCGAAACTGTAAGAGTAATGTTTTGGTATAAAATAGTATTGTTAAGTGTATAAAAAGATTGGAAATGATATGATATGTAAATAATAAATAAATTTATTGATTAAAATGAAAGTTCTGTTAAATTACTCCACAATACAAATAAATCATTCTGAGTATGACTATTTACAAATATCTGAAATTATTTCAATAGACTAAGAATTATACATGTAACAATTTTTAAACTGTAGTTTACAGATTTATAAATTGCCTTAAGTATTAAGTAAATACATAAATATGTGAACATATGTGCATGTCTAATACTGAATCAATGAATATTGTATTTTAACCAAATGTAAATGTTTCAATGTTAAATGTGTATAAAATAAGCACACACACATATATATATTTTAAAGTAAAATTAAAATGTTTCAGTTACTAATTTTTTTTACCTTAAAAATCCAGTTATTATTATTTTTGACAACTCTTCAGTTGTAAACAAATATTTAAGAAGAAAGAAACATTATTTAGCTTTTTAGAATGTCTTGCTTCAAAGTACCTTCATCTTTAGCTTTTCTCAACAAACTTTAAGAAAGATTTCTGAATTTATTTTTAATATATGAATTTTTTTCTATACTACAGGCTTTTTCATACCTGCACTTCTATATGTAATATCTAGGGGATTTGAACTCTAACTTCATAGCAAAATCTTTTATGAATAATATAATTCTAAGAAAATACCTAGATTTTTTACTCTCTAGAGAGAAAGAGATCACCTTTATCTTCATTTAGATTTTATTCCGTTTATTTATAAGTTGTTTAAAGTAAGTCATTCAACAGAAATTACATATTTTTCTCTTGGACAATAATCATAAATAGATTTTCATTATTTTGAAAATTTAATATTTGAAAAAGTATGTCAATATATATAACCAATTTCTTCTAATTAGAATCCATAAGTTATTGAAAGTAAAGTTCATATATGTGTATGGCTGACTGTAAGTTTCTTTTATCTGTTCATCATTGCATATATAAAGTAGCATATAAATAAAATATAACTCTGAAGTCTCAAGATTAGTGGACTAGATACTTATTGTTACATCTGGGATATATGACAATAATTAACTTCATTCATCTTTCCTATGATTTCATAAACTCCAGACAGGTAAGCAATCTGGAACATACCTATGAACTTTAAAATATTACAGAAAAGACTTTCTTTATTTCTCTGGGTTCAAACTTACCAGAATAAAATTTATAGCAAACTGACTTGCTTATACTCTCTCTAATCTTTTTCTAACTTCTTTCTAATCTGAATCAAACTATTTATTCTATATAATGGAATTTAAAAACAAGACAATTATAATAAGTTATTTTTATTTTGATTAATAAAAACAAGATAATTACCCTTGATCTGTTTTTGTTTTACATTCATTAAATCTAATTAATTAAAAAAAATTTCATAATCCTTTAACCAAAAATAGATTTTAGGATAAACTACAATTAATGTACACTATAAAGAAAAACACCTTTATTTTATCCAAAAATATTTTTTTTATTTTGGTTAATTAAGGATTTTACATTTTCTTCAAAATTAGAAATAAAATGAATAAAAATACTTGTATTAAATAATCCATTTTTTACATTTGATTCTAAATAATTGACAGTATTTTAAAGATATCAAAAACTATTACTTAATATCTAGGAGATTTGAACCCAAATTTTCAAGTTCCCTTCAGCTATCCATTTTATCTTATACAATCAATGCACATGATCAAACATATGTGAAAAGCATAAATGATCTCCAATATATTTATTTCATGTTGAACCAGCACTCATTAATTGGTCCAGATCATCATCTTTCACATAATATATATATATATATATATATATATATATATATTATATGAACACAGTATATATATATATATATATACTGTGTTCATGTTCATCAGTTGTATAAGATAGGGAGGATAGCTGAACAAGCTTGAAAGTCTGTGTTCAAATTCCCTATATTACATCTAAACTCCAGGTATATAAATTATACTTGTATTTAAATATTAATAAATATCTGTTATTCCAGACTATACATTTTAATATATACAGCAATTTTATTTGAACTCATTTCTATTTTTCATCTAAACATTATATATATGCACACATTACATTATATGCCATTAGACTAATTTGTTCTCAATATAAATATATATATATACACATACATAAATTCACATAATAACATTCAAAGCTTAACAAGCAATAGAATATCCACTATTTGTTGTCATGCCAACTTTTAGAGGTTAAAAAAGATATATTATTTTAATTTGCTAAGATTTTTAAATAGTCAAAGAGTGATTAATTGTAACAGATTCTGATTTTAATCTGCCTAGAAGTTTTAAATAAATTTCATTCAACAGACTAAGATAACTTATAGGTTTATTAAGCTTTGGCTATTACCATGTGACTTACATTTGGAAACTAATTATCTATTGAAAATTTATGATTTATTATATATAAAGTATTGAATAGAATTTTGTTTGAAAAGCTGTGACAATAATTATTTGTTCATCTATATTCAAACAGTCTATCTTTTCCTGTTGAATGGGATATATTTAAAACTTTTATACAGATTAAAATCTTTAACTGTTACAATCAAGAATTATTATTCTTAGTATATTTAAAGTCTTAGACCTGAATAATCTATAAAAGTTACTTTGACAACAGATAGTGAAAATATTATTGGGTTAATAAGTTTTGATTGTTATGTGAATTAAATTGGAAAACCAATTAGCTATTGGCAATTTATGGTTGAATACAGGGGTGGACAATCTAGGGCACAAGTATCAAGCATGGCATACAGAACGATTACTAATTGAATTGGAATAATAAAAAAATATTTTGATTACAGTGCATGAATGCATGTGTTCCAAGCATGGCATGCAGAATCATTATCAATGGCATTTTGATTGAATTAAAATAATAAAAAATTATATTTTAATACAGTGCATGCATTGGCACTATCACCTACATTTTGCATATGTGACTCACAAGTAAATGTAAGCCATGATTCAATTCAATTTACGAATTATTTTGTGCAATAAATGTACATTCGATCTTTGCTATTTTCAATAAAGATAAGAGCTAAGTGGGATGGAAATAATTTTTTTCTAGGGAAAATTAATTTTGCCAGGATTTTTTTTTTACTGATGGTCAGACGTGATATTTTTGTAAACAACTGTATGTTTAAAAGCAAATTTATATTCAGATAAAATATTATATCAATTAATTCATTTGAAAAACTTCTACTTGTAATTATATAATAATACATTTTAAGTTTTGGTGTGCTTACTTCGAAAAAAAAGTTTATAATTAGTGATAATCAGGATAATGCATGAACGAAGTCTGCAAATACATGAGACTTAATAATATCATTCGGATCTCAAATAATTTTTTTTTTAATTTCTAATATGTAACGTAAAAATTATTATAAAAGAAAATTCCAAATGTCCATAGTTTTAAAAAAGAAAAGAAAAATATATGAAAAACTTCCAATTTCGAATTGATTTTTTATATCACAAAAATGAGTTTCTTTGGTAAAAAAAAATATACTTGTTTTATTTTGTTAGAGTTCATTAATCAGCTTTTAAATTAAATCATGGAAAGCTAAATGCACTTTGCCTATTCTAAATCACTGTATATTAATTGGAAATTTTTAAACAATATACATTTGGTTGTCGTTGAATAGCTACTATATCCCACTCGATGGTGCAGTTTTCACACTTAAACTATAAAATATGATCATTCCCGGGCTGTTAATTATAATCATTTTGATGTGTTTTTTGTAATGTGAAAATAAAAACAAAAGAAAATCATCTTTTTTAAATATTATTTAATTTTAAATATTATTTATTATTAACATATACAAATTAAATGACAATAATAAATGTAAAATAAAATAAACAAATTACAATTTGATTCATCTTTTTTAGTTTGCTTTTTATTAGAAAAATCAATTTTCTATCGGAGATTTTTTTACTGGGGTTACGACCTTTTTTTTGTTGTTGTTTACCGCTAGTTTTTATTTCAAATAGAATGATAACTAAAAGTAAAACTTGTTACGGTTATGTTTAGGATTAGTTTTAGGGTTAGGATTAGGGTTAGGATTAGGGTTAGTTTGAGGGTTAGTTTTAGGGTTAGGATTAGGGTTAGTTTTAGGGTTAGGTTTAGGGTTAGTTTTAGGGTTATTGTTCTGTTGTTTGTAATGCTAAAATAAAAAATATCAAAATCATATTTTTGTAAATATTTTTTTACTAACATCTATAAAATAAATGATAACAATAAACGTAAACTATATTAAACAAATTATAACAGTAGTCAGAGAAAAGAAACTAAAACTTTTTTAAACAATGACAAATATATATATAAAATGTTTATAATATATGCTTTTTATGACATTTAAAAAAACAGTGTACAATTGTACTTTTCTTACTGGTTATTTTTGTGTTAACGCTCTTTTTTATTTCAAAAATATACAGACGGTACAATCTTTGTCTCGTGGAATGTTACGAACAGTACGTTACTTGACTCGTTACCTACTTCCAACTCACTTTATACATATATCTTGTCAACATTTACTACTTAAAACTTCAATACACTACGGTATAAAAAGTCTGTTAATTATTACTTTACAAAATCGGAACATTTCAATACTTTAAAATAAAAAAAAAATCAAATGAAAACAACATTTCCATCCAATTAAAAAAAACACACCCTCTCCCCAAGCTGTAACCATTTTATAAACTGTGCGATATTCGGAAAATGTATTTGCTGCGTAAAACATAATGCTGTATTGCGATGCGACATAGCGGCCTGTAATCTGTAGCACAACAAAAAAGTTGTATTATAGAAAATGCAAGTTCGAATGTGTCAGCCATGGAAACAGCATTTTTATGTGTTTTAGCATGAAAATAGCTCCATCCAGTGGGATATAGGGTTCTTCGATGAATACCATACATTTTTTTAAGTGCTGAGATGAATTTTCTCTATGCCAAAGGAAATTTTAAGCATACCTTTTGAATGCAAAATAATTTAACAAACCATACTTTTCACATGATCCTATATATTTTAAAATAGTGAATGACCAATAATATAAGATCTGGTTATAATAGGCTTCAAAAATATGTAATATATAATTTTGCAGCCCATTAAAAATGAACCAATTTTGATACTATATACGGCAAGATTGATATAATCATTTTGGCACATGGAATTATATGATAACATAGATTGGGCACAATGTCACAAAAAAGTTTCCGATCCCTGATTATATACAATTGTCTGTTTTTTTTTCACGACTGATTTATTTGTTAGGGAGAAGAATGGATAAGAGAAATAAGTACAACATATTTTTCCCATTACTACTTGTTTGACATTGATTTTAAACCACTAAACAGTGCATGATCACCCTCTCTATACTAGCACATAATTGTTGTAAACAAAGGCAAAATTCTCTATACAGTAGTGCCACCCTGTGCCAAACAGTAATCAATGGATTCCAGAAGGCTTGTGCATAAAATCCCTATCTAGGGCCTACTCATCCAATATCCCCAGACTCTGGGGATATTGGATGACTAGGCACTAGATAGAGATTTTATGAGTCTGGGGATATTGGATGAGTAGGCACTAGATAGGGATTTTATGCACAAGCCTTCTGGCATCCATTGATTGCTCTTGTTAGCACAAGATGGCACTACTGTATGGAGAGTTTTGCCTTTGTTGACATTGATTTGTTGGTGATCAGATAATTGTTTTAACTTTGAGAGAGCACTGAAGAGAATTTAGTCCAAATAACTAGTAATCAATTTTTAGTATTTTATATTACATATCACCAGATAAGAGTAAAATATAAAGTAAGGTAATCATAAGTGTGGACTTATTCTAATATCTCACACTCTTTGGTTAATGGTTACCTGGTTAGCTAATGCATTGATTAACAATAAAATATTAACTACAAACTGTGATTAAAATTCTTGTGTCTGTTTTAAAAGTACTCTTCTTTCACTCAATTGTAAACTTAGTATACATCACCACCTCTAAATTTATCATATGGAATTACTTTTCTTTATCAGCCTGTCAAGATAATTATTTGAGATTTAATTTTTCCTAGATCAATAAAATTTCATGAGGAAGTTAATACTTTTATTTGGCATTATACTATTGTTAAATAATTACAAAATTTATTTAACTCCAGCAACAAAAAACGCTTTTTGTTTGGTTTCTTTTTCTACTGCGAGTACTTAATTTATAATTTAATACAACTATGAAGTTTTACTTGCAAGTTATATTAGCAGTTAATATTTATTTTTACTTGATAACATTAAATATTTCAATTGTTCATTTACAATAAGTATCATGACAGATTATATTTTTTAAGTATCATAAATTTGAGCATCAGATTAAATATATTGTATATTATCAGGATGTAAAGCCCAACGTTTACACAAACGATTGATTTTTGCCTTCTGAGTATACACACAAGCATGAAAGCAAATATCCTTTCTTATCATTTAAAATAAATCAACGATATAATATAAAATATGCTTATACAACAGCAATAATATATATAATAATAGTTATTGCTGTTATATAAAGATCATCATCATTGTCAAACATTATCAATCCACTGCAGGATGGGCTCTCTAAGTTCAATCCATCTTCTCTGATCTCTAGCCTCTTTTCTCCACATCACTCCTGCACACTTTCTTATTTCATCCATCCATTTCACATCCGTTTTTTTCTGGATCTTTTACAATCTTTTGGAATCCAGTTTAAGATTTCAACTGTCCATCTATTATCATCTCTTTTAGCAATATGTCCATCCCAACTTCACTTCAGTCTTTTAATTCTTTCAACGATGTCAGTAACATCTATTTTTTCTCTTACCCATATATAAAGGTATGTATAAATATATGAAGATATATTATATCGTTGATTTATTTAAATATATATAAAAGCAGTTTAATGAATTAAACTTATTTCCATTTTTAATTATCATTTAAAAGCAATCAAGTTTCTATTCACATGATTTTTTATAAATAATGCATCTTCATTATTTTATAATGGTCAATCAAATACATTAATATTCACAAACGTGATATCAATACCTAAAATTCATGATAGAGAGACAACATCACTATCTTTTAATTTTATCATGATTTCAGATAATACAAGATGGCAAGAATTGGTTAATGAGTATTCAGATTTTTATTAGCATACTGATAGAATTTATAAAAAATAAAGACAAAGTTTCTTCTTGGATTTTCTAGAAATTCTTGCTAGATGTCATAATGGAAAAATCTATATTTTTCTTCATCAGTTGTTAGATACGAATATATCATAAAATATATCATAAAGTGATAATGTGGGAGCATCATTATCAAATATATCTGAAAATAAATCACGTGACCTGATGAGTTTGTTCTTATCACTGCTCCCTTTTAAGCAATCATACACTTTCCATCTAACTTGTGGGAGGAAATATTACATCTCTAAATTCATGGTTTTATTTAGTCACTATGTTGTTTTGGTTACTATGGTATTCTTAAAAGAAAATGGATTTAAACCTGAATTTATAAGGAGTGTATATTGCTTATACAACCCATAAATACCTTTATAAGCTTTTATTTTTTTTAAATATTTGTCATATGATAAAATGTATAACATCCAAACTTACATCACATTCAGCTCTTCTTTTATTTCATCAAGATGAAAATTCCAAACTGTTCCACTTCTTAGTAAAGGATAAGATCTTATCATTTTTTGCGCATAAAAATCTATAAATGTTTCTGATTTGTAATAAAAACGACTTCATCTATGTCATTAAAAGCTATCTACTGGTTAATGCTGAATTTACTTTTAATGCAAATATATTTGGGACAAAGCATTAATTCCTAATTCTGTTGATGTCTAGCATTCAATTATGACAATTATATATTTCAATCATTTAATTACACACACACAAAATAATGTAACCCTGATAAATATTAAAATATGTAGATGTTACTGACATGGTTATCTCTCTAATTATTCATTTTCTTTAAGACTTTAATAAAATCAATTACAATTTATTTCTTAAAAGACAATAAAATATTTATTTTGTTATTGTTTACAAACTTTAAGTTTATAAAAAGTTCAAGCATAGAAATGATAGATTTGCACACGTTCCACAAACCTTAGGAATCAAAGCCTGCCATTCTGTGCTATTGCACAAAACCATGGATGTGACTAAAGAAGTTAAAATGTCTTGTTATTAATTGAGTAGCTCATATTGCAGACTTTTTATGAGATGTAATATAACTATTACAAGTTTTTTTATTTAAAATATGTTATAAAAACAATTTTTGTTTAAGAAATAAACTTCAAAATCTGCATGGAGAGCAACTTAAACAATCAGCAAAACTTACTAATTTTTTTTTTTACCGCTTATTTTTTTATATTTATATTAATTATGTCATTCTTTGACTTCTAATTAATTATTGGCTTGTCTAGATATTATATAATTTTAGCTGCTAAAAATAGAGAAAACTCTAACTTATTTTAAGTGTAGAAATTAAATGCTAATAAATAATTTCCAATAAATATTTTTCAATCAAAATTAGTTTATCATATTTTAATACAATGTATATGCAAACACATACATAATCACAAACGCACATGCAACATTTATATTTATTCTATATTATAATATTATATGATGATTGCTGGTTTAGCATGAAATACATATATTGGATCTTTTCAACATGTGTGTGATCAGATGGGTCAGCAATATGAGATGGCACTGAGAGTAGTGGGTCGTGTGAAAGTCTGAGTTCGACTCCCGCATATATTACAAAATGCAGGTTTAAGCCTGTACAATGTTTTAATATTTAATTATTGTAATAGTTATATTATTAACTATTTTAATTCAGTTAATATTTAACTATTTATCTTTAGAGATAAACCATTTCATAACGTTATTTGTAGTTTCTAAACCATGCATGTGAGATTTATTAAAGCTATTTACATTTTCGTTAAAATTCTTGTAAACTTTTGAGGAGGTTTATTTTTTATTATTAAATTTTTGGCTCATTTAGGATTACAAACCTCGGCGAACCGATTTTCTCTATATTATTATCTGCCGTCAAATATGCATATTTGTGGTGATCATTTGAATACTTTTATACAGAATGGTTTATTATCTGTTTAGTTTTTTATACTACTCAATGACACTTTTCTTTATTGTGTATGATGAAAATCATCCATTCATTTCTATTTCCACTATTTAAGCATGATAAAATGTTCAAATGAATAAAAAACAAGACAGTCTTTAGTTGATCGTTTATGCTTCCAATGAAATTATTGTTCCATAAGATATTCAAAAGTCTTTACCAGCATCACAATTCAAAAGTGTCATTATTTTTGTTACTCTTCTTTATTGGTATATACAATGGTCAAATATCCAACATAAAAAATTATTTATTCACAATGATGTTATAGTTATATACTTAATATAACAATCAATCTAAATAAAATTGAAACAGACAACTAATTATATAATTATAATTATATTTACAATTATTTAATAATCAACCCAGCTTTCATCTCGTATTGAGGCCTTTTCAAGATATAGTTTTATACATCACATGTGATGTGATGTACTGTAGCTTCTTTTTAAATGAAGTCAAGAATCTTTCAGCAATTATACCAAAAGAAACTTGTTAGCTACTTAATTTTACATTCCCCAATCTAAGTTTTCCTATATTCTGCTCCATCCCATTTCCACAACATAATCTTTGTCAACTATAGCCTTTATATCTAAATCCCCCTTATAATTTTTCCAAGCCCAGCATAAAAAACAATAATCTACTTTCTGTATAATCCCTTTTTCATATTTATTTTTCCATAACTTCATTATATGTGCCCTTTCTGTTTTCAAGCATTTACATTCAATTAACAGATGCCTAATATTTTTTATTCCTTTCTTACATAATTTACAGACTAAATCACCCATATTTTTCCATTTATATGTATATTATCTTGTTGCTAAAGATCCTGTCCAAGCCTTAAACAATAAACTACTTTCCTTACTATTATCATATATTAACTCGCATCCAATATTCCGTTTACTTCTATATATATTTAAACTTTTTTTACTCTCCATATTAGTTCTCCATTTCTCTAACTCCCTATTCTTTATTAATAAATCTATTCTTTTATCCCATTTCTTACCACTATAACACTCAACAATTCTACCACAATCATCCCATCTTTTGTACAAATATACTGATATAAATTCTTTATCCAAATCTTTTGCATACCGTATTACCTTTCTCACCCATCTTGTCACCTGCCTTTATTCATAACCCAATTAAACACTATTTTGGCTATTCTTTTACTATTCATAAATTGCAACCTACCAAACATTTTCCATTTTACTTTTTGCATCTCTCATATGAAAACTTGACCATCCCATTTCTCCTTGAATTGCCTCCTTTGCTGTCCACACATCTGCATCTAATGCATGTCTTGCTACTTCCCTCTGTACTTTCTCAAAATAATCTAAAACCCTTTTACTAACACATAATGCATCATTACCATATGTTAACCCTACTACTGCAACTCCCTTCCATACAATTCTAGCTACATCATATTTATTATATGAAAATACTGTTAGTTTCTTTACCAAACCCTTTCTTTTCTTTGATTCATTTATCAATTTTTTTTCCCATTTATCCAAGCAATTTTCCTGATTACATAAGATGATTCCCAAATACCTATATCTATCCACCACATTTAACTTTATATCCCCCAATAAAAATTCTACATCTTCTCTTTCCCCAGTATTAACCATCATTATATTTGATTTTCCTTCACTAAATTTAATCCCCATATCTTTACCCACCCTTGCACATGTCCTCAACATAATTTCCATATCTTCTCTTCTTTCTGCACACAAAAAGATATCTGCAAAAAAAAAAAGACCTGGCAAAGTATATACTCCCTTGCCACCTATTAACGTTATCTTTACCTCTCTTCCTAGTCTTTCTATTGCTTTCTCCATTTCACTCAAAAACAACAAAAATAAAATAGGTGACATAGGGCATCCTTGCCTTAATCCCACTCCATTTTTAACTTTAACTGATTCTACATCCTGTAATTGGTAAGTATAATAATTATTTTCATATAATTTCTTAATAATATTTACTAAAGCTTCATCTATTCCCAAATTTGCTAACCTTATCCATAATCTATTTCTATTTACTTAATCATATGCTTTCTCTATATCTATAAAACTCATGTATAATGATCTACCTGAATCCTTATTCATGTCCATGAGTTGTGTAACTACAAACAAACTATCTCCTATACGACTATCTGACCTAAAACCTCCTTGCATTTCCCCCACCACATTATTATCTTCCATCCATTTTACAACTCTTTCAGCTACCATGTATGAGAAAACTTTATATAAAATTGATGTTACCGCTATCGGTCTATAATTATTTATATTTCTATGATCCTTACTCTTTTCTTTAAGTAATAATCTTATACTTGTATTACTCCAACTACCCAGAACAACTTTCTTCTGTGCCATCTTATTAAAACATGATAACTTTGCTTTTGCTCTATGCCCTAAATTCATTACCATCTCTGCTGCCCATCCATCTAAACCTCTCACCTTTCCACTTTTCAATCTCGTCCCTGCCTCATTCAGTTCATGTTTTGTGAAACTAATATTCCCATTACTAACTGCTTTCATGTTTTCTATCATTAAGTCCTTCACATCTAACATCTTTTCTATATCCATTACATATCTATTTAAGATTCTGTCTAGCTCTTCTCTAGAGCTACACTCTATTTTCTCATCATCTATTAATACTATCTCTCTTTCTCCTACATTTCTCCTTTTAATGTAATTCCAAAATTTTTTACTCCCATCTCTTCCACTTTTATTAATATCCTCCAACAATTTACTATTTAACTTCATCCTCTCTCTATAATTACCCATTTTAGCCAACTTCTTTTCTAAGTACTTTCCCCATTTAGCATTAATATCATTTTCACTTTCTTTGTTCTTAATACCACACTTATATTCTCTGCATGCTTCTTTCCTCTCTTTTACACTTTTACTAACTCTCATTTTTTATTACTTTTATTCTTCTGCATATTCTGAACTAAAACCCTATTTGCCACTTTTTCTATTTCACCACACCAGTCCTTATACTTATCCCCAACCAACTGCTCCATGGTTTCTTCAACTTTTATTTTATACTCTTCCAACTTATTCTTATCATTCACTCTCCATCCACATCTTTCACTATTGTTTCTACCTTTATTTCTATCCTCCATCACATTACTAACCATTTCTATTACAATAAAGTTATGATCACTATTACATACTCTCTCTTCATTATCAAACACCTTAATTTTCCATATTTTATTCTTTCCCTCTTTCTCTACCAATACATAATCTATTGTGTGAAATACATTATTCCTAGACCATGTGTATTGTCCCTCGTAAATATTTGATAAATTCCCAATGCTCAAATTTACTCTTTGACAAAATTCCTTCAAAAACTGACCATTCTTATTATCTACATCTTGACCTATTAACTACACTTACTCCACCTATTGGACGTTATTTTACTGTCAACAATATAATTAACATTATATATATATATAAACATATAAATAAATGACATAAAATAAAAATATATAATTTTTTTTTAAAACCATATAAATACTTATATATTTTTTATATACCTATGTAAATAAATATTCTACTAGCCCTTCACTTTTATAAACTCTTATTCACAATTGTACCATAATTTTTAAATCTTCCAATTATTTAATAATGCCTATTTTCCATCTAATTTTTCTGGACTTTTAACTATATTTACACATCTATCTAAATTTTTCTGAATGTATAAAGTTTTATAATATATCCTTATTTTTATTGGTGTTCAATTTTTGCATTTTTATGAAATTACAATAAATCTCACAGTTTGAACTATTGTAATCTTTATTTTTAAATATTTTTCCTACAAGACATTTCATTGATATATAATTCATGCTAGTTTGAAATGTTTTTTTAACTGCTATATTCATTCTTATTGACACGTGATCCAAGAATTAAAAATGATGGTGTTTTCTACTTTCACTAGCAACTTAAAATCTCATGTTGTTCCTATCATTATAATCTTCATTTTCATATTTGCTACAATTCTATCTTTTCACTCTGTTCCTTAATTCCCTAATAACTATCTTACACCTTTTCCATTTTTTGACAATCTTTGTTAAGTCATCAGTTATGTTTTTTGTTGAAACACAAATAGGAATAATAGATTAAAAATTTGATCATAGACATGGTAAGTCATCAATGCTTGCTATTATCTTAATATCATTTACCCCACATCTTAGTTTTAAAAATGCATAATTATATTTAATTAGCTCTTACATCATTATTATGCAGAAAAATTGTATATATATATATATAAACATTGGATACGCATTTGTCTTTAATCATTCTAGCTTCTTATATCATGCATGGATTACACATGTATAAACTTTTGAATAGAAATTTGTTTGATATGATTTTTTCTCATTGCTTAAAAAAGTGAAGTGATTATAACTAGTAAATTAATGTATTTGGTTTATGACTAGTCTGTATTTGGAAGGTTATATTTATGAAAATCTCATATTAAATGTTCATATTTTACAAAATCCATATTATCACCCAATTTCAAAACAGAAAAAAACTTATATTGCAATATTGATCATGTTTCTGCACCAATGTGAATAATAACTGTAACAAGTAAACTGACATTTGCATTTCATGGTTAGTTTAATGTGTTAGGTAATTAATTAATAATTTATAACTTCATTTATTTGATTTACATTTGTATTTAATGATTCAAAACCATAGCAAAAGAAAAATCTAAAACAAAGTATCATTTTATTGTAGAATTATAAAATGAATATAAATTTCTAAAGTTGGAACATGGAAATGAAGATGATGGTATTTTTCTACATTCCATAGGTAATAATAGATTTACTCTGAAATTTGGAGGAGTAAAAGACCTCATTAAACAGGTAAACTAAAAATCAAGTATTTTTAAAAAATAAGGAAATAAAAGCTGACGATTATACTCATGTGATTAGAGATGCTCCATTTCCATTCCATATCGTTATGCAGCAACAAAGTTTTAATCATCCTGAATACCAGTTTAAAGTCATTTCAAAGTTTTATGCTTCAAAATATTCCAATTCTAGAACAAAAATAGTAGTTATGATTAATAATGTAAATAAAGTACAAAAAAATAAAATAAATCAGGCCAACTTTGCTACTCTATCTATAGATACATCCAATAGATTAGATTTAAAATTTGCAACTGTGTTAACTAGAAAATTTTTCCACAAGTTAAAATAAAAGTCTGATTGATAGAATAGGAGAAATGTCAGACATTTTAACTGGACATGTAATTAAAACCCTTTAAAATTTTTTTTTTTTTTTTAAAAAAATCTGATTGTGTTGACAACACAAATACAAAATTTGAAGACTTGTATTGAAAAGGTAAAATAATGCTACAAAAAATTACAACAACAACAAAAAAAAATCAATAGAAAACTTCTAGATCTTAAATGTTACGCCCATATTGTGCATAACTGTACAGAATGGTACTGATAAATTATTTTTTGATTTGGACATGATTGACTTAAAATATATAGATATTTTCTAAAATGGAGAAATTAAAAGAATTCTGAGAATTTGTGGACATTGAGTACAAGAAACTGTTATCACATAGCACAACAAGATTTTAAAATCTATTACCAGCCCTTCATAGGATTCTTTTAATTTGGGCAGGTCTTAAATCTTTTTTTTTTTTTTCTGAATCCAATTAATGAGCTTTTGAAAACTCATTCAATGAGTTGTAAGCTTCATTTATTAATGGCGGCCATCAAATTTCCTAAGAATTTATTACTACTTTTGAAGGAAATGAAATTTCTGTAGAGTTTGCTTTAAAGTAGAAGGAATTAGTTAAGTGTTGGTGGTCGAGAGGTCAGCACAGCTGCCTTACAAGGAGTTGTCCCGGGTTAGCGGGTTCGCTTCCCGGCCGATGCTATGACACATGAAAAAAAAGTACAAGGAATTAAAAACAAACATGAGAAAAGATAAATTCATTCCTCAATTTTGAAAAAAAAAAAAGATGTTTCACTATGTAAAAATCATGTTTTAAATTTTTATGAAAACTTAGAAATATGGAGAAATAACCTCGATGTCTTGGAAAAATTTTCATGGATAAAAATAATCAGAATTTTGAGTTTCAGTGATTAGCTGTTGTAGAGTCAGCAGAATTTATTAATTCAATTATCCTGGAAGAATCAGCTACTGATAAAAAACTTTTGACGAAATTGAGCTTGTAAAAATAGTATTGCAAGATTTAAAACAAAGAATTGAAAAAAAGAAATAAGAAGGAGGAAATATCGAAGCTTTTAAGAATATTATTTCTTATGTTCCTGATTTATGGTTTCAGGTATTCAAAATGCTTCAAGAAAATGGTTATCGTGAATGAACAACTACCTTCACAAAACTATTTCATTGTTTATCTATCCGGATCCACAGCGCCAATTGAATGATTTTTTTCTATGGCGAGAAACGTTTGGCCTAAAAGTCGGAACAGATGATTTCTAGTAAAGTAGTAAGCGTCTATTATAAATAAAATAAATTCACATGTCAATTATGCAGAGTTCTATGAATTAATTAAAGATGATGAAGTTTTTTTTTCATATGTCAAATGCGTTGACCGGAAGCGAACCCAAGCCAGCTGCTTGGAAGGCTGTTATGCTAACAAGTTTTGTTTAAAAAAAATTACTAGTTAAAAAATAAAACAATTCTGTTCAGTTTGAAATTAATATTTTTGCCCGATGTTTTGATTTATTCAATAAATATTATTATTTGGTTTAATAATTAAATACAAGTATCTTGTCTACACTGAACAATGTAATTAGAAAGGGATTTGAACTCAGACTTTCATTTATATATTTCATATGTATGTGGTCATGTGTATCGGTTGTATAAAATGGAATGAATAGCTGTTGGGAGCTTGAACTAAGTTCAAATCCCTTCTAATTATATTATTCGGTTTCAAAATATTATTACGAAATGTTCTAGGTCCTATTATTTCGTCTGCCGGCTCCGACATCAGGAACGGCAAGTGTCGGTTTAAAAGTTTTTAATTTTTTTAATTTTCCCCAGATGTCCATATTTTATGAATTGAAAATGTGGTGACTTTAGATTTATTAAAATTCGCTACTTGGTTTACGTTTGTAAAATCTGTTTTTAGATTTCTTAGAATAAGATTGTTGAATCCCGCCCAGCGGAGTATATCATATGTAGTTAAAATTTTAAGATTAATAATATAAATAGCTGGGCAATTACTTAAGTAAACGCTGGGAATAAAAAGTTTGATTTTTTTTTGCATGTGATTTAATTTATTAATATTTAAGAAAACAAATACTACGTACGATATTATCAAGTTCAGTTCAAAATCAATGATTATTCTTTTCTTTACTTTTCTCACTCCGTCCTGCGGCGCTGGCTGCTGTTTTCCGGAAAATAAAATTGCTTTGGAGGAATTTAGTGTTATAAATTGTCAGATGTTTTTTTTCATTCTACATCTTTATATGTGTAAATGTATTTTTTAAAGAAGATATTCATTTAATAAATTGTTATGTTACGGAAGATTTTTATTTTACTTAAAGGTGACCTCTTCGACATTGATAGGGATAGTTAACTGACCTACCTATTCGTTTACGTTGCTCTCGCAACGCTATAAATCACAACTCCAGCTACCGTAGACTAGGTAGAGATAAAATTATATTGAACTTTATAATTTCTTTTTGATTTTTTTTTTTTACGTTTACAAATAGACAAATTATCTAAGTAAAAAAAATCTGCAATTTTAACCAAATAGAGATATCGTTAGCAAATATTTAACCATTACGAGGAAATTACTACAAAGAAATTTAAAAACTGCGTTTGGAACCAAAACAAAATTTAATTTAAAAAAACAAACAAACAAAGCTGATTGGGAAGTGACACTTATATAATAATTGATACACAAAAGAGAATAATAATATCAATTATTATTTGTATTATATACATAAATGTAAACCTAACGTTTGTGCGTAAAATTATTTACGGATACTTTCAACATTGAGCAATAAATTATAGAATTCTAGAATGATCGAATGGATAATTTGTGACTTTTATTACATTTTAGTAATAATTTAGTGCCAATTATCATTCCCTAAGGTAAGTTGTTTTTTAAAATAGTTTTTAGAGCTAAGAATATAAAAAATATTTACTTTTTTTTTTATTACTATTTAATAGAGTTTGTTTATGCAACGCATCAATTTTTTAAATATTATTTTTCCAAATATTAAAATACTATCTATATATGCATATATATTAATTAAATAATTACTATGTTATTAAAGTATTTTATATGTATAATATAAATTAAAAAGTATATTTTATAATTTCAAAAAATTTTTTAGAAATCGGGTTTTGCGGTTAAGCCATATAAAAAAGTTAATTATTGCAAACAACGACTTGTTATATTCATAGATATTTGTACAAGTTGTCATATTTTCTATTCAAACCGATCTATATAGATCTAAATAAATGTTAAAGGGTCTGTTTTTTTAAAAAAAATCTTAAATATATATGTCGCTGCGATTGTTAGCAGAACAAAATTTTGTTATTTTAACATGTGTATATAGATTATTAAATGTTTTTTAAATATAAATTATTAATAAAAGAAAATTGGAAAATGAAGAAAAATAAGATTGAATAATGCTTTCTATTTAAAAGTAAAAAATGTTTTTGCATGGTAGTCTAGAAACTATTCTCCGATGTCATCTGTTTCAATGACATTTAAAATAAATCTATTTAAAAAAAGGCAATAATAACTAAAAAATGCCAAAGTTATTTATAATTTTTATTCATAAATAAAATTACGTAAAAAAAAAAATCAACACAAAATGTGCGTGTATTTACGTAGGTATATTTAAATTTGGTTATAATCAATTTTATATATTTATGAATATGTATTTATATATATAATGCGTAAGTGATGTTGAACTTCAACTCAGGAAATTTGAGTCAATCTATTACTTTGCTAAATCGAACTCGATGGTACAATGTATATTCTATTTGTATTAAGAGATTAAACAAGGAAACTTACTTTCCAAATAGTGTATAATGACATTCATTGTTCCTATTTTATAGTTGACATTCTATATAATTCTGGAAAATTTTACATTTTGTACCTATCTTAATTAAACTTTGATAATCATTGCCTTGAGCATAGTCTTTTATATATTAACAGACTTAGGATATAAAGATTAGTTCCGTTAGCCTGCTGTAAACGAGTCTACTTAAAGTTCTGAATGATAAGGATTTTTTTCCAGATTACTAATTAAAATCAACTCAATAATACATAATTCATATTAATCTAAGGACTATTTAGTAGAGGATAAAATAAAAGATAAATAATAAAAACATATCATTGAACAATTGACTTGCTAAAATAATGATGTCATCAATATTTGTGAAAAAATAAAGGATATATTTTATCCTGCAGTGCACTATTTAAGGGCATTAATTTGATATGTATATAGTATTTAATAGCATATATAAAGTGCAATAAATAATATTTAATCACCACATTCAATGGGTAATATAAAATTAAATCATAATTTTCCTCCATACAAATTACCACTCATCTGCTCACAATTCTGACATGATGAATTTTTCTATATAATCAGAAACTGATTGCTTACCTTGGAATTTAAGATCAGATACTAACAAGTATGTAAAAATGAACGTATATTGCAAAAAGTGACAAATTCTTAACATATGTAGTTGGCACAGTACATTTTAGATAAATACATTAAGGAATTATTATTAATCAAATATTAAGATTTTCAAATATTTTTATTTATTTACTGTAAATCAATGGAATAGAAATTTTAAGTTAATTGAAAGATAGTTTAAATTATATACATATTTTAATGTAGTATGTAAAAACTATTCAGACATATAGTCTTGAAACACACTATATAAATCAAATAGCAAAGGAAGAGAAACCTAAACTTTATCAAGAAAATATTACTATATATTTGAAATAATTACAATATGATTTGTGAGAAATTATGGACTTAATTTTATATTATATATATTGGAATGATTATTTGTTAATTTAATACACATTTCTGTCTATGCCCATATGTTATTAAATATTAAACATTGTAATTGGTCAAAATTGTCTGATGTTTTTTTTTTTTTTAATTTTTATTAAAGATTCATGAATATTTAAATGTTATTTACATTCTTGGCTAAAGTATTGGATATACATTTACATATAAAACACACATATATACATGTCATGTTTTATGTATTTGTTAGAGAGCTGATTTCTGGTTATAGAGTATTTCGGTTTTATATAAACAAGTTGAATAAATCAATACTTTTATAAATTATTACTTATTTGAATAAATATTTTTTAAAATTATACAGTATGTAAAAGTGTCAATAAAGATTCAGAATATTGTATGGTTACTGTTTGTGTATTTAATAATAGTTCATGTGTATACATATATATATATATATATATATATATTTCTCTTGATGGTTATTTTTTTTAAAACCATTATGTTGTCTTTCATATATACTTTCTGACTAAATTGAATATGTAAACATAATCAATTTAATAGACAGTTATATATTTATTTTCATTAATCAACTTTTATTCAAAATTGAACCTTGTCAAGATGTTAAGTTAATTCAAAATGTCTGACACAATGTATGTACAAGAAAATAAAGAGAAATGTGTGAATTTAGTACAAGGTTCAATAAAGTTGGGAGGAAAATGAGCATTGAATAAAAATTAGAAAGTATAAAAAAATTTTTTTAGGGTTGAGATTGGTCAATAGATGATATGTAAATCATGTGACATTATAAATTAATATCACATCTTGACAAGATTCAGTTTTGAATGAAAGATGGTTAATGAAAATAAATATATAATTGTCTATTAAATTTATTATGTTTACACATTCAATTCTGTGAGAAACATATATATATATATGTATATTGGTTTTCTGAAGGTTTGTGATGATGGTGTTCTAGTTGTATTTTTATATTGGACTGTTTCCATCATCTAATATGTGTGTTGAATGTCTTTAAAACAATTTAATTTTATTTAAATATTCCAAATACATTTAACTGTTAGTAATATCACAGCAAACAGGCTTTAGTATATATATATAATTGTATGTAGAAATAGTAAATTGTTTGGAAATAAGAAAATTGCGTGGAAAAGGGGTGTTACATTGAATAATTTATTAAATAATACAAAAGAAATTTTTGATAGAAAGACTATTCCTGGTGTAGTATATTTTATCCCTTGTTTATTTTGTAAGAAGGTATACATAGGTCAGAGTAGTTTAAGTTTAAATGAAAGGATAAAGGTTCATAAAAGTAGAGTTAAAAATAGATATCTTAGTTCTGCTTTGTATGTCCATGAAAAAGATACAGGCCACATTATTAATTTTGATGAAGCTAAGGTTGTCTTCTTTGAGAGAAATGAAATCAAAAGAAGAATTTAAAGAATTTTATTATTGAAAATTTATTATTCTGAAACAATTAACTTATTTAAAAGTTTTTTTTAATATTAAGGGTGGATGGGAAATGAATGGATTTGTGGGTAATGGTTAATATTATATATATTGTATAGCTTTTGTAGTTCTTTAGACTTGAGAAGTCTGCTTGTAGCAGTGAAACCTTTGGTTGTGTTTAATATTATTTTTATGTTGGTCTAGTTGAATTCTGGATTTGGGTTAATTTTAATTATATATATATATATATATATGACTACATATTGAAATATATGATAATTATTCTAAAATAATCAGTACAATTTAAAAATTTTATTAGCTCTTATTGCAGAAATGATATTATTATTTAAGTATGTATAGCTTATTAAAAAAATCTCATATTTCCAAAATGTTATAAACATATAATTTTTTGAAAATTTTGGATCAAATTCTGAATTTGCTGTAAAGCAATATAATATTGATTTTTCAATTAGACGTGCATATTGAGTTAAATTTGAGTAAGGCACAATACAATATAAAAATGTACAATATTTGATATATGTGGTGAATGAGTTAAAATAAAATTAATAAAGCAATATTCATGGAAGTTTATGTGTAATACTGAAATTATTTAAAATAATTAATATTACCTTAATCTAATACTTAAAAGGGTAGAGGTGTGCCACAAAGACCTGAATTTTAAATGAAACTTTCCAAACAATAATAGTTTTTTAAAAGAAAAACTTTTACTTACCATAAAAAAATTAGAGGCTAATTAATAGCTTTAATTCAGATTATCTATATTTTTTTATATGCACACATACCATGTGCATTTATTTATTATTAAAACAGATTGATTTTTTTTATAAGTCTATGACAATCTGAACATGTTAATTTTTAAATTATTATTTATAGATGTGTCTTATGTAAACCTATTGAGATATTTGTAAATCACGATGTAATGGCTTTTTTTTTTGTATTTTAATCAAAACCAGAATGCTTAATTTATATTTATAGTCATATTCTATGGACCTTAATTTCATTTTAATTTAATTGTTATTAATAAATTTATATTTTATTGTTTAAATTATTCCAGTGAATTTATTTAATCTCAAAAAATTATGCATTATTATATGATCTCTTGCTCACAGTAACAGTTAGAGAGCTTTTGGCACTGAGCTGGATTCATGCATAATGGTCTTTTATATAAAAGGGGCTTATCTTTAGTAATCTGGATCTCCAGAAGATGGTGATCTTGGTTGGCACAAAAGGGACATCCTTTAAAGTTCCTGCACCAGTATTTATTAGAGATTAAGTTTATAGTTGGCTATTATATTAATGGTACTAAGTGGCTAAAGCATCGGTGATGATCAGCATGTTTTATTAGCCCAGCATTATTTTTTATTGATTGGTATATTTTTATGTATTAACACTTAAGTTTGTGCATCCAAATTATTGTTTAATAATCTGCCTCAAGCTATCAAGGGATAATTAATTAACTTGGTCTATAATAAACTCATTTCAAATTCAGTCACAAGATTTGACTTATTTTTATTGTGATCATTTGTGAAGATGAATGATTATTACTTTTGTGTAATGCTGGTGAACTTATAGTTAATATAGTTAGCTTTTTTCTTGCTTATCTTTCATGCTTCTCATATTCATTATATTATTTGTACATTTAAAATATCTTATCATTGACTTGGGGTTGATGATGATGATTTTTCATCACCACAGATTCAACCTAGTTTCTTTGTATTACTACACTATATATGTATATATAATTATTATATTAATTTTAATGTCTGAAAATATAGTATAATTATTAAATGTGTAATGTTTATAATATATAAATTAACATGATATCACATAATTCCAGCTTAGGTAATGTTACTAAGAATACCAAACTCTCCATACAATAATGCTACTAAGTATAACCTTTCATAATCAATGGATGCAGAAAGATTTGTGCATAAAATTTCTATCTAGTGCCTACTCATCCAAAATTCCTAGACCAGTTTCT
This sequence comes from Epiperipatus broadwayi, assembly GCA_028023455.1. Taxonomy (NCBI): domain Eukaryota; kingdom Metazoa; phylum Onychophora; class Udeonychophora; order Euonychophora; family Peripatidae; genus Epiperipatus; species Epiperipatus broadwayi. Next base: position 4,460,573 of record JAQFVV010000070.1, on the reverse strand, counting down.
AGTTTGTGGCTTTCATCAGTGAGAAGACTTGGATTTAAAAGCACTGCACCTAGATATTAGGATCTAATGCAACCCTCCAGTGGTCATCTTTTATCACTTTGATTAACAGTAAAGTTAGAAGCCCATGATGAAAATGCCAAAATATTTCCAACCCAAGTTCATTTGCTTGTATAGTCATATAGATCTGAACTCAGTTCAACAGCTATACATTTTAGTGTCTTTAGTTTTTCCAAAATCCAGTCATTTTCCTATGGGCAGAATAGGTATAAAACCATGAAAACATCACATCATCATTATTTTATACACTCACACATGCTGTTAGTAATAGTACCAAACTGTCCATACAATAGTGCCATCAAGTGCAAACCTTCATAAACAATGGATGCAGGAAGATTTGTGCATAAAATTCCTATCTAGTGCCTACTCACTCAACATTCCCAGACTAATTTTTAGATTGGGCTTTCATTAGTGAGTGAATGAATTTAGATTGGAAACATTATGGTATTTTGAACTTGGGCTTCTAGCTTGATAATTAACCAAATAAGTAAAAGGTGGCTGATGAAGTGTTGCATTTGATTCTAAGATCTAGGTGCAGTGCTCTCAAATACAAAGCTCCTTACTGATAAAAGCCACAAACTAGAAACTAGTTTGGGGATGTTGGATGAGTAGGCACTAGATAGGAGATTTAGGTGCAAACCTTCCTGTATCCATTGATTATGAAGGCTTGCTATTGGTGAAACTATTGTATGGGAAGTTTGTTACTCTTACTAACAGTATGTATAAGCATATGAAATGGTAATCCTGTGATGTTTTGATGGCTTATGTAATATTGTTTTGTAGTGATTTTTTTTCCACCATGGTTATGCCACGTATTTTACACTAAGTGTTAAACTCATTAATTAAAAAGACATATGTAAAATATAGAGAATCTATTTTAAGCAATGTTTGGACAGAAGAGCATTAGGAAGAGTTTGATATCATGTCATTCAGGAAGGCTTTTGAGTGGAGAGGGGTTAAAGCTTTGCTCAGGTTTCCAGATGCCAAGAATATGAGGATTCTGACTGCTAGTGGTTATAATGGAAAACCAGATTATTAAAATAATTAATCACAATCTGCTCTTAAAATAGAACAATTGATATTTAACTATACATAAAAAAACTGAAGAACAAAAATGGCATTTTTAAATGCCATCAGTGTAAGTGTGCAAAATCAGATAGGTATGAGGTAAAAAGAAAGTAAGTTCATCATACCAGGTAAGCTATTAAATAAGATTAGAAATGGAACTATCATTAGGTATATGAATATAAATGACATCTATAGATCCAGAGCATAGTAGAAAAATGGAAAAAGAAGAGGTAGTTTAAAAAAACTAGAATTGCACAATGGTTTCGAAATTACTCAAGTTCAAGGCATTAAAATACCTTGGCAGACTAACTGAAAGGTAACCATATCCAAGTTTTAGTACTGGAATAGGAAAAGATAGAGTAGAACCAGAGAATAGAGAGAAAAAAATCCAGCCTAGCATAAAGGAATAAGATGTGACATTGATGACAATCAAACATCCACAAATCACCATCATCATTAAAAAATACCTGGTCAGATGTAAAAATCAATCTTTACATGAAGGAAGGCCTATACTCTTGAAGATTCTGGATCTTTAAGAAAAATAAATAATTTTTGAAAAAGATGCTATAAAATATATATTAATATCATCTATGTTCAACTTTTACAATGCTTTTTTACAACCCAGGCAATTTAGATTTCCCCAGCAATCTTCTTCAGAACTTCTACTTATATTTCCAAATCTTATTGTGAAATAAAAGATATACATGTTCTTTTGAAATATACAACAAACGCCAAAGTGATACCTAAGAGCAAATAAAAGTAATACAAATAAATTCAAATTCTGGTGCAAAATAAGAAAATATATATATTGGTTTCTATGAAATCATAAAAGTGTTAAGTATGCTTTTTTGATAAACAATAAAAATGATGCTAAAAGATCACATATTTCCCTAATTTAAAAACCATACAAACAGTAAAAGTAATGACAAGTTGGAGAAAATTTGTGAATTGAATTGGTGTGTGTGGACATTTTAATTTTGGTATGTAAGTATGCATTTTTTAGATGTCTGAATATTATATAGAACAAATGTTGTTTCTAAATATTCATGTAATAGAAAAAGTGATGAGTTTTGTCAGCACCAGATAGATCTGAATTGAGATTAATATTTAGTAATGTGGAAGATATGAATGTAGAATTGTTGTCAATATAAAAATCCTGACTTAGTTATCAGCTTATTAGCAATAGATGACTGTGGTTTGTATTCATATGTTGACATAAGAATTGTAGAAGCATTTCAAATTGCTGGAAAAATGTAACTCAGCAGAGTTTAATTGAGAGATTGTGGTTTCTCAGATCATTTTATGATAATGTGTTTGAGTTAAGAGGTATTAGTTTTATAAAGGTGATATTTTAGATGAGAATTATTATGAAGGAAGACAATAATTTTAAAATAAAAAGAAACAGTAATCACTGAATGAGCAAATATGCACACATCTGTTAATGAAAATATTAAATTTTAAAAAAGGTATAAAACCAATTAATAAAGATATAATCATTGATAAGAACAGATTGCTTTATGAAAGAAAAAGAACATATGGATCTAAAGTAAGATAGATTAGGGGGTTTAAGTTCTATGACCATGTTTTTTTCATTTTTGGTGAGGAGATGGGTTTTTGTACTGGCTTAAATATCCTGCACATGTACGTTGAACAAATCTTCCCACACAAATGTGCATTTCTTATTTTAAAAAATGAATATTAAGCAATATAATAGTAAAAATATTAATTAGAGTTAAAATATAAGAAAAAAAAAGAAATATGACAAATTTAATATGTACTCTAATTTTTGTTAAATATGTTGTACAATTTTAGTACGATTATAAAGTTTATATATGAAATATGTTTTTTTTAACATTGAAAACAAAAATGTAAAATTCAACCATGTTTTTAATTTGTAATAGGAATATCTTGTTAATTAAAGATAATTAATTAACTTATTTTGCAAAAGAGTAAAAAAAAATAATTGGTTTTTTAAGCAGCCAAGTGCAGTAAAATTTAACCGCTTAATAAAAAATAAGAATTTGTTGTTTGAGGTAAGAAAAATATTTAAGACTAAATTTTTTTTAAAAAAATTTGGATTGAAAAAAATCTATTGCTTTTATTTCCTGCAAGTTTTTTAATGGTTCAACTTATGGCAACTTGTTGGCATGTGTATTATTGGACTTTGTGAAGTTAAAAATTTTATTGGTAGTTTAAGAAGAATATAAAGGGTCTTATCTGTATAGCATTATTAAAAAACACTGTAATATTAAGAATTTAAAAAATAGAACAATATATTAAAACCAAGATGTACCATTCTTCTGGAATGTAAGCTTGGGAAGTGTACCTAGAGAGTAATATTTCGAAAGACTGCTTAAAGAACACCTTTTTAATGACTGTGACTTAAATTTGAATACCTTTTCTCACTAATAGCTAGATTTGATCAATAGTAAATCCTTATTTTCAATATCATGTACAGAATTGGAAATTATATAAAATAAGAAGACAAAATTAAAACAGTAAAATTTGCAGTAAACTGTAAAAAAAGAGGAAAACATAATTGGAAAAGAATTGGAATTATCTAAGAACAAAACAAGACTTACTCATCATCAGAGTACTGAACAAATATCCTGAATTATGCTAAAAAATACAATTTTCGATATGTGTTTAAAAAGAAAGGAAGAACTTCTCTTAAATGTTCAAGAGAGTGTATTATTACAACTGGATGAACATTTGCTTTTTGCAGTCAAAAATTGAACTTAAAAGCCCAAGCTACCTAGACTTTTTTTAAAAAAATTCTATTCAGGAAGACATTTTAAAAAATTAGTATTAGATTTCTAAAGCATTTTATTATTATTATTACTTTGGTTCATTTATAGTTATGGAATAAAAAAATTGAATTGTAAAAAAAAAATTTAGTCACATGTGCATATTTTTTTTAGTAGGTATTTTGCCTTTATCAATTTTTTTTATATGTGACACAATGCTTATTTATGCTATGTTGAAACTTTTATTAGTATTTACAACTATTTTTGTTTTATTAAAATAAAATGTTTGACTGTTTTTTTGAATGCATCTTTATTACTAGTATACCAAATTAAATTTCATTATTTGATGTTTGTGGTTATTGGATATCAATTTATTAGTAACGTACATTATAGATATTTACAATATGAGGAATGACTAGCATTATGAGACATGAATACATTATCATGAGGAATAGATTGTTCATGTGATGGATATGGTGATATACTTTAACTGTCATAGTTGGTACACATAAGTTCAAATCATTAAAACAATAGCAACTTTCTGCATATAATAACCCTAGTAATTAATTGGATGCTAGAAGGATTGTGTATCAAAATCTTTACCTAGTATCTAGTCATCTAGAATCCCCAGACTAGTTTCTAGCTTATGACCTTCATCACTAAAAAGCCTTATGTCTGAGACTACTGCTCCAAGATGTTTGAATCTCATGCAACTCTCTAGCTGCCATCTTATATATATTTAATCAATTATAAAGCTATGAACTCAAAATAAAACCCAATAAAGTTTTCAATCCAAGATCATTCACTTGTATAGCCATACAGATCTGAACCCAATTTAGCATCTATACCTTTTGGTGTCCTTGGGTTTTTAACTATAGTCACCATTATCTATGTTAGATCTGTATGCTATGCAAATGATATCACTTGGATTGCAAAAATTATTGTTTCATTTTGGAGTCATACTTCATAATTGACTAAAAGGTTAAAAGGTGGTACTGGAGGGTTATATTAGATCTAAAGATCTTGGTACAATGCTCTCACACCTAAGGAAGCCATAAGCTAAAACTAGTCTGAGAATATTGGATGAGTATGTTAAGTATGTGCTAGATAGAGATTTTGATACATAAACCTTCTAACATGGCTTATATTGGGTGGAACTACTATATAGAGATTTTTTTCAAATATCATAGCATCGGCAAAGATGCAAACCCACAACTGTCTGCAACCAACTACTTGCTTGCAAGGCAGTTGTGATGACATCTCAGCTAACAATGCTTGATGACTATATATAGAGAGTTGTTACTGTTTTAACAGCTTGTATAAGCATAAAAATGGTGATTAACCTGATGTGTTGTGGTTAAATCCAAATCATCATTATAGGAAGTTTGATGTCACTAATTTTTATTGACTGTATTATATGATGGAAAAAGTCATTATTTAATAAATAATTCAGATATAAATTATTATTAATAAATTAAACGTAATTGATATTAAATTTGTGTTAAGTGCTGCCTTGATTGAATAACTCTTATTGATCTGTAAGTTTGTTTTGTTTCAATTAAAATTTTTTAATATATTATTTTAAAGTACCCCATCTATCTGTACCATTATAAGTGGGGCAGCCAACATTTAGCCTGAATACATAAATCCATTTTAAATTTGTAATATTGTTAAAAATGAACAAAGTTTCTCAAATGTAAATTTTACAATTATGTCAGTAAAATGGAAAATGCATAAAAATGAAATAATATATTTGCATAACTTAAATGAAACTTATTAGAAATAGAATATTTTTTAGAAAAATAATTTACTAAAATAAATAAATTTAATTCCATTATTATTATTTATTTCATTATGAAATTTTTTTGCATAAAAGCTGCACCATTTGTGTGTAAATGATGGCAAAAAGAAATATTTTTAATGATATGAATGGCTGAGGAGTTGGACAATGAATAGTATTGAAGCCTGTCCATTACAGTTTGAGGATTTGCCATCTTAATGTAAACTAAGCACTGATTATATGTATATGTGGGGGATGATAACCTGTACCAATTGAAGATTGCTGATTCAGCATGAAATACATATATTAGAGATCATTTATCTTTTTCACATGTAAGTAGTCATATGCATTGGTTGTATAAAATGGAGTGGATATCTGTAGTGATCATAAAAGTCTGAGTTCAAATCCCTTCTAATAACATTAAACTCAGTATAGCTAATATACTTGTATTTAAATATTACATATTCATCCTGTAATCTATCCATTCCTTTTCTATATATTTAAATGGATATATTAGGGTATTATATGTGAGGGATTAGAGTAACTTAAAGTCAACATGGGTACGACAATAATATTGGCATCAACAAGAGCTTTGAGCATTTTATCATCAGATTTTCAATGCTATGGATCACTGAAGAGTTGGAGAATGAAGAATATTGAAGCCTGTCTATTAAAGGTTGAGGCTTTTCTATCAATATAAAACTGAGCACCGATTATATGTATGTGTGGGAGATAATGATCTAGGCCAACTGATGTGTATTGGAGATCATTTTCACATGTATGTAGTCATGTGTATTGACTATGTAAGATGGAGTGGTGGATAGTTGAATGGGGCTTGAAAGTCTTTGTTTATATCTTCTCTAATTACATCTAAAGTTTAGTATATACACTGTACTTGTATTCAAATATTAAAACTTGTTTAATTTATTGATAAATGCTTGACTGTTTTTAAAAACATAATTAAGTAAAAAAATTATTTAAATCCATTACCTACTTTTATTTTCTTGAAATTTTATTCTATTAAGTGCTAAAAAATTAATAAATAAAGTTGACATTATTTTTTTAAAAAATAAATTAATATTAAAATAACTGCTTTATGAAATTAGTTTTTTGTAAATTAAAGATGAATGTTTAGCATAGAATTACAAACTTTTTGATTTTATGTTTTGTACAGAGTTAGACATAAATAATGCATAAATATTTTTTGCCAATTCAGCATTTTATAAAAAGAAACAGCAAATTATAATTATATATATATAACTTTATACAGACACTAAAACTATCACCATTTTGTTTATTTTTTCTTTTAGTATAAATTCACAAATGTCTTTGTTTTTGTTATCACACATTTATACAACTTAGATAAATTAAATTCCTTCATAAAAGAATATATTATGGTATTTATTTTATATTACTCAAGAATCAATGCAGTCAAGCATATTACACTAAAGATGCAAACACATTTTACAATTTTTTTTTTTGAAAAATAATTTGTAATCCAGAAAATTACAATTTTTGTGCTTTCATAAATTATTATATTAAAAATTGAGAATTTCATGTAGCTTAAGGATAAATTTAAATTCTTTATAAAATGTATTATGAATATTAAATTAAAATAATAATCAGGCTAATAGCTCTAATAAGCTTTACCAAAATTCTGCAAGAAAAAATATTTAAAAATCTCTATCTAGAAACATCCCCACCCCCCAAACTGGTTTCAAGCTATCGGCTGTCTTCAGTGAGGTGTTAGGATATTCCAGACACTAGATCCAAAATACCAACTGAAATCCAGCACTTATCTAATAATTAACTATTAAGTAGTAAATTGAAAATTTCAGACACCTATATGTCTTCAAATCCAGCTATCTAATTTAAATAGCTATATGGTCCTGAATAATTTTCAGCTACACCATATATTAATATCTTTAGCAATATAACATCACTTAAGACTTAAAAGCAAAACTATAATAGCAAATAAAATCCAAGTTATATATCACATGACTTAACTTGATAAGCTAGTAATTGTAAACTAAAATAATGAGCATGTTATTAGCTCTAATAAGCTTTATTGGGAAATGTCACAAGAGAAAGCATTTAAAAATCTCTACCTAGAAACATAAAAACTACTGAGCTATTATGAACTAACTTTCACAACTTCTATTATTATTGAGTTTCTGACACAAAAGTAAATATGAATAAACTTATTCAGTCCAAATGTAATTAGAAGTTTTATAAAGTTATTTTTTTAAAAAATATATTCATTTCTATATACCATGAATTGTATCATGGTAGTTGTTGCATATCTGTTCTATTTCCATAAACTCTACTTGAATATAGATCAGGTAAAACTTAAAAACATTTTTAGTTTCATTTATGTTTAGAATTTCATATAGTAGTTCATAGCTATCCAGCAAATTTAAATTTGATGAATAATGCCTTTTTATTGTTCCTTAATGAGTATTTGACCTGCAGTAAGTCACTTAAAAGTTGTTTAATCTTTTCATTCAGGGCCTTTCCATAGAAGAACAAAAAATATATTGTTTATTATAAAATTGATCATCAAGGTATAGATCCAGGATAGTCATATTTTGAAAAATATTTATAAAAATGCAACAACAACAATTAGATTACATAATGATACTAGGAAAATCAACATTGAAAAGGGTGTAAGACAGGATGACTCCATATCTCCAAAACGTTTTACAGCAGTGCTGCAAGAAGTATTTTGTGGATTAAAATGGGAAGCTAAAGGAGTGAAAGTAAATGGAGATTATTTAAGTCATTTAGATTTTTCAGATGATGTAGTTGTTTTTGCAAATAATGCTTTAGAGTTGCAGGTAGGAATTATCAGATGAAAGTAGGACTAAAGATAAATGTTAAAAAGACTAAAGTAATGTTTAATGAATTTTCTCAAAATATAAAACTAAAGATTGATTATGATGAGTTAGAAGAAGTTAACAATTACAAATACCTTGGTCAGATTATTAATACAGATGGAAATATAATGGATGAAATTAACCATAGAATTAAACTTGCTTGGAGTGTTTTTGGTAGAAATAACTTGATACTAAAAGGAAATATGCCTGTGTTTGAAAAGGAAGGTTTTTAATAAATGTGGTTTACCAGTTCTTACTTATGGATCTGAGACTTGGATATTTAATAGAATATCAATACAGAGACTTCAGGCCACTCAAAGAAGTATGGAAAGATGCATGTTGGGAGTAACAAGAAGAGATCAAAAATGCAGTATGTGGGTAAGAGAACAAACATATGTTACTGATCTCATTGAAAATTCTAAAATACTGAAGTGGAGTTGGGCTGAACATATTGCTAGAAGAGATGATAATAGATGGACAATCAAACTTTTAAACTGGATTCCAAGAGATTGTAAAAGACACAGAAAGAGACTACATGTGAGATGGATGGATGAAATAAGAAAGTGTTCAGAAGTGACATAGAGAAGAGAAGATTAGAGGAAATGGATTCAACTTGGAGAGACCTTTATCCTGCAGTGGATTGCTAATGGTTGATGCTGATGATAAAATTGAAAAACAATATACACATAACTTAAATATCTTTTTTTTTTATGTTGGCAAGAATTAACACTATCTAATCCATGCTACCAACAAAGTTATATGTATTAATGCAAAGTCATTCTGAATAAAATAAATATTATGTGAAATAATGTACTAACAAAACATTAAAATAAAATTTTAGTTTACATGAGTTGATAGGGGAAGATAAAGAGGAAAATGACTGGATCTGGTCTTGATGAAATGTTGTATTTTGATGTTTTAATCTTATAGATTTCCTTATTTTGGTATCAATTTATGGTAAATTTACTTAAATTATATAGATGTAGTGTAATAATACAAATCGTTCTTTTGCTCTTCGATGTGATGTCTGTTTAGAAGCTAATACAATTTCATCGATTAATCTTTTCTTTTTCCCACCATTTCATTGTTTCTTGTCTACAAGTATTTTCCTTTTTGCTATTAGGCACCTTGAGCATTAAATAATTTGCTTACACGCGGCAGTTCTAGATGTATATATAATGTATCTAATTAAAATAAGTGATAAATATTCCTCTATAAAAGGTGTAGGCTTTGGCGCTCCTCTAATGCACCTATAGCTCGGGCCAACCCTGTTTTGGTCTATATACCTTGATTACCGAATTTTTAATGTCTTCTTCATTCTGTATTATTTTTAATAAATATTATATAACTAATTATTTGTTTTCAATAATTATTGTTAGTATTTCATCTTATTATTGGAATGTCCGTGCTTTATAGAACAGTCGACATTTTTTATCAAATAGAATTTTTAAATATAAAGCTTTAAGATATAAACGAGTGAAAGATGTCCTTTTATGGATGAAAGCATTTAAAAATAGTGCTTTAACGTCTTCGATTTGTTCAACAAATCTAAGTCATTGAGGTTGTAAAAAAAAAAAAAAAAGCGATAGACGGGAAAATATTTTTATCAACATCTTGCCTTTGTATGAATAAATTAATTTAAGTGCAGTATAACTTAGATTTAAAAATGAACTAATTACTTATCTACATTATTAAAATGTAATGATTTTAGTTAAATTCCAAATTGTATGAATTATTAAGACTTCATAAACAGACATATAATATTTCAATCCATCTGACAGGCGTTCTTGCATTCTTTCGTGATAGGTATGTGGTAACATATATATGCATGTATATATGTACATAATCCCACGTAGGCATATGTATACATAATATTAAATCTGCATATATGTTTAAAATCTTTTACTCATATGGTTAACTTTTTGCTAGTGTGATTAGTGAGTGAAGTAATTCTTTGTCATGTATTTATAAACTGATCTTTTACTTGTTTATGAGTTGATCAGAAATGGCAAACCATCTATGGTGATCAGATATTAACGCTTGATCCTAGTACTTGATTATCTGAATAACTAAATTTATCTTTAAATAGAGATCTTATTCTAAACTCTCTACCATATAACATATGTATATTAATAAAACCATTTTAGTTATATTTTAACTAATGGAACAATTCTGGGTACCAGGTAATAAAAATTGTCATTTATAATAAACCACCATTTAATTAATTTAAGTTAAGCAATATATTTTGAAAAAAAAAAGTATAGCTAATAAACTGGGATTTCTTGTGTATAGATGAATATTAATAAAACTTCTAAATACTCTAATTACTCATCTAAAGCATATGGATAAAGACATTTATTAAAAGCAAACAGAAGGTACTTTTGTACAGAGACTGCCTTCACTTATTGGCCCAGAATTGTCCACATATGTGTTCATAATTGTACATTAGTATTTATCACAGCAAACAACAATTCAATTTACAAGAGTGCACTTATTTGAATTAAAATATCACAAATAACATCATGTAATAAATTAAAAAAATCATCAACTAAAGTAAATAAAAAAAAAGTTATATCCCTAGTTTGACATAGTTTTATGTTCACCCTTTATTGGTTTAACAGATTAAATTTCTTATTAATATAGATTGTTTATTTTATTTTTGTATCATCCCATTCTTTAATCATAGTATCCACAATATATATTTTACTTTCTATGTATTAATTTTCTAATGTTATACTTCAATTGACAAATTTGACTTCACTTAAATGCACTCATTTTGATGAAATAATCTAGAATACTTTGCTTTTTATATATATCTTTATCTAGTGTTGAATTATAAAATCTAGTTACATGTTCTATTATATTAAAACGTTGCTCATTAAAATATTTTGTTCACGATAATTCATTAATATATGAAAGCACACAAAATACTTAATTTTAAAAACAATATTAGTTTTTTGTTCTGTATTACTAATCAGTCTGTTTAAAGTAAATGGAACACAGAAAGCATTACTAAATATTTTTCACAAGTCCACTTCTTATAATTTCTATTGTAAAAAGCAAATAACATAAAAATTCAATTTAGGCTCACATTTTATTACGACCACTCAATATAAGATTTTCAATAGTATTATGAATAAAATAAATTTTATATCATGCATTCAAAGATGGTATATATCTATCTCATATGCATCATATGTGCATAAAATGCCTGATAGAAATGAATTATAGAGAAAAAAATCCATTAAATATTTAGATTTGCATAATGTGTGATTGTCTAATTATTTAGTTATAGAAATAGTGCAATACTATAAATATGGATATATTCATTCTTGCTGTAAGATATCTTTAAGCTGATTTAAAATATTCTTTGCATTGAATGGAAATTTGTATTCACAAGATATAAAATGAGGAAAGTTAAGATATACACAGGATTTGCTGTAAATAAGATCTAAAATTAATTTGATCTGTAATACTATTAAAATTTTTAGATATAGTCATTATCAAAATATAAGATCCAAAAATAGATTTCTATTCTATTTAATTTTTATAATAGAAGTTATATAAAGCTGATAAGTAAGTTGTATTTTATTATTCCATACTATGTTTTATTTGATTACTAATACAAAATATGGATTCATAAAAGACAAAAAAGTAATATTATTTATAAAATGAATTCACAACTGGTTAACATTTTGATATTTTCTTTTAATCCACTTGGTGAGAGTTTTTGAAAATGCTCAACTTTTATCACTGTACAACATCTTTATTCTATATTACAACTCAATAAGTTGATTCTTTTAAAAATTTAATTGGATTAATGAATAATATTCTAAAAAAATCATATTTGATATTTTTAAATATTTAAAAACTGTCTTATAAATAAAATAAAGTACCATACACATCACCAACCAAGTTAGTGCAAATACACTTTCAAAAAATATGAAATGTTTTTTTAACGTAAATGAATGAAGGCAGATTTATGATACATCTATTGAGTTTTGATTTAAAATCTTATAGTTTATTTATAATAATTTATAACATTGGAAAGATAAAGACATAATAAACTACTATTTTCTTTCATTTTATTACTGTGAAATTCCTTAACTTTTATTTCTAAAAACAAAAGATAGATGAATAAATTGAAAGTTTATATGTGTATTTTTGTTGTTTTAAATAATAATCAACCAATTAGTATGCAAAAACAAAAATATTTTATAAACAAGCAAAACATATTTTATTTATATTAAATAATCTTTGGATGGAATTTTGACCAGAAGCAAGTAAACTCCCAGAAGACATTTTCTCTGTGGTCAAACAATGTGGTATCCTTAGATCTAAGATGGCTGTTCATAACATACTGACCTCTTCAGAAATTTTTTTCCAAATAAAAAATCAATAAATGCATTATGGGAAAAATGATAAAAAATGGAGGTCTTTATCACTTATGATATGTTAATATAGCATTTTAAAATCATGGAACAATAATGCTCTTTTGAAATAAACAAGGAAAATTTCCTAATGAAGTGGAGAGCAAGTCAAATATGAAATGCTATGTATGTAAAATGGATAATTAAAGTGTGTAGATTTGCCATCTTAATATAAACTGAGCACTAATTATATATATATGGGAGATGATGATTTAGACCAACTGATAAGTGCTTATTTAGTCTGAAGTACATATATTGGAGATTATCTTTGTTACATGTATGTATGTAGTCATGTGTATTGATTGTAATAGATATAGTGAATGACTGTAGGGAACTTGAAAGTCTGGGTTCCAATCTACATCTAGGTTAAGTATATACTTATATATTTATAAAATTTTTGTTAATAGTTAACACAATATAATTTGTTAAGAGGAAAAAAGGTTGGAAATTTACTCTCTGTAATTAACTAATGGGCATTTGTTTCATTTTACTCTAGCAGTTATTTGGATTATTGTTCAATATTTTAGTATTAAATTCTATATTATAAATCAATAAATTATATTTGATTTATTAAAAATATAAGTTTACAAATAAAAACACACTTCAAAACAGCATTTTAACTTTGTTGAATATAGAAAAAAAGTAATAAACTGATATACATATTAACTACAATATCTATTTTTTATTAAATGATTATCATATTACTGATAAAATTTTAATAAATTAATGGCCAATTAAATTTCATTTCTAAAACCTAAATAAATTAATATTAAATCATCATAGAGCAATTAAATTCTATTCTAAAATTTAAAATTGCATTTATAATTATTAAAATATAAAATTTCTCTACTATGGTGTTTATGAAAGTGTGGACAAAATTTTGTTTTTATCATTAGCATGAATTTCTTCCATTTTTTAATTTTTTTTTTTAAAATCTAAAAGAGATCATGAATATTTTTGTTTTTAAATAAATACTATACAAACATTTTGTAAAAGATAATCATAAATATTGCAATTTTCATAAAATAACACAATAATAGCTTTCAAAACCTGAGAACAAGAAATCCACCAATCAGTGGTATTGTTAATTCATTTGTACAATACTGACACATTCATTTTTAAAAGTAATAAATCAATATATATATAGTTTAGAAAATTGATAAAACAGGGCTATAGATAGCCATAGGAGAATGAAGGAAAGAGGAAAATACCACCAGCATTGTTTCCATACAAAATACTTTATTTATATTTATCCAAGGCTTAAAAAGAAATTCAAATTTTGTTATAATTTTCAGATAGTAATTGCAAATAATCTTCAACATAGCAAACATAGTAGTAAATAGAATTGAATTTAAAATAAATTTGATTAATTACTCCAGAATTTTCAATAGGAAAACAAGAGATAATCCAGGGAAGATATGTAAAACTTATAGAGAGAAATACACTCAATTTTTTTTTTTGGATAGCACTTCAATAGAAAATACTAGAAATTTATGGCTAAAATTATCTGAGATATATGACCAATCTGGGTAATGTTGGCTTAAATATAATCAGCCAACTTAAAAAATTCAGTAAGTCATATTCTATTTATTATTACTATTTTATAAAAGCTTATAAAATAATTTTATAAATATCTATGATGCCTTTTTGTGTATTATTACTAACAGTTGTTTATATTTGAAAAGTTTAAATATAGTTAAAATTTTCCCAGTCATTCAACATTTAATGGTAGTTGATGAAAATAATCCAACATACTATTACATATATATATATATACTTATATGAATGCAGCAGATAAGAATTGTACAGATCTTTGATTTTTTAACCTAGTTAGATTTTTCACAAACCATTGAAATATAATTTACTCAACTTAATTAATAGTAATAATAATTATTAATTATTAATTAATAATTAATTTATAATTTACTGAATTGTACTGATAATAGACAAGAATGTAGTTTTTATTGAAATCCTGTAATAGAATATATATATATACGTGTGTGTGTGTACTGTAATGGAATCGTAAATATACCTCAAATTGAATGGTCAAATGTAAATTTCCATACCACCTCTCTAGTGGTTGGCCTATAATGATGTGATGATAGTTTTTATATACTATTGAGCACCAGATACAGTGGAAATTATAACCTCACAATCTTCCCATAATATATCCATTATTTTTCAATATCTTTTATTACCCATGACTTTAGCTATCATCTCATCAGATATTAATTAACATGTGACCAATTCATAGTTAGAAATCACACTCTTTAAATTTATGACTTATATTACTATATAACTAAATATATTCTAAATCCTTTATAGAATAAAAAAGAAAGACTTTCAAAGATGTTAAATCTTAATAAAATGAATAATTTAATATAATAAACAACAACAAAACAATAAAATTAATATGACTGAAATTTTAACATCAAATAAATATTTTCTTTCATGTATATATTTTGTCAATGCATATAAAAAGTCAATAATACAAAAAATGATAAAAATAATTAAATAAAAACAAAGAAAAGCTTTAAATATAAGTAACCCTAATTAAAGAAATAGGTTTTACCAACACCATAATAGAAATAAGGAAGATCTCATCTAATTGTAAACCAGCAGGAACTAAATGTCAAAATACATGCAGCTTGGAATGAACAAATCACTAAAATGCAAAAAATAAATTATGAAATAATAAAATGGTGCAAAGAAGGCCATAAGGGATAAATACGATAAAAAAATTATTTTAATATGCAAAGCACCATGGGAAGTATTTGGAATGTGTGATTTTAGCATCTTGAGAAAATAAAATGTGATGTATATTAGGAGGAGTGAAGTGTGATAATTTTTTATTCTTTAAGAATAATGAATGAATATATTGGTTAGATATGAATGCAGAGTATTAAAGCCTTTCTCTACTGGATATAAATTAATGGAACAATATCAATCTCTATGGTTATTTCAAAGATGAACATAAATGCTATCATACAGCTTTTCTAAAGTATATGCTGTGGGTGCTTGAGCAATCATATATATGTGTTTACTGTATTATTTTTCTTACTGTATTTCTTATTATATTTATGTATGGGGGGCTGGATACCATTCTGTCAGATCAAATCTCAATTGAGGTGTGCTGGGACTATCTGTCTATCAGATGAGTACCCCTGATATGATTTTTTAATTGGAGGTACATTCATGGCAGAAGTCCTTGTATATAGCTTTAATCCACTTGTTATTTTAAATTGTCAAATTAAACATACATGTGAGTATTGTAACACTTATTCACACTTCTGATAAATGACAGATATGTTGAGGGAATTTTTGATGGGTTAGTTGTGCATGCAATTCACTCCTGATGTGGGAATGATGGATCCCTAGAAGTAATAGCAATAGCTGACACTACCACAGATATTCAAATATATATATACATAAAATAAAGAATGACTAAAAGAAAACTCATGATTTGATTTGGATTAATAGATAATAAAATCAATTGAGGAAACTAAATTAAAATTGAAATAATGAGAAATGAAATAGCCACAATTTCATTCTCACCATTTAAGGGAGAAGTATTGTAATATTAGGGACTTTGCTAGCTCTAGTGAAGTAGTGAATTACAAATCAAATAATTTTAAAATGAGGGATAAACTATATACATAAATAAAATGAAAATAAAATTAATATAATAAAAAGATTCTCTTGGTTGATATCTTATACCTATTTGAATATGTATATTTTAAATTTATAGTTATACAAATATAATAAAATGTATATTCATAAAAGAAATTCATAAAATCAGTAAAACTTTGTTTTCCTGGAGGTTTGTGATGATGGTATTTTACTTGTATTTATATATTGGACTATTTCCACCATCTAATATGAGTACTGAATGTCTTTAGAAAAAATTAGCTTTATTTAAATATTCCAAAAACATTCAACTGTTAGTTAGTATATGCACAATGTTTTGAGAGATATTATTCTTCTCTCTTCATCAAGTTTTGCTGGTCTGACCAGTGACAGTATTACCATGGGAATCAAACCTGGACTCTTAGATTCTTGAGTATTGAATTATAAGATAATATTCTAACCAACTGAGCCAAACTACCAAAGGTAATAGTCATAGATATTTCATATTCTTATCTATGAGGTTCCTACTGATTTCTCCATTTTTTCTCAGAGAAAAGTTGATTAATGGTTTCCATACATTATGTATAGTTACTCTAGGTTGACTTATGGAATTGTTTGTCATTATCATGTGTTCATATATATTAAACAATTATATTCTCATTACTTCATTTTTCTTACAGTTTTGACTATCTTGCAGATCTTCATCAGAGAACATTATCATGTGAGCAGATTATTTAAATTTTATTCTTTATATCTTTTCTTCTCTATCCAATATATTTGTATTTTCCTAATTGAACATATGTTCATATACTAATCTGTGTGCTATTACTAACAGTTGAATGTATTTGGAATATTTAAATGAAGTTAAATTTTTCTAAAGACTTTCAATACCCATATCAGATGATGGAAATAGTCCAATATATAAATATAAGTAAAACTTTGTATTTGCTTAATATGCTAAGTTTTAAAACAAAATTATGTCTTGTAATCTTAGATTAAAATTTTAAAACAAAATAAAACAAAACGGTAAAACAAGAACTAATTAAGATCAATGATGAAGTTTAATTATCTTTAAATTCAAACCATAATACTTATAATTATGGATAATTAAAGAATTAAAAAAAATCAATTAGTGATAGATTATTAGAAAACAAAAAATAAGATTAATTAATTAAGACAGAAAACAAAGTAGAGTTTTTTATGAAGGGTTAAGCAAATATTATAAAAGAGCAGTACACATTGCCTGCATCCAATAGTTGAAAGCTGTGGATGCATTCTACATTGGCTAATAAGACCACTATTATAGTCCTTTTCAGTATTACCTCCAAACCCAGCTAGAATGTCAATGTTGTTTGAAATAAGAAGAAACATATAATTGACTAAATCCATCCAAAGTGTTACAGTCAGTGTCTGAGTGTTATGATTTTTCCCATTTTGAGAAGATGCCTAGAAACCCAGAGATGGAGATGATAAAGATAGTTATTGACTATGAAGGAATTGTTTTCAATTATATTGCTCACATATTTAAGTAACAAATTAATCAGAACCAAGAAAATAATCCAACCAGAATCAACTAATAGAGACTTTATTATACTTCAGGGTCAAACTTATCCATTGATGGTAAAATTATTAAACTATCTAGAGAAACTGTAGTAAAAATTTAAATTTACATGTATAGATAAAAGGCTTTTTAAAATATGAATGTCATATGTATATTTTAAGAAAAAAACTCTCTCCATACAGTAGTGGATGCCAGAAGGCTTGTGCATAAAATCCCCATCTAGTGCGTATTCATTCAATATCCCCAAACTAGTTTCTGGCTTATGGCCTCAGATCTGAGAGTACTGCACCTAGATCTTAGGATCTAATGCAACTCTCCAGCAGTCACCTTTTATCTCTACATAGCTACAAAACTATGAGAATAAAGTTGAAAACACACAAATATTTTCAATCTAAGCTCAATAGCTTATATAGTCATATGGGTCTGAACTCAGTTCATCACCCATACATTTTGGTGTCTTTGGTTCTTTTATAACCATAGCCACCACCTTCCTATTAGGCAGGATTGGTATTAAACCTTTAAACATCACATAATCACTATCTCCCATGCTTGTTCGTAACTGTTGTTAAAATAGACAAAACTTTCTTCATACAGTAGTGCCACTCAAAGTAAGACAGAGTAATCAATAGATGCCAGAAGGCTTGTGTATAAAATCCCCATCTAGTGCCTACTCATCCAATATCTCCAAACTAGTAGTGGCACTACTATATGGAGAGAGAGTTTTGCTTATTTTAACAACAATTATGAGCAAGCATGGGAAATAGAGATAATGTGATGTTTAAAGATTTATATTTTAAGAACTGTATTTTTTTTTGAATGTATAGTGTTTTCGAATATTTTCCATTTATTATTAACAAATTTTAGTAATGTAACATAAGTAAATATATGTGTTAGTTAAATGTGTCTGTATTTCTTTTATAATGGCTGATAATTTATTGTTTTACTGATTGAATAAATATATTTATAAGTAATTTCTGAAATCAAACAAGATTTTCTAAAATAAATAATATTATTGTTTAACTTAATTTATTGTTTGTGCACCATTCTTTCATTGGTCTCATCTCCATTGTGTATCTATCAATTCTCCACTAGTCCTGAGCACCCATGTTCTAAACTATAGTTGTTATTGTGAGAACTGCAATAATGATGCCAGAAAATTAAATATTGACATGTGGTTTTCATTTAGAAGAAAGTCAATGTGAGAAGTTCAAATTCTGTACATTCAAAGAAACACTCTGAAATAGGATTTGGTGTATGCTAACTAAGGAAAATAACCAGTGTATCTTATATAAGTATTTATACAGGGTATAGAAAGTTTAATCATCATTATCAAGATCCATTTTTAATTAAATGTCATTATTAATTGCAATTAAAGTGTTAACTAACTTTAAATAAACTGATGAGGCATATTATTTTAGAATAATTCATATATATTCCAGAAGCATTACTATGCATTGATATGTAAATAGATATATAAATTCTCAGTATAAATTTATCATCTCATTAAAAAGAGGTACCTAGTAACAATATGTTATAATAGATGGGTTAATAATTGGTGGAAGAATAGAACAGTAAAGTTATAGAATTAGGACAATAAATAAAAGGCATAGAAATTATAGCAATAAAAATGAAATAAAGATTGAACTATGGTCAATTTTTTATAGTGATACAAGTCATAAAATGTGGCACTGTAAAATAAAAAGTGTTATTAAAAGATATATATAGTGTTTAAAAATATGTGTATGCATACATAAAAAATTGTATAAATTAATGAATAAAAGTGTCTTAATACTTAAACAGCCTTTTCAAAAATTCTGAGTTTTTGCTGTAGTTAGGAGTGAGTGGAGATGATGGCTATTGCAGGCAGTAATGGTTAAAACTGATATTTATTGTGATATGAGGCATAAAAGAAGTGACACCAGGTTTCCCATGCTGATGATAAAGTAAAATTTTGTTATTTATATAGTTCACAAATATTTCAAATACAATTTTAAGAATTGCCCCAGCAATCTTAAATATAAGTAGAAGTTTTGAAGAATTGTTGGGCAATCGAAATTCTCAATAGTGGGTTGTAAAAAAGCATTGTAAAAATTAATAAAGGATATAGATGTTATTAATATTATATGGATTTGGAAATGCAATAAGAAAGATAAAGTTATTATTGAAATTACTGTATGATTAAAAAATTATTAGAAATTGAATTTTCTAAAAATTTTTACTTTTTTTTATTTTAATAATTAATTTATGTCAAAGTAGGTTTCAGCTGGAACAAGAATTGATTAAAATAAAGGTTAAATATAATCCTAATTGTCTGTATTTGAAAATATCACAATATAAGTTCGTCTAAAAACGAGTAGAAGTTACTGCAATGAAAGAAGGTACCATCAAATTTATTGGTGAAACAAAGCTAGCATTAGAAAACTATAAATTGTTACTATTATTAGAATAGTTTAAATTTTAACATTCGTTATAAATAGCTAAATTAATTAAATTTCTGTACCATATTCACAGGTTAAAATTTCCATGTCATTTTAACCCTTAGTTCCTATTTAAAGTGAAATTCTAAAAATAAAACAAATTCTGTACTGTGATCATAAATGGCAATGCTGCTTTTATGGCATATATATTTACATAGGATTTTGATGCATTTTAATATTGCAAATAATACACAAATTGTCAACAGCCGTATAACAAAAGTATAACTTTTTACTATGAAATTGGAACATTGTGGATTTTTTTACATGCTCCCCTTGCAAATGAAAAAATTCAATACATAGCTGCAAAACCCAACATCAATAAGTGTTGCCATTTTTTATGTTTTTATGATGGCATTATATATTCTGACACATATTTATATTGCAAATTATTGAAATATTTAAACAATTAAATACCATTAAGCAAAAATTAATAACCTATAAATTTTACAAAAAAAGTAAGAAAATCTTGCCAGATTCATCAAGATTGGGACAATAGTTGTTGAATTATAAAGTAACCACACATACAAACAAATAAATTTTCACATTAATATACATAGATGACACTAAATTTGCAATTTGTCAAACATATAGATTGCTTATAAAAAGTTTAGAGCAAAAGAGTAGGAAACTAGAGACAGATAAAAAATTGAATGGACAGAAGCAACTGAAAATAAATCTAAGTTTAAAATAATTTTCGCAATGATACAAATAGTTATTTGTATATTAATAATTTTTATTTGTCATTGATTGGACTAGAGATTATCCAATAATGAATAATATTTTTGTAGTGTCATTTTAACTATACCACTCTTATGCAAGGTAGTGACTGGATTTTATCAACTTTTAACACCTTGTTGGATGTAGTCGTAAACATATAACCAAAATCATGTGAAAATTTGCTATCTACATATATACTAAAAATAATAAAGATATGTGTAACAGATAGCAGTCTGGGTCAACTGAAGAGTGCTGCTCCAGCATAAAATGTGCATCTTGGGAATCGTAGATATTTTTCATATGTCTTTGTTTATGATTAGATTCCTCCCCAAATGTGTTAAAAATTAATAGAATCCAGTCACTACCTTATATGAGAGTGGTGTAGTGAAAATAGTGAGAATTACATTACAGAAATATTATTCATTATTAAATAGTTATTTGTGTTTCTATTTTAAAAGAAAGCCCTATAAAATTATGTATGGAAAATGAAAATAATACAATTTTACAAATTAAATCATGCATATAGTTTAGTTTTCTCAAGAAATTTTTCTTTAAGCTATTTTTTTGAAGTCTGTGATATTACATCTCAAGGTAATAAAATATTTTTATGATTTGAAATATATATTACATATAAATTTTATACCAAGTCAAAGAAAAGCTTATAATTTTATATAAAAATTTGAAAGTTGTTTTAAAATTTGCTTTCCTGTGCTACAGTCATTCCTTTTAATGAATTGCTGAATTTTTATTTTTTAAAAAATAAAGAACTATTCTTTTAATAAAGCCAAATTTAAGTTACGATGTATTCATACATTTACCATTTATCTGCACATAACGTGTACACAGTTTTTTTTAGTGAAAATTTCGGATTAAAAAAAATTCTTATAAAAATTTATGAAGATTATTTTTATAATAGTAAATAGAAAATAAAACTGCATTATTAATTAATTACAAAAACTAAAAATTTATCATCACTCTCATTAATATTACCATTATTTTCCACATCCAATTTATCATTGATTTCTTCTTAGATTTCCTCATCTTTGTACCGTAAATGACAAGATTTTATAATGATTTCTTTCTTAACAATATTCCGCGATTTCTTCACTCAGTCACATATCTGTCTAATAATGGTTTTTTTATTTTTCCTGTTGTTAAAGCATAACTTTCTGGTATCATGTATTTATTCCATAATGTACATAGTATATGCACGAAAATACAGTATTTTAATTTTGTGAATAACAAAATATATGAGATTTCAAAAAAGAAAAAAAGTTAAATTCATAATTGAAATTAAAAAAAAATTATTATAAAGTTTCTTTGATCTAAATGACATTAGTACTGCTAAACTTTGACCTTTGGTGTTGGTCTGAATTCCTGAGTTTTAATCTATTGTCACATTTTAATAACTCAAATTTATTAGTAAATAGAGGAATATCAATACTATCAAAACAAAAAAAAAATCTTATTAAAAATATGTCTGAGCTTTATTAAGATTCAGTATATACCAATGTTTACTAATAAAGAGTTTAATGAAAATTATAAATAAATTAACTCCATAAATCAAAAGTGGATATTTATATAGTTCAAAGTTCAAAACTTTCTCTAGTTGACAGAGATATTAATTATGTTCGTTTGTGTTTAAGGCATCAACAGAATACACTTTGGGGATTATCACCGAAAACACTCCAACTTGTTATTTCAATAACAAAGTTTATTCTAAAAGATATGGAAACTAATAAAATAAGTGATAGATAAATGGGGTAGTTCAAGAAAGCCAATTACAGGATTATTTATGTGTTTTCATTTTATTTATTAAAATTATATTTGTTTCAATAATATATACTGTTTACAATGGTAAATGTTAATTCCTAAACAGGATCATAAGAATAATTACAAAAACATTTATTATATTAAAATAATTTGAGCTAAGAAATATAAAACAATATTTTATTAATATATATTTTAACAAGTAATATTAGGGTACAAACTGCCCGAGCCCCAAGTAAACTTTTATTTTTATTGTAAAATTTATATTAAGCAGTATTTAAGATCAAAAGAGGCATAAATAAAGAAAAATAAAAAAAATCTAATAAATAAATAATTAAGAAGAAAATAAAATACAATTTTTTTCTTCTTCCTCCTTTCTTTATGTATTGATTTCTATATTTATATATAATACCATTTCCAACTTTCTTATATTACAATACTATTTTTTACACCAAAACTTTACTCTTACATTTTTGACTGTCCTGCAGTCATCATTAGAAATAGAATTATAAAGATCTCTGATGATGACTGCAGGACAATCAAAACTGTAAGAGTAAAGTTTTGGTGTAAAAAATAGTATTGTTAAGTTTATAAGAAAGTTGGATATGGTATCAGAAAATAAGACACAATTGTTTTAAGAATAATGCTAATAAAATCCAAGATAATGTTAAAAATTTTTAAAAATAGTTTATATATGTACATAGACAAAACATATCACAATAAAAATATAAATTTATGCAACAATTAAGTTACAATACTAAATATATTTACATCTGAGTATGCATACTTAAATATCTTCTATAATCATTTAATATTGTTTAGAGATAAATATTGACACTTGAAAAACTATTGGACCTACGTTTTTTTATTATTTACAAACAAAAACAAAGAAAAGTAATGTAGATTTTGTAAACTAAAACCTATCCAATAATACATCTCTCAATATTTTTGAACTATGCCGTATGGGTTACATGTTGTAAACTAATCATGGAACACCCATAACCTCTTATAACACAGGTTTTTTCCAAAACAATGATTAAAATCCAGAAGAGAGACCAACTCCTGGCATCATCAAAAGCATTTGAGGATACTTGGACATTATACAATATGCCAAACTAACAACAAGGCAAAAAAAAAGGGGGGGAGCTAACAATCAGACAACAAATATGTGAAAGATTTAATGTTCACGCCATCTTGCACAACATAGACTCATCAGAACTCCAAATGGAAATAACAAGATAGTTAGAACAACAATGTAAACCTCATATGTTTGGTTACACATCGCTATATACATTAGAAATAATAAATTATTATTGAAACTAAATGAAATAGAAATAAAATATATTGCATGCACTTTTTTTTCTAGAACAAAAATACAAATTTATTTGTACACGTTATTATTTAAAAAAAATAAAGGTTTGAAATAAGCAAAATAAATAAATAAATAAATATGAATTTAATTGTATAAAGTAATTAAATAAATAAACAATAAAAAAAAAAAGGTACAAAAGAAATTGCACAAAAACAACAACTAAAGTTTAAGGTGGAATCTTGAAATCGTTAAAGTTGAAAAGTAGGGTTTGATTTATCCAGACTTCACCATTTTCAAGTCAATAGATTTTTCTAGGCTATAGAATTGGTCTTTTTTAGAGTTATTGTTTTTAAATTTGTCTAAAACTTTTTAAAATTATATGTATTGTTATTATTTTGAGAAAACATACACACAAAGTAATTTCTTTGCAAAAAAACTACACCTAAACGTAATTATCTATTTGTTTTTAGATTTTTTATAAAAAAATAAATTTGTTAACATTTATTTAAATAAAGAATAGTCAGGAGGTTTTTAGGTGCCCACTAAATAAATATTCTATTAGATATTTATAAGTGCAAATGAATAAATATTGTTATAAAATAATCTATGTGTACGACTGCAAATAACCCTTTATTAGCATTAATATATTTCTATTATTTATTAATATATACTATAATAAGTTTACATCAACTATATACATGTATATATGCAGGCTTAATTAGCAGTGGATGTTGTACTCTGCGACGACTTCTTGCCTTTACTTCCTTTGACGGTTAATGGTACTTTTGTTGCTTTGTTGGATTCTTGATTGTTTTCTGCTTAGATAACCTTATATATGTTTTTTCTTAAATTCAGTTGATTATGTGTATTGTAATTTCTTCAGTCTGTTTTCTATATAAATAATAATATCTAATTAATATATTTTATTCTCTCTCTATATATTATTATGAGTATTTATATGTCTTCTATAATTAAAACACTTCAAACAAAAAGGATGGAGTGGTGATTAGAGGGTTTTAAACAGAAGTAAATGGATTTATATAACTTGTTTGTTTCACTACTGTTTTAGATATCTGACTTCTAATGGGTGTTATTTGTGTATATCACGAAGTTCATGGACTATTGAGTTTCTTTTTACTTTGACTTCTCATAATTTAATAGCATCTTATTTTCTACTTGGTAAACATGTATTGACCCATCCACAACAAAACAATACTAATGCAACAACAATTCATCTGTAGCTCAATTCTTATTGACTCCATTGTGTTTTTAATATACTTAAGATTATGTATTTCATATGTTTATTCAAATTGAATTGACTATCATCACATAGTTAATTCCGTTCTGAATGGTCAGTTCTTTTATTAATTATTTGTAATTGATTAAGTAACAACAATAGCTATAACTGCATGTTTTCCTTGAGGCTAAACATGTTTCCATGTAATTATGTTTGTAATGAATACATTAGTTCCTTACAGATTTAGTAAATTAGCTGTGAGGACAGATTACTCTATAATTTAGTAATATTAATTATTCTGTTTAATGCTAATTATTATCTTGCAGATATGCATATACAATAATATTCTAATAGGTATTTATAAGTACAAATGAATAAATATTGGGTAGAATTTTTTTTATATATTGTGAAGTTATAAGCCAATAAATAATGATATTATGAAAGTACCAATAAAGTAAATTAATTTAAAATTGATTTGGCTGAGTAAAATTAAAGAAATAGGCATTAGACGTATTTTCACTCTCCATTTTATTTTTAAATGTTTTAATATAAATAATATGGGAAAAGGAATCTCTGATCAATATTATGAATATTACAACTCCTAGAAGGAGATTTGATTATTAAATATTCCATTGTATTTAAGTTAGAGAAAACAAAAGAAACAATTATCTTTAAATATTTAAAATACTCATTGTTCAATAGATTAATAAATAAATGTAGTTAGATATATTCTAATAAACAAACTATTATTAAAAGTGCATACATAGTCATATAGATGGCAGTGATAACTTTAGCTCACCATAGGCTAATAGAAATACTCATTTTCCTACTACCATTATTCATGTTAATAAGAGTACCAAACTCTCCAAGCTTTTACAATCAGTGGATGCAGGAATGCTTGTGCATAACATCCATATCTAGTGCTTACTCATCCAATGTCCTCAGATTAGTTTCTAGCTTGTGGCTTTCATCAGTGATTACAAAGACTTGCATTTGATAGCACTACTGTATTGACTGTTTGGTACTCTTGTTTACAGCATGAGTAAGCATATGGAATGATCATGTGACATTATTTATGTTGTCTGTATTTAGTGTATTTAATAAACATGAAAAAATGAATGAAATGTATACTTCATTATATCATCATCATTATTTTTCAAATATTCTCAATCTAGTACAATATAAAGGTGTCTCCAAGCTTATTTCAGTTATATTGACCTGTAGTTTCTATTCACAACATACCAGGAAACATGCTTATTTCGATAATCTCTCTCATATGGTCTTTTTCTACATCTTTTACAATTTCTTGAGATATAATTTGAACTTTAACTGTCTGTCTAATATCATTTCTTCTAGAAATATCTCCAGCCCACCTCTATTTCAACATACCTGTGCAATTCATTTTTGATCACTTCTAATAATTCCATCTTTTCACACTTTATTGAGTAGTCTGAAGTCTCTTTATTGCTCTTCTTTTATGTGTCTTAAGTCTCAGATTCACAAATATGAAATATCTATTAAAAATCTTTTATTTCAAAAACATGGGCATACTTCCTTTTAATAAAAAGTTTCTTCTATCAAAAGCAACCCATTTGAATTTAATTCTATGATTAACTTCTTCCATTATATTTCTGCCTCTGTTTATATTATGCCCAAGGTTGTCTAATAAATCCCAACAAATTTTACAGAGAACATTTTTTCTATAATAGACATCTAGCATTTATGAAAATGTTTTATACAATTTGAAATTTAGAGTTTCATTAAGGGTATGAATATATGTTTTGCTTATAGAGTTTTTGTTGTTGTTATTAAATTTATTGCTATGACAATTGATTATAATATTAAATAAATATTTAATTTAATGAAAACATTGCTTCAGCATATATTCTGAGTTAAAATTCAGGATCCTACTACATGAACTGACTTATCTGGAAAGGTGGAACTTGGTCATGAGAGAAAATGGAAACTGTTGAAGCACTTAAACAAAGGGTTTAAATATGCTCTAAAAGATAAAAACATTAACTTATTCTTGTTAGGTTATAAATGTGATTGTTTTAACATATTAACATTTATTAATGAAATATATTTCTATCAGAAAATATGATAGACAAGTAGCTAGACAGGTTTAGTTGGAATTTTAGTGTGAAATGGTATGAAACATAAATATGATTTATTCTGGATCCAAACTTAGATACAATTATATTTATCCCAAATAAAAATAATCTGTGCTAGCATGGTTTCATTATTATCTAAAAACAATAGGAAAAAGACAAATCATTATCAAGCAATGTAATCATGTATATATACTTACACACAATCTCTGTGGTCAAGTTACAATCTTTAGTGTCTATAAATTTATGGAATCATAAATAAAAGGAGGTTGCCTTGACAACAGTTTGAGATTGTTGATTGTTATCTATATTGGGATTGTCTAAGCATTGATTGATTTCTAATGATTACATATAAACCCATTTAGCCTTGAACATTATTAAACTTATTATTTAATTAATACTTTGGGTGCAATGTAAAAATTATAATTGCAATTTGTAATGTCATAATTGACTGTTTATTAATCTACATTCAGAACAGGTTATATTTGCCTGCTTAAGAAGGTTTATGTAAACTTTTTTGTATCGATAATTTCAATCTCTGTAGTCAAGTTGCAATTATTAGTGTCTATATAAATATATGGGACCATAAATAAAGATGGGATTCCACCTTTATTGTAAAAAGGAGGTTGCCTTGACAACAGTTTGAGATTGTTGATTGTTATTGATATTGGGATTGTCTAAATATTGACTGGCTTTTAATGATATATATATAAGTGTGTGTGCAGACAATATTAAATTTTAATAATATAGAAAAAAATTAATTAGGACGGTTTTTTATATAATATAATTATATTATTAAATTCTGCTAATATCATTTTAAATGATTTTATTAATGAAATTTCACTTTCAATACATTTGTTTCTAATGATCTTAGAAGGATTTAATATTTATTTAATTCCCATTATATATGCGTACAATAATATATTTATTACGAAGTTTTTTTTTAAGAGAATATATATAAACAATTTATAATTTTAGCAAATTATTATTTGCGTTATATATTCTTATGTATTCTTTTTATGTTTTTATTAAATGCGATTTTTTTTATCAATAACTATCATTATTATTGAAACTTGTCAATAAAACTATAGTAATTTGTTATATCTCTCTCTATATATACTGAACAAATGAGGATATATATATATATAAGAGATTATAATCTGGGCCAACTGATGAGTGCTGGTTCAGCATGAAATGCACACATTGGGAATCATTTATCTTTTTTTTACATCTTTGAGCATATGAAAATTTCCGTAATGACTGATAGAGTAGAAATTTGAAATACATTCAAAATATATATGTATGACATTACGTTTAAGTATGTTTAAAAACATGCTTGAAAAGTGTAGTGATTGTTTTTAATGTATCCATAGTGTGAGACGTTGGTCTGAATTCTGGGCGGATGAATGTTTGTGGTAGGAATGAG
Organism: Epiperipatus broadwayi; assembly: GCA_028023455.1. Classification (NCBI taxonomy): domain Eukaryota; kingdom Metazoa; phylum Onychophora; class Udeonychophora; order Euonychophora; family Peripatidae; genus Epiperipatus; species Epiperipatus broadwayi. The sequence goes on along the minus strand of JAQFVV010000070.1, from coordinate 4,431,377 downwards.
CTAAGATGAAAGAAGCACGATAAAAACAAAAAAAACCTTGCAAATATGATATACATACACATATAGGTAAAATAGCTTTTTAATAGCTTACTGCAGTGCAAAGATCTCTCCCATAGCTTTTACTAGAGAAATAGAAATAAAAGAGCAACCCAACAAGGTTTGTCAGTTACTAAATATGAGGATGCTTTTGCTTTCTAAGAATAGAAGAAGTACAATAGATAGAAGATAAAACAACAATGGAAGAAACTCTTATCTAAATTAATTCTACAAATGCTATATTTTTAACCACTAAATATCACATTATTACCATTCTCTATGCTTACACAAGCTGTTTACACAGAGACTAAGCTCTCCATATAGTAGCACCAATAGAATTATAGTAAGTGTGTTTACTAAAAAACCAAAGATATCAAAAAGTATGGATGCTGAACTGAATTCAGATCCATATGACTATACAAAGTAATGAGCTTGAATTGAAAACATTATTGTGTTTTTATTTTGAACTCAAAGCTTTATAGTTAGCTAAAAAAGTAAAAGGAGACTGCTAGAGAGTTGCTTTAGATCCTAAAATCTAGGTGCAGTGCTCTCAGATTTAAGGCTCCTCACTGATGAAAGCCACAAGCTAAAAACTAGTCTGGGGATGTTGGATGAGAAGGCACTAGATAGGGATTTTAGGCACAAACCTTCTGGCATCCATTGATTACTCTGGCTTGCACTGAGTGGCACTACTATATGGAGAGTTTAACCTCTCTCTGTATTTTAAGCAAGTACTTCTTTACAACAGTGGTTTTTCAACAAATGTTTAAGTGATTTTTTTATTAGATTAGAAATTATATATATTCTTAATCTTAAATATAGGCTTTCAATTTAATAAAATTCAAATGTATTTATATAATATTTTTTACCGATGCATAAGACAATCTGAATTTTTAAACTAGTTTATCTATTTCTTCTTGTGCCACACAATATTTGTAAAAATTATTAATAATGAAATATTCCAACATTACAATAATTAAAAAGTACCTAGTGTTTATATATTAAATCAGTTTCATTACAAAGGCACATGAGATAAACCAGAATAGCAATAAAATACAAGACAGTTACTTTTCTTAGAATAAAATTAAAGCACACAAAGAAAAAGCTGTTTAATTTGTTTAAAAAATTAAGAAAATAAATTTCGATGTACATTTATATGTGTGTGTGCATGAAAACTGTTTGGCACAAACATTAACTCTAAGGGGAATAGAAAGATAAAATACATTCAAATTATAATATATTTCATTTTGTTACTAAATATTTAAAAATAATATAAATAACAATTCGTGTCAATTGTTAATACAGAGTTTAATATAAAAAAAAAATATATAAATAAATAAAAACAAATAATATTTCCAAGCGCTTTCAACTCTTACGAGTCCTTATCAAGGCAGTGTAAACAATTCTATTTTCTCCTAGGTGATGAATCTAACATTTCATTGTATTGGCCAGGAACAACTAATCGGAAAGCTGGTTAATTTTGAATTCATAGCACAAGATGAATTTTGTATAATATATGATTCTTTAATCTTGTGTTTTTTATAAATAAGAAGGATAAAAGCAGTGTTGTATACTCTATTAGATGCCCACAAATAAATTGTAGGGCAGTATATGTTGGAGAAACCAAAACAAATATTAAATATCACCTTCAACAACATAAATATACTTATAATAGAGCAAGAGAAGATGATACAGTTTATTCAGCTTTTTATGTTCACCAAAATAATACAGGCCATATATGTAGTCCAAAGGGTTTTACAATATTAATGAATGAAGCACATGATAAAAAACGCAAGATTAAAGAATCATATATTATACAAAATTCATCTTGTGCTATGAATTCAAAATTAACCAGATTTCCGATTAGTTGTTCCTGGCCAATACAATGAAATGATAGATTCATCACCTAGGAGAAAATAGAATTGTTTACACTGTCAAAAGGACTCGTAAGAGTTGAAAGCGCTTGGAAATATTATTTGTTTTTATTTATTTATATTAAACTCTGTATTTACAATTGACACGAATTGTTATTTTATATTATTTTTATATTATATACAGAAGTATTATTTATTTATTTATTTAAATATTTAAAAGAAAGAAAAACTAAATATATATTTTTTCTTTTGTTTCTTATGGATTATAATTGTTTTAAACTGATTAAAATGTTAATTACTCTAATCAAAGATGTGTTTTTTACGCAGAAAAAAATTTAAAGAAAAGAATTCCTTTATAGTAACTTATTAAAAAAGAGAGGAAAAAATTAAAACTAAATTTTTTAGATCAAAATTTTATAGATTATTGAAACTATGTACTTAAGAAAAAAACAAACAAACTTTTATTTAAGGATTAATTATACACGATTAAGTGAAATAATTTTTTTATGATTTTGTTTTAATTATTTTTTGGAAAAAGAAAAAGAACTCTTTTATTCTTATTTGTATTTATGGAGTAAATAAAGTAATTAGAATATCTGGGCAAAGAGAAAGCAAATTAAAAGTATAAATATGATTTAAGTAAGCAAAAAGTTTCAATGGAGTTCTAGCTTGTGAAAGAAGTGTATCCGTTTATTATCTTTCCAAATTCTTAATGTAAGACTTATGACAATAGCAGTTATCCACATGGAGGAGTAAAAGAAAAAAAAAGGATTTCCCCTAAATTACCTGAGAAATTGCATGAAGTAAATTTTAAATGCCAACAGTTTATAAAATTTGCCAGATGAAACCATTTCCCCACCAAATGAAGACTACACCATACGGCAAGAAAATGATTTAAAGTTCTCTGTGATGACTATAATAAAAGTTGAAAATCAACATAATTTAATTCTACATAACCTGAAATTCTGCAATTCCTCAAGATGGAAAATAAATATCATCAATAAAATTTGTAATGAACCAATTATTTAATTATATATAAGTGGGCCTAAAGATATACATATATTGTAAAGATAGCTTACAATTCATTTCAAATCCACCCTTATAAGTCACAATAGTAGACTAAACCTATAAAAAAAGAAGTAAGCTGAAAAAATAGATTAAATACCTGACATTTAATTTTATGTGCAAACATACATATAAATACACACACAATTGAAGTTTGTTTAATAAGTACCAGACCAAAATAATATTGAAATAAAGTAAATGTTTCTTTTTAATTAAAAAGAAAAGCTAAATATTAGAAACTTCTTTTATATATGTATACCAATAATGACTTGTTTATTGATATATAGACATCACAATATCAGACAATAATTTAGTCAATGTGGTGATGACCTTGGATCAAGTCAATATCTAAGCAAACAAGTGTTGGAAAGTGAGAATGAAATTTTACTATATAAATATATTACATAATTTTGTTACATAACACCAACAACCAATAATTTGTGCAATAATGGGCATTTACATCAATAGCAAAGGAAATTAAAAATACTAGTTTGCTAAACAATAAAAACATGGTCGAGTATAAAAACTCTTTCACATATCATCAAGTGTTATAACAAATGGCAAACAGCAAATAGCCTGATATCGAACAGTAATAAAATGGATGATGTGTTCAAAGATATTATCTATTCTGCATAGAAATTTAAAGTGCTGAAAATTGAAACAGATTGTTATCAATATTTGAAATGGTAAAAATTAATAAACTTTGCAGTGTAATCAAAGGATTAAATTAATTTTATAGTGATAATTGAAGACAGAAAACTGCACAATCAAAAAAAAAAAGAAGGGAATGTTATCCAGCCAGCACATACTGATAAGCGATAAAATAAGATTTTCCTTCATGTAAATTCACTCGATACCAATCATAAGCTGAAGAAAATTTAAATCTTTTTTTAAATTAGCAAACAATATGTATTGGCTAGATAAATATGTCACAGGACTGGGGACAGTCTTAATTGCCAGAGTGCATGGTGCTGTAACTCGCCTTATATAAATAATGCCTACAAAAATGCCCAATTCCTAATTAGAAGTGTCAAAATAGAGCCTGAAGAACAGTGACATCTAAAGTGGAAACAACCTTATCAAAGCATTACCAGAGAATTGGAGCATGGTGGAAAAGTCATCAGAAGAGACAGTATCCATAAAGATGCTAATGTCCAAATTACAAACTTTAATCAAGAAGACATGAATATCATCAAAATTATTGTGTTTTATAATTTTTCTGATATGTTTGTAGAATTCTGTTTTCATTATTCTAACACTTGAAAATTTCAGCATATTTGCAATCAGGAGAATCCATTCCATAAGAAACAATGTAATGTGGGGGTGAAGGTTTATTAAGCTAGAAATTTTTTTTTTGTAAATAAAATTTAAGTCATTTTTCTCCATAGTGACTTGACTTCCAATCAATGTAGTTGGGAGGTAAGAATTTTTGATGCTCTTCCATATTAATTTGCAATCACTAGCACAGAACAGAATTTATATTATATGTTTATTTGTTTATGTTCAACTAACAATTGTTATATTTAGTTTATCCAGTATGAATGACTAACACTCTTGTGTGAATGTTCCTTTCTATCAACAGTAGAAACTTATACATAGTTATGGGGTCCTAAAAAAATCTCTTTAGCAGAAATTGGATTATGGAACTACTGGACACATTGAAATAAAATCTTGTAAACAGTTAATTAGCTCATGATCATTATGATGGTGAAAAAATATTTTTCTTTTTATTTATTTATGTATTTTGGTCAATCTTATTAATTTTCTAAATAGAGTGTCTTAATGCATATCTACCAGGGACATGGGTTGGTATAATGAATAATTTAGTTATTGAAATGGTGGAGGTGCATATGGGACACATGTAAACACATCTTTTGCTACATGAATAGAATTTCAATTTTTATCTGTTATTAATAAAATTTGTTATTGTGTTTTAACTCAAATTGGTCTCTGGTTTATCAAACTCATTCATACACTCACTCATTAATTTAACAATTTAATATATATATATAAGGATTTCCATTCTTGCTATTAAAAGGTGTGAAGGTTGCCTTGACAGCAGTTAGAGATATTGGTTGCTATATTTACTGTGAATGTTTAGGTGGTTACTGGTTGGAAACTAATTATATATATATATATATATATATATATATATATATATATATATATATATATATATATATATGTACACACACATACAGATTATTATAATGTATAGCAACAATTTAGTTGCTACATTAACTAAATTCACTCCTGAAGAGAGCCAAAAACAATATTCTTCCTGGGTTTGAATACTGAAGCATAATGGAATCCAAAAAAAGGGTGAGGTATGAATGAACTAGACTAAACTGCATCTAGACTTAATGAGTGAACTAAGAGCTATCCCATTGGAGGTAGATATGATCACTGGTTAGTTACTTTATTGTGTTATTCTTAGCATCCTATGTGAAGACCATAGGTCTGACCACAATTAGATGCACTCCCCCTCTTTTGGTGAAAAACTCGGACTGTTACAATATATATCTACTTATTTTAAAATACATAAATTCTTTAAATAAGTCAGAATTAAGTAATTTCTTTTTAAAATCAATCATAGAAATATTTTTTTAAAATTATATTTTCTAAGAATATTTCTTAGTTTGTAAATGTATTTATGTATATAGTTATTATACATAGTATGCAAAGACTTTATTTAAATAATTTTAAAAAAAGAAAAAAAAAGAGCATGTTTAATTAGAAAAATGAACAAGAAAGTTATTTTGTTATTGTTAAGATTATTTAAAAATGCATTAAGAAAAGAAATAAAGAAAGTTATATTTGCTTAAACTGACTAATTTAAATATAAAAAAGAGTAATAACTATATTATTTAAATGTAACATTTAAAATTCTTTGTATTTCAATGTCTTAGAAAGTTATCAAGAAATGATTTAAGGTAATATGTATAATAAATTATAGTACTTATTTACAAGTTTTAGATATATCTAATAAAAATAATAAATATAGGTAATAAACTATTATAAACAGTCTTTCAATCCGCAGAAGTACTTTCCGTTAATTTCTTAAACCTGCATCAACTGCCATTAAATTACAATTATGATTACAATTTTGTTCTAATTAACAGACATTTTATTTATATACATGCATGTATATGATATCAATACAAACGCATTTTAAAAGATGAAAGTTATTTTTATTATTATTATTGTGAAATTTAAATAAATGTAATCATATATATATATCATAGGAAAATTAAAATATTTATGTAAAAAACATAAGATATTTAATAATTAACGACTAATTATTTTATATTTATACATGAAGATAGGCACGATATCTATACATGTGTATCTAAGTGTGCATTAATTTTATGGCAGAAACTGAGAATGAAATGTATTATTATGCAATATGCATGAATAAAAGAAAATGATATTGTGTTGAGAAGTATTGAGATTTGGTATTAAATGATTAAACAAATATTTATTTGTATGATGCAGATATCTTTTAGATAAAAAAAAATGTTTTGAGTTAAATAATAAAGATAATATAATTATGTTGAATTGTTTTTTTATATAAAATTGTTAATATATATGTGAAATAGAATGGTAGAAGTTATTTAAATAAAGAACAATAAATAATGTTTAGAGTTAAAAAATAATAATAAATGTACTACAGACCTTTGAAGTTACATATTTTTGAGTCAATATTCTATCTAGGTAACATTTTCATTTGAACATGAGTGTTTCAATAGTAAGTAAAAGTGCTCCATATTTAATAACTAACAGTTGAGATTTGGTTATATCATCATGTTTATAATTACAGACACATTATGAATCAAATTATTAATTGCTATCCAAACATAATAAATTATTATTGGCAATAAAGAATTGGAAATATTTAATGAAGTTGTATTAGTATGGTTTAGTATGGGATTGTTAACATGAATAAATATTATTATAAGCCATGTCTTGTCAATTCACACACACATTTATGATGAAACAAGATTGTAAGATATGAATTAGAATCAAAGCAAATTTAGGATAATGAAAAGACAGTTAAAAGTATTGACATTGAAGATTGAACACTTTAAAAAGGATAATCTTTATTTAAATAATATAAAAAATGTTATAAATGTGCTAGTTAGAGTTTTATGTACTCATTCAGTACTAATCTATTAATAAATTGTATATTCTTATTTAATCTGCATTTTTTTTGTGTAGTTTATTATTTTAAATACAAACATGAGATAAAGATCAAAGTATCCACATGATACCCAAGCAACCAATTCCAGGTTAAAATATAAATAAAACACCAATATGGTTAGATAGATTGCACTAAGGCAGTGTTTCCCAACCTGTGGTATGCGTACCACTGGTGGTACGCGAGTTGCTGGTTGGTGGTACATGAAAAATAATCAATAATGGTGGACATAAAAAAAATTAAATCATAAAAATATAGAAACGTTTTTTCCTATAATTCATAAAAATTATTTTAATTAATAATATTATACAGTAAAGTTGTTAATATGTACAGTCGATAACGATCTTTAATGTTAATGATAAAATTGAAAGTATGATTAAGAAATTAGATTTTTGGAAACAGTAATATATATAAGTATCGAAAACAATCAACTGGAAGTATTCGAAACTCTACATATTTTTTTGTTTGAAAATAAGGTTAGTCTGTCTCAAGATATATCAGAAAATATAATAGCACATTTAACAGGATTAAAATTGGCTTTCATGGAATATTTTCCAAAACCCGAAAACACAAATAATAATTGGATTTCAAACTCCTTCTATGCAAAAATTTTAGAAAAAGCTATATCATTACCAATAAAGGATAAAGAAAATTTAATAGAATTATCATGTGGCAGAAGTTTACAAGTAGAATTCAAATGACACAATCTAATTAATTTTTGGTTAAACATTAAAGAATATGAACACCTTTCTGAGAAAGCTCTTAAATTATTATTACCATTTACTTGTATGGAATTAATAGAAAGAGCTTTTTCTTCATACATTTTTTTAAAAAATAAGTATCAAAACAGATTGAACGCAGCTGTAGACCTAAGGGTATACCTCACATTTTTTGAACCAAATTTCAAAAAATTATGTTGTTCAAAACAAGCACAAAGATCTCATTAAATGTATTTTATAAAAATATTTGATTATGATAAGAAAATATACTAATTGGTTTTTTATAATTTTGTGTTTTTATTAAAACCATTTATTAGTAAACAAAATATGACAAAATAGTAGATATATAATGAGTCGGATCAAGGCAAATCAATCTAAATTATTTAATTTGAAAGAATGTATCAGAAAAGGATCATACCCAGAAATTAGACTCTCATTAATTCTTGATCATCTATTGTGGATTACTAGATGTAAGCTAGTATTTAATCATCAAAATTTTAATCCTATTAACTTCATGCTGAACAATATAAAGAAAACAAGAACAAGAGATAGCCTGATAACCCCTGAGGTTATTTTTACCATGACTTGGGGCATGCTGGATTTATCCTCTCCATGGCCCAACCAATAGCAAGATGCTCCAAAAAAAGAGAAAAAAAGACTCAAATTCAGGAAAACCAAATGAAGGAATGAGAAAACACTTTGAACAAAATATGTACCAAATAATCTTTAATGTAATAATGTAATCTTTAATAAATTATTTTGGAAAAAATATGAAAATTTGAACAAACACATACATATAAATATGTTACAGTGAGTTAATAATTTCAGTGAATTTATAATCTGGCATGACGTTTAGGCATGTTTCAATGTAATTTGTCTCATTATGAGATGTGAATACATACAATGGTCACCCTATAATATTTATAATGCAAATAAAATAACACACTCACAACAACAAATTTCATGAAATACAATCATTTTTATGAAGTGGTACAATTAAGCGTGATGTACTACCAAGTGGTACGCGAGCCAAAAAAGGTTGGGAAACACTGCACTAAGGTAATGAATCACCTTTAAAATCCACATACCAACTTCCATATTTTTTAATAATTTATTGTCTTAGATTGACAATTGATTGTTTTGGGCTATGTTCATGGTATATATATATATATATATATATATAAATATACCCCAAATATATATATATATATATATATTGTAACCGGTTGGGTTACATAGTACACCCATAATAATATAGTGTGTGTGCATATATATGTAAAATAAAGGAAAAGTAGAAATAAACACAGACAAAAATTATAGTAGATATTTTCTACATTTACTGAAATAGAAATAAATAAATAATAACTCTGATTTAAAATATTGTTTTATAAATTAAACTTTTAAAAGGTCTGAATAAATATAAATATTGTATTATTATTATTATTATTATTATCATTATTATTCTGATTTTGAAATGAAAAACACCATACTTATTTTGGGAATTTTTTAATTAATTAAACAAATTTTTTATCTATTAAAAATCCCCTAAGTAAAAACATGTATATAGATTCCAAGGGATTAGAGAAGATAAAAATAAAATTCTGTTTTTAATCAAGGTGTTGTTATAACACCTCAGATGATTTTATAAAAAGAGCTGATAAAAAATATCAGCCAGTCTGGATAATAATTTTTGTAAGAATGGTCAGCTGAAAATTGGTTTCAATATTTTACTGCAACTTGATAAAGTGCAGCAGTTGGTTTTAGCTGACCAGAGAATTTGCAGAATAGCTACCATAAACTGATGTAGTTGAAGGCAAGATAATAGACTGTTTTCCTTAGCAGGAGTTTGAATTCACATGGAGAAAATGACCCACTTCTTTGTGCTGTAATTCATAGCCTTAAACATGGAAAGGACAGCTGCTTGCCTGGAACAGTTCTACACAGATGGGAGACCAACTATGGACCAACATTATACATGGATTATACTTTTACCTGATGATGACAATCACTAAAACCAAACTCACCAAGAAAAAAATCTTCCAGCTTGCTGAAGAGTTAATTACATGTATGCTGCATCAGATATATGCTGAAAAGCATGAATAAACATATATATATAGCTGGTGAGTTATTTTAAAATAAGTCATATAAAAAGAGACATATATAGAACAATCTTATTTTAAGTCGGTTAAAAATCTCTGTATTTTAAAAGAATATAAAGTAATTTTGCTTGAATTATAATTAAGAGTCAAGAATAATTCATTGACCATCTCATTTTAAAGGTAAAAGAGACATTTTTGAACAATAATCCTCTTGGACATTATTTTGAAAAATTTATATTAAAAAAAAAAAAAAGTAAAGAATCGATTATTCAATAATTTAATTTAAAAACATTGATAATTAATCAACAAATACCTGTCAAAAATTGACTATACTTTTTTTTAAGAAAAAAAAAACAACTTATAAATTGAAACTAATTTTAAATTACAGTATATCTATATTTTGTTTATACACGCATGTATATGTATGAAATTTGTGCATATTTTCCAAAGAATTTAATAATGAAAATATAATATTATTGCTGTTAAGTTAAAATATGATGTAAACGTCAGCATGTGCACACATGCACACAAATATGTAAAATTACATTTTGAAAGTGATGCGTGAATTTGTACTTTTTATGCTTATGGTGAGTGTATAGTTGAGCAGGGCTGTTTGGATGCAGAGTGTTCATGATGCTCCAAAGTATATGCTCAGCACTGTCTAGACCTAGATATTGAGCTCCCAGAGTAGTCCAGCAGTGTGTAAGTAGGCCTCATGAATAGGCCTTGGTCTCATGAATAGACCTCATCTATACCCCTAAGTCTCACAGAGATGAGCAGGGTTGGCGCAATGCCTTTTTTTTTTTTCTGGATACTACTCTTTGAGGATGATCTGTCTAGGTACTTAGAAGGGGCAGTGCTTAAAAATGAGGTATTTTCTCACAATGTCATGGAGCTTTGTGTACTGATAGTCCAGCTTGGCTCTCTGCTTATCATGGCATGGGGAGCTGCAGTTCACGTACTCACTTTTACTATCTCACCTTGCCTACTTCATCAGCATTAACTAATCAAGCAGAAAGACATTTTTAAATTTATATATTTCTTGGATTCTATAAAACGATATTATCTTTCGTTTATTAAAAAGAGAAAAAGAGACATTTTAAAAGTAAAGCAAACAAGCAAATAACTTTGTTTTAAAAGAAAAAAAATTGATAGTATTTATTTCTTTTAAGAAACTAATCAATAAAGAGTGGAACTTACTATAAAATAAGAAAAGCAATTTATACATTTTCAACAACGAATAATTGTGAAAATAACTTTTATTGTCATAACAAGTATGTAAATTTTATGAAATTATTAATTATAAAAGTATTGTTATTTATTGTTTGACAAAATTAAATTTGCTAATAATCTGTGCAATTCTATATACGTGTTGTAGTAAACCTAGCATAAGTATTTGTATTAATTAAAACATAATTTAAAAGCTTAATCATGTACTATTTTTATATAAAAATTAAATATGTTCAGAAATCACATGCATGTATGTATGCATGCGTATATCTGTCAATTGTATTGCATATACCAATGCTTGTCAATTATAAGATATATGTACAATTTAATCATTTTTTGTTAGTGAATATTAATTGTATATTATACATTGCACATCTGTGCGCACATATATGTAAATCAATGTAATGAGTTAAATGTTGAATAGTAATGATGTAAATCACAAATGTAATAATTATTTTATGTTTAATTGAAATGTCTTCCTTGTATATTATAAAATGCACGTCTGTGTATGAATATATATATATATGCATTTGTAGAAATTAATTGAGAAATATTGTAAAACAATGTAATAACTTTAGTTGTGTATATAATTTTGTATACCATTCAAAATCAGAACCCTTAACTTATAAGACCTTAAATATCATTTATTTTTATTTTTTTGTTAATAATAAACTTGTATTTAATTGTTAAAATGGTATTGCATCATCTCTTGGTCACATACAGTAATAGAGCTTGTGTTCTCTGAGCTAGATTCAGACACAGATAAATGGGGATGTGTACTTAGTGCTTTGGGGCATCCAGAGATGATCAATCATCATCCTGGTTGGTGCAAAAGAGGATATTCTTTAAAGCCCATGCACTATTATTTTTTTATTTTATTTTAGTCTTATTAAAAATTTAAGTTTATAGTTGGCCAGTACAAGTGGCCTGAGCATTGATGATGATCAGCATGTTTTAAATGTCCCAGCATTATTGTTTTGATTTCTGATTATTATGTGTTCTAGTGGATGGGCACTAATCTGGTGCATCCAAGTTATGTTTAAATAATTGCCCAAGCTGGCAAAAGGCTCAATAGTTAGCCTGGTCTACAGAAGACTCATTTTCCAATCCAGTCACAAGGTTGACTGTTGATTTATATTTTTTATTGTGCAAATCCAGCCACAAGATGGTCTGTTGATTTTGATTTTATTCTGATTTTTGTACTAATTTGTTTATTCCCATCAATGGTGATGATGCATGGTTATTTTTCTCTTGAGTATTTACTTATAATTACTTTTTGATAATGCTGGGGTATTTTAGTAGCTGGCTGATCTCTCAACAATGCTCACAGATTTTTTGATCTCATGTTCCCCTTAAATATATTTATACTTATATATACTTTTGTAAATTATTGATATTTCATATTAAATTAACTGGGAGTGATGATGATTTTTCCATCACCCCACGTTCACCTCTCCTTCCAACTTTTCACCCACCCCATCTCGTTACAATATATATATATATATATATATTGTACCTATATTGATATAGGCACATATAATTTTATCTAAAATTGTTATTAAAACAATCTTTCATTAAAGAAAACATAAAATTAAATGTTGAAGAGTTTATTCAGTTTGTTTTCGAAAAAGATAAGAATTAAATAGTTTTTTTTTAGTATTCGTAAAAATATAATTTAAAAGGTTAAAACACACAAATCTCTTTTCATTCAAGTTTAATTAAAGAAAAAATAATGTTAAAACTAATATATGACCGTATATATGTGCGATTGTCAACAATAGAATAAATGTTATTATAAAGTTAAAGAAGATTATTATTAAAAAACACGGCAATGGTTATTAATTAAAATATAAAACAACATCTCTGCATGGCTATTACTAATTAAGCAATCTTCCAAAACACGTTTATCAAAGGATTAATTGATAAGGAATTTGACAACAGATCTTTGCTGGAGATATCAGAAAGACAACAAGGCGCAGGTATAAATAGACCTTTTTTATCGGACAGTAATTCAGTTCACAAAGTTATTGAGAGAGTGCAGTTCGGAAATTAATTGAGTCAGTTAAGAAACAAAATGCAGTGCTGAGAATATTTTGGAATGCATGTTTATCTCCAGCCCAGATGTCCGAGAAAACAGCAGATCTGCCCGTGAAATAATGTCAGCTTAACATCTTAGAAAATCTCCGTCAGTATCTATTTGTCTCTGATAGCAATAATCGTGAAAATCAGGAAACTCAGCAAGGAAACATCCCAGCCGGCTGGTAAGCATTTATAATGGAAATATCTTCACCGAAAGCAGCCTCCAAAGAACAAAATTCTACGTCCACATTCAAAAAGCCTAGGTAAAAACATTTGCTTATTTCGTTCTATACTGTAATAGCCATTGCATTTCATTAATTCGTGCGAATCCTCCAAGAGTCTAATTATATGAACTTGATATCATACATAAATGAACTATTGATATGGGTGTGATTAAATTTCAAATGCTATGTAGTCCTTTAGTATCATTATTATGTGTGTGCATGAGTTAATATGTGCATGATCATTATATCAATATTTATTAGTTAAATTAGAGTGTTCTGTTATTAAATCTATAGGAATATTTAAACTATTTAGAAATGTTAATTTAAAATATGCGTGTTTTATTAGAATTATAAAATGTTTAAATTTAGTAAATAAATGTTAGTTAATAAATTATCTTTAAAATTAAACTTTATTTGTCAGTCAATTCTTTTTATCAATTCTTTTATCAATTCTTTTTATCAATTCTTTTTAACAAATTCTTTTATTAATTCTTTAAATCACTAATTAAGTATAATCTATTAGTGATTACAAACAGCTGAGCTAGTCGTGGATTTAGGCATTGAGTTAGTGGCCATTGCTTAAAGTGCGTTATTTATTCATCCTTGAATAGATAGCTGGCGCCCGTGTTTATACACAAACAAAAAAAAAGTGCTTTGAACTTGGTGTTGAACTCAACAGTCGAGAAGAAGTTATATCCTGGAAATGTAACGTTAGTTATATACTTTATAGCTATTGTTTGGGCATACATACTCTCCGAGTATGTTCTTCTCTGCCTAAGAGGCCGGTGTTTCGAATACTCATATTCGAACACGGTTCAATATATATATATAAAATACATATTTTGCGGGTTCATCCATGTTAAAAAACTTTTAATATTAATATACTGACATTTTGACTTGGTCACACAAGTCATCCACAGAGTTATAAAAGGTAAAAACTCGTGCTTTAGAATCATCATCTTTAAAACCTCTCATTTGGCTCAGATACATAGATGACACTTTTGTCATATGGCAACATGGAAAAAATAAATTAGATGATTTTTTCTTACATTTAAATAATATGCATCCTCATATTAAATTTACTATGGAGACAGAGTCTGATGAAAAACTCCCTTTTCTTGATGTTCTAGTCACCAGAACACCAAATAGTTTATATTTTTCTATTTACAGAAAGGATGCACATACAGACAGATATTTACATTTCCATTCTCATCATCACCCAACTTAGATAGTTTCTGTAGCCAAAACTCTTTTAAATAGAGCAATTAACCTTTCAGATGAGACACATCTGAAAAAAGAAATAAATCATATTAATAGTGTTTTATTAGCAAATAGCTATAATTACAAATTTATAAAAAAAAAGCCTTATTTCAAGCCCAAAATAGACAAAATAGAAAACAAAAAGATGATAAATCAGCTATTAGGATTTGTGTTCTATATGTAAAAGGAACTACAGATAGTATCAGACGTATATTAAAACACTATAATATAGGTACAGCATTTTCTGCTCATCAAAAGATCAGCAATATAAAACCAAGCCTAAGGATTCAATCCCTCTTGAATCTCATGGTGTCTATCAAATCTCATGTAAAAATTGTAAAGCTTCTTACATAGGTATGAGTAATCATCAGATCAGTGTTAGGAGAGATGAGCATGCTAATGCAGTTAAACAACACTCATCATCATCAGAAATCTCACTCCATACTATAGATTCAAGTCATAAATTGATTTTTCTAGTACCAGGATCATATCCAGATGTGATAATCTCTACCAGTACAAAATTAGAGAAGCCATTGAGATACTTAAAAGGCCAGATTGTATCAATAAGTGAGATGATACATGCAAACTTCCTCCTATTTGGAAAGATTTTTTAAAAAACATTCCTAAATTTAATATTTTTGCTATTGGTGAAATTTTAACATTTTATTCAAATCAGTGATTGTAGCGCCTCTACAACCGTCTTTCTACCTTTTATAACTCTGTGGATGGCTTGTGTGACCAAGTCGAAACGTCAGTATATTAATATTAAAAGTTTTTTAACACAGATGAACCCGCAAAATATGTATTTTATATATTTAACCCGTGCAAATCTTCGTTTTAATATATATATATATATATATGGAACATGCATTGAATTGTTGCAAATCTTCGTTTAATATATATATATATATATATATATGGAACATGCATTGAATTGTTGCATAATGATAACCCAGTCAATTGAAAACATTATAATATCTTACAAATATATTCTTGTAGACAGCACTTATTAATACAAGTAATCTTTTAATTATTGTATTTAAATTATATTTCTTTTAATCCAAGACATAAGTTTATTTAACATACATTATTCAGGTGGAAACAAACTCCATATTTTAACTACTCATTTCTTTTTATTCATGCATTATGATCTGATATTTTTTAAAATGAAAGCTTCCATTTTAAACATTCAACTGCAGACATAAAAAAAATGTTGATAACTTCTGAAATACATTTTAATTCAATCAAATGTCTTCAGTTAGGTCTAATCACAGATTATTCCATAGATTCAGCATTATAAAAATATAATACAAAAAATGAATGTTAAAAGATAAAGATTGTCATTTACTTATATATAGAAATACACAGGTATGTCTCAATTTTAATAAAGTTAAGATTCTAATGTTTAAAAAATATAATGTCTGATTTATGAAAAAATACAATAAATAATCATTCATATTTTTATAAAAGATAGATAGATGCTAGACTTGCAGAAAATATGAGAAACTTTTAAATGAATTTGTATAAAGTATTTCAATAAATATAGATCAGGGATATGTGAGATATAAAACTTCTTCTAATTAAAGACATTTGAATGAGTGAAAGTGCTTTTTAAAAACTATGAACCTATTTTTTTAAATGTCTACTGTCATATGTTTAAAATGTAGGAGTGTATCGTAATTGTAATTTACATATATACAGTATATGGATGTGTGTGTGTACTTAAAATTTTAACTTCCTAATATATTCTTGAACTAATGACTCTCAAAATGTATTTCATACTGAAAACATCATTTTTCAGTTATCCTATCATACAAGCTTTCTTAAATTAAAATATACACAAAAATAATTTGATCTTTATGTGTATATTTCATTAATTTTGTAATCTATAATTTACTTCCCATTTATATTAAAAACTACATACATTATGTGTCTTTTATAAAACAAAAAAAATTTAGATTTGTAATTTATTATGTTTTTCCTAAAAATCAGTCATATAAATACTACTTAATGTTCCACTTAAAGCTGCCCCATTAATAAACCTTCTGGAAGACATTTTAAAAATTATCTTTACAACTTAATTCTATTAATTCTATAAATGTATCTTGGTTGCTCTATTTTTATCATTTATACATCTATTTATAACCATATACATAACTTTATTTATTTTCATCAATGTTTGTGTATATTGAAACCATATCCATTCTAAACAATTCCCATTTATCTTCACAGCTTCATTAAGTTCTATTAATAAATCCTTATTATTAAGGATTTATTATTTTTATTCACGTTTTCCATAAATGTTTTTCATAATCACTCAGAAATATGGATTTATACTATTTATAATTAGGCTCAATATTACACCTTTTTCATGCATGATTTTAGGTGATCCACATATTAGTTGAAGATACTTTCAATTAGACACCATTAATTGATTATTTATAGTTAAGCCTCTTACCTAAAGATTATTCTGATAATTATCATCTATGACCCCCCCCTTCAAAAGTCCATAAAATAGTTTTTTTTAATAAATACATTCATGGATTAAAATTCAATCTGATTTGGTTCCCTTTGAGACTTAGTAGACAAAAATGACTTGATATCCATGACCAATTAAATTTATCACATTATCAATCAAAGAAACAGAAGCATGGATCCAGAATCTTATATTATTTTACAGTTGATTACACTGAAACTATGAACTATCTGTATTACAGTACATTACTTCAATTATATGCCATTTAAAAAAATATAAACAAACAACCAAAGATCATTAAAATTTGCAAATTGCCAAAACCAATTACATTAAAAAATGTAAATAAATTTTACATTAAACCAGCAGCTGATTTTCTGTCTTGGAGCAGTGAAAACAATCATATTTGTTAATAAAACTTCTCCATTTTATATTGAAAGCATGTTCACTCTCACCTAGAATGTATTTAACTGCAATGAAAGCCAATCATTTTGTTATTTGCTTTATTCAAAAAAATTAGAACACAGAGCAATAATTTTTTTGCTTACTCCTATTATTTCAGTGAATGAAAAATATATGTAAATATGTCTCCTCAATTATTATTTTTTAAAAAGTTTTTGTTTATACTATAATTCTAATTTATATATGCATACAATACATATAAAAAACATCTGCATTATACATATGAACATGTTGAAAAATACTATCCACTTTTTTTTAGTTAAAAAAAACTTTATTAGTAACAAACTATGTACAAATATTAATATATTTATAGCAGAATAAATTTATGTTGTATAGGCAAAATTATGATGAATTTGCAACCATAACAGTACAGGTAAACTCCAATGAAATGTGGTCTAAAATTGAAGAGTGACAGGCAAAATTACATAATCATGATAACTAAACTAAAAAAGAGTCTAGATATTTACTTTCAAGAATGAAATTTGATGGAAAATGTTGATGGAAATAAAGGTTTAAGCTATGAAAGAGCACAACAGAGGTATATTATAGATTGCCAAGTTTAGGTAATGATGTTTCTGGGTAAAAATTTGAGAGAGTAAAGGTATGGATTAAACCATTCTTTGCTACTTTTTTTAGTACATTATATTTTTGTCAAATATTAGAGAACAGTGGGCAACCTACATAGGCCTTAGTGTATTAATAATCTTTAATAATCACAGATGCGTTAAAGAACTGGAAGTATTTTGAATAATTGCTTGAGGTTGATTATGTGCTTATGAAACACAAAAAGGGGTGGAGATAAGATGTAAAGTCAGGTTGGAAAAAGATGTAGCAGTTCTTCTGGATATTTATTACTAATACACATGTAGGTTCAAGATTTAGTTAAAATTAGTCATTTAAGAAATATTTTGGCAGAATTGTACCCTGTAAGAAATTAAAATGAAATTTTATCCATTGTACACTTCAGTTCAATAAATAATATTGTACTCTATTCTAATAAAAGTTTATCAACAAAACGTGAGCTCTTATAAATTATGTAAGATGTACGCGAGGGGGCTTAGAATAAAATATGGTATATATTATGGCTTCACGGCAGTTTTCCTATTAGTAAAATTCTTTGTAGTTTAATCACATAACTATCTGAGATATTTTTTGATAATAATAGTTATCGCTTTTTATTTCTTTATATATATATATATATATAGAAACAATAAATAGACAGACAAATGAATAAAATAAAACGATCCCTTTAGTAACAAAGTAATTAATTGTCTTTTAAATTATATATTTCATAATTATCTTTGTAGGTGATTATAAATAACCATTTTGATACTAAACCGCTATTTTTTTTTTTTTTCAGGTAACAATATTTTTATATTATTTAAAATATCTATAACATGTTATTTAACTTTTCTAATTATTATTTTTTTCTATCCCCACCTATTTTATTCTGTATAAACGCTTTTGAATATAATTAATAATTATTTTACTTCTATATAAACCTTTTTATATTCTACAATAACATTAAACAAAGAGGTCGTCTCTGATTGACACATCAGCAAAATAAATATTTATTCAAGTTATGTAATTCAATCAAATAAACGTTAATTCGTTTAATCTCTGTATTATATTCAGTGCTTATTTATTATTCACGTCGATATTACAATAATAAAGTCGAAAATCCCCCCCTCCCTCATCTACCTATTTAAATATATATATATATGTCATTTGTGTAAAATGTGAATCAGGATGACAATATATACAAAAAATATATAACTATACATTATTTGCCAGATATAATACTTGAGTATGATTTATTTAGGAAATGAAATTAGTCTACGTTTAAACGTAAAATAATAATGAAGATAATAAAAATATAATTTCACAATATACCCGCACAACCATGCCACCTTAATATATGCACAAACTGTGTTTATTTATTTAATTGGTGAATGATTTTTTTTAGACTGATAATAACCGTTTAACATAATTAAAGCGTTTTTTTTTACAACAATAATAAAAAATATAAATATATAAAACTTATAATAATTATTTAAAACAAATGAGATATTTCATCATCTTAATAATAACCAATGTATATGCTTTTTAAAATGAAAAATATAGTTTATTAATACCAATCTACTATTATTCTATATTTAGAAAAAAACAATATGCTACATGTCACAAAAAAGGTAAATAAAACAAAATAAATATGGAAAATGTGTGCTGATTTAGAGTGGGTTTTTGGGTGGTTCTTAGAATTCAAAATGGTGGTGATAGCAGTCTAAATACTAAACATTGATAACTTCTAGAATATGAATGTTATTACAATAATGACAGCACAAAGCGCTAAAGTATGCAGAGAGGGGCAATAATGTTTTTGATGATGCAAAGTATCATCCAAAAGATGCAAAAGTCTGATCAAACCAAGCTTATAATTTTCAAATACTAAAAGATTATAACTTCTAAAATAAATTATATTACAATATATGCCCATATGATACCAGAAAATGTTTTAATAAAACAAATAAAATGTGTTTTTAAAGAGACATTTGAAAAAAAAAAAAGCCATTATATATCTATCACAAACAAAAGAGGGATATAACAGTCCAAAATCTTTATTATGTGCTTGACAACTTACTATTTTAAAGAAGGGTTATATTCAGGCCACAATTCCATGTGACAATCATTTTTCAGCATCTTCTTCAATAACAGCACCAAAATATATATATATAAATTGCACTATACATTGTTTGTGCATGAATCTATTGAATATATATATATATATATATAATACTTAATGTTTTTATGGTTATATGATGTAGATAAATTATTTTTGGGTGTAAACTATGTATATTATTTTGCATTAAAATCCGATATTTCAACAGACTAGTCTCAGCCATTATCAAGGTTAACTTTTGAAAGAAAAATCATTAGATCTCAAACAATAATGTGAGTCAGTGCGAGATCTAATGATGTTTTTTTCAAAAGTTAATTTTGATAATGGCGGATGTTAGTCCATTGAATTATCAGATTGTAATGCAAAATAATACACGATTTACACTCAAACATAATAATTTATATATATATTATATTTTTGTTAAATAATAACAGCAATGTGTAATAAAAGACTTAATACTAAAGGTCAATTACCATAAGTAGACTCTATTACGACTATAACAAGATGTCTAAGCTAGGATCAGACATGCCATGCATGGCTTATATTTGTTATATTCCAGAATGTCAGCAACAACATAAAAATATATATTTTAAAATATGATTTATTATAATTTATTAGCAGAAAAAATTAAAATATTGTTTATAATGTTATTTATTTTGTGATAAAGTTTATATAATGTTGTTGCTAATTATTTCTTAATTAATATGTTTTTTAGTATTTTTGTATATTAAATTAAGATTAAACTTATAGTTAGATGTCTTTTTAATCACTTACCCCCAGGGTAGATTCAATTAGTGTGAGAAATATTTCTTGTGGAGTTCTTCAAAATATGGTTGTAAATTTTATAAATAAATATACATTTTTTAATTTTTAAAAAATTAGTAATTGAATAGTATAATTTAAACAAAGTTTATATCATCTATATTTGAAACAATATAAAACGTTTAAAAACTTTTTCTAGATTTTTGTTCAAAGTCTTCCAAAATGAAGTCAAAATCTAGTTGCCATTGCCCAGCCTATCTTATGTAATTTTTTATTAGTTTTAACTTTTCTCCAGATGCAATAAATACTGGTATGGATAAATATATCCGAAACATAATGAAAAGATTAGAAAAATATGTAATACTATTATTTTCTGATAGATACTGAAACATTTTAGATGACTTTCTGTAACATTCTAATGAATTTTAGACTTCCAAAGTATCCACTAATATATTGACATCTAAATCCACCTCCTTTATAAAATCATTTTTTGGTGAAGTTTTAATATTTGTCAAAGCATGCCACTTTTTCTATTTTTTGAAAATTTCCCACAAATCTAAATAAATCCATATGATTTTTCCAATTGTTCAAGAATGATTGTTCTGATTTATTCAGAACTACATTTAAAAAAAAAATTAATTTGTATATTTCTGTGGAATTAACAATTAATTTACCCTCAACTTCTTTTTCTCAACATTTCATTTTGAAATTCTGAAATTAGCTCCAAATCTTAAAGTGTTTTTGTTTTAACTCATATTTAGTCAAATCCAGGATCTCCTGTATTTGGTCAACCAATATAATAGTTCTTCAAATGAAGAAAGTACTTCAGAAGTAGTCATGAAATTATTTTGAAGCCTTTTGCTAAAAAAATTTACCTGGAAAAGTAAATCCTACCATAAAATGAAGGATATGATAATCTTTTATTAAATATGCAAGTGCTTCTGCATTACTTTTAATTCAAAGATCTTTGGATGTTTTTGATATTTCATCAAATGCATCACAGACTTAACCTACTTAATACTATCCTACCTTAACACTAAATGTGACATTCCCACCTGCATAGCAAAAAAGATTCATAATAAAACTTTCAGTATATTTTCAGAGAATTGATAATCTCTTTATGGATGATGAAAGTGTTAAAGTATCCCCCAAAAAGTTAATGCATTGGGGCAAGTTTTAGCTGTATCTGCCAAAACAAGATTATTATAACAAGCAGAGGATGTAAAATTTGCTCTCAACTGCTTCGCCTTGTCTAAACTCCAAAACTTTTTACCTTTATATTTGTTTTCTGATATTATTACTATTTAATTCTAGACAATAAATTTCTCACACAGCATATAAATTTTCTATGTTTATAAATTTAATAAACTGTTCATAAACAATGATGATTGAATCATGTGATGTACCATCAAAGTCAGAAGCAGAGTCAAAAAATTCAATAATTTTCTAATTTTATTTGATTATAAGTCAGTTTTGGATTTTATTCTCATTAAATTTATTAATTCATTTCGAATGGTTTTTCTTAGGTAATGTTCTTAACCTTGTTTAGTGGACCTCGTTTACTGGCAATTTGTTGAAAATGGTTTTGAATTATTGGGCCAAATTTCACAAATAGTTTAATAATTCCTAGAGTGTTTCCATTATGCAAATTACCTATGATTTCAACACATCCTTGAAATGCCAAATTATGCTTACCTAATAATTGTATCACTGTTAATAATTTTCCATGAAATCACTATATTTTTTGAATCAGTAATTTCTATTGTATCTTGTCTATACTTTCCATAACTGAAAGTTTGGTATGGATATTCAACCAATTATTGAATTCTGAAGTGGATCGTCATTGTATTTTCATGGGAAAAACAATAATAAAAACAAAATATCTTATTCTTTTTATCAGAATATATTATCCATTGATGGTATATGATTTCACCATTTGAAAGTTTTCTTTTAAGGTGGACTTTTGAAAATTGAATCCATTATTTTGGCAGAAAAATTCATCCACAAGAATTTTTGGTGTTTTTTCCATTAAATAATCCATTATTTATTGGCTCATTCTACTCTAGTCATGTAGAATAGTCATCTGTTATATTTTGTGGTTCATAAATTATTTTTTTATTTTCAGGAATACTAAATTAAATTATTTCCATGATACTGTTTCACTCTTGTAAATGCGTTTCTTCAGGATTATTATCTATATTCATCTTAATATCTTGAACATCTTTTTCGAAGATATTTTTATTTATATAAATATTTTCATGATTATGTATCTTTAGTGTGAATTCTTAAAAATTCATGCAAAGTGCGTTTTTGCTTTTCTTATTTTACTTAATTTTCTTTTGGTA
The DNA here is from genome assembly GCA_028023455.1 of Epiperipatus broadwayi. Taxonomy (NCBI): domain Eukaryota; kingdom Metazoa; phylum Onychophora; class Udeonychophora; order Euonychophora; family Peripatidae; genus Epiperipatus; species Epiperipatus broadwayi. Next base: position 4,407,871 of record JAQFVV010000070.1, on the reverse strand, counting down.
CTACCATTTTGATATTTTCACATTTCTTTCATTTTGAATTAAACATCCTATAAAAATAATTATAATGTTAATATTTCTTTGCAAAGATAGATAATAATTGAGTATATTTGTTTTTATTTCGGTTTAAACTTTTTAAGTTTGCATTAAAATAATCAAAAATGTTTTCATATTTTTTTATTAATTATAAAGTAAAAATTGCGTAAACAATATAAATTACCAAATCCAAATGTTTTGTTAGAATAAACAGAGAAATCATTTGGACATCAAAGCTCGTAGAAAACGTGGAAAATAAAATGTTAACAAAGTCGGTTTTAAGAATTTCATCGTTGCATCAGATATTAGAAATGTGAAACAAGTTTCTATGACTGCAAACCAGTCAGGGAAGTCAGAAATGGCCTAGGGATTATTATAGATGCAAAAATTAATCATAAAACTAAAGGGGGAAAAAAAGAAATCCCAGTGTTAAATTATTCATAGGAAAAAGATACAATATCGTCCTGTCAAACAGAAAGTTGCCGAATGCGGGTAAACAGTGTAGATCGGAAAATTATTTTAAATTTTAATTCGATCTCAATTTTAGAATTGAACATTATAGATTATAACTCAAGCTATCTCCCTGCACAAAAATCAGGTTTGTTATGAGCCCACATCCGGTGGATTGGGGGCCTCAAAAATTAAAAAAAAAAAATTTTTTTTTTTCAAATCAGCACAGAATTACAACGAAGTGATTCATGAGCAAAAAAGTAATAATTCAAAGACAAAATTAATACAAATGATGTTTTAGACCTAAACAGATACATTGAAGCTGTAAAATATCCATCCTCTTTCAAGAAATAATTATTGAGAACATTCCAAAGTTCAACAACAAACTTTCAGATTATACAACTGAATCTTTGATTACTAAGCAAGACCTAAAATTCAATCATAGGAAGCAGAACCCAATTAGTATCAACAAATAAAGTGTGTTCTAATGAAAGGGAAGAAATCACAGATCATGAAGAAATAAGATCGCAATAGGAAGACTCTGAACAGGAAGGCAATGGAAATTCAGAAACAGTTTAAAATATGAATTCTACGGATGTGGTTTATATAAAGATATGGCAACATAGATGAAGTTCTAAGGATCTGTAGATTAAAGGACTTGGCAATTCAAAGACTCTTATGAATCAATGGAGAAGACTAGGGTTATTGACTGTGGTATGATCTCAAGATTTTTTTAAACAAATGTATTTACATCATGTAGCGCGTGATCAGTCATCTGTATTTTTTTCTTAATAAAAAAAAAGTTTTATATTTTTAGAATAGTATTAAAAATTTTAAAGTATTTAACTGAACAACTAAGATTTTTGTTTTATTATTTTATGCACACACACACACACACAAAATAAAACAAAAAAATACAACATAATAATAATGAATTTAGTATAGATAAGTTTCATGAATTGTTCATTAAGTTATAGGCATAAACTAATTAAACTATACCAAAATTAGTTACCTTGTTGTAAAACTAATTTACATATGTTATTTAGTTCAAAATTTAGTGGAATAAATAATAACAATTTATTTGGCCAAAGTAATTTTTTTAAAGATAACACATGGCCTATTTTTGTTTTTTGTAACTGCACCGAATACAACTTTTTTATATGCTTAACAAAACAGTTGGTGAAAGCAACAGAGTAATTAGTCATTTCTGAGCTATAATCTAGATAACTAGTAATAATCCAAAAAAGGATTTGAATATATATAGATGTTTCTAATTATTGTAATATTTGAAATCATGAGTTATATATATATTCAATACAATTTTTAATTACATAAATTTTGACAGATGTGGGGTCCTCTTCAAGTGTAGGGTCTGATTAGATGCAATTGATTCAATCACCACATATCTGCTCCTGACCTTGACTATGTATTAACTCAAGGTTTCCAGATAGCTTGTTTTTCTGGGGTTGTTCTGATTTAGGGCCTCAAATCCCTGTATCCTGGCTTATCGAAGTAATAAAAAAAGCTCTGGAACCTGCTTTTTTTGCTTGCTGTGTTTGTTAAATTAAATCTAACTAAGATAGCTAATATGTTAATTCCTTTACAGAAGGATATTTCCTTTGTCTCCCTAATGGTAGTTTGAATAAATGTTAAACATTTCATTTTAAAATATTTAAATCTTTATTCTATTTTAGAATACAATAAATTGAACTTGATTTAAAAATTATAAGTTTGCAAATAAAAAAAACATTTAAAAAAATTATATTTGAACTTTACAATGTATATAAAAATTTGAATACATGTAATAATGTTCAAGACTAAATAGGTTTATAAGTAATCATTAAAACCAGTCATCATTTAGACAATGCCAATATCAATAATAATCAACAATCTCAAACTGTTGCCAAGGCAACATCCTTTGATTGCCTTGACAACAGGTTGAGATTATTGCTTGTTATTGATATTGGCATTGTCTGAGTGTTGACTGGTTTTAATGATTAAGTATAATTTATATACATGGAGTTTAAATGATAATGTGAAATACATACTGAGTACAGTTACATTTTTCTTACTCAGTAATTACTGCAATGCCCATGGAAAAAAGAGACTCTGCTAATTGAATTTTATTTATAAATCCTGAATGAATTTTTGCTAAATCATCATTATGCTATGAAATTAATGAAGTTCTGTAGCAGAGTATTTTGTTGCAGTTTCTGGCTCATTGTTGCTAAGAATCTTTTAACTTGTATTTTTAAAAAGAAAATACATTTGGAAATCAAATGGAATCATAAAAATATTTCCTTTCTTAATAAGTACTATACAAATATTTTGTAAAAATAATCATAAATACTCAAAGATACTATGAAAAAATATATATTTTTAAAATCTATTTGGAAAGGTAAGTTTGCAAATGCTCTCAAAATCCAAGAACAATGAATCTACCAATCATTACATAGCAGATTTTCATCTTGTTTGAAGAGCTTTTTCTCTGTAAACTCTTGACATCTTCTGAATTTTTTGAACTAATAAATCAGTATTATTTTAATTTCACTCATTTCCATCAAATGAATAGAAATCCCAAAAAAATAGTACTGCAAATAGCCACAGAAGGGCAAAAAAAAGGCCAAAGGCCCACCAGAACAACCTGCAAATGAAGTAATATATATATATATATATATAAGTTAATAAAACTTTAGTTCATTCATTATGATAGCTAGAAGTTTGCTCTTAAGATGTTATTCATTACATCATTGTTTCAGGAAAGCTGGGATCCTATATATATATATATATATATATATATATTAGATACAGGACAATAAAGAAAGAAAAATGTATGAGACAATGCCTTCATCATCATCAACCATTATCAATCCACTGCAGAATGAAGGTCTCTCCAAGTTCAATCCATCTTTTCCAATCTTTAGCTTCTCTTCTCCACATCACCCCTGCACACTTTCTTATTTTATCCATCCATCTCACATGTGGTCTCTTTCTGGGTCTTTTACAATCTCTTGGAATCCAGTTTAAAAAATTGTTCATCTATTATCATCTCTTTTAGCAACATGTCCAGCCCAACTCTACTCCAGTCTTTTAATTTTTTCAATGAAGTCAGTAACATCTGTTTGTTCTCTTACTCATATATTGCGTTTTCGATCTCTTCTTGTTACTCTCAACATGCATCTCTCCATACTTTTTTGAGTGGTTTGAGACAATGTATATACAAGAAAATAAAGAGAAATTATGAATTTAGTATAAGGATCAATAAAGTTGAGAGGAAAATGGGCATTAAATAAAAATGAAAAATTATAAAAACATTTTTTAGAGTTGAGATTGGTCAATAGAGGGTGTGCTAAGATGACATGTAGATCACATGATATTGAATTAACATAACATCTTGACAAGGCTCAATTTTGAACAGAAGTCAGTTAGATGAAAATAAATATATGATTAAAATATATAGTTGTCTATTAAGTTGATTATGTTTACATATTCAATTCAGTGAGGAAGTATATAAGAAAGACAACATAATGGTTTTAAAAGGAATAACCATCAAGTGAAATATATATTATTAAAAATAATTTTAACTTGTGATATTTACATAATTTTTTATTTATAATTTATTGGTTAATTTAAAATTGAAATTTATAATAAAAATCTATTGAAGACACCATCTTTTTATTGAGCATATCACTTTTGAATCTTTGTTTATTTTTGCTGTTATTCTTTTTATTTAATGGATTGCATAAGTTCAGAAAAAGAGATGGATGATAGAGATAATTGCCTCTATAGGATTTTTGCCACAGCTGAAAGTACCTATAAAATTGTTTTTTTTAAATTAATTTATAAACATTTTTTTCTTAGCTCTTCATTTGGACTGGAGAGTAGTCTATGCAAACACTTTAATATAGTCACAATTATGATAATCACAAATCTGGAACTTTAATTATTTTATGTAGTAAGTTCCTAAATATATTATACTGCTGTGAATATCTTTGTTTTTTATTTTACAGTTTTTGACTATTATTATAATAATAGCTAAATAAAATATTTTTAAATGATTATATTCATGTAAATAAATATATAATAATTTTAGGAGTGATGAAAATATTCCAGCACCCATATTTATCAAATATATGTTAACTATTTCACCATGTGATTTCATCCAACTGCTATAGCAGATATAAAAGGAATTCTCTTCTGATAGCTTTCTGAATTTTTATTAAAGTGGTCATTGTGAATACTGACAGATATTTACATAAAAATCAGAAATAACAGTTTTTAAAATCCAGGAAGCTTTAATTGTACAATCTATTATTTTAATACTGCAAGAGAAGTAATCAAATAATTAGTTGCTTGAGAGTCATGTGTCATTTGAGATGAATGTATAGCTGATTTTAATGTAACTAAATACTGTTTAAATATTATTAATAGAGGGATTTAATTTTTAGTAAAATTATCATGGGCAAAACATTTTACAATAATAAATTAATCAAACTTTTTCATACGACTTCTTCTAGAATATGTTTATCATCATTTATCTTGCAACATGTCAAATTTACTATTGATTCATTTAATTTATAAATAGAGAATAGCATTATGGATGTATAAAAACTTATGGTAGTAAATATTTTATTCTATTGCACATTAAATAATAAAAGTAGTAATTTTTTTTGAAAAAATGTTATTTTATCATTTCATTCCCAGCAATAAGATGGGATTGTCTCAGTTTTACAAAATAAACTTTTAAACTCTGAACTAAAAGCTTTTTTTTGTATTTCAGCTACTTATGTTATGTAAATTATTGAAATAAGTTCTTTATTTTATCAAATATTATTTTCGATAATATTTTATGTATCTTAAAATATCAAGTCATTATTTAAAAAAGTTGAATATATGAGACTATATTTTTTGTTAAGATGGAGGAAAATAATAAATAAATAAATGTCTGCTTTTAAACTTAGAATCATGTGATATTTGAGCATTAGAATTGATCTTATTAAATAGCAATCCAAGAAGCTTCTCTTTGAATCCACCAGATTTAAAGTGCATTATATCACACAGGGCTATCCAACATTGACTATATAATTCTTTTATTGTTTATTTACATTTTTTTTGCCAAATGACTTTTTAACTGAACTTTTGAAAACCAATTTAAGGACCCAAAACTTTATTTACAGCGAATTATTTAACATCTATTAGACAATTCAATTTTTTAAAAAATATATATTTCAATGTATGCTGTATAAACTAATTGGAAGAATGCAGTATTAATATTAATATTTAAGAAATGTGATAAAGAAGATATTGGAAATTACACACTTATCAGTATTTTATAAGTTCTGTATAATATTTTTACCAATATAAAACTCATCTACAGCAAACTTTGTATTTCAACCAACTAAAAGAATAAACTGGATTTAAAAGTGGTTTTAGTACAGTAGATCATATCCAAGTATTGAGAGAAGTTGTAGAAAGGCCAAATAAATATGAGTTGCCATTATGTTTTGGATTTGTTGATTATGAAAAGGCATTTGATTCTATAAGTATTTCTTTAGTGATTAATGTATTGGATCATCAAGGTATAGATCTAAGATATTGTCTGAAGAATGTTTAAAAAAATGCAACACTAACAATTAGAATTCCATAATGATACTGGAAAGATTAATATTGAGAAAGGTGTAGGACAAGGTAACTTCATATCTCCAAAACGTTTTATAGCAATTTTACAAGAAGTATTTTGTGGATTAAAATGGGAAGCTAAGGGAGTAAAAGTAAATGAAGATTATTTATTTTATCTAGATTTTGCAGATGATGTAGTTGTTTTTGCAAATAATGCTTCAATAAATGTTGCAAAAGTTATCAGGTAAAAATAAAAAAGTAGGACTAAAGTTAAATGTTAAAAAGACTAATGTTCAATGGATTTTCTCAAAAGAAAATAAAGATTGGTAATGATGAGTTAGAAGAAGTTAACATCTACAAATATTTTGGTCAGATTATAACTGCAGATGGAAACATAATGAAAAAATTAAACTTTGTTGGAGTGCTTTTGGTAGAAATAACTTGATACTAAAAGGAAATATGCCTCTATAGTTAAAAAGGAATGTTTTTAAATAAATGTATTTTACCAGTTCTTACTTACGGATCTGAGATTTGAATACTTAACAGAAGAGCATTTCATAGATTTTAGATCATTCACTGAAGTATGAAAAGATGCATATCTTGAGTAACAAGAAGAGATAGAAAATGAAATACATGGATAAGAGAAGAAGCAGGTATTATTAACATAATTGAAAGAATTAAAAGACTGAAACAGAGTTAGGATAGACATATTTCTAGAAGAAATGATAATAGGAAGACAGTTGAAGTCTTAAACTGGATGTCTAGAGATTGTAAAAGACATTGAAAGAGACCACATGTGAAATGAATGAATGAAATAAGAAAGTGTGCAGGGATGATGTGGAGAAGAAAGACTAGAGATTGGAGAAAATGGGTTAAACTTGGAGGGAATGTCATCCTGAAATGGATCGATAATAGTTAAAAATGATATGATATAAACTGCTAGAAATCAATCTTAAGTCTTATAAATGACCTTAAAATCTGATTTCTAGAAGTTCTATTATTAAAAACTTAGTTTTCACTTTAAGCATTGAATTAATTATTTGCAAATATAATAAAACAATGGTGGCACATGTTATGAAGCTCATAGTATTTTTGTACTACAAATCGCAATAATCTTAACAAATATTGGAAGTCTTGATTCAGTTCTCGACACTTTTCTTTAATGCTTTTGTTTATTAAAATAATAATAATATTTAATAAATGTATTTATTTTGCTTACTATTTAATTTTATATTTATTTTCATATAATTTGTAGTTTTGATAGATCCGTTCGCCTTAAACTAAGACAAATTTAACATTAAAATGGAAAATAATAGAAAACCGATATTGAAATTACAGATAGAAAAAAAATAAGTGAGAATTATTTCTATAAAATTTCCAAAAAATAAAAACTTTTTGCTGAAAAAAAAATTCAGTCCTTCATTAAAATTAATGACAAGAAACCTATTTAATGCAATCTAAGAAATTGAAAAGCTGTCCAGTTTACTTAGGCTCAACCATTGTAGCATTAATAATAGCAATACTCTAGAAATCAAATTTTCAGAAAATAAACCAGACTTTTAAAACATTTTGTAAAAAATTCAAAATAAAAACAAATCAAATATCCTAAATAAAAATAGTAAAAAAATTAAACTTATTAAAAGCAAACAATAGCCAGCGAAGGATAAACTAAGAATAATTAAATCAGTTTCTACAACTGACAATAATGTATCTAAGAATTAAAAAAAACATGCTTAGAAGAATGATTAAATAAAAATTCAAAAAGAAATACTTATTTTAATAATAAAGTTGAATATATACTGAATTACTTACACTGCGCAGATTATAAATTATGATGAACCATTATAGAGAAACTTCACACCAGTCTAGATCAGGGGACAGCAAATTGGGACTTATGAGCCACAGATGGCCCTTTGATCACAGTTTTGTCACTCATATTATTATGATAAACATAAACACATTTTAAAATTTCCTTTTGTAATTTTTAAATAACTATTTTGATGACTCTAGGAAAGAAAAAAATATGCTTTACAACGTTGTTTTTGAATTCAGCCTTATTATAGCAGAATAGTTATTAAACATCACATGACCACCTCCTCTTATGCTTGTGTACAACTGTTGTTAAGACAGGCAAAACTCACTATATATATATATATATATTGCCACACACAGCAAGCTAGAGTAATCAATGAATGCCAGAAGACATCCAAGATCTAGATGCAGTGCTCTCAGATACAAGGCTCCTCACTGACGAAGGCCATAAGCCAGAAACTAGTCTGGGGATATTGGATGAATAGGCACTAGATGGGGATTTTATGCACAAGCCTTCTGGCATCCATTGATTACTCTAGCTTGCTGTGTGTGGCAATATATATATATAGTGAGTTTTATCTGTTTTAACAGAATAGTTATTGTACATGATGAATATTTATGAGAAATTTATGAATAAATCAAAAAGTCAAAGAAATTTATTGTTTTTGTTTGTCTATTTTTAAGTGAATTTATATTTTTGTTATTATGTATACACACTGTATTATGCTCTATTATTAAAATAAATATTCAAATATATCCCCTGTAAATCAGATATTTATATTTTTTATGAATCTACTTTACAATTTCTTTGGGAGCTCTTTTAGCGATATTTAAACATATGGCTCTTTATGTTAAAAAGTTTGCTAAACCCTGATTAGATACATAGCAGAAGTTGAAAAGACAGTTTTAGATTATATAAAAAAAGATATTTTCAAAGATATTCTAAATTAAAAATGTTTTGGATAATTTCTTTTAATTCTTGCATGTTATATTATCAAGTAAATACTTTCATTAATTTAGTTAAAATTTTGATTGTCTTATTTAAGTATCTTTCCATTCATACAATTTTCTTTTCACAATGTCTTAATTATATATTTTCTATTATTCACAATGCTTTTTTTTTAAAGATTTATATATATTATTTATTACCTAATTAGCATACTTTCTATTATATATATTACTTTTTTCTCTAAAGTCTTTTAATTATTATTTATTTTATTAACATACATATTTAAATGAGATATTTATTTTATATAGCATGATGTTTTTATAAACTGTAATAGTCATAATCGGTCATTAACCTAATGCACATGCACATTGTGGATTTTTTAAACTATAAATGACTACTCTCACTTCCAAATATAAGATAAAGTCTTTGTGAAAAGATAGAATGAATCTATCTATCCTTTCAACCCAAATGTTTATGTATGGGAAAATCTTAAGCATTTGGGAATGAAAGTGTGAAGATGTTAAGCAATCACATTAAATTACCTTTACTATGCCTGAATGAATGTCGCTTGCGAAATTTACTAAAATTTACGCTGTCATTCTTAGTTGAAATTAAACATATGCAAATGAGATATTTATTTTATATTGTAACAAATCGCTCCCTCCTAAAACGCCAACCCTTCCACTTTTACTCACGTGACTGAACGTTTCTGGGGTAGACGATTATTACCACAAGCAAGAAGCCAATATAAACCCAAAACTTGAGCCTATATTCTTAATTGAACACTGACACGGTATATAAATATCGCTCCAGCATTATATTTCCCAATTAAACGCTTCTTCTCTGCTGGGCATATTATTTGACTCAAACAATTATTTCTGTCCAGCGCTTGGAATATTTATATAATTTTCCCGAGACTATCACGGTACAGAAAGAATATCGACTATAGCCCTTTCCCTATTTTTTTTTCTACAATCAGAAATGACTTATTTGTCCACTTCTATTTCTCTATTATGATTCTTAAATTAATAACATTTGTCAGTTCAAATGACCTAGATTTAATATACACTAAATATTTGTTCGCTTGGCAAAGAAAGACAAATTGCAAAATGACTAGTTACTTCTTTTTCAAAATAATTTTTAATTTTGTAATCGATTATTTATAAATGACATAATAAACAATAAAACACACATATATCTACCACACATCAACATAATATGCACACAAATAAAATAGTAAAGAATATAATTCAAATAACTCATTAAACCACTAGCGTAACCCAATTGTTACTTGTCTCATACATTATGATAGTAAAGCTCATAAGTTCTTTAGCTATTGATCGAAGTATTGCGCAAAATTTAACAGTTTAGTTTCTGATTGATTTCTTTGTTCACAAAATAATTATGACATGCATGTATTAACAAAGGTTACCTAGGTACGGAATCCTCAATGATGGATCAACCATCGAGTGGGAGCTTTCCCTTCTTTTGCAGAGATGGTTGCTTGTTCTTCCATCATCCAGTAAGTGGAGTGTAAAGTTTTATAGTCCACTGGCATGGGTATTGATTTCATTCCATTTCCGAAACTTTAATACCTATTTATTTCTTTAGGTACCATCGAACGAATATCCAGGCATATCTGGTTCCATGATGGCGGTCTCTTATCGGCAGCATATCAGATGTTTAGGTAGTGAGCCAATGTTTGGATGGAGAAAACCGAGCAAACGTCTGTTATGTGCCACTAGCCTCTCATGTTAGCGTACCCAACGAAGTTTGCTAATATTCCTACAATATGTCCGCGTTATTCTCTCCACGATTTCTGCCTTCTTCTCCCCAGTTTTGCCAGCCAAAAAAAAAACTAACTAACTAAAAAAAAAAATCAGTTCTGCTTATCTCGATTCGTTCTCCTATTGTTCTCTGGAATGTTGCTAATTGCAATATTCCTTTACATTACCTTATCTTATACCCATCTATACTGGAATTTTGTTACAACTTTCACATTTTCCAATTTTACAGTTACCATTATTTTCTCTCATTCTTTTAAAACATTTCGAATATTAAATTATGTATTAGCATTTTTTATTTGATCAATACGTTTACAATAACTTTATTTACCAAGAAAGAAAGAGACGCATTCATTATACACCCTTTCCCTTTCTTTTCTAATCTTCACTCTTTATTTAGTATTTCCTAATTTCTTTTTTTTTTTGTTTTTAATTTAATTTATTGGTTTTATATTTCTTTTAACGAAAACCTTCTTTATTATTATTGAGGATCAATAATCTAGATACATGCGAGACTATATTGTATGTAGATATCGCATTACACCGCTCCCTATTTTTTTTTCTTTTTTTTTTTTATGATGATGAGATTATCTTGGAGAGACAACTAGGTTCAAAATAACTTCATTCCATTTGATTGATTTTCACTGCCCAAACACTTTTAATCTCCACCGAACACTATCCTACAAAGAGTTGATTCTTCCCCCTTTTTTTTTTCCCAATCCGCATTCATGGAGTCCGATTTTGTGAACAGCCTGATTTTCTACAGCCTGTTCCACCTGGTCTTTTGAGTTCAATATCTTTTAATTCTTAGTATCTTTTCAATACCTTTGGGGTTTCACCCAGTAAGCAGGATAATGAGCCCAGATCTCTGCTGAGTCCTCATTATGTTTGTTTATTTATTTTATTTATTTATTTCCTGTCTATCCTTATGTGTATAGACCGGATTAACACACATACTCCCTTGCGGATTTATATGTATGGTGAGACGGCTTGACCAAGCTCAAATGCAATCCCCACATGACTTACATCTGCACGCATTTGTCTCTAATCCAGAACCTCATTCATGCATTCTCTACTCTTATTATTTCACTATTACCAATTCTCCGTACATTCCCCTTATCATGTTCAACATCCATGGCCGCTATCATTTAGTCGATTAAATGTGTCTGTCCCATTACTTTCCTTTTATTTTTAGGATCTATCTGGAGGTTCTTTATTTTTCCGGAATAGCCTTAAAGACCGAGCATTGTATGTTTCCTTTTCTTCAACCCCCTGACCCACAACAAAAGCATTATTCCCATATCGTTTTCTTATAGTGTATGGCCCCTCATAAATAGGTTGGAATTTCTTGAATATATTTCGCTCCGGATGACTCACCGGGTGCACCCTCACCATGACTTCATCCCCTATTCTGAACTGATTTTCCCTGTCCTTTACTCTTTGTTGTCTTATCTCACCCATTTTCCTCATCTGGCTGTGTGCTTGTTCTGCATCCCTTCTTCTGTTTATTGCTCTGGATCCCACAGGTAACCTAATATCGAACGGGCAAGGAATGTTTTTCCCAAAGTGTAGACGAATGGGTTCAAAACCTGTGGACTCACTCCTTGCACCGTTGATCATGTTCACTATGCATGGTGTCTCCTTCACCCACTTACGGTGATCCTCCGATATATATACCCAAAACAAACGTCCCAGCTCCCTCATGACTCATTCACAGGGGTTCGATTGCGGGTTACGGATTGATGTCAAGGAGTGTTTTATCCTGTGCTTGTCAATCCATCTCTTCCATTCGCTGGATGTGAATGGGGTTCCGTGATCCGATAGGATTCTGGCGGGGACTCCCGCAATCTTAAAATATTGTTCTAAGGCCTTCATGGTTTGCTTAGCATTCGCTTGGGTAATTGGATACGCTGATAACAACTTTGAGAAAAGGTCATATGTGACCAGGAGGTACCTTCTTTTATTAAAACCAGGCAGCAGACCATAAAAGTCAATGGCCAATATACAGTTTGGCTGATCGGTGTAGATAGGCTGGAGTGGGCCTATCCCTGCCACATTAGGTGGCTTCGTTCTGGCACATGTGTCACAGGTCCTAATAGTGCTGGTTATGTCTGCATGCATCTTTGGCCAATAGAACCAGTGCCTCATCCAACTCTCCACTTTGTTTACCCCATAATGTCCATAAGTTTCATGAACGTATTGAATTAATGGCTCTCTAAGTGTCCTGGGTATGACTATGCGTGTTTGCTTCTTTCTCTTGAGCACCCGCTGTAGGAGACCTCCTTTGATGCATAAGAGGTTCCTTTCCTTCCACAAAGCGTTTTCTTTCATTTCTAATGTGGGTTGATGTCTCAAATGGTCCAGCATTTGTTTGCACTCTCCATCATTCATTTGATGTTCCTTTAAACTACACATCTCCTGGGCTATCGTACGTTCTCGGCACCTTTCAGTGACTGCGATGTATGCTCCTTCACATATCAGGTGCTGACTATTCACCACCGGATATCGACTAAGGGTATCTGCTACAATGTTCTCCGTTCCTCAGCAGTATGCGACTTTATAGTTAAATTCCTGTAAACATAAACTCCATCTCAATAACCTACTGTTTGCTAGAAAACTTTGATTTAAGAATTCGAGGCTTCTATGGTCAGTTAACACTATGACTTCTGATCCTATCAAGTACTGCCTGAACTTCTTAAATGCCCATACCACAGCGAGGGCCTCCTTTTCCGTAACCGTATAATTGAGTTCCGGACCTTTCAGTAAACGACTAATAAATCCCAATACCCTGTGCTGACCTTCCTGTATCTGAAACATCATGGCTCCCAAGCCAAACCCGCTACTGTCAGTTTGCACAAAAAACATCTTGCTGAAATCTGGATATGCCAACATGACCGTCTCTAAGAAACCTGCCTTTACCTTGTTAAAGCTACCCTCCTGCTGTTCATCCCATGTCCACGCTGTTTCCTTCCTCAGCAAATGGAGTAACGGCCCCATGTCCATGGAGAATCCTTTATAAAATTGATTGTAGAAGTTGCACAACCCCAGGAAAGATTTAATATGTTTTTTGTTCCTAGGAGTGGGGAATTCCTGGATGGCTCTGATTTTCTCTGGGTTTGGTATCACGCCCTTTCTGCTGATAATATGACCCAGGAATTTGACCTCTGATGTCATTACATGACTCTTGTTTAAATTAATTTTTATACCCTTGTTTTGACATTCTCGTAGGAAGCTTTCCACATGTCCAAAATGTTCCTCCATGTTCTCTGATGTGACCACAATATCATCCACATATATCACTGCAAAGTTCATTATCTTGTCATCCAATACCTGGTCCAAACACCGTACCAGTCCGGCTCCGCTATTTCGTAATCTGAATGGAATCCAATTGAACTGGTATGCTCGCCCATCATATCTAAATGCAGTGTAAAAAAATGTGTACTTTCGATCTTTGGGGTGGAGCTTGATTTGCCAGTAGCTGGCTGTTAGATCAAACGTAGAAAATACCTCTTTTCCTTTGAATCTGGTGAGTAATTCACTGATTGGTGGTGGTGCGTTAATATCTGGAACTGTTATCTTATTTAGATGCCGAGCGTCCAAACACAGACGGATTGATCCATCTGCCTTCTTCACAGTCACAATAGGATTATTAAATGAGGATGAACATTTAGAAATAACACCCAATTTGAGCATTTGGTCTATCTGTTTCTCAACTTCCTGTCTGTACTGGTATGGTATGGGGTAAGCACGAGCCCGATATGGCTGGTTTTCCATAAGTTTGATCCTGTGTTCATATCCCTGAATTACCCTGGGCACTTCTGAAAATACCGTGTTATATTTTTCTAGGATACTTCCCAACCTGTCCCTCTGGTCATTATCCACTAATGTGGATTCTCCCACTATATTTGCCCATTCTATCTCCATCATGGCGTTCCGCACCAGGCCCTCTTCATGATCGTTCCTCCTATCATCTCTCGATTGCTTTGTAAACTTCAATGTAGTTCCATTAATTTCGGCCCAGCCCTGTTTGTAGTTTATCACGCAACCGGTTTTGTGCATAAAATCAGAACCCAAAATAATATCGTGGATCAAACCCTCTAAGATCACTAATACATGGTCATATTCTTCTCCTGCTAACTCTATCCTCACATATACTTGTTGTGATGCAAGTCTGACCTTTTTCCCATTCGCCAAAAGCACCTGCACTGATTTTAATGGCAGTGTTTTGAGGTCGCGAGAACTGCCCGTTAAGATGCCAAACATTTCCTGGGACATCACAGAGATCTGGCTTCCTGAATCTAGCAACGCTTTGGCCCTGACTCCATCGATTTTTACTGCTAATTTTGGACATATCTGCGGTGCTATCTCCAACATTTCCTCAGTATCCTTGTATCCTAGGTTTGCCACCTGCATTTGATGGCCTTCCTTGTCTTGTTCTGCTCTTGGGTGTTCTGTTCTGTTTTGACTGTCATCCAATGATGTCAATATTCGTGCCATCTGTTCGACTGTTTCATTACATATCAGTATCTGGGCAATGTCTTCTGGTAAGTTTCGTCTGACTATCCACGTAATCTGACATTCTGAAAGTGGGGATGTCATGATTGTCCTCAACTTTGCTACCTGTCGACGTAAAAATGGAGCAAACGGCTCTCCCGGTCTCCACCTGTCTTGTGATATCTGGTGCAGAATGTTTTCTTGGTGCTCTTCGCTCCAATAACTAGTGAGTAAAGCTGCCTTATAATCCTCGAATGTTGTTGGTTTTTCAAATAATGAGTCCCACCATTCCTGTGAAGCATCCTGTAGGTGACTGCATGCGATGGCAATAGTGGCTTCTTCACTCAATCTGTTCAGTATGCCATATCTTTCAAGGCTACCAAGATGTTCCATGGGACATTCCCCTATGTGACCCGAAAAAACCTGAATTTTCAAGAATTGATTTACTGTGACGACGTTATTACACCTGCTATCATACTTATTATTTATTTGCCCACCTTTCTTCATGCCTTGCGGTTCATGTATTTCCGTACTATCATACACTTTTGTCCCTATCACATTTTTCACTTCCCGTTTTTTCTCATCTACTTTGGACTCCAGCTTTTCTACTATTATGGCTAGCTGGTTTACGTCCATACGTACATTATCCACACTTCTTTCGTTTTCCTGTTTTATCTCCTCTATAAACTGCTGCTGATCCTCCACCATTTTCTCCAACATTCTCATTAAATTATAATTTTCTACATTAACTTTCTGTTCTTGTTTATTATTATTATTTTTTATTCCATTTTCATTATTAGTTTCTATTTCTCTTTCACTATCTATCTCTCCGGATGATTCCGTTTGTTCTTCACTGGGAACTTTCTCTGTTTCAACTTGATCGTCCATTTTTGTTTTCGATCTCGTATGCATTGATTCCAACTAAATATTATCAATTACTGGGTACTTATTTAATTACTACTACTATTAACTGCGATCCTGTTTTATTAATTTTATTCAATATTAGGTACGTTTGCTGGCCTTCCCCATCTCCATTCATTAACTCACTTGTTTATGCTGCTTCAAAGATCCCCTAAACTTACAAACTTTTATTATTTAAATAATAAAATTCCCCCCCCCTTTTTTTTTATATAACGTAGATCGTGCCTAGAAAGTCTTACCCCGTCTCTTTCTCTCTTTCGTAAAATTCGGTTGTCTTTTGCCTTACTTTTCTCCCCCACCAAGCAACCTTTTATTATTGTATGTATTTCTATCTAGATCTTAGGTCTATTCTACTGTCTTTAAAACCCACTATATAACTATTAAAAGTTTTTTTTTTTTTTTCAAAAAGAAAAAATATTCAGAAAACTGTTCCTATTTTGAAATTAATCAAGATAGTTGAATTAATTTTAATTTGCATAGCTTTATCAATGATGCCAATGTTACTCTAATACCTAACATTTCTTAGTCTAAATTCTATTTTACGATTGTTTGACTCTATTTAACCTTTGCTGTATGGACCTCACATATGTATATCTATTTTAATCAGGGCGCTATAATTTAATTCAATCTGATTATTACCTCGAATGTGACAAGATCCCGGACTGGCCCCCATTAATGTAACAAATCGCTCCCTCGTAAATACGCCAACCCTTCCACTTTTACTCATATGACTGAACGTTTCTGGGGTAGACGATTATTACCACAAGCAAGAAGCCAATATAAACCCAAAACTTGAGCCTATATTCTTAATTGAACACTGACACGGTATATAAATATCGCCCCAGCATTATATTTCCCAATTAAACGCTTCTTCTCTGCTGGGCATATTATTTGAATCAAACAATTATTTCTGTCCAGCGCTTGGAATATTTATATAATTTTCCCGAGACTATCGCGGTACAGAAAGAATATCGACTATAGCCCTTTCCCTATTTTTTTTTCTACAATCGGAAATGACTTATTTGTCCACTTCTATTTCTCTATTATGATTCTTAAATTAATAACATTTGTCAGTTCGAATGACCTAGATTTAATATACACTAAATATTTGTTCGCTTGGCAAAGAAAGACAAATTGCAAAATGACTAGTTACTTCTTTTTCAAAATAATTTTTAATTTTGTAATCGATTATTTATAAATGACATAATAAACAATAAAACACACATATATCTACCACACACCAACATAATATGCACACAAATAAAATAGTAAAGAATATAATTCAAATAACTCATTAAACCACTAGCGTAACCCAACTGTTACTTGTCTCATACATTATGATAGTAAAGCTCATAAGTTCTTTAGCTATTGAACGAAGTATTGCGCAAAATTTAACAGTTTAGTTTCTGATTGATTTCTTTGTTCACAAAATAATTATGACATGCATGTATTAACAAAAGTTACCTAGGTACGGAATCCTCAATGACGGTTCAACCATCGAATGGGAGCTTTCCCTTCTTTTGCAGAGATGGTTGCTTGTTCTTCCATCGTCCAGTAAGTGGAGTGTAAAGTTTTATAGTCCGCTGGCATGGGTTTGATTTAATTCCATTTCCGAAACTTTAATACCTATTCATTTCTTTAGGTACCATCGAACGAATATCCAGGCATATCTGGTTCCATGATGGTGGTCTCTTATCGGCAGCATATCAGATGTTTAGGTAGTGAGCCAACGTTTGGACGGAGAAAACCGAGCAAACGTCCGTTATGTGCCACTAGCCTCTCATGTTAGCATACCCAATGAAGTTCGCTAATATTCCTACAATATGTCCACATTATTCTCTCCACAATTTCTGCCTTCTTCTCCCCAGTTTTGCCAGCCAAAAAAAAAACTAACTAACTAAAAAAAAAAAATCAGTTCTGCTTATCTCGATTCGTTCTCCTATTGTTCTCTGAAATGTTGCTAATTGCAATATTCCTTTACATTACCTTATCTTATACCCATCTATACTGGAATTTTGTTACAACTTTCACATTTTCCAATTTTACAGTTACCATTATTTTCTCTCATTCTTTTAAAACATTTCGAATATTAAATTATGTATTAGCATTTTTTATTTGATCAATACGTTTACAATAACTTTATTTACCAAGAAAGAAAGAGACGCATTCATTATACACCCCTCCCCTTTCTTTTCTAATCTTCACTCTTTATTTAGTATTTCCTAATTTCTTTTTTTTTTTTTTTAATTTAATTTATTGGTTTTATATTTCTTTTAACGAAAACCTTCTTTATTATTATTGAGGATCAATAATCTAGATACA